>OY770012.1:7761021-8961021 GCA_963669245.1 Quercus cerris
AATACTAAAAGGATATTTATTTGAATTTTCATGATGTTTTTATTATTTATATTCTGGCCCTTTAATTCGAAATCCTGTCCGCCCCTGTGCATATGGTATGGATATGGAGGAATCAGAGCTGGAGCACCTTCTGGACCACCTTTACGTGCTTGGTAAAATCCTGTCCGTCCCTGTGCATATGGTATTGATATGGACAATCAGAGCTGGACCACCTTTACCCAAACGTGCTTGGTAACGTTTATTCTACAAATTGCTATGTATATAAAAAAAAAAAAAAAAAAAAAAAAGGTGACGTAATGATACTGGAGAAATGTTGACGTAATATTATGAGATATAGTTGCAGTAGTTTTCACATATTATATATATCCTTATGGGCTTCATTTGATTGCTGCGAGAACCATACATCGCATTAGCCGTTGATAGTTTGCACTTCATTGTTTCTGCTGCAACTGCAACGCAATTAATAACTGGGGTAGGCTTTCATACCGTTTCTTATTCAAGTTCCTTTGTCTGTCTATCTATTTATTTAGTTTCTCGTTTTAAGTTTTTGTAATGCCTGTGAGTTTCGACCTTTACTGGTTACATCTGCTAATAGGTTTAAGTCTGTTTTAATTGTTTATACAGCTAATATATAATATTTTCATAACAATTTCACAACAAAGCTCAAGAGTAAATATTAATTCGTTTCTTGGAACTACTCCTGCTTCTGAAGTCTGAACTTGTCGCTTTTTAGTCCATTCAGTAAAAGGCATGCAATAGAGCCAATTTGAAATGTAGTAATGAACAAGACTGGTGTTGCTTTAACGGCAACAACCTTGTTCACAGTCTCTAATTTTCGTTTAAATTTTGCTCCATCACGGAAATTATCATCCAAGTCTACACATCAATTTTATAAAATAGCAGAAACTCAACTCAGAGTAGTATGAGCTTCAACGAGTGGTTGACTCATTGAAAGGAGATCTGAAATCTCTCTTCTTAAGCATTCTACAAAGAGAGGTTCTAGAACTATAATTTTTTTTTTTTTGTTACAACTTTGACAAATTATAAGTAGTTACCTATTGTTTTCACATAGATCTACTATTTTTTTTTTCCACCACTCACAGTTTGCTACCACATCACATGCAATTGTGGCAAAGTTGTGGTTAAAAAAATTTGTGGGCATAGATTTTCTCTTCTATAAATGCATTTTTATTTTATTTTTTACATTTGACAATTTAATTTTGTAGACATTAATGCATTAATTCATGATTAAATTACAAATTAATTTGAGTATCAAAGTAACATTTTTTTTAATCAAACATTTAAAGTCTGCTTTTGATAATGAATGTCCTAAGGGTAGAAGTTAAGGGTAATAACACTTTTTATCTTGAGGCATGGAGAAATGACACTATACAGGAAAAGACACTCACCTCTCTTGAAGTTTTAAGAAAATAACACTCCCCATCCCACTTCCATTAATATTAGTAACAGATATTCCAAAATTTTCAAATATTCTCTTTATCAAAGTTTAACCATAATTAGTAAAAGAGCTTATTATAAAGGGTTTTACTAATGTATATCTTTAGGGAATAGGTTAGTAAACCATTTTAAGAAAAAAATTTATCAGGAATTGAAAAAGTTGTCAAACTTTTTAACAGCTTTTTCAATTCACGAATTTTATTTTATTTTTTTCTAAAATAGATTGTTAAAGTATGTCTTTAGGATATACATTAACCGAATTTCCCCCATTAAAAAAAAAAAAGGCCTTTTTTTTTTTTTTTTTTGGACAAACAACAAGTCAACTTAAATTAAAGACAAAGCTACATATTGAACTGATATTATTCGAGTTTGAATTATTAAACATAAGTGCTTACTATCTCAATATGCTAATTAAGATTTGGTTGCTAATTATCATTACTTGATAAAGCGTTGTTCTTTTCATATATATATATATATAGATATATTACTAAGTAAATATATCTTAACAACCCTCCCTTCCCAAACACATACATGAACTACAATTCCAAAAGCCAAAAAAAGAAAAAAAAAATGATGAGTCTTAATTTTTTTAGTTGCACCTCACCAAGGCAATGTTAGCTTTAGACAATTTAACTCTATAAGGGAGGGTAATTTTGGAAATTTGCCCTTAACCAAAGAGCGGGTTAGTATGCAACATTTTTATCATCAATTTTATAGAATCAAAGCAAATAGATCTCAATGGGGGAAACTGTTTTTCCTCTAAAGGTTTGGGGTGGAGTGTCAGTCTCCCAAACATCAAAGGAGAGAAGTGTAATCACCCCTTACAAAAATAAAGTTAAACTATATAAATATATCCAAAAAAGTACACAAAACCACAATAATTTTATAACAAGTATATTTTCTTCTTTAAAAGATATACATTATAGCTCATAATTGAACATGAACACATTACCCTATTCTTTAAAGTAATTTTTCTGTTTATGAAAATCACTCGTTTTCTACCATTGTAAAGTTTTTTGAGTATTAATTTGCACACCAATTAAGAAATACACCATTTTGGATGTATTTCTATGGTTGTCTTAATTCTCAAATAATTATATGCATTTTTATTCATGAAAATAAGAGTTTTTTTTGTGTTGGCATATTTCACTTATTTGTCGTAGCTTATCTGAATATTGTTTATCAAAATACATAGTTTTTAATAAATTTAAAGTTAATGTGGGACAAATAGCTAAAAACTATCTTATTTTTAAAAGAGTTAAAAGTTAAATAATGTACAAAAAAAATTTGAGACAAAAAGTAAAAAAGCTTTTTCCAAACACACTCTAAGGATATTATAAATTTTATTATATAAGTTTTATACATATATGCATGTGTCAATTTCATAATAAAAAAATGTGATTGATAAATTTATTTATCATATCAGTTTTCCATGTATTTGATAGTTAAGTGAAAAATGCAAAGAAGTTACTACCTAAACACACACACACACACACACACACACACACACTCTCTCTCTCTCTCTCTCTCTCTCATAACTTGTTGAGTGATTGTGTGATTGAAGAAGGGGGGGGGGGGGGGAATAAAAAGAACTAGCAAAAAAAAAAAAAAACACAATCGGGCTTAACGACCTATGTCAACAAGTGAAAGTCATTGACAACTACATCTTGTCTATTAAGTAGTTCAATTTTCAATTAACCAAAAATAAGATTTATGTACTAAATACCTCTAGGTTAACCTTAGACTAACCTTAGGTTAGTTTGCTTGTTATAAAAACTATTAGTTTGGGATTCTTGGACCATAATATCTCCAACATATATATAGTGGGGGGAGATTTGATGACACAAAGACAAGCTAAAAATACACGTGCATCCATTTAAAATAAAAATGTATATTGATGGCCCTAATAGTTGTATGTATGTATGTGTCTAAAATGATGTGTTTATCCTAGTGTCTCGTTCTAATTAAAAAATCATTTAAATTATTATGATTTCTCTATGTGAAATTCTATTAAAAATTTTAAAAAATTTTGAAATTTTATTTTGAAATGTTAATAAATCTTTCAAGAAATTAAAAAAGAGTTATTAAAAACAAGTTGTGTGATATTTTGCATTTAGAAAAATGCTAAAGCTACTACAAATTTTACCACAAAAAACATACAAACCTAAGTGTCGATTTATGTTTTTTTTAAAGGTTAAAAAATGGGCTTCTTGTTAGATTTGTTGTTGTCATTTGGGATAGTTTTTGTTATTTTTTAGGCTATTAATTTTTGTTGTTATATGGGAAATTTTATGGGTCAAGGATCAAGAATTATGTTTGGAGGGGCTAAGTTAAATTTTTTAAGGCTCAAATTCTAAATCAACCTTTTATATATGCATTTTTTACTATTTTTTAAACCTTGTTTTGGGGGGGGGGGGGGGGGGGGGGGGAATAGCCCCTATAGGCCTGGCTCACAATCATTTAGGTTTCTTGGATTGGATCATGTGCTTGCTTATATATATATATATATATATAGAGAGAGAGAGAGAGAGAGAGAGAGAGAGAGAGAGAGAGAGAGAGAGAGAGAGAGAGAATCATGTGCTTGTTCAACTCCCCATCTCTTGGTCTCAACTATTTTACCAAACCACCCCATAAGTTTTTTAATCTTTGGGACATTTTAAACCTTAAATATTATAATGTAAGGTTGATGCAACAAATTAAACTCTATAGTGTTAAAAGTAACAAATGAAATCCCAAAATTTTAAAAAGTAAAAAAAATTAAATACTTAGGTGCTCATGTTAAATATCAAATACAATGTAATTCCACTTAATTAGGTGAGGTTTAATTTGTAACATTTTGAAATATCATTGTTTATTAGACCGGCCGGGCCCCTAATAAACTATGTGTAGAGTTTAAATGTAATTTACCCTAATCTTTTCCTCCACTCCTATCTTCATATTTATGTTCCCAATCATTGTATTAGGTCTTTCAGTTGTAAACATATCTCTCTGTAACTGGATGCGTGCTTCCTTGCGATCCTAAAGATGTAGTAGCCAAAATGATTTGTTTTCTCATTTTTGAAAGTTAATCTTTGGTTGTTTATATTCAATTTGACAAATTATTGTTAGAATAAATTTTGAAAATTTGTGGATTTGCTTCATGAGTGTGTTTTTTTTTTTTTTTTGGTCATTAAAAAAAAAAAAAAAAAATCCTATAGAATTGGTTTGTGCTATAAATTCCAACTATAGAAAAATAGGTCACATTTATATTTGATGCAACAGAACATAATAATTACAGTATGTAATATAAATTTATCAATAAGTAACTTAAATTATTATATATAATTATAAATAAAAGATTTGCATGCACTATTTCTTCTTTTTTCTCTTCTCAATGATATGTAATGTAATCCAAACTAATATCCCAAATATCAATGAGAACGTGTATTCTAGAATACGAATTATACAATAGAAGAGATAACTATTGTAAAATATTCTGATGAGTCACCTAGTGTTTCTAATGTTAGGTACTCTTTTGTTTGTTATCAGGAAATTTAAGAAAGACAACTTGAATGATGGAAGAATCAGGAAGCGTTCCCTGTAATATTTTCAAGGTTCCCTATGATGTTCGCAAATTGAATATAAATGCCTACATGCCTAGAATTATTTCAATTGTCCCTTTTCACCATGGCAACAGCAGATTGAAACCCATGGAAAAGCATAAAGAAATATACTACGAGAGTTTCAAGGCACGACTTCAGAAACAAAGCGATACTGTAGACAGCATTATAAAGGATTGGGAAGAAAGCATTCGTAGTTGTTATGCAGAACCAATTCAACATGTCACAGCTGTTTTCGTGAAGATGATCCTAGTGGATGCGCTCTTCATTCTTGAGCTTTTCTGGAGATATTATCAAAGAGAAACAACAAAAAATGATCCTTTATCTGTGGTAGGACCACTGCGTGAAACAATGGCGTTGGACTTGTTATTGTATGAAAATCAGCTTCCATTCTTTGTTCTCGAGGAACTTTTCGAGCGTGCATATAACCCATACAAAGTTCCTTTAATTCAACTTGCGTTAAACTTCTTTAAGGGGTTTGACTTTTTTAATGGGTTCAACGAGAAGAATAAGACCCTCACTTCCGAAGTGAAAATAAAACACCTCACAGATCTTCTTAGATACTTTATGTTACCTAGTTCATTCAAAAAACCAGAAGGAAGAGATAAAAAAGCAAGGCTTTCCTACTCCGCAAAACAGCTGCACGAGGCAGGAGTCAAGTTTGAGAGTTCAAGCGAATGCTTATATGACATAAAATTTGAAAAAGGTGTGTTGAAAATCCCATGCGTAAAATTAAGCTATTCAACTGAAGCACTTATCCGAAACGTTATGGCATTAGAGCGCTATAATAATACGACAGAAGGATACATTACGGATTACTTTGCCATGTTGGATTTACTTATTGATAGTACCCAAGATATGGATCTACTTTGTGATAAAGGAATCGTGAATCATTACCTGGGCGACAAAAGGACAGCAACAAATATGGTTAACAATCTTCACACCAATATCTCTTGGGAAGGTCTCAACTCGGATTACTGTCAAATCTGTACTGATTTGAATGATTTCTATAAGAAAACTTGCAACAGATGGATGGCAGCATTACGGCATGACTATTGCAATACTCCGTGGAGGGGCGCTTCTACTATCGCTGCTATCATCCTTCTGTTGCTCACTCTCATACAAACCATATGCTCTATCATCTCCGTAGTATATTCAAAGCCTGTGTAACTAAATTATTGGTTGGCTAGTGATTTTTTTTTTTTTGGTGTGCTAGTCATTGCAATTAAACGACCATTGCAAAAGTAAATGATTGGTGTATTTCTACGTCCTTGTAGACAAGTTTTCTATCTTATGTTAATAAAATCTTCTGTTAATTGATCCTTTAGCAAAATGCTTGGAGGATAAAAAGCCAGCTATCAATATTAATTACTTCGCTAGACTTGTTTAGTAAAATGCTTATACCACTGAGTGTTGTGCATGATGTAGCCCTCTTTAAAAATTTTCTTGATATATTTAACTTGGCTTCCCCTTAACAAAAGATTCTGCTGTTGACACACCTTTTGCTGACCAAGATGCAGTGGTCAAAATTTTTGTTTAGAACCTTAACTGTTCGATGTTAATTCTAGTTGTTT
This sequence comes from Quercus cerris, assembly GCA_963669245.1. Taxonomy (NCBI): domain Eukaryota; kingdom Viridiplantae; phylum Streptophyta; class Magnoliopsida; order Fagales; family Fagaceae; genus Quercus; species Quercus cerris. The sequence continues at coordinate 7,767,653 of OY770012.1, forward strand.
ATGTTAAATATTATTCATGTAGTGTTAAGGTAGTAACAGAAAATGAAAAATGTACGTTTATCTATGATGGCTTTTTTCGGTGTTTTCTCATATAATTAAGAAAATGTTGTTTGTTAGGCACATGGGTAGAACTCACTTTTAAAAACCGGCTTATAAATGAAGGATGCCCAAGAACTTATAAAAACATAGTTAAACTTACACTTAATTCATGTGAGACACTAAGATTATAACATACCACCATATTCCACAACCGATGCCTATGACAGCTCACTCTAGTGACACTAACTTGATGGTAGCCATTTCTCTTTTAGTGGCTCTACTCACCTATCAGTTATTTTAATTTAGCCTCTAAGTCACCCTCTCCAAGATTCAACTATAAAGTCACAACTCATTTGATCCCATACTCAATGAATTATGCCCAATTACTAAGGGTGGTAATTGGCTGTAATACTAAATGTTAGAATCCGTAGTGATTCTAACTCTCTAATTCTCCTACTCACTCAATATTGTATTTCTTTGAGGGAACTAGTCCTCCAATGATTGCTCTCAGCAAGTGAAATAACATGTTCAACATGCAAATTGTTAGGCCATGCACATCTTATTGGCCAAGAATGAAAAATTAATAAATATAAACCAATTTAAGTATCAAATATATTAAAAAATTAAATGACAAATTACGTTTAACCTTGGTTGAACCTCAGTCCGACCTCAAAAATCTTGGGCCTCTGCCTTTCTCGGTTCATTAAACGGTTTGGATTTCAAAACCATGTTTGACACACTTTTAAAAAAAGAAAAGAAAAGTCACTACTGCGTAGTATACACCCTTAGCATGATGGTTACTCTATAAGTATAAAGTTCTTGTAGGTAGAAGGTAAGGGCCAGGGTTTAAGTATCTCCGAGAAGAAGTTTTACATACATATATACTTAAATTATGTTAGCATAGAATTTATATCTCGTGTATATATATATATATAAATATATATAAAGATATGGTGCATGTAAGGAGGGAAAGGAAGTGGACAACAAGGAAACTTCACATTGGTATTTTTAATAACTAACTTAACGTTCCTTACGTATAGGAACAAATTGAACATTAATGTACGAAAGTTTTTGAAAAATTGATGATAGATAGAATTATGATTATGTATAGCCTATTGGAACATGCTGCATCCAATGTGCCCGGATGAAAGTCAAAATGCAAGTTAAAACACCAGTTGACTATGCTAATTTCAATTAACTAAGCTGAAAAAGTCATAAAATCTCTTGTCATTGGATAAAAGGCTTCTGTTCTTCATTTTTCACGATATCTGTCATGTGTGTGGGCTCACTATCTCGGTTCATTATTACTCTCCATGGCCTAATCTTATACTGGGCTCTATCTTGGTAATTTCCTTCATTTTCTGCTCTTGGGCTTGGGTTCCTTATTAATTGAGGACCTACTATTTTAGAAATAAAATATCAGGCCCATCCCCTTGCATACTGTTATCAGGCCCATCTACACAAATTATATTCCCTGCAATCTATCCATAAAAAGATGTTGAAAACAACGTTCAAAATCAATTCATCCTCTTCTACTCTTTGCAACAATATATCATGCTTGTTGAAGGACCAGGGTCCATTCACTAGCAGAAGTTCTCAATCTGCAAACGAGGCAAAAGTGAAAACCATTTTATTGTCCTTGTTAATTTATGATTTTTCTTATAACATTTATGTTGGCTTATTCCATGACAAAAAGATGTTGTAATTTCATTAATTTTTTTCCTTGTATTTTTGTGGGATTTATTTGTATTGGATTTAGTATTAAGTGGTCGAGATCTAATCAAGACAGCTAAAAGTCACATGAGGAGCACATGCCGAAAGCTGAAGAGTCAAGTGCTAGCTATGGAAGTTGAAAAGTCATGTGCTAGCTGTGCCAACTATATCTTGCGACTCAAGTGACCCGCGAATTTTCCATGTTAGTAAAAATGTGACTTTTCGTATTCCCTCTCCACTCATATTATATATATCTTCATTACCCACAGAAATGAAAGGAGGCCATTGATAAGAAAACCCTAAGAGAGATTTCTACAACACACCCACCTTGTTAGAGAGAGAGCTACTCATTCTTAGAGAGAAATATTTATAGTCTCTTCTCCTTCCCTTTCCCATTGTTATACTCATTGAGAGGAGATTTGTACCCAAACACTACCCACACCAATTCATAGTGTTGAGAGTATTTTTGGAGTTTGGGAAGCATTGGAAGATGCCAAGAATGGCGGATGCAATATGGAGCTTATTGTGAGATCCGAAAAGCTAAAGAAGACACAGTTCGGCGTAACCTTGTTGGAGGGAAAAACTTGGAGGGCTTAGGGGCATTCGGTAGATTAGGCTTGAAGGGTCTACTGCTATTCATGTATCCTAATTGATTTTCTAGTAGATAATTTACTGCTTGGAGGGCGGCGGAGAGGTTTTTCGCCGAGTTCTTCGGTTTCCTCTTTGATAACACGTGCCGGTATTATTTTGTGTTTGCATCTCTCATCCCTTACTCTTTAACCATTAATTGTTGTTGTGTTTGTGATTAATTATGTGTTAAAGTAGTTTGCCAAATTGCTTATATTTCATATCCCGCACATATATTGTTTAAATATAAGCTTGTATTGGAATTGGATTTGATTTTTTTTTTTTTTTTTTTTTTTTTTTTTTTTTTTTTTACGGTCTAAACATTCACAAGTCCCCGCTCTTTTCAAACTTGGGATTGGGGAATTTATAGGTGATAGGGAGCTCCCCTCCCCAAGGAAAGGGGCATTAAGCAGGGGTATTTATAAGAAACAGTATGTTTATGGAAACAATATGTTTATATAATGAATATAATTGAAATGAGAATATTAAGATTGATGAATGAACATACCAAAAAAGATAGGAAATAAAATGAAGAAATTAAATTTAAAAAAGAGTGGCTCTCGTTGAGGAAAAGAAGAGGGACAATTGATTGAGATGGTTTTGTAATGTGCAAAGAAGAATTATTAATGAACCAATGAAATATAGTAATTTGATTTGAGTCAAGGGACCAAAAAGAGTTAGAGAATAACATATAAAATAACACTAATAATAGTACTTAATTAGGATAGAATGACAGGAAAAAATAAATAAAACAAAAAATAAAACTTGAACGATATTAATTAGTATATATGGATCCATAGTCAACTCCAAATATAAGGATTAAGGCTTTTATTTTTAAATTAAATATATCAGGGGTTAAGTACTAACTTTGGTTTGGTAATTATCTCAAAAAAAAAAAAAAAAAGGGTTGTGTATCGTTTTTGGCTGACCTTGATTAGTGAGTTGTTACAATAAATACACCAACCCTAGGCCCAAATCCATAGCTAACCCCAAATTTTTTTCTGTAAGGAGGTCTTCATGTTAAGGCTAGGAGCGTTAATGATTTTACTTGCCCCACTAGTGCAGCAGTCTTGTGTTCTACTTACAAATTTTGAGATGCATTTTAGTATTGTTTGTCTAATTGTTAGCCAAGATTCATCTCTTAAGAGTTAAGAGAAACTAGCCTATGTCTCTTTTTTTTTTTTTAAAAACCTTTTTGAAGACCGATACTATATATCTACACAATACCAAGCAGTCTATTGGATCCATGTATTGTTCAGCACATCAAAGGAAGTAATTATTTGTTGATGCATGTCATCCGATCTTGCATAAATGTTTCTATTAACAATAGATTTTATTAGCTGAAGATACAGAATAGAGCTAGTCAATAAGGCGGTGAAAACACAACAATTGTGTATTTTACAATGGCAAGTTCAAATGTATTGATAGTAACAACAAAAGACTAAGAATTCATCACCAAGCAATTAAACAACCATCCAAATTAGACAAGCATTGAGCCTATACTATGATGACAGAGCATACGGTTTGTATGAAAGTGAGTACTGTAGAATATGGCTTGAATTAGGAGTTTGACTCCTTGTTGGATTTGGATAAGGAAGGAATTTTATTCCTTTTGGTTTACTGTAGTTTGAAGTTATCAAGCTCTATTAGAAGTCTTGTTTACTACTTGATTTGAAATTCCTTTTGGAATAGGAGTGATTCTCCTTTTGTGTGTAGAAATGAAAGTTCAATATGTGTATAAAACACCCTTGAGTGTTTAGACCCCAAATTACAAATTATCAATTCAAGCTTATTATCAAACAATAAATGTGCGAAACATGAACATAAGCTAAAACAGAATTGATAAACAATCTAAACCATAAATAATCACAACCACAGCAGTAATTAAATGGCAAAGATAAAGGGAAGAGAGATGCAAACACAAGGACAACACTCGATGTGTTATCGAAGAGGAAATCGAAGCTCTCGGCGTAAAACCTCTCTGCTGCCCTCCAAACGGTCAATAATCCACTAGAAAATGTAGTTGGGATACATGAACAGCAATAAACCCTCCAAGCCTAATCTACCTGATGTACCTAAGCCCTCTAAGCTTTTTGCTCCAACGAGGTTGCGCCGAACCTTTTTTTTTTTAGCTCACCGGATTCTGCTATAGCCCATAGCATCAACCAATATGAATTGGTCCCTTCCTAACTGCTTCTTAAAGCACCAAAAAGCATTCTCACATATATGGGTATGGTGAGAAAAGAATTTGGCTAAGAACCTCCTAAGGATATAACAATGGAGAGGATGAGAGTAGAGGAATTTGAAGAGTCTCTTAGGTGAAGATTGTGGATGAATCAATCTTGTTTTTCTCTAGGGTTTCTCTTTCAAAATTCTCTCTAAAACCTCTCTACATTTCATGGGTATAAGGGTCTATATATAGTGGTGTGTGCTTGGAATGCGAAAAGTCAGTTTTTCCAAAACAAAGCTGGTTGGCGGATTAAACTTGTGACTGGACTAAGTCGCGAGTTCAAGTCGCGAGCTAATAGAACGACCAGGTTGGACTTTTTGTTCTGTAGTGCACCGGCTGGCATGACTGTTCATCTTCTCTGCACGCTTCACTCATGTGCTGTAGTTGGCGGCTTGCCAGTTGCAAGTCACCCACGAGTCTCTGCATCCTTGCACAATCTTGAGCATTTCTTCACACTCTCTCACACACTACCCTTACATGATTCCCACCTAAATACAGGATCTCTAAATGCTGAATTACAAGCAAATTTAGCACGAAATAAAACCAACAAAATGGTTGATTAAATTCAACCTTACAATCTCCCCCTTTAGCTATTCTGTGACAAAACCCTATAACAGACTCTAGACTTAACGCGTGAGTTAGGAACAGTTGAACAAAATTCACTCACACCTAATTCTAGATTATGTGAAACTTTTGAACCATAAGTACAAGTATCTCCTGAAACACAACAACACAATAATATCATAGTATGCAGAAAACTTGTAATGCATATGGAACAAGCACGATACGATCAAGCAAAAATGGACTTAAGCGATAAAGCATGGCTTGACCAAAAACAAACAATCACTATAAATAGTGATCACAATGCTCATTCACATATAGAGTGAACATCCGGACATGCAAGCTAATAAACTCATTTGCAAAGTATCATTTGCATGTCTAACACTCAACCAATGCAACAATACTAGGTAATTGCATTAAGGATAAAAATCCAAAAAAGGGCATAAGTGTGATGTACTTAAGAAATGACATTTAACAACAAGTACTTAAGCTACAGAGCATGGGTACAAAAACCTAAAAGCTTACAAAAGCAACCAGTTACAAAATATAAAGTACTTCCCTTATCATATCACTCCCCCTATCATGAATCATAGGAGCTGTGATGAACTTAAAATATTTGCACAAAACACATTAGACTCTCAAGGTAAAGCAAGTAATAAATAGACAAGTATAATGTAACAAGTAAATTGTGATAAAGTAAACATGATGTAAAACATGTGAGCAACAACTTGATCATACAATAAACACCAAAATAAAGTTTTCTTATTAGCTCAATGTCTTCTCCCCTTTGGTATATGCATCTCCTCTATGGAATATCTCTCCCCCTACAAATGTGCATGAGAAATAGAATTTCTTCCCCTAAGAATGTGCACAAGAGTCATATAGAAATGACAAAACACTTTGGTATACTCTCTAGAATATACTCTCCCTCTTTTTGTCAAGAAAAGACAAAGGGTCAAGGAGAAAAGAGGGTAAGAGATGAAGGTATGAACAATGATAATGATGTATGAGGGGTGCGAGATGAATGAGAAAATGAAGCTCAATCCTAAGACAAAAAAAAAAGTGCTACAAAGCATAAGGTAAACATGACATGCTAGGATGAAGAAATAGTGTATGAACTAATGCATGACAAGGGTAGCAAGGTGTGTGCAAGAGTTGGCAAAGTGCAACGCATGACCAATGCATGGAAAATACACATGTGGGGTAAGGTGTGTTAAATACACAACCATTAAACCAAACATGTTCCTAATGAGAAAACATGAAAAACCCCAAAGTTTGATACTCATCAGAGTCCAAACAAGCGAGAAAATGCCTAAGAGACATTTTATCAAACACCTAGCACGCACACTATGAAAAATAATGTGAAACAATGTATGAACATCATGAAATCCACCCTTAATACATGCTCTTTTTGCTATAAAGGGCTAACATCCAAAGCAAATTATCAAAAGAAGCCAATCCCATACAAAAATTTGACAAAAATTAAGTTTTTCCAACCCCTATGATGAAAATCCTAACCAAGAGCACAAAACTCACTAAAACATAATCCAATGATCCAAATTAATGAAAAGAGTTTAAGAATACCTTAAAGATGTTAATGGAATGAAAAACCATTCAAATTGGTTGGGTTTTGACATAAAAATATTGAAAGATGGGTTTTAAAGAGGATGGGAGAGGTTTAAAACAAGTTTCCCACAAAAAAAACTATTTAAAAAAGCTGATTTTGGGCATTTCGCGATTGGTGAGTTGCAAGTTGAGTCACGAGTGAGTCGCAAAACCATTCTGCTTGAACTCGCGACTGGACTCGCTGCTGGGCAAGTCGCCAAATCGAGTAGCCAAAACTCGCAGCTTGCTCGCTACTCGCAGCTTGCTCGCTACTCGCACAAGTAGCCAGAATGAGTAACCAAAAATTCTGACACTTGTTTTCAACATAGAACATGTTTAATTAATGAAAAACAAAGTTGTAAAGTTGTGATTTACAACTATGTGTTTTGTTGGCTTTTATTCCGTGCCAAATTTGATTGTAATTTCTATCAATCGTTTATACCCTGTATTTGTTGTGGGAATTGTTGTAAGGGGTGTGTGATAGAGAGTGTGTGAAGACTCAAGCAAGTTGGAAGCTGACGGAATCTCGCAGGTATCTCGCGACTAAGCTTCCCGCGAAGTGAAGTATGTGCCCTGCACATGCTGGAATGCGAAGAGTCATGACAGATGGAAACAGCTGTCTCTCGCGAGTATCTCGCGGGTAAGGCCTTCCCGCGAGACACCCGCGAGACATGCTGTTCTGCCAGCCTGTACTGACTGACTCACACATTTTGCACCTATCCTATATAAACCCCCATTACCCACAAATGTTGAGGAATGCTTCAGAGAGAAAACCCTAGCCAAACACATTTGTAATTAGAGATTGTCATCTCCACCTTTCTCTATACACTTGCTTGTGGTATCTCCTCAACCCTTCCCTCTCCATTTCCACACCATTGAGAGGTTGATAGCCCAAACACTTACCACACCTTTGGAGAGTGTTGTGTGATGTTTTGGTGCTGCTGGGAAGCATTAGAAGAAGCCTAGAATGGCAGATGCAACATGGAGCTTGTTGCGGGATCCGGATAACTAAGACAAGACACGGTTCCGAGAAGCCTTGTTGGAGTAGGAGCTTGGAGGGCTTAGGTACATCGGATAGATTAGGCTTGGAGGGTCTCTTGCTTACTCATGTATCCCAACTGATTGTCTAGTGGATCGATTTCCGCTTGGAGGGCGGCGGAGAGGTTTTTCGCCGAGTTCTTCGGTTTCCTCTTCGAAAACACGTCTTGGTGTTTTCTGTGTTTGCATCTCTCTTCCCTACTCTTTTATTTTCCATTATACTGCTGTGTTGATTAGTTTATGGATTAGAGTAGTTATATTGTTCATTCGCTCGCTTTTACACTATTCCGCACTTTATTTTAAAGTTGTGTAAAATCTATCGAGCCGTAATTTTAATCGGGGGTCTAAACAGCTCTTGTGTTTTTCAACACGTTTTCGAGCTTTCAATTGGTATCAGAGCGGGTACACTTGCTTGGTTTAAATACCTTAGTGTGATCCTTGACCCTATTTGAGATGGACCGGTCTCAATCGCTCAATGCTCCACCATTTTTTGATGGGAACAATTACGCATTCTGGAAAGTCAGAATGAGAGCATTTTTATGCTCTATGGAAGATACCGTTTGGGATGCGGTAGAGCTCGGCTGGATTAAGCCGGAAGCTCCTAAGGCAAATTGGGATAAGGCAGCTCTCGCAGCAGCCAATGCAAATAGTAAAGCTTTAAACGCTATATTTTGTGCTGTTTCAACTGATGAATTCCACAGGATCTCTCATATGACAGTTGCTAAGGAAGCTTGGGAGATTTTGGAGACCACTTATGAGGGTACAAAGAAAGTTAAGGACACAAAGCTTCAGATGCTTACCACCAAATTTGAAGAGCTCAAGATGGGTGATGATGAACCATTTGATTCATTCTATGGGAAGCTCAATGAAATTGTTATTGCTAAACTCAATCTTGGGGAGAAGATTGAAGATGCTAAGGTGGTGAGAAAAGTATTGAGGTCCTTGCCTGAAAGTTTTAGAGCAAAAGTTACAGCCATAGAAGAAAGCAAGGATTTGGATGGGATTAAGATTCAAGAATTAGTTGGGTCTCTCCAAACATATCAGATGGGACTGCCTTCCCATAAGATGAGTAAATCACTTGCTCTTAAAACCATCACCGAAAGGATGGGTGATTCCTCCGAAGAAGATGGGGTAGAAAAAGAGGTAGCATTTCTTGCGAAAAACTTCCGCAAATTTCTGAAGATGAAGAATAGTGGGAAACCATTCAACAGAGGAAAATTTTCATCTTCAAAAGGTGATAGGAAAGAGTTTACAAAGAAAGACGGGAGGGAGTTTCAACCTTCTTCAGAAATTATATGCTATGAGTGCAATGACCATGGACATCTAAAGAAGGAGTGTCCAAATTTTCTGAGGGGAAAAGGCAAAGCCTATGCCACGACACTCAGTGATTCAGACTCCTCTGATTCTGACTCGGAAGAGAGTTGTGACGGAGAGGGAAACTACTCCGCGTTCATGACCATTGCTCATGTGGAGTCATCGGATGATTTGAGTGCACTTGTGAAAGAGCTTGGTGAGCATTCTGATTCAGAGTTTATTGGGACTGTGGAAGAATCAGATGTTGAAGAAGAAGAAGAGAATATCGCTAATCTTCAAGAAAATTACTCCTTATTACTTGAGAAGTCAGGAGAGTATACCAGAGTAGCCAAGGCGGCTGTAAGGAAAATGAAGAAAGCTGAGGAAGATTATAGAAGTCTCTTGATCAGATACAAAGAGGCTAAGTGTGAGATTGAGACACTAAATGGCGAGTTGTCTGAAGCCTATACGAAGGTGAGGTTTCTTGAGCAAGAGGTAGTGCAAGCTCATGCCAAGATAGAAAGAGTATCCTCCCAGAAGTTAGATGATGTTATCTCATCTCAAAAACCTTCGTCAGACAAGTCCAGGTTAGGATACACCGGAAGAAGTAGCTCATCAGCCAAAGTTACCAAAGAAGTGAAATTTGTAAAGGCCATAGAGCCTATTGTAGAAGAGCCCATTCTTGAGAATGTTAAGGCTGAGAAGAAGAATGTGAGTGAGCAACGGATGGTGAATAAGCCCCAAAATCATTCCATAGGTAGACATGAAACCAGAGGAAGATCTCTTCCAAGATCTCAACGGGGTTCCAGAACGGACTATGTGTGTCACTACTGCGGAATGCAAGGATATACCAGACCTAACTGTCAAAAGCTGAGATCAGACAACAACTCAAGCGCACCTCGGTCACGAGGAAGGAGAAATGACATGAGGTCTTGGGGTGGTGAACAACCAAGAAATCAGAATCGTGATCCTGGCATGATGGACGTGATGAAAATGATTGGTGCCTTCACCACTTGCTTGGAGAGTTTTACCAGAAGGTTTGACAGTCCAAATTCTCGTACCCAATCCGCTAAGGATATCACCCCAAACGCACGTGACGTGTGGGTGAAGAGGGGTACTCATGCATAAGCATTATAACATGTCCACGCATAAATTCTTTCAATGATTAGGGACTTTTGCTGTTGCATTGTTTCATGCAATGTTCTACTGTTTCTGTTGGTGTTTTGTACCGGTTGTCTTTGTTAATCTTTATTCTCTTGTTCTGTTTTTGGGTGTGTTCAAAAATTCAAAAAAAAAAAAAAAAAAACACATGATCACTTTGTTGAGTTTTTGTCTCAAAGCATGTTTTGCCTTGTACCTTTCTACTTATGGCTTTGTGCATTTAACGAGCTTAGCTTGTTTCTCATGCACTCATATCATTGTGGAAGAAATTCTGAAATCTATGTAACTGTTGTAAATAGATCTTCAACCTTGTCATGAATGATTAGTGAATGGTTTTGTTGATCTTGAGACATGCATAGACTCATACCTATATATCTTCCCACTTTTATTCTCTTTGCTTAAAAGAGCTCTCTAATTGTAAATCTCCAAATGAAAAGAGATATAGAGCTGCAAAAGCCTGTCGCACAAACTAGTATTCGACTAGGAAAAAGGGAAAGCGACCAAAATAAAATGTATGATGCCCAAAAAGCCAAAGGCTAACTAATCAATTGAAATATCAAAAATTTCAGGCATCTTTCTCTAAAATGAGATTCTCTTTGCTCAAAAGTTGCAAATGATATGTTAAATATGGAGCCAAATGAAAAGCTTCATTGAATTATTATCAAGTACATGTGGGAGGTCATATATGCATGTTTCTATTATTGAGATAGGTCACATAATCTAGTGCTAGTTGTGTATGCCTTAATTGAATTGATCATTGAAGCTTCACATTGAACTAAGGACTATCTCATTTTTGATATCCACACACAACACACAAGTCTATGTTCATTGAATGTCTTATTCATTTGTGTGATTATACTTGATTAAATGTGTTTTCGCATGCTCAATCTTTGTTGATCAATCCCAAAAAGATTTTTGAGTGTTTTATTTGTTTTTGAAAGTGATTTTATACTTTCTTGTCATTGGTTTTAATTAAAATGCATGTTTTTGTGTTTCTTCAAAAAATGGCTCAGGAGCAGTTTCGCGAGAAGCTCGCGACTTAGAGCTTCCCGCGAAAATGGGTTGAGGGAAATTTTTCTTTTAACATGTCACACAGAAACTTTCGCGACTATCTCGCGACTGTCTCGCGACCAACAGCTTCTCGCGAAATGCTGTTTGGCTAAAATTGGAGTTTTTTCCAATTTCAGAGAAAAGATACCGCGACTGTCTCGCGACTGTTTCGCGACCTAATGCTTCTCGCAAAAATTTTGTGCTTCAGTGGCACCTCTCGCGACTGTTTCGCGACTGTCTCGCCCCTCTCTAACCCGCGAAAAACGCGTGTTTTCATTTTTTATATAGCTGATATGACAGTTTTTCAAACATATCAAACTTCCCTCGCTCAACCTCTCTCAAATTTTTTCAACCCAAAAACACTATTCCATTCATTTCCCTGCAATCCAAGCACTTTTTCTGCATTTTCTTCTTCAAGGTATGTTTATTAACCATTTCTTTATAAGTTTTTACTTAGATTATGCAGAATTTTTTGTTAGGGTTTTCAAAATTGGGGATTTTCGAAACTTTGGGTTGGTTTTCAAAATTGGGCGTATTTCTTTATAATTTCTTGATTAGGCTGTGTCCCATTTGTTGTTTCTGCACTTGTGTTGGCCCCTTGTGGCAGTTTATCATGTATTGAGGGTAGATTTTCATATGTTCATACATTATTCATGTATTTCTTACTTTTGTCCACGCTAAGTGTTTGTCAAAATGTCCAAGTGACATTTTTGTGACAAAATGGAATCAAGTGATTTCAATCCATGGTGTTTCAATTGTTTGATCCTATTCTACTCTGTTTTGGTCTTTGTATGTGTGTTTCACTCACTTTGCTTATGTTGCACACTCTTGGCACACACCTAGGCACACTTAGGCACCCTCATGCATCTCATGCCGCATACACTCATCAGCACATGCACATAGACACACTCACTTGCACTGTCTCTTAATTTGTTGCATTGTTGTTATGCCTTATTAGTTGGAACCATTTTAGCATAATGTTTAGTGTGTTTCATGCTTTGTTTTCAGTTTGTTCTAAGTCTGTTTTGAAACTAACTTGAATATAATGAAGTTTGTCCTTTGATTTGTGTTGGTGCATATTTTTTTCTCTTCTTTTCTTTGCTAAATTGTGCAGATGTCACCCACCAAGCATGCTGCTAAGAAGAAATTGTCTTCAAAGCGAGCCCGAACTGATTCTGATCATTTCCGGTCTATAGAAGATGATATGAAATACAATGATTGCTACAAGGACAAGACAATCATCATGGAACGGGTAGTCCAGTTAGAAACACTTGGGGACACTTTCATTCCTGAAGTGTTCAAAGATAGAACTTGGACCAAGTTGCTGAACCCAACTAGAGTGGTCTATTCAGAGATTATCAAAGAGTTCTTCTCTAATGCCATTGTCAACGGAGAATGTATTGAGTGCTGGGTACGTCACAAGGAGTTTATGATTACAAGAGAGAGCATTCAAGATTTTCTGAAAACTCGTCCTCCATCTCAGCCAATCACTATTGCTTATGAGGACAGAATGGGTTCTACTCACGAAATGATTAAACTTCTTGGTGGTGAACCGAAGAAATCATCCATGAACACCATCAAGTTCTCTCTAGAAATGAGGACCCTAAGCTATGTGATGATTCACAATCTTTATCCGGTCACCAATCTCACCACTCTCTCTACTCCAAGAACAAGATTTCTGCATGATCTCTTCACGCATCAGGAGATTGACATTTGTGGCCATATCATGCATGTCTTGAAGAAGAGCATCACCAAGCAGAATTCACGGACTGTGATGCCGTTTCCCTCTTTGATCATGGGACTGATTGCCAAGGCAAAGCTCAAGCTGCCCAGTGGCCTCACGGTTGTTCAGAGGGACTATCCCATTGGTGGTCATACACTGACTAGAAGCACTGCACACATCAAGGGATCAAAGACCGATGTGCATACCATACCACCACCACGACAAGTTCAGCAGGAGGAAGGTGAAGATACAGAGGAAGAGATTGACAGGTTCACCTCGGTTCCTGAGCCCGCTGCACAGCCATCATCTTCGGCTCCTCCACAAGGCTTAAGCAAACTGGATCAGCTGCTTGCTAAGATGGATCAGATGTCTACGGTGCTTGACTCCCATGTGCAGTACACCGCGGACCAATTTGCATACCTTCAAGGACAGATCACCGCGCTCTCTTCTCAAGTGCAAGACTTATCTATGGAGCTCGGCTCGGATTCAGAATCAGAGCAGTTCTGACCCTTTGGCCATTCCGGTCAAAAAGGGGGAGAAAATTCTAAGGGGGAGCTAGAGAAGAGCTTGCACAGCGTTAGGGGGAGCATAGTCTAGCAACTTAGTATCATTGGTTATTGGTTTTAGAGATGGTTTTTATTAAGTATTTTTAGTGGTTATAATTGTTTTACTGCTTTGCTTTTGGTTTAAGTCTTTGAAACTACGCTTTATTTTAGTATTATTTTAGATGTTTCTCTTATTGACACTCTCTATGCTTTGTAGTATACTTTGCATATACCCATGTTGCTTTTGTAAGCTTTAAGGGCTATTTTATTTCATTGCATGTTTTGTAGGCTTTTATGGTTTATGCCATGTATTTGCAATACTTTGCTTATGCAGCCTTTATGCTTGTGCTATGTCTTACTTTTACTTCTCTACATCACTCTTGTGCCCGAGTAGGATTGTTCCTAGATACATATACGTTCTATGCATTGGTTGAGTGATGAACACTCTTGTGCCCTAGTAGGATTGTTCCTAGATGCAAATTCTTCAAGTATTTTGCATTGGTTGAGTGTTGGATGTGCAAATGGTACTCTCCATATGAGCGTATCATCTTGCATATCCGGATGTTCATTCCTTGTGTGAATGAGCATAGTAATTACTTGTGTATAGTGATTACTCGTTTGATCTTGCCATGATTTAGTGTTTCTATTTCATTTTGCTTGATCATGTGCTTATTGCTCCATATGTTTTTCAAGTTTGCTGCATGCGATGATAATATTTTGTTGTTGTGTTTCAGGAGTTACTTGATCATATGTTTCAAGAGCTTATCAGAATCTAGAATTAGGTGTGTGTGAGTTTTGCCTGTGTTCCCAAACTCACATTTAAGTCTAGAGTCTGTTTTAGGGTTTTGTCACGGAATAGCCAAAGGGGGAGATTGTAAAGTTATGATTTACAACTATGTGTTTTGTTGGCTTTTATTCCGTGCCAAATTTGATTGTAATTTCTATCAATCGTTTATACCCTGTATTTGTTGTGGGAATTGTTGTAAGGGGTGTGTGATAGAGAGTGTGTGAAGACTCAAGCAAGTTGGAAGCTAATGGAATCTCGCGGGTATCTCGCGACTAAGCTTCCCGCGAAGTGAAGCATGTGCCCTGCACATGCTGGAATGCGAAGAGTCATGACAGATGGAAACAGCTGTCTCTCGCGAGTATCTCGCGGGTAAGGCCTTCCCGCGAGACATGCTGTTCTGCCAGCCTGTACTGACTAACTCACACATTTTGCACCTATCCTATATAAACCCCCATTACCCACAAATGTTGAGGAATGCTTCAGAGAGAAAACCCTAGCCAAACACATTTGTAATTAGAGATTGTCATCCCCACCTTTCTCTATACACTTGCTTGTGGTATCTCCTCAACCCTTCCCTCTCCATTTCCACACCATTGAGAGGTTGATAGCCCAAACACTTACCACACCTTTGGAGAGTGTTGTGTGACGTTTTGGTGCTGCTGGGAAGCATTGGAAGAAGCCTGGAATGGCAGATGCAACATGGAGCTTGTTGCGGGATCCGGATAACTAAGACAAGACATGGTTCCGAGAAGCCTTGTTGGAGTAGGAGCTTGGAGGGCTTAGGTACATCGGGTAGATTAGGCTTGGAGGGTCTCTTTCTTACTCATGTATCCCAACTGATTGTCTAGTGGATCGATTTCCGCTTGGAGGGCGGCGGAGAGGTTTTTCGCCGAGTTCTTCGGTTTCCTCTTCGAAAACACGTCTTGGTGTTTTCTGTGTTTGCATCTCTCTTCCCTACTCTTTTATTTTCCATTATACTGCTGTGTTGATTAGTTTATGGATTAGAGTAGTTATATTGTTCATCTGCTCGCTTTTACACTATTCCGCACTTTATTTTAAAGTTGTGTAAAATCTATCGAGCCGTAATTTTAATCGGGGGTCTAAACAGCTCTTGTGTTTTTCAACACGTTTTCGAGCTTTCAAAAGTAAGCACTAAACATGAATACAAAGAGTGATAAAAATCACTTCCAAAAACATATAAAATGATCAAACATCTTTTTGGATTGATCCATATATAGTTGAGTACACACATCATATTTAAACAAGTACAATCGAACAAATGAATAAGGCATTCATTGAACATTAGGCATGTGTGTTGCATGTGTGTATCAAATGTGGAATAGTCCTTAGTCCAGAGTGAAGTTTCAATGATCAATTCAATCAAGTCATACACAACTAGTACTAAGTCAAGTGGTCTATCTTAATTATAGAAATAAACATATATGACTTCCCACGAAAAATGATTACATATCTTTGAAACTTTTCATTTGGCTTCTTTACAATTCATAACATTTGATCATTTTTTATCTTTACATTTCTTTTTGAGATCAATGCTTAAAATTTTTGATATTTCAAATTGATGAACAAGCTTTTGGCTTTTTGGTCATCATACATTTTTCATAAAAGTTGCTTTCCTTTTTTCCTAGTCAAATACTAGTATGTGCGACGGCTTTTGGAGCTCATTATCTCTTTTCATTTTGAGAATTACATTGGTTGAGCTCTTTAAGCAAAAACATAAAAGAGTGGGAAGAGATATAGGTATAAGTCTATGCATGTATCAAAACCAATATGACTATTGACTAATAATTCATGACAAGCTTGAAGATCGATTTACAACAATCACACAAAAATGTCAAGATTTTTCCCACAAAGATATAAGTGCATAAAGAACAAGCTAAGCTCGTAAATGTAAAAAGCCATTTGTACAAAGGTACAAGGCAAAACTCACATACAATATGTGCTTAAACATATACAAACAAATTTTTTGAATTTTTCACCTTTTATGTAGTTTTGGATTTTTTACTCACACAAAACTAAAACATAAAAGTAAGATCAAAACAAAATCAATGCATAAAAATAAATGCAAAAATGCACAAATACATGAAGATATGACATTCAATGCATGAAGGGTCCTACAAAGATCGAAAGAATTAGATCAAGGACCAAAAGAGCAAAAGCTCAACCATAGGAACCCTTCCTCATCCAAACGGAACGATTGTTTGGAATGAGTGTCTCAAGAGAAGTGAGATGATGGTTGTAAGAATGAAAACCAGAGATGCACATAGTCAAGGAGTTAAGAGCATTAAACACTTTCTTTAACAACATGCTATTTTCACTCAAATTTGGTTTTCCCTTTTTAGCACAACTTCCAAGAAGCTCAAGTTTCTTTTTTCTTTTGATTCTTTTAAAAACATGAAACTTAGAGCAATGAGGTCTCAGATGACCAAAAGCACCACAATGGTGACACACAATGTGTTTAGGTCCACTAGGCTTTTTGGGAAAGGATCTAGCAACATGGTTTTGTTCTCTCTTCAACTTATAACATTGAGGTCTTATATGACCAATCACACCACAATGGTGGCAAGTTGGAACAAACTTAGATCCACCCAAAACCTTAGGTTGAGACCTAAATGGAGGCTTTGACTTAAGAGCCTTTCTCTCCACCTTTTGGTTTCTTTTATGTGGAGGAATGTACACCGATTTGTCATTTGAGATAAAACACACAATAGGCACAAAATCGGGTACCACAACATGATTGCAACAAATATTTTCATCATTTTTATCAATAGGTTCAGCAATCAAACACTTGGCATACATCTTAAGAGATTCATTTTCACATTTTAGCTCATCAACAAGTTTGTTAAACAAAACAAGTTTAGCATCCAAGTCCATATTCAAACATTCAAACTCTTTCAACTTTTCAAGAGAATTTTGAGCAAGTTTCTTATATTTCTCACCCAATTTGTTGGATTCATTGAGCGTAGCAATCAAATCATCATTTTCGCAAAATAACTTACTCAAATTCTTTTGAAATTTCTTAGCATTTTTCTTCAAGGGTTTGATGTTAGGAATATCAACAACATCCAAAGATTCATGTAACATAGCATACAATCATGAGGATTATCACTCGTAAAGGCATTTTCACAAACACGTGGCATGTTACATTCATCATCAACCAAATCATACAAGGAGGCATATAAAGCACAATCCACGGCAAATAAACACAAAGGGTCAAGGATCACACTTAGGTATTTAAACCACAACAAGTGTACCCGCTCTGATACCAATTGAAAGTTCAATATGTGTATAAAACACCCTTGAACGTTTAGACCCCAAATTACAAATTATCAATTCAAGCTTATTATCAAACAATAAATGTGTGGAACATGAACATAAGCTAAAACATAATTGATAAACAATCTAAACCATAAATAATCACAACCACAGCAGTAATTAAATGGTAAAGATAAAGGAAAGAAAGATGCAAACACAAGGACAACACTTGATGTGTTATCGAACAGGAAACTGAAACGGCGTAAAACCTCTCCACTGCCCTCCAAGTGGTCAATAATCCACTAGAAAATATAGTTGGGATACATGAACAGCAATAGACCCTCCAAGCCTAATCTACTCGATGTACCTAAGCCCTCAAAGCTTTTTGCTCCAACGAGGTTGCGTTGAACCTTTTTCTTTTCTAGCTTACCGAATTCTGCTATAGCCCATAGCATCAACCAATATAAATTGGTCCCTTCCTAACTGCTTCCAAAAGCACCAAAAAACCTTCTCACAGATATGGGTATGGTGAGAAAAGGATTTGGTTAAGAACCTCTCAAGGATGTAACAATGGAGAGGATGAGAGTAGAGGAATTTGAAGAGTCTCTTAGGTGAAGATCGTGGATGAATCAATCTTATTTTTCTCTAGAGTTTCTCTCTTAAAATTTTCTCTAGAAACTCTTTACATTTCTTGGGTATAAGGATCTATATATAGTGGTGTGTGTTTGGAATGCGAAGAGTCAGTTTTTCCAAAACAGAGCTTGCATGAACAACTCTTTGCTTCACACTTGTGCCATTGTGCTCTCTATGACGGCCCTTAAAATAATCCTTATATATATATTTAGGATTGTTAGAAAAAAAAGTTCAAACACATACTCACGGATTGGAATGAAATCAGAACTGAAAATCCGATTTTCATAATTCTTGATAGATACCCTATCTGTCAAGCAACTATCAAGTTTCGGGCTTAGACAACTTTTTACACCTCGATGGACACTAATTGTCAAGATTTAAAATCCAGCACTTCATCACTTGAATCTTGGACAGACTTGCATGACTTTAACAATTGAACTTGAGACCTTATTCCTTGAAGCATTAAACACATCGTAGATCTACCCAAATACAAGTAAAGTGTGTTTTGTCAAAAAATTAGTCAATACATGATGACATATGTTTTTAACATGAATCACATATGTCCTAACACTTAAGATGATACACATTAAGTAGGAACAATGAAGTGAACAACAATGAACAACTTCAGGTTCTTCTATAATGGGAACACATTCAACATTAAAATGTTCAACTACCTTCTAGCGTTGCAGTGTTGCTTAGCCCCCACAGCTTTTCTATTTGTTGGCTTTTAAAGAAAGAATCTCATGTTCTATGATATGATTGAAAGGAGTTGAGATATTTTATCTTTGGGGACTAACATATAAAACAAAAAATTCCACGTTTCAAGTACAAGAAAAAAATACTAAACCTGAAGCTAAACTAATATATAAAATTTTGATATATAAATAAATGAAACGGCACAAAATAATTTTTTTTAATAGATTTATACTTAATCATTAAATAAATGAAACCCAATATTATTTTGAAATTAAAAATTATCTATGATTTATTTTGTAATAAATTTAGTCACAATTTCACTTTCTACGGCAAATCAAAGAGTTAGTTTAAAAAAATAACTTTATTTTGCTTCAAAACTTCATTTTGACATATTCATGACTGAAAAAGTTAAATATTGTAGATGATTTCCCACCATATACAAATCAAATGAAAATCATATTTATTGTTTCATCTTATACCCATCATTCTTCTCACTAAAAACAAATTATTGTTGCCAAGTCAGAAATTTTTTTTTTTCCAAATGCAAATAAAAGTTTGAAACTAGTGTCTCAATCTCAACATTATATTTTGTAAATGTCTATTGTTCTTTTAATTTCGTTTCCAATTAAAAATTACTATATAAAAAGTAAAAATAAAAACACCCAGACAGAGCATTTAGTTGTAGTTAACAACATCTATATCCCAAAAATTTAATATTTTTAACTTTAGGTCCCAAATAGCAAATAGCTTGAGTTCCAAACACAAATTCATTTGGGGGCAAAAGAAAAAACCAAACAGTTTTTTTGAATAAGAATAAGAATGTTAGGACATATGTGTTTCATTTGTTAAGAACATATGTCACTATTTTATGTAGTTGGCTAATCCTTTGACAAAAGGCACTTTACTTGTATTTGGGTAGATTTAGGATATGTTTAATTGAACATGAATTTTGTATCTTTTCAATGGAAATGAATAGAGTTATTGCCGTTTCAATATGCCTCACCGTGTTACCTGAAATACGGATTCCAATTATATGCCGATAGAGGGGAGTAAATATGGAAGTCAAACGTTTCGCACACGAATTTGGCATGGAAATATTTTTCCTATACCACGGGATCAATCATCTCGAAATGATGTTTTGGGTAAAAAATACTTTGGCCGCTAGACATTCACGAGCGTCAATCGATTAGAAAATGTGTTGAAAAGTGACCTTCGGTAACCGTCTCGAAGATAAGTTTTGAACGGTAAGGAATTTTTAGACGCGGCCTAGATGTTTTAGAATGTACACATTCTGAGCTTGAATTTGAACTGGAATTTTCTATCTTTTCAAT
Organism: Quercus cerris; assembly: GCA_963669245.1. Classification (NCBI taxonomy): domain Eukaryota; kingdom Viridiplantae; phylum Streptophyta; class Magnoliopsida; order Fagales; family Fagaceae; genus Quercus; species Quercus cerris. The sequence goes on from OY770012.1 coordinate 7,787,958, forward strand.
GGAAATCAATACAGTTATTGACGTTTCAATATGTCTTAACATGTCACCTAAAATACAGATTCCAATTATATGCCGATAGAGGGGAGTAAAAATGGAAGTCATAATTTTCACTCACGAATTTGGCTTGGAAATATTTTTCCTATACCGCAGGATCAATCATCTCGAAATGAAATTTTTTGAAAAAAATACTACAGCTGCTAGTTATTCATGAGCGTTAATCGATTTGAAAATGTGTCGAAAAGTGACCTTCGGTAATCATCTCGAAGATAACTTTTGAACGGTAAGGAACTTTTAGACGCGGCCTGGATGTTTTAGAAAGTACACATTCTGAGCTTGAATTTGAACACAAGGTTTGTATTTTTTCAATGGAAATCAAGAGAGTTATTGTCGTTAGAATGTGTCTCACCGTGTTACCCTAAATACGTATTCCAATTATGTGTCAATAGGAGGGAGTAGAAATGGAAGTCAAATGCTTCGCTCACGAATTTGGTTCAGAAATATTTTTCATATATCATGGGATCAATCATCTCGAAATGATGTTTTGTGTGAAAAATACTTTGGATACTAGACAGTCACGAGCGTCGATCGATTTGAAAATGTGTTGAAAAGTGACCTTCGGTAATCATCTCGAAGATAACTTTCGAACGGTTAGGAATTTTTAGACGTGGCCTGAATGTTTTAGAAAGTACACATTCTGAACTTGAATTTGAATACGAATTTTGTATCTTTTCAATGGAAATCAATAGTGTTATTTCCGTTTCAATACGCCTCGCCGTATTACCTGAAAAACGGATTCCAATTATATGCCGATAGAGGGGAGTAAAAAAGGAAGTCAAACATTTCACCCATGAATTTGGCTTGGAAATATTTTTCCTATACCATGAGATCAATCATCTCGAAATGATATTTTGGGTAAAAAATACTTTGGCTGCTAGACATTCACGAGCGTCAATCGATTTGACAATGTGTTGAAAAGTGATCTTCGATAACCGTCTCGAAGATAACTTTTGAACGGTAAGGAATTTTTAGACGCGGCCAGAATGTTTTAGAAATTACACATTCTGAGCTTGAATTTGAACATGAATTTTGAATATTTTCAATGGAAATCAATAGAGTTATTGCCGTTCCAATATGTCTCACCGTGTTACCAGAAATACGGATTCCAATTATATGCCGATATAGGGGAGTAAAAATGGAAGTCAAACGTTTAGCACACGAATTTGGCTTGGAAATATTTTTCATATATCGCGGGATCAATCAACTTGAAATGAAGTTTTAGGTAAAAAATACTTTGGCTGCAAGTTATTCACGAGCGTTAATCGATTTGAAAATGTGTTGTAAAGTGACCTTCGATAACCGTCTCAAAGATAACTTTTGAACAGTAAGGAATTTTTAGACGAGGCCTAAATGTTTTAGAAAGTACAAATTTTGAGCTTGAATTTGAATATGAATTTTGTATCTTTTCAATGGAAATCAATAGATTTATTACCGTTTCAATATGTCTCACTGTATTACCTGAAAAATGGATTCTAATTATATGTCGATAGAGGGGAGTAAAAATGGAAGTCAAACATTTCGCTCACGAATTTGGCCTGGAAATATTTTTCCTACACCACGGGATCAATCATCTTGAAATGATGTTTTGGGCAAAAAATACTTTGGCTACTAGACATTCACGAGCGTCAATCGATTTCACAATGTGCTGAAAAGTGACCTTCAGTAACTGTCTCGAGGATAACTTTTGAACGGTAAGGAATTTTTAGATGCGGCCTAAATGTTTCAGAAAGTACACATTCTGAGCTTGAATTTGAACATGAATTTTGTATATTTTCAATGAAAATCAATAGAGTTATTGCCGTTCCAATATGTCTCACCGTGTTACCAGAAACACGGATTCCAATTATATGCCGATATAGGGGAGTAAAAATGGAAGTCAAACGTTTTGCTCATGAATTTGGCATGGAAATATTTTTCCTATACCACGGGATCAATCATCTTGAAATGATATTTTAGGAAAAAAATACTTTGGCTGCAAGACATTCACGACCGTCAATCGATCAGAAAATGTGTTGAAAAGGAACCTTCGATAACCGTCATGAAGATAGCTTTTGAATGTTAAGGAATTTTTAGACGCGGCCTGGATGTTTTAGAATGTGCACATTCTGAGCTTGAATTTGAACACAAATTTTCTATCGTTTCAATGGAAATCAATAGAGTTATTGCCGTTTTAATATGTCTCAACGTGTTACCTGAAATACGGATTCCAATTATATGCCGATAGAGGGGAGTAAAAATGGAAGTCATTATTTTCGCTGACGAATTTGGCTTGAAAATATTTTTCCTATACCGCGGGATCAATCATCTCAAAATGAAATTTTTGGAAAAAAATACTTTGGCTACTAGTTATTCATGAGTGTTAATCGATTTGAAAATGTGTTGAAAAGTGACCTTTGGTAATCATCACGAAGATAACTTTTGAACGGAATGGAATTTTTACACCCGGCCTAAATGTTTTAGAAAGTACACATTTTGAGCTTGAATTTGCACATGAATTTTGAATCTTTTCAGTGGAAATCAATAGAGTTATTGCCGTTTCAATATGTCTCAACGTGTTACTTGAAATACGGATTCGAATTATATGCCAATAGGGGGGAGTAAAAATGGAAATCATAATTTTTGCTCACGAATTTGGCTTGGAAATAATTTTCCTATACCGCGGGATCAATCATCTCAAAATGAACTTTTAGGAAGAAAATACTTCGGCTACTAGTCATTCACGAGCGTTAATCGATTTGAAAATGTGTTGAAAAGTAACCTTTGGTAACCATCTCGAAGATAACTTTTGAACGGTAAGGAATTTTTAGACGCGGCTTGAATGTTTTAGAAAGTAAACATTCTGAGCTTGAATTTGAATGCAAATTTTGTATTTTTTCAATGGAAATCAAGGGAGTTATAGTCATTTGAATGTGTGTCATCGTGTTACCCGAAATACGGATTCCAATTATGTGCCGAAAGGAGGGAGTAAAAATGGAAGTCATACGTTTTGCCCACGAATTTGGCTCGAAAATATTTTTCACATATCGGTGGATCGATCATCTTGAAATGAAGTTCTAGGTAAAAAATACTTTGGCTGGTAGTTATTCACGAGCGTTAATTGATTTGAAAATGTTTTGAATAGTGACCTTCGGTAATCGTCTCAAAGATAACTTTTGAACGGTAAGGAATTTTTAGACGTGACCAGAATGTTTTAGAAAGTACACATTCTGAGGTTGAATTTGAATATGAATTTTGTATATTTTCAATGGAAAGCAATAGAGTTATTGCGGTTCCAATATGTCTCACCGTGTTACCAGAAATACGAATTCCAATTATATGCAGATAGAGGGGAGTAAAAATGGAAGTTAAATGTTTCGCTCACGAATTTGGCATGGAAATATTTTTCCTATACCACGGGATCGATCATCTCGAAATCATGTTTTGGGGAAAAAATACATTGGCTGCAAGACATTCACGACTGTCAATCGATTTGAAAATGTGTTGGAAAGGGACTTTCGGTAACCGTCTCGAAGATAACTTTTGAACGGTAAGGAATTTTTAGACGCGGCCTTGATGTTTTAGAATGTGCACATTCAGAGCTTGAATTTGAACACAAATTTTCAATCTTTTCAATGGAAATCAATAGAGTTATTGCCGTTTCAATATGTCTCAACGTGTTACCTGAAATACGGATTCCAATTATATGCCGATAGAGGGGTGTAAAAATGGAAGTGATTATTTTCGTTGACGAATTTGGCTTCAAATTATTTTTCCTATACCGCGGGATCAATCATCTCGAAATGAAATTTGTGGAAAAAAATACTTTGGCTGCTAGTTATTCACGAGCGTTAACCGATTTGAAAATGAGTTAAAAAGTGACCTTCGGTAGCCATCTCGAAGATAACATTTGAACAGTAAGGAATTTTTAGACGAGGCTGGAATGTTTTAGAAAGTACACATTCTGAGCTTGAATTTGACCACGAATTTTTTATTTTTTCAATGGAAATCAAGCGAATAATTGTCGTTTGAATGTGTCTCACCGTGTTACCCGAAATTCGGATTCCAATTATGTGCCGAAAGGAGAGAGTAGAAATGGAAGTCAACTGTTTCGCTCACGAATTTGGCTTGGAAAATTTTTTCACATATTGCGGGATCAATCATATCAAAATGATGTTTTGGGTAAAAAATACTTTGGCCGCTAGACATTCACGAGTGGTAATCGATTTGAAAATATGTTGAAATCTGACCTTCGGTAATCATCTCGAAGATAACTTTTGAATGGAAGGGAATTTTCACACGTGGCCTAAAACTTTTAGAAAGTACACATTCTGAGCTTGAATTTGCAAATGAATTTTGAATCTTTTCAGTGGAAATCAATAGAGTTATTTCCGTTTCAATACGTCTCAACGTGTTACTTGAAATACGGATTCGAATTATATGCCGATAGGGGGGAGTAAAAATGGAAATCATAATTTTCCCTCACGAATTTGGCTTGGAAATATTTTTCCCATACCGGTGGGATCAATCATCCCAAAATGAAATTTTTGGAAGAAAATACTTCGGCTGCTAGTTATTCACAAGCGATAATCGATTTGAAAATGTGTTTAAAAGTAACCTTTGGTAACCGTCTCGAAGATAACTTTTGAACGGTAAGGAATTTTTAGACGCGGCTTGAATGTTTTAGAAAGTAAACATTCTAAGCCGGAATTTGAACACAAATTTTGTATTTTTTTCAATGGAAATCAAGGGAGTTATTGTTGTTTGAATGTGTCTCACCGTGTTACCCGAAATACGGATTCCAATTATGTGCCGAAAGGAGGGAGTAAAAACGGAAATCATACGTTTTGCCCACGAATTTGGCTTGGAAATATTTTTCACATATCGTTGGATCGATCATCTTTAAATGAAGTTTTGGGTAAAAAATACTTTGACTGGTAGTTATTCACGAGCGTTAATTGATTGGGAAATGTGTTGGAAAGTGCCTTCGGTAATCGTCACAAAGATAAATTTTGAACGGCAAGGAATTTTTAGACGTGGCCTGAATGTTTTAAAAAGTACACATTCTGAGGTTGAATTTGAACATGAATTTTGTATATTTTCAATGGAAATCGATAGAGTTATTGCAGTTCCAATATGTCTCACCGTGTTACTAGAAATACGGATTCCAATTATATGCCGATAGAGGGGAGTAAAAATGGAAGTCAAACGTTTCGCTCACGAATTTGGCATGGAAATATTTTTCCTATACCACGGGATCAATCATCTTGAAATGATGTTTTGGGGAAAAATTACATTGGATGCAAGACATTCACGACCGTCAATCTATTTGAAAATGTGTTGAAAAGGGACCTTTTGGTAACTGTCTCGAAGATAACTTTTGAACGGAAAGGAATTTTTACACGCGGCCTAAATGTTTTAGAAAGTACACATTTTGAGCTTGAATTTGCACAAGAATTTTGAATCTTTTCAGTGGAAATCAATAGAGTTATTGTCGTTTCAATATGTCTCAACGTGTTACTTGAAATACGGATTCGAATTATATGCCAATAGGGGGGAGTAAAAATGGAAATCATAATTTTCGCTCACGAATTTGGCTTGGAAATATTTTTCCTATACCGCGGGATCAATCATCTCAAAATGAACTTTAAGGAAGAAAATACTTCGGCTACTAGTCATTCACGAGCGTTAATCGATTTGAAAATGTGTTGAAAAGTAACCTTTGGTAACCATCTCGAAGATAACTTTTGAACGGTAAGGAATTTTTAGATGCGGCTTGAATGTTTTAGAAAGTAAACATTCTGAGCTTGAATTTTAATGCAAATTTTGTATTTTTTCAATGGAAATCAAGGGAGTTATAGTCATTTGAATGTGTCTTACCGTGTTACCCGAAATACTGATTCCAATTATGTGCCGAAAAGAGGGAGTAAAAATGGATGTCATACGTTTTGCCCACGAATTTGGCTCGAAAATATTTTTCACATATCGGTGGATCGATCATCTTGAAATGAAGTTTTAGGTAAAAAATACTTTGGCTGGTAGTTATTCACGAGCGTTAATTGATTTGAAAATGTGTTGAATAGTGACCTTCGGTAATCGTCTCAAAGATAACTTTTGAACGGTAAGGAATTTTTAGACGCGACCAGAATGTTTTAGAAAGTACACATTCTGAGGTTGAATTTGAACATGAATTTTGTATATTTTCAATGGAAATCAATAGAGTTATTGCCGTTCCAATATGTCTCACCGTGTTACCAGAAATACGAATTCCAATTATATGCCGATAGAGGGGAGTAAAAGTGGAAGTTAAATGTTTCACTCATGAATTTGGCATGGAAATATTTTTCCTATACCACGGGATCGATCATCTCGAAATCATGTTTTGGGGAAAAAATACTTTGGCTGCAAGACATTCACGACCGTCAATCGATTTGAAAATGTGTTGGAAAGGGACCTTCGGTAACCGTCTCGAAGATAACTTTTGAACGGTAAGGAATTTTTAGACGCGGCCTTGATGTTTTAGAATGTACACATTCAGAGCTTGAATTTGAACACAAATTTTCAATCTTTTCAATGGAAATCAATAGAGTTATTGCTGTTTCAATATGTCTCAACGTGTTACCTGAAATACAGATTCCAATTATATGCCGATAAAGGGGTGTAAAAATGGAAGTGATTATTTTCGTTGATGAATTTAGCTTGAAAATATTTTTCCTATACCGCGGGATCAATCATCTCGAAATGAAATTTGTGGAAAAAAATACTTTGGCTGCTAGTTATTCACGAGCATTAACCGATTTGAAAATGAGTTAAAAAGTGACCTTCGGTAGCCATCTCGAGGATAACATTTTAACGGTAAGGAATTTTTAGACGAGGCTGGAATGTTTTAGAAAGTACACATTCTGAGCTTGAATTTGACCACAAATTTTTTATTTTTTCAATGGAAATCAAGAGAGTTATTGTTGTTTGAATGTGTCTCACCGTGTTACCCGAAATACGAATTCCAATTATGTGCCGAAAGGAGAGAGTAGAAATGGAAGTCAACTGTTTCGCTCACGAATTTGGCTTGGAAAATTTTTTCACATATTGCGGGATCAATCATATCAAAATGATGTTTTGGGTAAAAATTACTTTGGCCGCTAGACATTCACGAGTGTTAATCGATTTGAAAATATGTTGAAATCTGACCTTCGGTAATCATCTCGAAGATAACTTTTGAACGGAAAGGAATTTTTACACGCGGCCTAAAAATTTTAGAAAGTACACATTCTGAGCTTGAATTTGCAAATGAATTTTGAATCTTTTCAGTGGAAATCAATAGAGTTATTTCCGTTTCAATATGTCTCAACGTGTTACTTGAAATACGGATTCGAATTATATGCCGATGGGGGGAGTAAAAATGGAAATCATAATTTTCGCTCACGAATTTGGCTTGGAAATATTTTTCCCATACCACGGGATCAATCATCCCAAAATGAAATTTTTGGAAGAAAATACTTCGGCTGCTAGTTATTCACGAGCGATAATCGATTTGAAAATGTGTTGAAAAGTAACCTTTGGTAACCGTCTCGAAGATAACTTCTGAATGGTAAGGAATTTTTAGACGCGGCTTGAATGTTTTAGAAAGTAAACATTCTAAGCCTGAATTTGAACACAAATTTTGTATTTTTTTCAATGGAAATAAAGGGAGTTATTGTTTTTTGAATGTGTCTCACCGTGTTACCTGAAATACGGATTCCAATTATGTGCCGAAAGGAGGGAGTAAAAACGGAAGTCATACGTTTTGCCCATGAATTTGGCTTGGAAATATTTTTCACATATCGGTGGATCGATCATCTTTAAATGAAGTTTTGGGTAAAAAATACTTTGGCTGGTAGTTATTCACGAGCGTTAATTGATTGGAAAATGTGTTGAAAAGTGCCTTCGGTAATCGTCACAAAGATAAATTTTGAACGGCAAGGAATTTTTAGACGTGGCCTGAATGTTTTAGAAAGTACACATTTTGAGGTTGAATTTGAACATGAGTTTTGTATATTTTCAACGGAAATCGATAGAGTTATTGCAGTTCCAATATGTCTCACCGTGTTACCAGAAATACGGATTCCAATTATATGCCGATAGAGGGGAGTAAAAATGGAAGTCAAACGTTTCGCTCACAAATTTGGCATGGAAATATTTTTCCCATACCACGGGATCAATCATCTTGAAATGATGTTTTGGGGAAAAAATACATTGGATGCAAGACATTCACGACCGTCAATCGATTTGAAAATGTGTTGAAAAGGGACCTTTGGTAACTGTCTCGAAGATAACTTTTGAACGGAAAGGAATTTTTACACGCGGCCTAAATGTTTTAGAAAGTACACATTCTGAGCTTGAATTTGCATGTGAATTTTGAATCTTTATAGTGGAAATCAATAGAGTTATTGTCGTTTCAATGTGTCTCAACGTGTTACTTGAAATACGGATTCAAATTATATGCCGAAAGGGGGGAGTAAAAATGGAAATCATAATTTTCGCTCACGAATTTGGCTTGGAAATATTTTTCCTATGCCGCAGGATCAATCATCTCAAAATGAAATTTTCGGAAGAAAATACTTCGGCTTCTAGTTATTCATGAGCGTTAATCGATTTGAAAATGTGTTGAAAGGTAACCTTTGGTAACCGCCTCAAAAATAACTTTTGAACGGTAAGGAATTTTAGACGTGGCCTAAATGTTTTAGAAAGTACACATTCTGAGCTTGAATTTGAACATGAATTTCGTATATTTTCCATGGAAATCAATAGAGTTATTGCGGTTCAAATATGTCTCACCATGTTGCCAGAAATACAGATTCCAATTATATGCCGATAGAGGGGAGTAAAAATGGAAGTCAAACGTCTCTCTCACGAATTTGGCATTGAAATATTTTTCTTACACTACGGGATCAATCATCTCGAAATGATGTTTTGGGGAAAAAAATACTTTGGCTGCAAGACATTCACGACCATCAATGAATTTGAAAATGTGTTGAAAAGGGACCTTCAGTAACCGTCTCAAAGATAACTTTTGAACGGTAAGGAATTTTTAGACGCGGCCTCAATGTTTTAGAATGTGCACATTCTGAGCTTGAATTTGACCAAAATTTTTCTATCTTTTCAATGGAAATCATTAGAGTTATTTCCGTTTCAATCTGTTACCTGAAATACGGATTCTAATTATATGCCGATAGAAGGGAGTAAAAATGGAAGTCATTATTTTCGCTGACGAATTTGGCTTGAAAATATTTTTCCTATACCGCGGGATCAATCATGTCGAAATGAAATTTTTGGAAAAAAATACTTTGGCTGCTAGTTATTCACGAGTGTTAATCGATTTGAAAATGTGTTGAAAAGTGTCCTTCGGTAACCTTCTCAAAGATAACTTTTGAGCGGTAAGGAATTTTTAGACGTGGCTGGAATATTTTAGAAAGTACACATTCTAAGCTTGAATTTGACCACAAATTTTGTATTTTTTCAATGGAAATCAAGAGAGTTATTGTCTTTTGAATGTGTCTCACCGTGTTGCCCGAAATACGGATTCCAATTATGTGCCGAAAGGACAGAGCAGAAATGGAAGTCAAATGTTTCGCTCACGAATTTGGCTTGGAAAATTTTTTCACATATCGCGGGATCAATCATATCGAAATGACGTTTTGGGTAAAAAATACTTTGGCCCCTAGACATTCATGTGCATCAATCGATTTGAAAATGTGTTGAAAACTTACTTTCGGTAATCGTCTCTAAGATAACTTTTGAACGGAAAGGAATTTTTACGCGCGGCCTATATGTTTTAGAAAGTACACATTTTGAGCTTGAATTTGCACCCGAATTTTGAATCTTTTCAGTGGAAATCAATAGAGTTATTGCCGTTTCAATATGTCTCAATGTGTTACTTGAAATACAGATTCAAATTATATGCCGATAGGGGGGAGTAAAAATGGAAATCATAATTTTCGCTCACGAATTTGACTTGGAAATATTTTTCCTATACCGCAGGATCAATCATCTCAAAAAGAAATTTTTGAAAGAAAATACTTCGACTACTAGTTATTGAAGAGCGTTAATCGATTTGAAAATGTGTTGAAAAGTAACCTTTGGTAACCGTCTCGAAGATAAGTTTTGAGCGGTAAGGAATGTTTAGACTTGGCCGTAATGTTTTGGAAGGCACACATTCTGAGCTTGAATTTGACCACAAATTTTGTATTTTTTCAATGGAAATAAAGAGAGTTATTGTCGTTTGAAGGTGTGTCACCGTGTTACCCGAAATATGGATTCCAATTATGTGCCGAAAGGAGAGAGTAGAAATGGAAGTCAAAAGTTTCGCTCACGAATTTGGCTCTTAAAATTTTTTCACATATCGCAGGATCAATCATATCGAAATGATGTTTTGGGTAAAAAATACTTTGGCCGCTAGACATTCACGAGCATCAATCGATTTGAAAATGTTTTGAAAAGTCACTTTCAGTAATCGTCTTGAAGATAACTTTTGAACGGAAAGGAATTTTTACACACGGCCAAAATGTTTTAGAAAGTACACATTTTGAGCTTGAATTTGCACATGAATTGTGAATCTTTTCACTGGAAATCAATAGAGTTATTGCCGTTTCAATATGTTTCAACGTGTTACTTGAAGTACGGATTCAAATTACATGCTGATAGGGGGGCGTAAAAATGGAAATCATAATTTTCGCTCGTGAATTTGGCTTCGAAATATTTTTCCTATTCCGCGGGATCAATCATCTCAAAATGAAATTTTCGGAAGAAAATACTTCGGCTGCTAGTTATTCACGAGCGTTAATTGATTTGAAAATGTGTTGAAAAGTAACCTTTGCTAACCGTCTCGAAGATAACTTTTGAACGGTAAGGAATTTTTAGACGCAGGCTGAATTTTTTAGAACGTAAACATTCTGAGCTTGAATTTAAATGCAAATTTTTTATTTTTTCAATGGAAATCAAGGGAGTTATTGTTATTTGAATGTGTCTCATCGTGTTACCTGAAATACAAATTCCAATTATGTGTCGAAAGGAGGGAGTAAAAACGGAAGTCATACGTTTTGCCCACCAATTTGGGTCAGAAATATTTTTCACGTAACGGCGGATCGATCATCTTGAAATGAAGTTTTGGGTAAAAAATACTTTGGTTGGTAGTTATTCACGAGCATTAATTGATTTGGAAATGTGTTGAAAAGTGACCTTCGGTAATCGTCTCAAATATAACTTTTGAATAGTAAGGAATTTTTAGATGTGGCCGGAATGTTTTAGAAAGTACACATTCTGAGCTTGAATTTGAACATGAATTTTATATATTTTCAATGCAAATTAATAGAGTTATTGCGGTTCCAATATGTCTCACCGTGTTACCAGAAACACGGATTCCAATTATATGCCGATAGAGGGGAGTAAAAATGGAAGTCAAACGTTTTGCTCACGTATTTGGCATGGAAATATTTTTCCTATACCACGGGATCAATCATCTGTAAATGATGTTTTGGGGAAAAAATACTTTGGCCGCAAGACATTCACAACCGTCAATCGATTTGAAAATGTGTTGGAAAGGGACCTTCGGTAACCGTCTCGAAGATAACTTTTGAACGGTAAGGAATTTTTAGACGTGTCCGAAACGTTTTAGAAAGTACACATTCTGAGCTTGAATTTCACCACAAATTTTATATTTTTTCAATGGAAATTAAGAGAGTTTGTGTCGTTTGAATGTGTCTCACCGTGTTACCCAGAATATGGATTCCAATTATGTGCCGAAAGGAGGTAGTAGAAATGGAAGTCAAATGTTTCGCTCACGAATTTGGCTTGGAAAATTTTTTCATATATCGTGGGATCAATCATATCGAAATGATGTTTTGGGTAAAAAATACTTTGGCCGCTAGACATTCACGAGCGTCAATCGATTTGAAAATGTGTTGAAAAGTGACTTCGGTAATTGTCTCGAAGATAACTTTTGAATGGAATGGAATTTTTACACGCAGCCTGAATGTTTAAGAAATTACACATTCTGAGCTTGAATTTGCACACGAATTTTGAATCTTTTCAGTGGAAATGAATAGACTTATTGCCGTTTCAATATGTCTCAACGTGTTACTTGGAATACGGATTCGAATTATTTGTCGATAAGGGGAAGTAAAAAAATGAAATCATAATTTTCGCTTACGAATTTGGCTTGGAAATATTTTTCCTATACCGCAGGATCAATCATCTCAAAATGAAATTTTGGGAAGAAAATACTTCGGCTGCTAGTTATTCACGAGCGTTAATCGATTTGAAAATGTGTTGAAAAGTAACCTTTGGTGACCGTCTCGAAGATAACTTTTAAACAGCAAGGAATTTTTAGTCGCGGCCTGAATGTTTTAGAAAGTAAACATTTTGAGGTTGAATTTGAACGCAAATTTGGCATTTTTTCAATGGAAATCAAGGGTGTTATTGTCATTTGAATGTGTCTTACCGTGTTTCCCGAAATCCGGATTCCAATTATGTGTCGAAAGGAGGGAGTAAAAATGGAAGTCATAAGTTTTGCTCACGAATTTGGCTCGGAAATATTTTTCACATAGCGGTGGATCGATCATCTTGAAATGAAGTTTTGGGTAAAAAATACTTTGGCTGGTAGTTATTCACGAGCATTAATTGATTTGAAAATGTGTTGAAAAGTGACCTTCGGTAATCGTCTCAAAGATAACTTTTGAATGGTATGGAATTTTTTGATGTGGCCTAAATGTTTTAGAAAGTAAACATTCTGAGCTTAAATTTCAACATGAATTTTGTATTTTTTTCAAGGGAAATCAATAGAGTTATTGCTTTTTCAATGTGTCTCAACGTGTTACCTCAAAATTTTCGCTCACGAATTTGGCTTGGAAATGTTTTTCCCATACCGCGGAATCAATCATCTCGAATTGAAATTTTTGGAAAAAATTACTTTGGCTGCTAGTTATTCACGAGTGTTAACCGATTTGAAAATGTGTTGAAAAGTGACCTTCGTTAACCGACTCAAAGATAACATTTGAATGTTAAGGAATTTTTAGACGTGGCCTTAATGGTATAGAAAGTACACATTCTAAGCTTGAATTTGAAGAAGAATTTTGTATCTTTTCAGTGGAAATCAATAGAGTTATTGCCATTTTAATATGTCTCAACGTGTTACCTGAAATACGGATTCCAATTATATGCCGATAGAGGGAGCAAAAATGGAAGTCATAATTTTCGTTCACAAATTTGGCTTGGAAATATTTCACCTATACCACGGGATCAATCATCTCGAAATGAAATTTTCAGAAAAAATACTTTGGCTGCTAGTTATTCATGAGTGTTAATCGATTTGAAAATGTGTTGAAAACTGACCTTCGGTAACCGTCTCGAAGATAACTTTTGAACAGTAAGGAATTTTCGGACGCAGCATGCATGTTTTAGAAAGTACACATTCTAAGCTTGAATTTGAACACAAATTTGTATTTTTTCAATGGAAATCATGAGAGTTATTGTCATTTGAATATGTCTCACCGTGTTACCTGAAATACAGATTCCAATTATGTTCCGAAAGGAGGGAATAAAAATGGAAGTCAAATGTTTCGCTCATGAATTTGGCTCGGAATTATTTTTCATATATCGCAGGATCAATCATCTTGAAATGAAGTTTTGGGTAAAAAAATACATTGGCTGCTAATTATTCACGAGCCTTAATCGATTTGAAAATGTGTTGAAAAGTGACCTTCGGTAACCGTGTCAAAGATAATTTTTGAACGGTAAGGAATTTTTAGACGTGGCTTGAATGTTTTAGAAAGTACACATTCTGAGCTTGAATTTGAAAATGAATTTTGTATCTTTTCAACGGAAATCAATAGCGTTATTGTCGTTTCAATATGTCTTACAGCGTTACTTGGAATACGGATTCCAATTATATGCCGATAGAGGGGAGTAAAAAGGGAACTCATAATTTTCGCTCCCGAATTTGGCTTGGAAATATTTTTCCTATACCACGAGATCAATCATCTCGAAATTATTTTTTGGGTAAAAAATACTTCGGCTGCTAGACATTCACTAGCGTCAATCGATTTGAAAATGTGTTGAAAAGTGACCTTCGGTAACTGTCTCAAAGATAACTTTTGAACGGTAAGGAATTTTTAGACGCAGCCTAATGTTTTAGAGAATATACATTCTGAGCTTCAATTTGAATACAAATTTTGTATTTTTTCAACGGAAATCAAGGGATTTATTGTCATTTGAATGTCTCTCACTGTGTTACCCGAAATACGGATTCTAATTATGTGCTGAAAGGAGGGGAGTAAAAATGGAAGTCAAACGTTTCGCTCACGAATTTGGCTTGGAAATATTTGTCATATATCGCAGGATCAATCATCTTGAAATGAAGTTTTGGGTAAAAAATAGTTTGGTTGCTAGTTATTCACAAGCGTTAATCGATTTGAAAATGTTTTGAAAAGTGACCTGTGGTAACCATCTCAAGGACAACTTCTGAACGGTAAGGAATTTTTAGATGTGGCCTGGATGTTTTAGAAAGTATACATTCTGTGCTTGAATTTGAACAGAAATTTTGTATGTTTTCAATGGAAATCAGTAGAGTTATTTCTGTTTCAATATTTCTCAATGTGTTACCTGAAATACGGATTCCAAATATATGCCGATAGAGAGGAGTAAATATGTAAGTCAAAATTTTTGCTCGCGAATTTGGCTTTGAAATATTTTTCCTACAATGTGGGATCAACCTTCTCGAATTGAAATTTTGGGAAAAAATACTTTGGCTGCTAGTTATTCACGAGCGTTAATCGATTTGAAAATGTGTTGAAAAGTGACCTTCGGTAACCGTCTCAAAGATAACTTCTGAACGTTAAGGAACTTTTAGACGTTGCCTGAATGGTATAGAAGTACGCATTCTGAGATTGACTTTGAATGCGAATTTTGTATCTTTTCAATGGAAATCAATAGAGTTATTGCCATTTTAATATGTTTCAATGTGTTACCTGAAATACGGATTCTAATTATATGCCGATAGAGGGGAGTAAATGTGGAAGTCAAAATTTTCACTCACAAACTTGGCTTTGAAATATTTTTCCTATACCGTGGGATCAACCTTCTCGAATTGAAATTTTGGGAAAAAACACTTTGGCTGCTAGTTATTCACGAGCGTTAATCGATTTGAAAATGTGTTGAAAAGTGACCTTCGTTAACTGTCTCAAAGATAACTTTTGAACGTTAAGGAACTTTTAGACGTGGCCTGAATGGTATAGAAAGTACGCATTCTGAGATTGAATTTGAACACGAATTTAGTATCTTTTCAATGGAAATCAATAGAGTTATTGCCATTTTAATATGTCTCAACGTGTTACCTGAAATACGGATTCTAATTATATGCCGATAGAGGGGAGTAAATGTGGAAGTCAAAATTTTCACTCACAAACTTGGCTTTGAAATATTTTTCCTATACCGTGGGATCAACCTTCTCGAATTGAAATTTTGGGAAAAAACACTTTGGCTGCTAGTTATTCACGAGCGTTAATCGATTTGAAAATGTGTTGAAAAGTGACCTTCGGTAACCGTCTCAAAGATAACTTCTGAACGTTAAGGAACTTTTAGACGTTGCCTGAATGGTATAGAAGTACGCATTCTGAGATTGACTTTGAATGCGAATTTTGTATCTTTTCAATGGAAATCAATAGAGTTATTGCCATTTTAATATGTTTCAATGTGTTACCTGAAATACGGATTCTAATTATATGCCGATAGAGGGGAGTAAATGTGGAAGTCAAAATTTTCACTCACAAACTTGGCTTTGAAATATTTTTCCTATACCGTGGGATCAACCTTCTCGAATTGAAATTTTGGGAAAAAACACTTTGGCTGCTAGTTATTCACGAGCGTTAATCGATTTGAAAATGTGTTGAAAAGTGACCTTCGGTAACCGTCTCAAAGATAACTTCTGAACGTTAAGGAACTTTTAGACGTTGCCTGAATGGTATAGAAGTACGCATTCTGAGATTGACTTTGAATGCGAATTTTGTATCTTTTCAATGGAAATCAATAGAGTTATTGCCATTTTAATATGTTTCAATGTGTTACCTGAAATACGGATTCTAATTATATGCCGATAGAGGGGAGTAAATGTGGAAGTCAAAATTTTCACTCACAAACTTGATTTTGAAATATTTTTCCTATACTGTGGGATCAACGTTCTCGAATTGAAATTTTGGGAAAAAACACTTTGGCTGCTAGTTATTCACGAGCGTTAATCAATTTGAAAATGTGTTGAAAAGTGACCTTCGTTAACTGTCTCAAAGATAACTTTTGAACGTTAAGGAACTTTTAGACGTGGCCTGAATGGTATAGAAAGTACGCATTCTGAGATTGAATTTGAACACGAATTTAGTATCTTTTCAATGGAAATCAATAGAGTTATTTCCATTTTAATATGTCTCAACGTGTTACCTAAAATACGGATTCTAATTATATGACGATAGGGGAGAGTAGAAATGGAAGTCAAACGTTTCGCTCACAAATTTGGCTTGGAAATATTTTTCCTATGCCACGGGATCAATCATCTTGAAATCATTTTTTGGGTAAAAAATGCTTTGGCTGCTAGACATTCACAAGCGTCTATCGATTTGAAAATGTGTTGAAAAGTGACCTTCGGTAACCGTCTCGAAGATAACTTTTGAACGGTAAGGAATTTTTAGATGCAGCCTGTATGTTTTAGAAAGTACACATTCTGAGCTTCAATTTGAACACAAATTTCATACTTTTTCAATGAAAATCAAGAGAGTTATTGCCGTTTGAATGTGTCTCACAGTGTTACTCGAAATACGGATTCCAATTATGTGACGAAAGGAGGGAGTAAAAATGGAAATCAAACGTTTCACTCATGAATTGGGCTTGGAAATATTTGTCATATATCGCAGGATCAATCATCTTGAAATGATGTTTTGGGTAAAAAATACTTTGGTTGCTAGTTATTCACAAGCGTTAATCGATTTAAAAATGTGTTGAAAAGTGACCTTCGGTAACCGTCTCAAGGATAACTTTTGAACGGTAAGGAATTTTCAGACGCAGCCTTGATGTTTTAGAAAGTACACATTCTGTGCTTGAATTTGAAAATGAATTTTGTATCTTTTCAATGGAAATCAATAGCGTTATTGTCGTTTCAATATGTCTTACAGCGTTACTTGGAATACGGATTCCAATTATATGCCGATAGAGGGGAGTAAAAAGGGAACTCATAATTTTCGCTCCCGAATTTGGCTTGGAAATATTTTTCCTATACCACGAGATCAATCATCTCGAAATTATTTTTTGGGTAAAAAATACTTCGGCTGCTAGACATTCACTAGCGTCAATCGATTTGAAAATGTGTTGAAAAGTGACCTTCGGTAACTGTCTCAAAGATAACTTTTGAACAGTAAGAAATTTTTAGACGCAGCCTAATGTTTTAGAGAATACACATTTTGAGCTTCAATTTGAATACAAATTTTGTATTTTTTCAACGGAAATCAAGGGATTTATTGTCATTTGAATGTCTCTCACTGTGTTACCCGAAATACGGATTCCAATTATGTGCTGAAAGGAGGGGAGTAAAAATGGAAGTCAAACGTTTCGCTCACGAATTTGGCTTGGAAATATTTGTCATATATCGCAGGATCAATCATCTTGAAATGAAGTTTTGGGTAAAAAATAGTTTGGTTGCTAGTTATTCACAAGCGTTAATCGATTTGAAAATGTTTTGAAAAGTGACCTGTGGTAACCATCTCAAGGACAACTTCTGAACGGTAAGGAATTTTTAGACGTGGCCTGGATGTTTTAGAAAGTATACATTCTGTGCTTGAATTTGAACAGAAATTTTGTATGTTTTCAATGGAAATCAGTAGAGTTATTTCTGTTTCAATATTTCTCAATGTGTTACCTGAAATACGGATTCCAAATATATGCCGATAGAGAGGAGTAAATATGTAAGTCAAAATTTTTGCTCGCGAATTTGGCTTTGAAATATTTTTCCTACAATGTGGGATCAACCTTCTCGAATTGAAATTTTGGGAAAAAATACTTTGGCTGCTAGTTATTCACGAGCGTTAATCGATTTGAAAATGTGTTGAAAAGTGACCTTCGGTAACCGTCTCAAAGATAACTTCTGAACGTTAAGGAACTTTTAGACGTTGCCTGAATGGTATAGAAGTACGCATTCTGAGATTGACTTTGAATGCGAATTTTGTATCTTTTCAATGGAAATCAATAGAGTTATTGCCATTTTAATATGTTTCAATGTGTTACCTGAAATACGGATTCTAATTATATGCCGATAGAGGGGAGTAAATGTGGAAGTCAAAATTTTCACTCACAAACTTGATTTTGAAATATTTTTCCTATACTGTGGGATCAACGTTCTCGAATTGAAATTTTGGGAAAAAACACTTTGGCTGCTAGTTATTCACGAGCGTTAATCAATTTGAAAATGTGTTGAAAAGTGACCTTCGTTAACTGTCTCAAAGATAACTTTTGAACGTTAAGGAACTTTTAGACGTGGCCTGAATGGTATAGAAAGTACGCATTCTGAGATTGAATTTGAACACGAATTTAGTATCTTTTCAATGGAAATCAATAGAGTTATTTCCATTTTAATATGTCTCAACGTGTTACCTAAAATACGGATTCTAATTATATGACGATAGGGGAGAGTAGAAATGGAAGTCAAACGTTTCGCTCACAAATTTGGCTTGGAAATATTTTTCCTATGCCACGGGATCAATCATCTTGAAATCATTTTTTGGGTAAAAAATGCTTTGGCTGCTAGACATTCACAAGCGTCTATCGATTTGAAAATGTGTTGAAAAGTGACCTTCGGTAACCGTCTCGAAGATAACTTTTGAACGGTAAGGAATTTTTAGATGCAGCCTGTATGTTTTAGAAAGTACACATTCTGAGCTTCAATTTGAACACAAATTTCATACTTTTTCAATGAAAATCAAGAGAGTTATTGCCGTTTGAATGTGTCTCACAGTGTTACTCGAAATACGGATTCCAATTATGTGACGAAAGGAGGGAGTAAAAATGGAAATCAAACGTTTCACTCATGAATTGGGCTTGGAAATATTTGTCATATATCGCAGGATCAATCATCTTGAAATGATGTTTTGGGTAAAAAATACTTTGGTTGCTAGTTATTCACAAGCGTTAATCGATTTAAAAATGTGTTGAAAAGTGACCTTCGGTAACCGTCTCAAGGATAACTTTTGAACGGTAAGGAATTTTCAGACGCAGCCTTGATGTTTTAGAAAGTACACATTCTGTGCTTGAATTTGAAAATGAATTTTGTATCTTTTCAATGGAAATCAATAGCGTTATTGTCGTTTCAATATGTCTTACAGCGTTACTTGGAATACGGATTCCAATTATATGCCGATAGAGGGGAGTAAAAAGGGAACTCATAATTTTCGCTCCCGAATTTGGCTTGGAAATATTTTTCCTATACCACGAGATCAATCATCTCGAAATTATTTTTTGGGTAAAAAATACTTCGGCTGCTAGACATTCACTAGCGTCAATCGATTTGAAAATGTGTTGAAAAGTGACCTTCGGTAACTGTCTCAAAGATAACTTTTGAACAGTAAGAAATTTTTAGACGCAGCCTAATGTTTTAGAGAATACACATTTTGAGCTTCAATTTGAATACAAATTTTGTATTTTTTCAACGGAAATCAAGGGATTTATTGTCATTTGAATGTCTCTCACTGTGTTACCCGAAATACGGATTCCAATTATGTGCTGAAAGGAGGGGAGTAAAAATGGAAGTCAAACGTTTCGCTCACGAATTTGGCTTGGAAATATTTGTCATATATCGCAGGATCAATCATCTTGAAATGAAGTTTTGGGTAAAAAATAGTTTGGTTGCTAGTTATTCACAAGCGTTAATCGATTTGAAAATGTTTTGAAAAGTGACCTGTGGTAACCATCTCAAGGACAACTTCTGAACGGTAAGGAATTTTTAGACGTGGCCTGGATGTTTTAGAAAGTATACATTCTGTGCTTGAATTTGAACAGAAATTTTGTATGTTTTCAATGGAAATCAGTAGAGTTATTTCTGTTTCAATATTTCTCAATGTGTTACCTGAAATACGGATTCCAAATATATGCCGATAGAGAGGAGTAAATATGTAAGTCAAAATTTTTGCTCGCGAATTTGGCTTTGAAATATTTTTCCTACAATGTGGGATCAACCTTCTCGAATTGAAATTTTGGGAAAAAATACTTTGGCTGCTAGTTATTCACGAGCGTTAATCGATTTGAAAATGTGTTGAAAAGTGACCTTCGGTAACCGTCTCAAAGATAACTTCTGAACGTTAAGGAACTTTTAGACGTTGCCTGAATGGTATAGAAGTACGCATTCTGAGATTGACTTTGAATGCGAATTTTGTATCTTTTCAATGGAAATCAATAGAGTTATTGCCATTTTAATATGTTTCAATGTGTTACCTGAAATACGGATTCTAATTATATGCCGATAGAGGGGAGTAAATGTGGAAGTCAAAATTTTCACTCACAAACTTGGCTTTAAAATATTTTTCCTATACCGTGGGATCAACCTTCTCGAATTGAAATTTTGGGAAAAAACACTTTGGCTGCTAGTTATTCACGAGCGTTAATCGATTTGAAAATGTGTTGAAAAGTGACCTTCGTTAACTGTCTCAAAGATAACTTTTGAACGTTAAGGAACTTTTAGACGTGGCCTGAATGGTATAGAAAGTACGCATTCTGAGATTGAATTTGAACACGAATTTAGTATCTTTTCAATGGAAATCAATAGCGTTATTGCCATTTTAATATGTCTCAACGTGTTACCTAAAACACGGATTCTAATTATATGACGATAGGGGAGAGTAGAAATGGAAGTCAAACGTTTCGCTCACAAATTTGGCTTGGAAATATTTTTCCTATACCACGGGATCAATCATCTTGAAAGCATTTTTTGGGTAAAAAATGCTTTGGCTGCTAGACATTCACAAGCGTCTATCGATTTGAAAATGTGTTGAAAAGTGACCTTCGGTAACCGTCTCGAAGATAACTTTTGAACGGTAAGGAATTTTTAGATGCGGCCTGTATGTTTTAGAAAGTACACATTCTGAGCTTCAATTTGAATACAAATTTCGTACTTTTTCAATGAAAATCAAGAGAGTTATTGCCGTTTGAATGTGTCTCACAGTGTTACTCGAAATACGGATTCCAATTATGTGACGAAAGGAGGGAGTAAAAATGGAAATCAAACGTTTCACTCATGAATTGGGCTTGGAAATATTTGTCATATATCGCAGGATCAATCATCTTGAAATGATGTTTTGGGTAAAAAATACTTTGGTTGCTAGTTATTCACAAGCGTTAATCGATTTAAAAATGTGTTGAAAAGTGACCTTCGGTAACCGTCTCAAGGATAACTTTTGAACGGTAAGGAATTTTCAGACGCAGCCTTGATGTTTTAGGAAGTACACATTCTGTGCTTGAATTTGAACACAAATTTTGTATCTTTTCAACGGAAGTCAATAGAGTTATTTCTGTTTCAATATGTCTCAACGTGTTACCTGAAATACCGATTCCAATTATATGCCGATAGAGGGGAGTAAAAATGGAAGTCATAATTTTCACTCAAGAATTTGGCTTGGAAATATTTTTCCTATACTGCGGGATCAATTATCTCGAAATTAAATTTTTGGAAAAAAATACTTTGGCTGCTAGTTACTCAGGAGCGTTAATCGATTTGAAAATATGTTGAAAAGTGACGTTCGGTAACTTGTCTCAAAGATAACTTTTGAACGGTAAGGAATTTTTAGACGTGGCCAGAATGTTGTAGAAAGCACACATTCTGAGCTTGAATTTCAACACAAATTTTGTATCTTTTCAATGGAAATCAATTTAATTATTGCCCTTTTAGTATGTCTCAACGTGTTACCTAATATACGGATTCCAATTATAAGCCGATAGAGGGGGGTAAAAATGGAAGTCATAATTTTCGCTCACGAATTTGGCTTGGAAATATTTCTCCTATACTGCGGGATCAATCATCTCAAAATGAAATTTTCAGAAAAAAAATAGTTTGGATGGTAGTTATTCACGAGCGTTAATCAATTTCAAAATGTGTTGAAAACTGACATTTGGTAACCGTCTAAAAGATAACTTTTAAACCGTAAGGAATTTTTTGACGCGGCCTAGATGTTATAGAAAGTACACATTCTAAGCTTGAATTTGAACAAGAATTTTCTATCAATAGAGTTATTTCCATTTCAATATGTCTTAATATGTTACCTGAAATACGGATTCCAATTATATGCCGATAGAGGGGAGTAAATATGGAAATCAAAATTTTCGCTCACGAACTTGGCTTTGAAATATTTTTCCTATATTGCGGGATCAACCTTCTCAAATTGAAATTTTGGGAAAAAAATACTTTTGCTACTGTTATTCACGAGCGTTAATCGATTTGAAAATGTGTTGAAAAGTGACCTTCGGTAACCGTCTCAAAGATAACTTTTTGACATTAAGGAACTTTCAGATGTGGCCTGAATGGCATAGAAAGTACGCATTCTGAGATTGAATTTGCACAGGAATTTTGTATCTTTTCAACGGAAATCAATAGTGTTATTGCCATTTTAATAAGTCTCAACGTGTTACCTGAAATACGGATTCTAATTATACGTCGATAGAGGGGAGTAAAAATGGAAGTCATAATTTTCGCTCACGAATTTGGCTTGGAAATATTTCTCCTATACCGTGGGATCAATCATCTCGAAATGAAACTTTCAGAAAAAAATACTTTGGCTGCCAGTTATTCGTGTGCGTTAATTGATTTGAAAATGTGTTGAAAACTGACCTTCGGTAACCGTCTCAAAGATAACTTTTTGTCGTTAAGGAACTTTCAGATGTGGCCTGAATGGCATAGAAAGTACGCATTCTGAGATTGAATTTGCACACGAATTTTGTATCTTTTCAACGGAAATCAATAGTGTTATTGCCATTTTAATAAGTCTCAACGTGTTACCTGAAATACGGATTCTAATTATATGTTGATAGAGGGGAGTAAAAATGGAAGTCATAATTTTTGCTCACGAATTTGGCTTGGAAATATTTCTCCTATACCATGGGATTAATCATCTCGAAATGAAACTTTCAGAAAAAAATACTTTGGCTGCCAGTTATTCGTGTGCGTTAATTGATTTGAAAATGTGTTGAAAACTGACCTTCGGTAATCGTCTCGAAGATAACTTTTGAACAATAAGGAATTTTCAGACGCGGCCTGGATGTTTTAGAAAGTACACATTCTAAGCTTCAATTTGAACCCAAATTTTGTATTTTTTCAATGGAAATCACGAAAGTTATTGCCATTTGAATATGTCTCACCGTGTTACCCGAAAAACAGATTCCAATTATGTGTCAATAGGAGAGAATAAAAATGGAAGTCAAATGTTTCGCTTACGAATTTGGCTCAGAAATATTTTTCATATATCACGGGATCAATCATCTTGAAATGAAGTTTTGGGTAAAAAATACTTTGGCTGCTAGTTATTCACGAGCGTTAATCGATTTGAAAATGTGTTGAAAATTGACCCTTGGTAACCGTCTAAAAGATAACTTTTGAACGGTAAGGAATTTTTGGACGTGGCCTGAATGTTTTCGAAAGTACACATTCTGAGCATGAATTTGGATATGAATTTTGTATCTTTTCAATGGAAATCAATAGAGTTATTTCCGTTTCAAAATCTCTTAATGTGTTACCAAAAATACGGATTCCAATTATGTGCCAAAAGGAGGGCGTAAAAATTGTAGTCATACGTTTCACTCACTAATTTGGCTCGGAAATATTTTTCATATATCGCAAGATGAATCATCTTGAAATGAAGTTTTGGGTGAAAAATACTTTGGCTGCTAGACATTCACGAGCGTCAATCGATTTGAAAATGTGTTGAAAAGTGACCATCGGTAACCGTCTCGAAGATAACTTTTGGAAGGTAATGAACTTTTAGACGTGACCAGAATGTTTTAGAAAGTACACATTCTGAGCTCGAATTTAAACTCAAATTTTGTATTTTTTCATTGGAAATCAAGATAGCTGTTGGCATTTGAATGTGCCTCACCGTGTTTCCCAAAATACGGATTCCAATTATGTGCCGAAAGGTGGGAGTAAAAGCGGAAGTCAAACGTTTCACTCACGAATTTGGCTCGGAAATATTTTTCATATATCGCATGATCAATCATCTTGAAATGAAGTTTTGGGTAAAAAATACTTTGGCTGCTAGTTATTCACGAGCGTTAATCGATTCGAAAATTTGTTGAAAAGTGACCTTCGGTAACCATCTCAAAGATAACTTTTGAACGGTAAGGAATTTTTAGACATGGCCTAAATGTTTTAGAAAGTACAAATTCTGAGCTTGATTTTGAACCCAAATTTAGTATCTTTTCACTGGAAATCAATAGAATTATTGCCGTATCAATATGTCTCACCGTGTTACCTGAAATACGGATTCCAATTATATGCCCATAGAGGGGAGCAAAAATGGAAGTCAAACGTTTCGCTCACGAATTTGGCTTGGAAATATTTTTCCTATACCACGGGATGAATCATCTCAAAATGAATTTGTCAGAAAAGAATACTTTGGCTGTTGATTATTCACGAGCGTTAATCGATTTGAAAATGTGTTGAAAACTGACCTTCTGTAACTGTCTCAAAGATAACTTTTGAACAGTAAGGAATTTTCAGATGCAGCCTGGATGTTTTAGAAAGTACATATTCAAAGCTTGAATTTGAAAACAAATTTTGTATTTTTTCAATGGAAATCATGAGAGTTATTGTCGATTGAATATGTCTCACCGTGTTACCTGAAAAATGGATTCCAACTATGTGTCAATAGGAGGGATTATAAATGGAAATCAAATGTTTGGTATCGAATTTGGCTTGGAAATTTTTTCATATATTGCGGGATCAATCATATCAAAATGATCATTTGGGTAAAAAATACTTTGGCTGCTAGACATTCACGAGGGCCAATCGATTTGAAAATGTGTTGAAATGTGACCTTCGGTAATCAAAGATAACTTTTGAAAGGTAAGGAATTTTTAGAGGTAGCCAAAATGTTTTAGAAAGTAAACATTCTAAGCTTGATTTTGAACTCAAATGTTGTATTTTTTCAATGGAAATCAACAGAGTTATTGCCGTTTAAATATGTCTTAACGTGTTGCCCGAAATACGGATTCCAATTATATGCCGATAGAGGGGAGTAAAATGGAAGTCATAATTTTCGCTCACAAATTTGGCTGGGAAATATTTTTCCTACACCATGGGATTAATCACCTCGAAATGAAACTTTTAGAAAAAAATACTTTGGAAGCTAGTTATTCGCGAGCGTTAATCGATTTGAAAATGTGTTGGAAAGTGACCTTCGGTAATCATGTCGAAGATAACTGTTGAACGGTAAGGAATTTTTATACGCGGCCTAGATATTTTAGAAAGTACACATTCTGAGCTTGAATTTAAACACAAATTTTGTATTTTTTCAATTGAAATCAAGAGAGTTATTGTCGTTTGAATTTGTCTCACCGTGTTACCCGAAATACGAATTCAAATTATGTGTCAATAGGAGGGAGTAAAAATGGAAGTCAAACGTTTCGCCCACAAATTTGGCTTGGAAATATTTTACGTGTATCGCGGGATCAATCATCTCGAAATGATGTTTGGGGTAAAAAATACTTTAGCCGCTAGACATTCACGAGTCTCAATCGATTTGAAAATGTGTAGAAAAGTGACCTTTTATAACTGTCTCGCAAATAACTTTTGAACGGTAAGGAATTTTTAGATGTGGCCTTAATGTTTTAGAAAGTACACATTCTGAGCTTGAATTTGAACACAAATTTTGAATTTTTTCAATGGAAATCAAGAGAGTTATTGTCGTTTGAATGTGTCTCACCGTGTTACCTAAAATACAGATTCCAATTATGTGCCGAAAGGAGGTAGTAAAAATGGAAGTCAAACGTTTCGCTCACGAATTTGGCTTGGAAATATTTTTCATATATCACAGGGTCAATCATCTAGAAATGAATTTTTGGATAAAAAATCCTTCGGTTGCTAGTCATTCACGAGCATAAATCGATTTGAAACGTTATCTCAAAGATAACTTTTGAACGATAAGGAATTTTTACACACGGCCTAGATGTTTTAGAAGTTACACATTTTGAGCTTGAATTTGAACACGAATTTTCGATCTTTTCAATGGAAATCAATAGAGTTATTACCGTTTCAATATGTCTCAACGTGTTACCTGAAATACAGATCCCAATTATATGCTGATAGAGGGAAGTAAAAATGGTAGTCAAACGTTTCGCTCATGAATTTGGCTTGGAAATATTTTTCCTATACCGCGGGATGAATC
This sequence comes from Quercus cerris, assembly GCA_963669245.1. Taxonomy (NCBI): domain Eukaryota; kingdom Viridiplantae; phylum Streptophyta; class Magnoliopsida; order Fagales; family Fagaceae; genus Quercus; species Quercus cerris. The sequence goes on from OY770012.1 coordinate 7,814,420, forward strand.
ATCTCGAAATGATGTTCTGGGTCAAAAATACTTTGGCTGCTAGGCAATCAAGAGCGTCAGTCGATTAGAAAATGTGTTGAAAAGTGACCTTCGGTAACCGTCTCAAGGATAACTTTTGAACGGCGAGGAATTTTTAGACACGGCCTGAATGTTTTAGAAAGTACACATTCTGAGCTTGAATTTGAGTTCAAATTTTGTTTTTTTTTCAATGTAAATCAAGAGAGTTATTATCATTTCAATATGTCTCACCGTGTTACTCGAAATACGGATTCCAATTATGTGCCGGATGGAAGGAGTAAAAATGGAAGCCAAATGTTTCGCTCATGAATTTGGCTTGGAAATATATTTCATATATCGTGGGAGCAATCATCTTCAAATGAAGTTTTGGGTAAAAAATACTTTGGCTGCTAGTTATTCACGAGCGTTAATCGATTTGAAAATGTGTTGGTAACCGTGTCAAAGATAGCTTTTGAACAGTAAGGAATTTTTAGATGCGTCCTTCATGTTTTGGAAAGTACAGATTCTGAGCTTGAATTTGAACACAAATTTTCTATCTTTTCAATGGAAATCATTAGAGTTATTGCCGTTTCGATATATCTTAACGTGTTACCTGAAATACGGATTCCAATTATATGCCGATAGAGGAGAGTAAAAATGGAAGCCATAATTTTCGCTCATGAATTTGGCTTGGAAGTATTTCTCCTATACCATGGGATCAATCATCTCGACATTAAATTTTCAGAAAAAAATACTTTGGTTGCTAGTTATTCACGAGCATTAATTGATTTGAAAATGTGTAGAAAAGTGACCTTCTATAACCGTCTAGCAGATAACTTTTGAATGGTAAGGAATTTTTAGATGCAACCTGAAGGTTTTAGAAAGTACACATTATGAGCTTGAATTTAAACACAAATGTCGCATATTTCAATGAAAATCAAGAGAGTTATTTTCGTTTGAATGTGTCTCACCGTGTTACCCGAAATACGGATTCACATTATGTGCCGAAAGGAGGTAGTAAAAATGGAAGTCAAACGTTTCGCCCACGAATTTGGCTTGGAAATATTTTTCATATATCGCGGGATCAATCATCTAGAAATGAATTTTTCGATTAAAAATACTTTCGCTGCTAGTTATTCACGAGCATAAATCGATTTGAAAATGTGTTAAAAAGTGACCTACGATAACTATCTCAAATATAACTTTTGAACGAGAAGGAATTTTTAGACATCGCCTGAATGTTTTAGAAAGTACACATTCTGAGCTTGAATTTGAACATGAATTTTGTATATCTTCAATGGAAATCAATTGAGTTATTTTCGTTCAATATGTCTCGACGTGTTACCTGAAATACGGATCCCAATTATATGCCGATAGAGGGGAGTAAAAATGGAAGTCAAACGTTTTGCTCATGAATTTGGCTTGGAAATATTTTTCATATATCGTGGGATCAATCATCTTCAAATGAAATTTTGGGTAAAAAATACTTTGGCTGCTAGTTATTCACGAGCGTTAATCGATTTGAAAATGTGTTGAAAATTGACCTTTGGTAACCGTCTCAAAGATAGCTTTTGAACAGTAAGGAATTTTTAGACGCGTCCCGCATGTCTTAGAAAGTACACATTTTGAGCTTGAATTTGAACACAATTTTTCTATCTTTTCAGTGGAAATCAATAGAGTTATTTCCGTTGCAATATATCTCAACGTGTTACCTGAAATACGGATTCCAATTATATGCCGATAGAGGGGAGTAAAATGGAAGTCATAATTTTCGCTCACAAATTTGGCTGGGAAATATTTTTCCTACACCATGGGATTAATCACCTCGAAATGAAACTTTTAGAAAAAAATACTTTGGAAGCTAGTTATTCGCGAGCGTTAATCGATTTGAAAATGTGTTGGAAAGTGACCTTCGGTAATCATGTCGAAGATAACTGTTGAACGGTAAGGAATTTTTATACGCGGCCTAGATATTTTAGAAAGTACACATTCTGAGCTTGAATTTAAACACAAATTTTGTATTTTTTCAATTGAAATCAAGAGAGTTATTGTCGTTTGAATTTGTCTCACCGTGTTACCCGAAATACGAATTCAAATTATGTGTCAATAGGAGGGAGTAAAAATGGAAGTCAAACGTTTCGCCCACAAATTTGGCTTGGAAATATTTTACGTGTATCGCGGGATCAATCATCTCGAAATGATGTTTGGGGTAAAAAATACTTTAGCCGCTAGACATTCACGAGTCTCAATCGATTTGAAAATGTGTAGAAAAGTGACCTTTTATAACTGTCTCGCAAATAACTTTTGAACGGTAAGGAATTTTTAGATGTGGCCTTAATGTTTTAGAAATTACACATTCTGAGCTTGAATTTGAACACAAATTTTGAATTTTTTCAATGGAAATCAAGAGAGTTATTGTCGTTTGAATGTGTCTCACCGTGTTACCTAAAATACAGATTCCAATTATGTGCCGAAAGGAGGTAGTAAAAATGGAAGTCAAACGTTTCGCTCACGAATTTGGCTTGGAAATATTTTTCATATATCACAGGGTCAATCATCTAGAAATGAATTTTTGGATAAAAAATCCTTCGGTTGCTAGTCATTCACGAGCATAAATCGATTTGAAACGTTATCTCAAAATAACTTTTGAACGATAAGGAATTTTTACACACGGCCTAGATGTTTTAGAAATTACACATTTTGAGCTTGAATTTGAACACGAATTTTTGATCTTTTCAATGGAAATCAATAGAGTTATTACCGTTTCAATATGTCTCAACGTGTTACCTGAAATACAGATCCCAATTATATGCTGATAGAGGGAAGTAAAAATGGTAGTCAAACGTTTCGCTCATGAATTTGGCTTGGAAATATTTTTCCTATACCGCGGGATGAATCATCTCGAAATGATGTTCTGGGTCAAAAATACTTTGGCTGCTAGGCAATCAAGAGCGTCAGTCGATTAGAAAATGTGTTGAAAAGTGACCTTCGGTAACTGTCTCAAGGATAACTTTTGAACGGCGAGGAATTTTTAGACGTCGCCTGAATGTTTTAGAAAGTACACATTCTGAGCTTGAATTTGAACATGAATTTTGTATATCTTCAACGGAAATCAATTGAGTTATTTTCGTTCAATATGTCTCGACGTGTTACCTGAAATACGGATCCCAATTATATGCCGATAGAGGGGAGTAAAAATGGAAGTCAAACGTTTTGCTCATGAATTTGGCTTGGAAATATTTTTCATATATCGTGGGATCAATCATATTCAAATGAAATTTTGGGTAAAAAATACTTTGGCTGCTAGTTATTCACGAGCGTTAATCCATTTGAAAATGTGTTGAAAAGTGACCTTTGGTAACCGTCTCAAAGATAGCTTTTGAACAGTAAGGAATTTTTAGACGCGTCCCGCATGTCTTAGAAAGTACACATTTTGAGCTTGAATTTGAACACAATTTTTCTATCTTTTCAGTGGAAATCAATAGAGTTATTTCCGTTGCAATATATCTCAACGTGTTACCTGAAATACGGATTCCAATTATATGCCGATAGAGGAGAGTAAAAATGGAAGTCATAATTTTCGCTCACAAATTTGGCTTGGAAATATTTCTCCTATACTGCGGGATCAATCATCTCGAAATGAAATTTTCAAAAAAAAATAATTTTGTTGCTAGTTATTCACGAGTGTTAATTGATTTCAAAATGTGTTGAAAACTGACCATCAGTAACCATCTAAAAGATAACTTTTGAGCGGTAAGGAATTTTTTGACACGGCCTGGATGTTATAGAAAGTACACATTCTATGCTTGAATTTGAACAAGAATTTTCTATCTTTTCAGGGGAAATCAATAGAGTTATTTCAGTTTCAATATGTCTCAATGTGTTACCTGAAATACGGATTCCAATTATATGCCGATAGAGGGGACTAAATATGGAAGTCAAAATTTTCACTCACAAAATTGGCTTTGAAATATTTTTCCTATACCATGGGATCAATCATCTTGAAATTAAATTTTCAGAAAAAAATACTTTGGTTGCTAGTTATTCAGGAGTGTTAATCGACTTGAAAATATGTTGAAAAGTGACCTTCGGTAACTTGTCTCAAAGATAACTTTTGAACGGTAAAGAAATTTTAGACGTGGCCTGAATCTTTTAGAAAGCATACATTCTGAGCTTGAATTTGAACACAAATTTTGTATCATTTCAATGGAAATCAATATAGTTATTGCCCTTTTAGTATGTCTCAACGTGTTACCTGATATACGGATTCCAATTATAAGCCGGTAGAGGGGAGTAAAAATGTAAGTCATAATTTTCTCTCCCGAATTTGGCTAGGAAATATTTCTCCTATACTGCGGGATCAATCATCTCGAAGTGAAATTTTCATAAAAAAATAATTTGGCTGCTAGTTATTCACGAGCGTTGATCGATTTCAAAATGTGTTGAAAATTGACCATTAGTAACCATCTAAGAGATAACTTTTGAACGGTAAGGAATTTTTTTGACGCAGCCCGGATGTTATAGAAAGTACACATTCTAAGCTTGAATTTGTACAAGAATTTTCTATCTTTTCAGGGGAAATCAATAGAGTTATTTCTGTTTCAATATGTCTCAATGTGTTACCTGAAATACGGATTCCAATTATATGCCGATAGAGGGAACTAAATATGGAAGTCAAAATTTTCGCTCACGAACTTGGCTTTGAAAGATATTTCCTATGCTGTAGGATCAACCTTCTCGAATTGAAATTTTGGGAAAAAATACTTTGGCTGCTAGTTATTCACGAGAGTTAATCGATTTGAAAATGTGTTGAAAAGTGACCTTCGGTAACCGTCTCAAAGATAACTTTTGAACGTTAAGGAACTTTTAGGCGTGGCCTGAATGGTATAGAAAATACGCATTCTAAGATTGACTTTGAACAAGAATTTTGTATCTTTTCCATGGAAATCAATAGAGTTATTGCCATTTTAATATGTCTCAACGTGTTACCTGAAATATGGATTCTAATGATATGCCGATAAAGGGGACTAAATATGGAAGTCAAAATTTTCGCTCACAAACTTGGCTTTGAAAGATATCTCCTATACTGCGGGATCAACCTTCTCGAATTGAAATTTTGGGAAAAAATACTTTGGCTGCTAGTTATTCACGAGAGTTAATCGATTTGAAAATTTGTTGAAAAGTGACCTTCGGTAACCGTCTCGAAGATAACTTGTGAACGTTAAGGAACTTTTAGGCGTGGCCTGAATGGTATAGAAAATACGCATTCTGAGATTGAATTTGAACAAGAATTTTGTATCTTTTCAATGGAAATCAATAGAGTTATTGCCATTTTAATATGGCTCAACGTATTACCTGAAATACGGATTCTAATGATATGCCGATAGAGGGGAGTAAATATGGAAGTCAAAATTTTCGCTCACGGACTTGGCTTTGAAATATTTCTCCTATACCGCGGGATCAACCTTCTCGAATTGAAATTTTGGGAAAAAAATACTTTGGCTGCTAGTTATTCGTGAGCGTTAATCGATTTGAAAATGTGTTGAAAAGTGAGCTTTGGTAACTGTCTCAAAGATAACTTTTGAACGTTAAGGAACTTTTAGACGTGGCCAGAATGGTATAGAAAGTACGCATTCTGAGATTGAATTTGAACAAGAATTTTCTATCTTTTCAATGGAAATCAATAGAGTTATTTCCATTTCAATATGTCTCAACGTGTTACCTAAAATAAGGATTCCAATTATATGCCGATAGAGGGGAGTAAAAACGGAAGTCAAATTTGGCTTGGAAATATTTTTTCTACACCGCGGGATCAATCATCTCGAAATGAAATTTTTGGAAAAAAAATACTTTGGCTGCTAGTTATGGACGAGCGTTAATCGATTTGAAAATGTGTTGAAAAGTGACCTTCGGTAACCGTTTGAAAGATAACTTTTGAGCGTTAAGGAACTTTTAGACGTGGCCTGAATGGTATAGAAAGTACATATTCTGAGCTTGAATTTGAACATGAATTTTTTATCTTTTCAATGGAAATCGATAGAGTTATTGCCATTTTAATATGTCTCAACGTGTTACCTGAAATACGGATTTGAATTATATGCCGATAGAGGGGAGTAAAAATGGAAGTCAAACGTTTCGCTCACAAATTTGGCTCGGAAATATTTTTCCTATACCACGGGATCAATCATCTCGAAATCAATTTTTGGGTAAAAAATACTTTGGCTGCTAGACATTCACAAGTGTCTATCGATTTGAAAATGTGTTGAAAAGTGACCTTCGATAACCGTCTCTAAGATAACTTTTGAACGGTAAGGAATTTTTAGATGTGGCTTGTATGTTTTGGAAAGTACACATTCTGAGCTCCAATTTGAGTAGAAATTTTGTATTTCTTCAATGGAAATCAAGCGAGTTATTGTCATTTGAATGTACCTCACAGTGTTACCCGAAATACGGATTCCAATTATGTGCCGAAAGGAGGGAGTAAAAATGGAAGTCAAACGTTTCGCTCATGAATTTGGCTTGGAAATATTTGTCATATATCGCAAGATCAATCATCTTGAAATGATGTTTTGAGTAAAAAATACTTTGGTTGCTAGTTATTCACAAGCGTTATTCGATTTGAAAATGTGTTGAAAAGTGACCTTCGATAACCGTCTCAAGGATAACTTTTGAACGGTAAGGAATTTTTAGACTCGGCCTGGATGTTTTAGAAAGAACACATTCTGTGCTTGAATTTGAACATGAATTTTGTATCTTTTCAATGGAAATCAATAGAGTTATTTCTGTTTCAATATGTCTCAACGTGTTACCTGAAATACGGATTCCAATTATAGGCCGATAAAGGGGAGTACAAATGGAAGTCATAATTTTCACTCACGAATTTGGCTTGGAAATATTTTTCCTATATCACGGGATCAATCATCTCGAAATTAAAATTTTGGAAAAAAATACTTTGGTTGCTAGTTATTCACGAGCGTTAATCGATTTCAAAATATGTTTAAAAGCGACCTTCGGTAACTTGTCTCAAAGATAACTTTTGAACGGCAAGGAATTTTTAGATGTGGCCTGAATGTTTTAGAAAGCACACATTCTGAGCTTGAATTTGAACACAAATTTTTTAACTTTTCAATGGAAATCAATATAGTTATTGCCCTTTTAGTATGTTTCAACGTGTTACCTGATATACGGATTCCAATTATAAGTCGATAGAGGGTAATAAAAATGGAAGTCATAATTTTCGCTCACGAATTTGGCTTGGAAATATTTCTCCTATACCGCGGGATCAATCATCTCAAAATGAAATTTTCAGAAAAAAATACTTTGGCTGCTAGTTATTCACGAGCATTAATTGATTTCAAAATGTGTTGAAAACTGACCCTCGGTAACCGTCTAAAAGATAACTTTTGAACGGTAAGGAATTTTTTGACGCGGCCTGGATGTTATAGAAAGTACACATTCTAAGCTTGAATTTGAACAAGAATTTTCTACCTTTTCGGGGAAATCAATAGAGTTATTTCCATTTCAATATGTCTCAATGTGTTACCTGAAATACGAATTCCAATTATATGCCGATAGAGGGGAGTCAATATGGAAGTCATAATTTTCGCTCACGAACTTTGCTTTGAAATATTTTTCCTATACCACAAGATCAACCTTCTCGAATTGAAATTTTGGGAAAAAATACTTTGGCTGCTAGTTATTCACGAGCGTTAATCGATTTTATAATGTGTTGAAAAGTTATCTTCGGTAACCGTCTCAAAGATAACTTTTGAATGTTAAGGAACTTTTAGACGTGGCCTGAATAGTATAGAAAGTACGCATTATGAGATTGAATTTGCACACAAATTTTGTATCTTTTCATTGGAACTCAATAGAGTTATTGCCATTTTAATATGTCTCAACGTGTTACCTGAAATACGGATTCTAATTATATGCCGATAGAGGGGAGTAAAAATGGAAGTCATAATTTTCGCTCACGAACTTCGCTTTGAAATATTTTTCCTATACCGCGGGATCAACCTTCTCGAATTGAAATTTTGGGAAAAAATACTTTGGCCGCTAGTTATTCACGAGCGTTATTCGATTTTAAAATTGTTAGGACATATATGTTTTAACTTGTTTAAGAACATATGTTACTTAGTTATGTAAATTGGCTAATCCTTTGACAAAACGCACTCTGCTTGTAATTGGGTAGTTCTAGGTGTTTTTAATACTTCAAGAAACAATGTTTCAAGGTCAAGTGTTGAAGTCATCAAGTCTGTCCAAGAGAACGCAAGCTGAAGTGCAAAGTTTTTAAAGCTCGACACCTTCTCGACAGCTACCTCGACACCTGCTATTTGTCGAGATTTAAAAAGTCAGATTTTCAATCTGATTTTCTTGGGATCCGTGAATATATTTTTGGGCCTTCTTTTCTTCTAACCCTAAACATATAAAAGTATTATTTTAAGAGCCGTTTTGGGTGACACAAGTTGCATTATCATTGAGCAATCTCTGTTTAAGCAAATTGTGATCAACAGACGAAGTTCTTGACCTAGTTCATCTTCCATCAAGAAGTTGCTGTGTATTTGCACCATAGGGTTTTGTAACCAAGCATCTTCCTGCTATTCATCAAGTGGATGAACTGAAGAACTTTGCAGCAAACCATTCTTCCTCAGTTGGTGTTCTGAAGTCGTGTACTTGGATCCGCGCATTGGTTAGTCACGTACTTGGGAACCGTGCATCAAAGGTGGAGACCGTCACTACAGATCAAGTCCAATTAGGTATTGGGGTAAGGGTTCAACTGTAGGTTGGTAAGGTACTTGGGATTCCTTTACTTGTAACCGCTTGATTTGATAATAGTGGAGTTTCGAGAGTGGTGACCTGAAAATCACCCGGTGGGGTTTTTGCCATTAGGGTTTTCCCCATTCGTAAACAAATTACCGTGTTATTTATTTTCCGCTGCATATTTTAGTTGTTGGTGATTTGTTTGTGCTTCCATAAAATTGCATGATTAATTGATTAATTAATTACTTGGCTAAATTAATTAATTAGGGTTAATCACAAGGGGTCATTCAGATTGTGACCTATCAAAAATGTGTTGAAAAGTTACCTTCGGTAACTGTCTCAAAGATAACTTTTGAATGTTAAGGAACTTTTAGACGTGGACTGAATGGAATAGAAAGTACGCATTATGAGATTGATTTTGCACACAAATTTTGTATCTTTTCATTGGAACTCAATAGAGTTATTGCCATTTTAATATGTCTCAACGTGTTACCTGAAATACGGATTTTAATTATATGCTGATAGAGGGGAGTAAAAATGGAAGTCATAATTTTCGCTCCCGAATTTGGCTTGGAAATATTTCTCCTATACCATGGGATCAATTATCTAGAAATGAAATTTTCAGAAAAAAAAAATACTTTCGCTGCTAGTTATTCACGAGCGTTAATCGATTTGAAAATGAGTTGAAAACTGACCTTCGGTAACCGTCTAAAAGATAACTTTTGAACTGTAAGGAATTTTTTGACGCGGCCTGGATGTTATAGAAAGTACACATTCTGAGCTTGAATTTGAACAAGAATTTTCTATCTTTTCAATTGAAATCAATAGAGTTATTTCCGTTTCAATATGTCTCAATGTATTACCTGAAATACGGATGCCAACTATATGCCGATAGAGGGGAGTAAATATGGAAGTCAAAATTTTCGCTCACGAACTTGGATTTGAAATATTTTTCCTATACCGCGGGATCAACCTTCTCGAATTGAAATTTGGGAAAAAAATACTTTGGCTGCTAGTTATTCACGAGCATTAATTGATTTAAAAATGTGTTGAAAAGTGACCTTCAGTGACCGTCTCAAAGATAACTTTTGAATTAGACGTGGCCAGAATGGTATAGAACGTACGCATTCTGAGATTGAATTTGAACACGAATTTTGTATCTTTTCAATGGAAATCAATAGAGTTGTTTCCGTTTCAATATGTCTCAACGTGTTACCTAAAATATGGATTCCAATTATATGCCAATAGAGGGGAGTAAAAACGGAAGTCATAATTTTCACTCACGAATTTGGCTTGGAAATATTTTTTCTACACCGCGGGATCAATCATCTTGAAAAGAAATTTTTGGAAAAAAATACTTTGGCTGCTAGTTATTCACGAGCGTTAATCGATCTAAAAATGTGTTGAAAAGTGACCTTCGGTAACTTGTCTCAAAGATAACTTTTGAACAGTAAGGAATTTTTAGACGTGGCCAGAATGTTTTAGAAAGCACACATTCTAAGCTAGAATTTGAACACGAATTTTGAATCTTTTCAACGAAAATCAATAGTGTTATTGCCCTTTTAATATGTCTCAACGTGTTACCTGAAATACAGATTCCAATTATATGCCGATAGAGGGGAGTAAAAATGGAAGTTAAAATTTTCGCTAACGAATTTGGCTTGGAAATATTTCTCCTATTCCGCGGGATCAATCATCTCTAAATGAAATTTTTAGAAAAAAATACTTCGGCTGCTAATTATTCACGAGCGTCAATCGATTTTGAAATGTGTTGAAAACTGACATTCGGTAACCGTCTCGAAGATAACTTTTGAACTGTAAGGAATTTTCAGACGCGGCCTAGATGTTTTAGAAAGTACACAATCTAAGCCTGAATTTGAACACAAAATTTGTATTTTTTCGATGGAAATCACGAGAGCTATTGTCATTTGAATATGACTCACTGTGTTACCCGAAATACGGATTCCAACTATGTGTCAATAGGAGAGAGTAAAAATGGAAGTCAAATGTTTGGTTTCGAATTTGGCTTGGAAATTTTTTCATATATTGCGGGATCAATCATCTCGAAATGATGTTTTGGGTAAAAAATACTTTGGCTGCTAGACATTCACGAGCGTCAATCGATTTGAAAATGTGTTGAAAAGTAACCTTCGGTAACCATCTCGAAGATAACTTTTGAAAGGTAAGGAATTTTTAGATGCAGCTGGAATGTTTTAGAAAGTAAACATTCTGAGCTTGAATTTGAACTCAAATTTTGTATTTTTTCAATAGAAATCAGGAGAGTTATTGTCGTTTGAATATGTCTCACCGTGTTACACGAAATACGGATTCCAAGTATGTGCCGAAAGGAGGGAGTAAAAATGGAAGTCAAATGTTTCACTCATGAATTTGGCTTGGAAATATTTCTCCTATACCGCGGGATAAATCATTTCAAAATGAAATTTTCAAAAAAAAAATACTTTGGCTGCTAGTTATTCATGAGCGTTAATCCATTTGAAAATGTGTTGAAAATTGACCTTCGGTAACCGTCTAAAAGATAACTTTTGAACGGTATGGAATTTCTTGACGCGGTCGGGTTGTTATAGAAAGTACACATTCTAAGCTTGATTTTGAACAAGAATTTTCTATCTTTTCAACGGAAATCAATAGAGTTATTTCCGTTTCAATATGTCTCAACGTGTTACCTAAAATACGGATTCCAATTATATGCCGATAGAGAGGAGTAAAAATGGAAGTCAAAATTTTCGCCCACGAATTTGGTTCGGAAATATTTTTCCTATACCGCGGGATCAATTTTCTCGAATTGAAATTTTTGTAAAAAAATATTTTGGCTGCAAGTTATTCACGATCGTTAATCAATTTGAAAATGTGTTGAAAAGTGACCTTCGGTAACCGTCTCAAACATAACTTTTGAACATTAAGGAATTTTTAGACATGGCCTGAATGGTATAGAAAGTACACATTCTAAGCTTGAATTGGAACATGAATTTTGAATCTTTTCAATAGAAATCAATAGAGTTATTGCTAGTTTAATATGTCTCAACGTGTTACCTGAAATACGGATTCCAATTACATGCCTATAGAGGGGAGTAAAAATGGAAGGCATAATTTTCGCTCACGAATTTGGCTTGGAAATATTACTCCTATACTGCGGGATAAATCATCTCAAAATGAAATTTTCAGAAAAAAATGCTTTGGCTGCTAGTTATTCACGGGTATTAATCGATTTGAAATTGTGTTGGAAACTGACCTTCGGTAACCGTCTCGAAGATAACTTTTGAAATGTACCGAATTTTTAGACGTGGCTTGCATGTTTTAGAAAGTACACATTCTAAGCTTGAATTTGAACAGAAATTTTGTATTCCTTTAATGGAAATCACGAGAGTTATTGCTGTTTGAATATGTCACACTGTGTTACCCAAAGTACGGATTCCAATTATGTGTTAATAAGAGGGAGTAAAAATGGAAGTCAAACGTTTCGCTTATGAATTTGGCTTAGAAATATGTTTCATATATCGTGGGATCAATCATCTCGAAATGATGTTTTGGGTAAAAAATACTTTGGCTGCTAGACATTCACGAGCGTCAATTGATTTGAAAATGTGTTGAAAAGTGTTCTTCGGTAACCGCCTCGAAGATAACTTTTGAAAGGTAAGGAATTATTAGATGCATCCAAAATGTTTTAGAAATTAAACATTCTGAGCTTGAATTTGAACACAAATTTTGTATTTTTTCAATAGAAATCAAGAGAGTCATTGTCGTTTGAATATGTCTCACCGTGTTACGGGAAATACGGATTCCAATTATGTGCCAAAAGGAGGGAGTAAAAATGGAAGTCAGATGTTTCGCTCACGAATTTGGCTTGGAAATATTTCTCCTATACCGTGGGATCAATCATCTCGAAATGAAATTTTCAGAAAAAAATACTTTGGCTGCTAGTTATTCACGAGCGTTAATCGATTTGAAAATGTGTTGAAAACTGACCTTCGGTAACCGTCTAAAAGATAACTTTTGAACGGTACGGAATTTCTTTACGCGGCCTAGGTGTTATAGAAAGTACACATTCTGAGGTTGAATTTAAACAAGAATTTTCTATCTTTTCAACGGAAATCAATAGAGTTATTTCCGTTTCAATATGTCTCAACGTGTTAACTAAAATACGGATTTCAATTCTATGCTGAAAGAGGGGAGTAAAAATGGAAGTCAAAATTTTCACCGACGAAATTGGTTTGGAAATATTTTTCCAATACCGCGGGATCAATCATCTCGAATTGAAATTTTTGGAAAAAAATACTTTGGCTGCTAGTTATACACGAGCATTAATCGATTTGAAAATGTGTTGAAAAGTGACCTTCGGTAACCGTCTCAAAGATAACTTTGGAACGTTAAGAAATTTTTAGACGTGGCTTGAATGGTGTAGAATGTACACATTCTAAGCTTGAATTTGAACACGAATTTTGAATCTTTTCAACGGAAATCAATAGAGTTATTTCCATTTTAATATGTCTCAACGTGTTACCTAAAATACAGATTCCAATTACATGCCGATAGAGGGGAGTAAAAATGGAAGTCATAATTTTCGCTCACGAATTTGGCTTGGAAATATTATTCCTATACTGCAGGATAAATCATCTCAAATTGAAATTTTCAAAAAAAAGTACTTTGGCTGCTAGTTATTCACGAGCGTTAATTGATTTAAAATTGTGTTGAAAACTGACCTTCGGTAACCGTCTCGAAGATAACTTTTGAACAGTTCCGAATTTTCAGACGTGGCTTGGATGTTTTAGAAAGTACACATTCTAAGCTTGAATTTGAACACAAATTGTGTATTTTTCCAATGGAAATCACAAGAGTTATTGTCGTTTGAATATGTCTCACCGTGTTACCCAAAATACGGACTCCAATTATGTGTTAATAGGAGGGAGTAAAAATGGAAGTCAAACGTTTCGCTTACGAATTTGGCTTGGAAATATTTTTCATATATCGCAGGATCAATCATCTCGAAATGATGTTTTGGGTAAAAAATACTTTGGCTTTTAGACATTCATGAGTGTCAATCGATTTTAAATTGTGTTGAAAAGTGATCTTCGGTAACCGTCTCGAAGATAACTTTTGAAAGGTAAGGAATTTTTAGACGCATCCAGAATGTTTTAGAAAGTAAACATTCTGAGCTTTAATTTGAACTCAAATTTTGAATTTTTTCAATGGAAATCAATAGAGTTATTGTCGTTTGAATATGTCTTACTGTGTTACGCGAAATACGGATTTCAATTACGCACCGAAAGGCGGGAGCAAAAATGGAAGTCAAATGTTTAGCTCACGAATTTGGCTTGGAAATATTTTTCATATATCGTTGGATCAATCATCTTGAAATGAAGTTTTGGGTAAAAAATTCTTTGGCTGCTAGTTCTTCACGAGCGTTAATCGATGTGAAAATGTGTTGAAAACTGACCTTCGGTAACCGCCTAAAAGATAAATTTTGAACGGTGAGGAATTTTTTGACGCGGCCTGGATGTTATAGAAAGTACACATTCTAAGCTTGAATTTGAACAAGAATTTTCTATCTTTTCAATGGAAATCAATCGAGTTATTTCCGCTTCAATATGTCTCTACGTGTTACCTGAAATACAGATTCCAATTATATGCTGATAGAGGGGAGTAAAAATGGAAGTCATAATTTTCGATCACGAACTTGGCTTGGAAATATTTCTCCTATACCACAGGATCAATCATCTTGAATGAAATTTTCAGAAAAAATATACTTTGGCTGTTGATTATTAACGAGCGTTAATCGATTTGAAAATGTGTTGAAAACTGACCTTCGGATACCGTCTTGAAGATAACTTTTGAACAGTAAGGAATTTTCAGACGCAGCTTGGATGTTTTAGAAAGTACACATTCTAAGCTTGAATTTGAACACAAATTTTGTATTTTTTCACTGAAAATCATGACAGTTATTGTCATTTGAATATCTCTCACCGTGTTACCTGAAATACGGATTCCAATTATGTGTCAATAGGAGGGTGTAAAAATGGAAGTCAAGTGTTTGGTTTCGAATTTGGCTTGGAAATTTTTTCATATATCGCGGGATCAATCATCTCGAAATGATGTTTTGGGTAAAAAATACTTTGGCTGCTAGACATTCACGAGCGTCAATCGATTTGAAAATGTGTTGAAATGTGACCTTCGGTAACCGTCTCGAAGATAAATTTTGAAAGGTAAGGAATTTTTAGACGCGGCCAGTATGTTTTAGAAAGTAAACATTCTGAGCTTGAATTTGAACTCAAATGTTGTAGTTTTTCAACGGAAATCAAGAGAGTTATTGTGGTTAGAATATGTCTCACCGTGTTACGCAAAATACGGATTCGAATTATGTGCCGAAAGGAGGGAGTAAAAATGGAAGTCAAATGTTCCGCTCACGAATTTGTCTTTGAAATATTTCTCCTATACCGCGGGATCAATCATCTCAAAATGAAATTTTCAGAAAAAATACTTTCGCTGCTATTTCTTCACCTGCATTAATCAATTTGAAAATGTGTTGAAAACTGACCTTCGGTAACCGTCTAAAAGATAACTTTTGAATGGTAAGGAATTTTTTGATGCGGCCTGGATGTTGTAGAAAGTACACATTCTAAGCTTGAATTTGAACAAGAATTTTCTATCTTTTCAACGGAAATCAATAGAGTTATTTCCGTTTCAATATGTCTCAACGTGTTACCTGAAATACGGATTCCAATTATATGCCGATAGAGGGGTGTAAAAATGGAAGTCAAAATTTTCGCTCATGAATTTGGCTTGGAAATATTTTTCCTATACCGCGGGATCAACCATCTCAAATTGAAATTTTTGGAAAAAAAAATACTTCGACTGATAGTTATTCACGAGCGTTAATCGATTTGAAAATGTGTTGAAAAGTGACCTTCGGTAACTGTCCCAAAGATACCTTTTGAACGTTAAGGAATTTTTAGACGTGGCCTGAGTGGTCTAGAAAGTACACATTCTGAACTTGAATTTGACCCCGAATTTTGTATCTTTTTAATGGAAATCAATAGAGTTATTGCCATTTTTATATGTCTCAACGTGTTGCCAGAAATACGGATTCCAATTATATGCCGATAGAGGGGAGTAAAAATGGAAGTCATAATTTTCGCTCACCAATTTGGCTTGGAAATATTTCTCCTATACCGCGGGATCAATCATCTCAAAATGAAATTTTCAGACAAAAATACTTTGGCTGCTAGTTATTCACGTGCGTTAATCGATTTGAAAATGTGTTGAAAACTGACCTTCGGTAATCGTCTCGAAGATAACTTTTGAACAATAAGGAATTTTTAGACCCGGCCTTAATGTTTTAGAAAGTACACATTCTAAGCTTGAATTTGAACACAAATTTTGTATTTTTTCAATAGAAATCATGAAAGTTATTACCATTTGAATATGTCTCACCGTCTTACCTGAAATACGGATTCCAATTTTTTGTCAATAGGAGGGAGTAAAAATGGAAGTCAAATGTTTCGCTTATGAATTTGGCTTGAAAATATTTTACATATATCACGAGATCAATCATCTTGAAATGAAGTTTTGGGTAAAAAATACTTTGGCTGCTAGTTATTCACGAGCGTTAATCGTTTTGAAAATGTGTTGAAAAGTGAGCCTGGGTAATCGTCTCAAGGATAACTTTTGAACGGTAAGGAATTTTTAGACGTGGCCTGAATGTTTTCAAAAGTACACATTCTGAGCATGAATTTGAACATGAATGTTGTATCTTTTCAATGGAAATCAATAGAGTTATTGCCGTTTCAAAATGTCTCAACGTGTTACCCGAAATATGGATTCCAATTATGTGCCGAAAGGAGGGCGTACAAGTGGAAGTCATACGTTTCGCTCACGAATTTGGCTCAGAAATAGTTCTCATATATCTTGGGATCAATCATCTTGAAATGAAGTTTTGGGTGAAAAATGCTTTGGCTGCTAGACATTCACGAGCGTCAATCGATCTGAAAATGTGTTGAAAAGTGACCAACGGTAACCGTATCGAAGATAAATTTTGGAAGGTAAGGAATTTTTAGACGTGGCCAGAATTTTTTAGAAAGTAAACATTCTGAGCTAGAATTTGAATCCAAATTTTGTTCTTTTTCATTGGAAATCAAGATAGTTATTGTCGTTTGAATTTGTCTCACCGTGTTTCCCGAAATACAGATTCCAATTATGTGCCGAAATGAGGGAGTAAAAGCGAAAGTCAAACGTTTCACTCACGAATTTGGCTCGGAAATATCTTTCATATATCACGGGATCAGTCATCTTGAAATGAAGTTTTGGGTAAAAAATACTTTGGCTGCTAGTTATTCACGAGCGTTAATCGATTCGAAAATGTGTTGAAAAGTGACCTTCGATAACCATCTCAAAGATAAGTTTTAAACGGTAAGGAATTTTCAGACATGGCCTAAATGTTTTAGAAAGTACAAATTCTGAGCTTGATTTTGAACCCAAATTTAGTATCTTTTCAATGGAAATCTGTTAGGTTCTAAATGTTTAGAACAATTGGCAAATCGTGAACATAAACTTGTCTAGATATAGATCTTAGAGTCTATAGGTTTTATTAGACAATGCTCAAGGTGATTCAAGTCAAGATTCAAGAACATACAAGTTGTAGGAAGAAGACTTCATATTCTGCCTGGTTCGATCGATCGAAGAATAGGCTCGATCGATCGAAAATCGTATCTGTAGAATTTTAAGTCAGCCCAAACAACAGCTTAAGCCCATTAAGGATTAGGGTTTCAGATCTAATTCTCCCACTATATAAAGGAAACCTTAAGCCACGTTTTTTTGGAGCTTTTTGAGAGAGAGAAGAGAGTGCCTCTTTTGTATCTAGGGTTTTGTACCCAAACCTCTCTAAGTCTTTGTTGCTCATATTGCTGTTTATGTGAATCTCTTGTGAGATCATTGAGGAGCTTTCCTTCACATATACTTAGGGTTTCCAAGATTCAAGATTATGTCAAGAACTTGGTAATCATTCAGTTGCAGATTCAAGAACTTAAAGATACACAAGCGGGGGTGCTTGTACTTGATTGAAGAGTCCAAGAAAGAAGGAGTCTATGGATTCGGAGCTTGCACAGGGTCGTATCAGTGAGTTCTACTGGTGGGTAGCATTAGGAAGTCGAGTGGGGAGCTTGTAGTCATTTTATATGAACTTTGATTCTTTCGCATAGTGGATTCAGGTTTACCTTGAAGATAGCTAGGTCAAATCCTCCCCAGGTTTTTACCGTATGGTTTCTTGGGTCATCATATCTTGTGTTCATTTATTTTCCGCTGCTTTATATCTTGATATGATTAATTGATTGCTTTAACCTAGAATTGCATAATTTGACTAAGTAACAACTTAGCTAATTAATCTAGGCTAACCAATCTGGTTGTGTTTTAAGGGATCTAAAACCGTTCAAGTGGTATCAGAGCGGGTAGCTCTTCTGTTGTAGATATTTTGATCTCTGAGCTGATCCTTGACTCCTGTTGTCATGGATAATTTGAAGTGTCTTTCTGATCATGTTTCTGCTGATTTTATTGATGCATGTGATGTTTTGAATAAAATGACACTATTGTTTCTGTTGATTTTTTTGATGCTTTTGAAACTCTTTGTAAGGAATTATTTAAATCTTTGAAAATTGCTAAGAAATTTAAAGAAGAGTTAAAATTGGCTAATCTTGAAAAAGAGGATTTGATTGTGAGATTAGATGAGTCTAATAAAAAGAATGAATTTTTGAGAAATCAAATTTTCTCTCAAGATGAGAAGATGAAAAGCTTGGAACAAGAGTTAGTTAAGTCTCAAACTAAACTTGAAAATTTGACTAGTACCAAGCATGCTGTTGATAACAGAAGTGTTTCTGTTTCTCTTAAGCTTGTTAGACAAGGGTAAAAGTTCTGATGTTAACGCTGAAGTTTCTAAACTTTAGTCTAAACCTACTGTTAGAGAGCATAATAAATCTGTTTTTGTGTCTACCTGTCACCTTTGTGGTGTTGTTGGTCATATTAGACCAAATTGTTCTTTGTTGAGGCAAAAACCAAAATCTGAGACTAGATTTGCTGTTAGGAATACTGATGTTCCTAAATTTGTTCCTGTTTGTCACTTTTGTGGTGTCTCTGGTCACATTCGTCCTAATTGTCATAAATTGAAATTTAAACATTCTGTATGTCAATCTAGGATATGTGATGATCTTTTTCCTGCCATAAGTCCAAATAAATTATTTCATATGCTTTTGAAAAAATTGAGCTTGTTGGCTTGTGAAAGGAATTTGCAGGATTTCAGTCTCTCTCAGAAGTTTGGTATAATCCCTCAAATACACTCTACTTTACATGGATTTTCACCTACAAAGCCGAAGACTCATGCTAGATGGGTGAGAAAAGATTCTCCAAGGTGAGTGTTGCTAACTTGTCCCTGATTTAATTCTTTCAATTATTTGTGGACATGTTTTGTTTTTGTTTTTGGCTGTGTTGTTTTTATGGTTGTTTTTATTTTTTATTTTTTTTAAAAAATCCAAAAACATTGAAAATTTTCAAAAAGACAAAAATATTTTATTTTTTGTCTTGTTTTATTGTTCTTGAGGATTACATGGGTTATGATATCTCTCTCTTGATTTAGAACATGCTTGACATTGTGGAGAAACTTGAATAGTTTGTGCTAAGCTATTTTTGATTTTGTGTGAGTATGTACTAGTTTGTACATGTACTCATGGGTTATTTAAGAAATTGATATTTCTTGTTTGTGTACCCTCTATAGCTTAGTTAAACATTGTCATGCATTACATTTGCATTGTTCATTTACCATAATATGTGCTTTTTGTGTTTGGTCATAAATTTTCTTTTAGAACCAAAAGGATTTTTGTGTTTTGTATTTCACATCTTGGATTTATAATCAAGGATTGGCCATATTATCTTTACATAACAAGTTTATGTACCTTGTTTAGCTTTGATGAGCTTATTTATTGCACTTTACTAGTTGAAACTTTGTAGTGCATGTTGTGTGGGAAAGATGTGTATGGTTTTTAATTATTTTGTTTTAATCTTGAAGTCACATGTTATTTGACTGTCGGACTTGATCCTTTTGAGAAAGGCATAAATAACCATCTCACCACTGTTCACCAACCAATCATGAACACCTTAGTGCATATCATAAGATTCTGTGCTCGAGAAAGTGTAGCACATGCACAAAAAGAACATAAGGTGTAGCCTCAATTAAATTAAAACTGGTGTGTACTATTAGGCTTGATGCCAATTCACTTAATTCAAACCGGTGTGTACTATTAGGCTAAATGCCATTTCATACAAATAAGAGGCAAAAATGCAAGAAACTTACATGATTGCAAGCTTTTGTTCTAGGAGATGTGAGAGTTATAGGATGTAACTCTTTAGGTGATAGTCTCTTTTAAATTCTATGTGATGAATTGTGTAGATTTTGTGATTAATTGCTATTCACATATCACCTCACATGTATCTCAATCTTTTGCTAGTTGCACACACTACACAAGTTACTCTTTGTTAAACTTGGTACATTTTATTGTGTGTGATTTTGTTGTGGCCATCCAAGATTAAAAGTTCCTTGACTTTAATGCAAAGTGTGTATAATGTTTGCGCTTTGAGGACAAATTGATTGAAAATCTTGATTTTGGAAGATTTGGGTTAAATTCAAGTGTTTTTGAAAAAAATTTCGTCTCATACTCATGCATTTTTTATAAAAAAATGTGCTTTGAGGAGTTTCTGCATTAAAATGCTCTGTTTTTCAAAAATTTAATTTTTCCAGATTTTCGATCGATCGAGCTGGTTTCCGAGTGAGAAAAACCAAGAGCTTTTTGAGAAACTTAACCTTAAGAGGGAGATTTGGGCTGAGCATTCTATTTTGTTAGATGAGCTAGATCCTGCCATTAGGGCAAACTTTGAGCGTCGGGGCTGGTTACCCTTGTTAGACATTTCTGATCCTCCTCCACCGTCTACCTTGATTAGAGAGTTCTATTCGAACATCTCTATCCACGTCTATGATTCCAACACTTTAGTAAAGAGTTGGATACGAGGTGTAGGGTACACCATTACTCCTCAGGTAGTGGCTGATGCCCTAGGGGTACCGTTGGTTAGGGATCCTGTCTATCCTTATGACGAGTCTCCCGAGCTGAGCGACGTTTTGTCTTTCATCACTGGGACTTCTGTCCTGTGGGGTTCTGATCCTAGGATCACTTTTGCTAAGCTCTCCGGGTTGCACTATCTGTTCTTTAGGATAGCTTGTCATTCCATCTGGCCCATTTCTCATGTTCACACAATTCCTCTTGAGAGGTGTGTATTTTTGTACGCTCTGGTTACTGATGCTCCTATTAGTTTTCCCCATCTCTTTCTTCGTTCTTTAAACGATGTTTATAGGAGTTCATCTTCTTTTCATGCCTTTGTTCATCCTATTTTTATTCATAGGATTTTGCTCCATCTTAACCTTAGTGACTTCCCTTCCTCTGAGCCCGTTCATGTGATAGCTCCCATAGGTGTGTCTTTTCTTAGACAGAGGGCCGCTCATCTTCGAGCTGGTTCTAAACACCCTAGGTCTGAGCCGTCTAGTAGCGCGCCTCCTCCTTCTTCTTCTACACGTACAGCTGGTGAGGATGTTCCTGATCCAGTTGGTGATGATGCTGCTGCTGCTGATGTTCCTCTACTTCCTTCGACCGACTTTGATGTTCGTCATACTCTGGAGACTGTCGTGACCGTTCAGGCGGCTCATGGTTAGATTTTGGTGGACATACTAGATGAGATTCGTGCTCTTTGAGTCGATTTAGCGCGTCTTCATACACCCTCACCACCTCCTTTTGATGGCGACTCATGATTGCTCTTTGGCATTCCGTCACAAAAAGGGGAAGCTATCTCTATTTTCTATAGAGTTGAATTGCTTTGTGTCCCCTTCTTTCTCTATTTTCTCTTATCCTTTGTTGTGTATGTTGACTGTTTACTCTTTGTATGAGTTGTCTTTGTCAATACGTGACAAAAAGGGGGAGAAATAGTTGATATGTGGAAAATACAAGAAAGTTATGTTTAGGGGGAGTTAACATTGTTTTTAATGTATCTAACTTAGGGGGAGAGTTAGTTTGCATATTTGTTGATTTACTGTTTTTCTGTCACACATGCGTTTATGCGTTTGTTGAGTGTTTCAGGAAATATACAGGTTGATTCAATTGAGCTGCTGTCTACACTTGCAACTGATGGATAGTAGTTAGGTTGAATTTGTGGTAATGAGCATTTTATTGTATTGGGTTGTTCTTGTATTTGAGCAATTCATTCTGTATGGAAGTTTTGTCACGAATTGCCAAAGGGGGAGATTGTTAGGTTCTAAATGTTTAGAACAATCGGCAAATCATGAACACAAACTTGTCTAGATATAGATCTTAGAGTCTATAGGTTTTATTAGACAATGCTCAAGGTGATTCAAGTTAAGATTCAAGAACATACAAGTTGCAGGAAGAAGACTTCATATTCTGCCTGGTTCGATCAATCGAAGAATAGGCTTGATCGATCGAAAATCGTATCTGCAGAATTTTAAGTCAGCCCAAATAGCAGCTTAAGCCCATTAAGGATTAGGGTTTCAGATCTAATTCCTCCCACTATATAAAGGAAACCCTAAGCCACGTTTTTTTGGAGCTTTTTGAGAGAGAGAAGAGAGTGCCTCTTTTGTATCTAGGGTTTTGTACCCAAACTTCTCTAAGTCTTTGTTGCTCATATTGCTGTTTATGTGAATCTCTTGTGAGACCATTGAGGAGCTTTCCTTCACATATACTTAGGGTTTCCAAGATTCAAGATTATGTCAAGAACTTGGTAATCATTCAGTGGCAGATTCAAGAACTTAAAGATACACAAGCGGGGGTGCTTGTACTTGATTGAAGAGTCCAAGAAAGAAGGAGTCCACGGATTCGGAGCTTGCACGGGGTCGTGTCAGTAAGTTCTACTGGTGGGTAGCATTAAGAAGTCGAGCGGGGAGCTTGTAGTCCTTTTGTATGAATTTCGATTCTTTCGCATAGTGGATTCAGGTTTACCTTGAGGATAGCTAGGTTAAATCCTCCCCAGGTTTTTACCGTATGGTTTCCTGGGTCATCATATCTTGTGTTCATTTATTTTCCGCTGCTTTATATCCTGATATGATTATTTGCTTGCTTTAACCTAGAATTGCATAATTTGACTAAGTAACAACTTGGCTAATTAATCTAGGCTAACCAATCTGGTTGTGTTTTAAGGGGTCTAAAACCGTTCAAAATCAATAGAATTATTGCTGTATCAATATGTCTCACCGTGTTACCTGAAATACGGATTCCAATTATATGCCAACAGAGGGGAGCAAAAATGGAAGTCAAACGTTTCGCTCACGAATTTGGCTTGGAAATATTTTTCCTATACCACGGGATCAATCATCTCGAAATGAATTTTTCAGAAAAGAATACTTTGGCGGCTGATTATTCACGAGCATTAATCGATTTGAAAATATGCTGAAAACTTACCTTCGGTAACCTGCTCGTAGATAACTTTTGAACAGTAAGGAATTTTCAGATGCGGCCTAAATGTTTTAGAAAGTACACATTCTAAGCTTGAATTTGAACACAAATTTTGTATTTTTTCAATGGAAATCACGAGAGTTATTATCGATTGAATATGTCTCACCGTGTTACCCGAAATACGGATTCCAACTATGTGTCAATAGGAGGGAGTAAAAGTGGAAGTCAAATGTTTGGTTTCGAATTTGGCTTGGAAATTTTTTCATATATTGCGGGATCAATCATCTCGAAATGATGTTTTAGGCAAAAAATACTTTGGCTACAAGACATTCACGAGCGTCAATCGATTTGAAAATGTGTTGAAATGTGACCTTCGGTAACCATCTCAAACATACCTTTTGAAAGGTAAGGAATTTTTAGAGGCAGCCAGAATGTTTTAGAAAGTAAACATTCTGAGCTTGAATTCAAACTCAAATTTTGTATTTTTTCAATGGAAATCAACAGAGTTATTGCCGTTTAAATATGTCTCAACGTGTTGCCCGAAATACGGATTCCAATTATATGCCAATAGAGGGGAAAAAAAATGGAAGTGATAATTTTCGCTCACAAATTTGGCTGGGAAATATTTTTCCTATACCACGGGATTAATCATCTCGAAATGAAACTTTTAGAAAAAAATACTTTCGATGCTAGTTATTGACGAGCGTCAATCGATTTGAAAATGTGTTGGAAAGTGACCTTCGGTAACCGTCTCGAAGATAACTGTTGAACGGTAAGGAATTTTTATATGCAGCCTAGATATTTTAGAAAGTACACATTCTGAGCTTGAATTTAAACCGAAGTTTTGTATTTTTTCAATTGAAATCAAGAGAGTTATTGTCGTTTGAATTTGTCTCACCGTGTTACCTGAAATACGAATTCCAATTATGTGTCAATAGGAGGGAGTAAAAATGGAAGTGAAACGTTTTGCCCACGAATTTGGCTTGGAAATATTTTACATATATCGCGGGATCAATCATCTCGAAATGGTGTTTGGGGTAAAAAATACTTTGGCTGCAAGACATTCACGAGTGTGAATCGATTTGAAAATGTGTAGAAAAGTGACCTTCTATAACTTTATCGCAGATAACTTTTGAACGGTAAGGAATTTTTAGATGCGGCCTGAATGTTTTAGAAAGTACACATTCTGAACTTGAATTTGAACACAAATTTTGCATTTTTTCAGTGGAAATCAAGAGAGTTATTGTCGTTTGAATGTGTCTCACCGTGTTACCTAAAATACGGATTCCAATTATGTGCCGAAAGGAGGGAGTAAAAATGGAAGTCAAACGTTTCACTCACAAATTTGGCTTCGAAATATTTTTCGTATATCGCGGGGTCAATCATCTAGAAATGAATTTTTGGATAAAAAATCCTTTGGCTACTAGTTATTCACGAGCATAAATCGATTTGAAAAGTTATCTCAAAGATAACTTTTGAACAATAAGGAATTTTTAGACACGGCCTTGATGTTGTAGGAAGTACATATTCTGAGCCCGAATTTGAACATGAATTTTCAAACTTTTCAATGGAAATCAATAGAGTTATTGCCGTTTCAATATGTCTCAACGTGTTACCTGAAATACGGATCCCAATTATATGCTGATAGAGGGGAGTAAAAATGGTAGTCAAACGTTTCGCTCACGAATTTGGCTTGGAAAAATTTTTCCTATACCGCAAGATCAATCATCTCGAAATGATGTTCTGGGTAAAAAATACTTTGGTTGCTAGGCAATCAAGGGCGTCAATCAATTTGAAAATGTGTTGAAAAGTGACCTTCGGTAACCGTCTCAAAGATAACTTTTGAACGGCGAGGAATTTTTAGACACGGCTTGAATTTTTTAGAAAGTACACATTCTGAGCTTGAATTTGAGCACAAATTTTGTTTTTTTTTTTCAATGGAAATCAAGAGAGTTATTTTCATTTAAATATGTCTCACCGTGTTACTCGAAATACGCATTCCAATTATGTGCCGGATGGAAGGAGTAAAAATGGAAGTCAAACATTTTGCTCATTAATTTGGCTTGGAAATATATTTCATATATCGTGGGATCAATCATCTTCAAATGAAGTTTTGGGTAAAAAATACTTTGGTTGCTAGTTATTCACGAGCATTAATCGATTTGAAAATGTGTTGAAAAGTGACCTTCGGTAACCGTCTCAAAGATAGCTTTTGAACGGTAAGGAATTTTTAGATGCGTCCTTCATGTTTTGGAAAGTACACATTCTGAACTTGAATTTGAACACAAATTTTCTATCTTTTCAATGGAAATCAATAGAGTTATATCCGTTTCAATATATCTCAACGTGTTACCTGAAATACGGATTCCAATTATATGCCGATAGAGGAGAGTAAGAACGGAATTCATAATTTTCGCTCATGTATTTGGCTTGGAAGTATTTCTCCTATACCACGGGATCAATCATCTCGACATGAAATTTTCAGAAAGAAATACTTTGGCTGCTAGTTATTTACGAGAGTTAATTGATTTGAAAATGTGTAGGAAAGTGACCCCCTATAACCGTCTAGCAGATAACTTTTGAACGGTAAGGAATTTTCAGATGCAGCCTGAAGGTTTTAGAGAGTACACATTCTGAGCTTCAATTTGAACACAAATTTTGCATTTTTTCAATGGAAATCAAGAGAGTTATTGTCGTTTGAATGTGTCTCACTGTGTTACCCGAAATGCGGATTCACATTATTTGCCGAAAGGAGGTAGAAAAAATGGAAGTCAAACATTTCGCCCACGAATTTGGCTTGGAAAGATTTTTCATATATCGTGGGATCAATCATCAAGAAATGGATTTTTCGATAAAAAATACTTTGGCTGCTAGTTATTCACGAGCATAAATCGATTTGAAAATGTGTTGAAAAGTGACCTACGGTAACTATCTCAAATATAACTTTTGAACGGTAAGGAATTTTTAGATGTGCCCTGAATGTTTTAGAAAGTACACATTCTGAGCCTGAATTTGAACATGAATTTTATATATTTTCAATGGAAATCAATAGAGTTATTGTCGTTTCAATATGTCTCAACGTGTTACCTGAAATATGGATCGCAATTATATGCCGATAGAGGGGAGTAAAAATGGTAGTCAAACGTTTTGCTCACGAATTTGGCTTGGAAATATTTTTCCTATACCGCGGGATCAATCATCTCGAAATGATGTTCTGGGTAAAAACTACTTTGGCTGCTAGACAATCACGAGCGTCAATCGATTTGGAATTGTGTTGAAAAGTGACCTTCGGTAACCGTCTCAATGTTAACTTTTGAACGGAAAGGAATTTTTAGACACGGCCTAAATGTTTTAGAAAGTACACATTCTGAGCTTGAAGTTGAATGCAAATTTTGTGTTTTTTCAATGGAAATCAAGAGAGTTATTGTCATTTAAATATGTCTCACCGTGTTACTCAAAATACGGATTCCAATTATGTACTGGATGGAAGGAGTAAAAATGGAAGTCAAACGTTTCGCTCATGAATTTGGCTTGGAAATATTTTTCATATATCGTGGGATCAATCATCTTCAAATGAAGTTTTGTGTAAAAAATACTTTGGCTGCTAGTTATTCGCGAGCGTTAATCGATTTGAAAATGTGTTGAAAAGTGACCTTTGGTAACCGTCTCAAAGATAGCTTTTGAACGGTAAGGAATTTTTAGACGCGTCCTTCATGTATTAGAAAGTACACATTCTGAGCTTGAATTTGAACACAAATTTTCTATCTTTTCAATGGAAATCAATAGAGTTATTGCCGTTTTAATATATCTCAACGTGTTACCTGAAATACGGATTCCAATTATACGTCGATAGAGGAGAGTAAAAATGGAAGTCATAATTTTCGCTCATGAATTTGGCTTGGAAGTACTTCTCCTATACCAAGGGATCAATCATCTAGAAATGAAATTTTCAGAAAAAAATACTTTGGCTGCTAGTTATTCACGAGCGTTATTTGATTTGAAAATGTGTAGAAAAGTGACCTTTCGTAACCATCTCACAGATAACTTTTGAACGGTAAGGAATTTTTAGATGTAGCCTGAATGTTTTAGAAAGTACACATTCTGAGCTTGAATTTGAACACAAATTTTGCCTTTTTTCAATGGAAATCAAGAGAGTTATTGTCGTTTGAATGTGTCTCACCGTGTTACCCGAAATACGGATTCCCATTTTGTGCCGAAAGGAGGTAGTAAAAATGGAAGTTAAACGTTTCGCCCATGAATTTGGCTTGGAAAGATTTTTCATATATCACAGGATCAATCATCTAGATATGAATTTTTGGATAAAAAATACTTTGGCTGCTAGTTATTCACGAGCATAAATCGATTTGAAAATGTGTTGAAAAGTGACCTACGGTAACTATCTCAGATATAACTTTTGAACGGTATGGAATTTTTAGAGTGGCCTGAATGTTTTAAAAAGTACACATTCTGAGCCTGAATTTGAACATGAATTTTGTATCTTTTCAATGGAAATCTGTTGGAAATTTAGACCCCTTAAACCAACCAGATTGCGTAGCCTAGTTAATTAGCCAAGTTGTTACTTAGTCAAATTAAACAATTCTAGGTTAAAACAATCAAACAATCATATCAAGATATAAAGCAGCGGGAAATAAATGAACACAAGATATGATGACCCAGGACCACACGGTAAAAACCTGGGGAGGATTTGACCTAGCTATCCTCAAGGTAAACCTGAATCCATTATGCGAAAGAATCGAAGTTCATACAGAAGGACTACAAGCTCCCCGCTCGACTTCCTAATGCTACCCACCAGTAGAACTTACTGACACGACCACGTGCAAGCTTCGAATCCACGGACTCCTTCTTTCTTGGACTCTTCAATCAAGTACAACCACCCACGCTTGTTATTCTTTAAGTTCTTGAATCTGCAATTGAATGATTATCAAGATGTTGATAACCCTAAGTTTATTTAAAGGAAAGATCCTCAAAGATCTCACAAGAGATTCATATAAACAGCAATATGAGCAACAAAGACCTTAGAGAGGTTTGGGTACAAAACCCTAGATACAAAAGAGGCACTCTCTTCTCTCTCTCCAAAAAGCTCTCAAAAACGTGGCTTAGGGTTTCCTTTATATAGTGGGAGAAGTAGATCTGAAACCCTAATCCTTAATGGGCTTAAGTTGCTGTTTGGGCCTACTTAAAATTCTGCAGATACGATTTTTGATCGATCGAGCCTGTTCTTCAATCGATCGAACCAGGCAGAATATGAAGTCTTCTTCCTATAGCTTGTATGAGCTTGAATCTTGACTTGAATCACCTTGAGCATTGTCTAATAAAACTTATAGACTCTAAGATCTATATCTAGACAAGTTTGTGTTCACGATTTGCCAATTGTTCTAAACATTTAGAATCTAACAATCTCCCCCTTTGGCAATTCGTGACAAAACTTCCATACATAATGAAATGCTCAAATACAAGAACAACCCAATACAATAAAATGCTCATTACAACAAATTCAACCTAACTACTATCCATTAGTTGCAAGTGTAGACAGTAGCTCAATTGAATCAACCTGTATATTTCCTTAAACACTCAACAAACGCATAAACGCATGTGTGACAGAAAAACAACAAATCAACAAATATGCAAACTAACTCTCCCCCTAAGTTAGATACATCAAAAATAATGTTAACTCCCCCTAAACATAACATCCTCGTATTTTCCACACATATTCCCATATATCAACTATTTCTCCCCCTTTTTGTCACGTATTGACAAAGACAACTCAATAAAGAGTACACAAACACAACAAAGGATAAGAGAAAATAGAGAAGGAAAGGGACACAGAACAATTCAACTCTATAGAAAATAGAGATAGCTCTCCCTATGAACAACACAGGTTAAAAAAAACTTTTCTCCCCCTATCAAAAATAGGAAAAACAGTTTTGGGGAAAAATAGAGGTGGGGGAAAATCAGCAGCAGCAGCAGCATCACCAACAGGATCAGGTACATCCTCACCAGCAGGACCAAAGGTAAAAACACACAAACTAAAGTTAAAAACTAAGGTGAGGATACACATGAAGAAAAAATATTCTCTCTTTCAATAAAATGCAAACATGGCACTATGTGACCCATAAACAGTTGCATGAGTAGAGAAAATATTTGCACATTGATTATCCATCATATCTCTTAAGAAAAATATTTTCTATAGTTCACACAAAAGAAAAAGCATATACTAGAATGTACAAAACACAAAAAGTAATCAATCAATTTTTAAATCAAGTTGAGTACCCAATGTAGCAAAGTGTATGATGCTATGTGTGAAAACAATGAGAGATATGACTGCAAAACTGCAAGATGGATACAAAAACAATGTAATGCATGTGAATCCTAAACACAAATGATGCATAAAAAATTTTGGTCAAAAACATAGAAACTGAAAATTTTTCAGTTTCAATCGATCGAGAATCGATCGAACATCAATCGAGTCAGCCAAACTCAAACCAAAAATTTAATCACAATTTCGATTGATCGAAAAACAGGTTCGATCGATCGAAAGTCTGAAAAAAATCAGATTTTTGAAAAACAGAGCATTTTAATGCAGAAACTCCTCAAAGCACATTATTTTATAAAAAAAATGCATGAGTATGAGATGAAAAGTTTTTCAAAAACACTTGAATTTAACCCAGATATTCCAAAATCAAGATTTTCAATCAATTTGTCCTCAAAGCGCAAACATTATACACATTTTGTATTAAAATCAAGGAACTTTTAATCTTGGATGGCCACAACAAGATCACACACAATAAAGTGTACCAAGTTTAACAAAGAGTAACTTGTGTAGTGTGTGCAACTAGTAAAAGCTTGAGATACATGTGAGGTGATATGTGAATAGCAATTAATCACAAAGTCTACACAATTTATCACATAGAATTTAAAAGAGACTATCATCAAAAGAGTTACATCCTATAACTCCCACATCTCCTAGAACAAAAGCTTGCAATCATGTAAGTTTCTTGTATTTTTGCCTCATTATTATGTGAGATGGCATCAAGCCTAATAACACACACCAATTTTATTTATGTGAGATGGCATCAAGCCTAATAGTACACACTAGTTTTAATTAAATTTGAGGCTACACCTTATGTTCTTTTTGTGCATGTGCTACACTTTCTCGAGCACAAAATCTTATGATATGCACTAAGGTGTTCATGATTGGCTAGTGAACAGTGGTGAGATGGTTATTTATGCCTTTCTCAAAAGGATCAAGTCCGACAGTCAAATAACATGTGACTTCAAGATTAAGACAAAGTGATAAACACCATAAACATCTTTCCCACACAACATGCACTACAAAACTTCAACTAGTAAAGTGCAATAAATAAGCTCATCAAAGCTAAACAAGGTACATAAACATGTTATGTAAAGATAAGGTGGCCAACCTTGATTTCAAATCCATGATATGAAATACAAAACACAAAAATCTTTTTGGTTTAAAAAAATTTTATGACCAAAAACAAAAAGCACACATTATGCTAAATGAACAATGCAAAGGCAATGCATGACAATGTTTAACTAAGCTATAGAGGGTACACAAACAAGAAATATCAATTTCTTAATTAACCCATGAGTACATATACAAACTAGTACATACTCACAAAATCAGAAAAAGCTTAGCATACTATTCAAGTTTCTCCACAATGTCAAGCATGTTCTAAATCAAGAGAGAGATATCATAACCCATGTAATCCTCAAGAACAATAAAACAAGACACAAAATAAAATATTTTTGTCTTTTTGAAAATTTTCAATGTTTTTGGATTTAAAAAAAAAAAAAAAAAAACCTTAAAAACAACACAACCAAAAAAAAAAAAAAAAACATGTCCATAAATAATTGAAAGAATTAAATCAGGGACAAGTTAGCAACACTCACCTTAGAGAATTTTTTCTCACCCATCTAGCACGAGTCTTCAGCTTTGTAGGTGAAAATCCATGTGAAGCAGAGTGTATTTGAGAAATTACACCAATCTTCTAAGAAAGACTGAAATCCTGCAAATTCCTTTCACAAGCCAACAAGCTCAAATTTTTCAAAAGAATATGAAACAATTTATATGGACTTATAGCAGGAGAAATATCATCACATATCCTAGATTGACAAACATAATGTTTAAATTTCAATTTATGACAATTAGGACGAATGTGACCAGAGACACTACAAAAGTGACAAACAGGAACAAATTTAGGAACATCAGTATTCCTAGCAGCAAATCTAGTCTCAGATTTTGGTTTTTGCCTCAATAAAGAACAATTTGGTCTAATATGACCAACAACACCACAAAGGTGACAGGTAGGCACAAAAACAGATTTATTATGCTCTCTAACAATAGGTTTAAACTTAGGTTTAGAAACTTCAGCGTTAACATCAGAACTTTTACCTTTGTCTAACCTAGCAAAATAAGCATTTTCTTTATTATTCCTCTTAAAAGGAGGGATATAAACTTTCTCAGTCTTAGGCTTAAGAGAAACAGAAACACTTCTGTTATCAACAACAGGCTTGGTACTATTCAAATTTTCAATTTTAGTTTTAGATTCAACTAACTCTTGTTCCAAGCTTTTCATCTTCTCATCTTGAAAGGAAATTTGATTTCTCAAAAACTCATTCTTTTTATTAGACTCATCTAATCTCACAATCAAATCCTCTTTTTCAAGATTAGCCAATTTTAACTCTTCTTTAAATTTCTTAAAAATTTTCAAAGATTTAGATAATTCCTTACGAAGAGTTTCAAAAGCATCAAAAAAATCAGTAGAAGCATGAGCAGAAACATGATCAAAAAGACACTTCAAATTATCCATGACAATAGGGGTCAAGGATCAGCTCTTAGGTCAAAAGATCTACAACAAGAAGAGCTACCCGCTCTGATACCACATGTTGGAAATTTAGACCCCTTAAACCAACCAGATTGCATAGCCTAGTTAATTAGCCAAGTTGTTACTTAGTCAAATTAAACAATTCTAGGTTAAAACAATCAAACAATCATATCAAGATATAAAGCAGCGGAAAATAAATGAACACAAGATATGATGACCCAGGAAACCACACGGTAAAAACCTGGGGAGGATTTGGCCTAGCTATCCTCAAGGTAAACCTAAATCCACTATGCGAAAGAATCGAAGTTCATACAGAAGGACTACAAGCTCCCCGCTCGACTTCCTAATGCTACCCACCAGTAGAACTTACTGACACGACCACGTGTAAGCTTCGAATCCACGGACTCCTTCTTTCTTGGACTCTTTAATCAAGTACAAGCACCCACGCTTGTTATTCTTTAAGTTCTTGAATCTGCAACTGAATGATTATCAAGATGTTGATAACCCTAAGTTTATGTGAAGGAAAGCTCCTCAAAGATCTCACAAGAGATTCACATAAACAACAATATGAGCAACAAAGACCTTAGAGAGGTTTGGGTACAAAACCCTAGATACAAAAGAGGCACTCTCTTCTCTCTCTCCAAAAAGCTCTCAAAAACGTGGCTTAGGGTTTCCTTTATATAGTGGGAGAAGTAGATCTGAAACCCTAATCCTTAATGGGCTTAAGCTGCTGTTTGGGCCGACTTAAAATTCTGCAGATATGATTTTCGATCGATCGAGCCTGTTCTTCGATCGATCAAACCAGGCAGAATATGAAGTCTTCTTCCTGCAGCTTGTATGATCTTGAATCTTGACTTGAATCACCTTGAGCATTGTCTAATAAAACTTATAGACTCTAAGATCTATATCTAGACAAGTTTGTGTTCACGATTTGCCAATTGTTCTAAACATTTAGAACCTAACTATCTCCCCCTTTGGCAATTCGTGACAAAACTTTCATACAGAATGAAATGCTCAAATACAAGAACAACCCAATACAATAAAATGCTCATTACAACAAATTCAACCTAACTACTATCCATCAGTTGCAAGTGTAGACAGCAGCTCAATTGAATCAACTTGTATATTTCCTGAAACACTCAACAAACGCATAAACGCAAGTGTAACAGAAAAACAGTTAATCAACAAATATGCAAACTAACTCTCCCCCTAAGTTAGATACATCAAAAATAATGTTAACTCCCCCTAAACATAACATCCTTGTATTTTCCACACATATTCCCATATATCAACTATTTCTCCCCCTTTTTGTCACGTATTGACAAAGACAACTCAATAAAGAGTACACAAACACAACAAAGGACAAGAGAAAATAGAGAAGGAAGGGGACACAGAACAATTCAACTCTATAGAAAATAGAGATAGCTCCCCCTACGAACAACACAGGTTAAAATATTTTTGAACAGCAAGGAATTTTTAGACGCGGCCTGAATGTTTTAGGAAGTAAACATTCTGAGCTTGAATTTGAACGCAAATTTTGTATTTTTTCAATGGAAATCAACAGAGTTATTGTCATTTAAATTTGTCTCATCGTGTTACCCAAAATACGGATTCCAATTATGTGCCGGATGGAAGGAGTAAAAATGGAAGTCAAACGTTTCACTCATGAATTTGGCTTTGAAATATTTTTCATATATCATGGGATTAATCATCTTCCAATGAAGTTTTGGGTAAAAAATACTTTGGCTACTAGTTATTCACGAGCGTTAATCGATTTGAAAATGTGTTGAAAAGTGACCTTTGGTAACCATCTCAAAGATAGCTTTTGAACGGTAAGGAATTTTTAGACGCGTCCTTCATGTATTAGAAAGTACACATTCTGAGCTTGAATTTGAACACAAATTTTCTATCTTTTCAACGGAAATCAATAGAGTTATTGCCGTTTCAATATATCTCAACCTATTGCCTGAAATATGGATTCCAATTATATGCCGATAGAGAAGAGTAAAAATGGAAGTCATAATTTTCGCTCAAGAATTTGGCTTGGAAGTATTTCTCCTATACCATGGGATCAATCATCTCGAAATGAAATTTTCAGAAAAAAATACTTTGGCTGCAAGTTATTCACGAGCATTAATCGATTTGAAAATGTGTAGAAAAGTGACCTTCTATAACCGTCTCACAGATAACTTTTGAACGGTAAGGAATTTTTAGATGCAGCCTGAATGTTTTGGAAAGTACACATTCTGAGCTTGAATTTGAACAATAATTTTGCATTTTTTCAATAGAAATCAAGAGAGTTATTGTTATTTGAATGTGTCTCACCGTGTTACCCGAAATACGGATTCTCATTATGTGCTGAAAGGAGGTAGTAAAAATGGAGCTCAAACGTTTCGCCCACGAATTTGGCTTGGAAATATTTTTCATATATCATGGGATCAATAATATAGAAATGAATTTTTGGATAAAAAATACTTTGGCTGCAAGGTATTCACGAGGATAAATCGATTTGAAAATGTGTTGAAAAGTGACCTACGGTAACTATCTCAGATATAACTTTTGAACAGTAAGGATTTTTTAGATGTGGCCTAAATGTTTTAGAAAGTACACATTCTGAGCTTGAATTTGACCATGAGTTTTGTATCTTTTCGATATAAATCAATACAGTTATTGCCATTTCAATATGTCTCAACGTGTTACCTGAAATACGGATCTCAATTATATGCCGATAGAGGGGAGTAAAAATGGTAGTCAAACATTTCGCTAACGAATTTGGCTTGGAAATATTTTTCCTATACCGGGGGATCAATCATCTCGAAATGATGTTCTGGGTAAAAAATACTTTGGCTGCTAGACATTCACAAGCGTCAATCAATTTAAAAATGTGTTGAAAAGTGAGCTTCGGTAACCGTCTCAAAGATAACTTTTGAACGGCAAGGAATTTTTAGACACGGCATGAATGTTTTAGAAAGTACACATTCTGAGCTTGAATTTGAACACAAATTTTGTATTTTTTTAGCAGAAATCAAGAGAGTTATTGTCATTTGAATATGTCTCATCGTGTTACCTGAAATACGGATTCCAATTATGTGCCGAAAAGATGGAGTAAAAATGGAAGTCAAACGTTTCGCTCACGAATTTGGCTTGGAAATATTTTTCCTATACCTTAGGATCAATCATCTCAAAATGATGTTCTGGGTAAAAAATACTTTGGTTGCTAGACATTCACGAGTGTCAATCAATTTGAAAATGTGTTGAAAAGTGACCTTCAGTAACCGTCTCGAAGATAACTTTTGAACGGTAAGAAATTTTTAGACACGGCCTGAATGTTTTAGGAAGTACACATTCTGACCTTGAATTTGAATACAAATTTTGTATTTTTCAATGGAAATCAAGAGTGTTATTTTCGTTTGAATATGTCTCACCGTGTTACCCGAAATATGGATTCCAATTATGCGCCGAAAGGGCGGAGTAAAAGTGGAAGTCAAACGATTCGCTGACGAATTTGGCTTGTGAAAGTTCAGAATGGGTATGAAACACCCTTGAACGTTTAGACCCACAAATTACAAAAATACCAATTCAAGCTTAATATCAAACAATTAATGTGTGGAATATGATAACAAGCTTATAACAGAATTGATAAAACAATCTAAGCCAAATATAGACACATCCACAGCAGGAAATATAAGGCAAAGATAAAGGAAAGAGAGATGCAAACACACGGACAACACACGATGTGTTATCGAAGAGGAAACCGGGGTCCTCGGCGTAAAATCTCTCCGCCGCCCTCCAAGCGGTGATAAAATCCACTAAAGAATATAGTTGGGATACATGAACAGCAGAAGACCCTCCAAGCCTAATCTACCCAAGTACCTAAGCCCTCTAAGCTTCTTGCTCCAATGAGGTTACGCCGAACTTATTTCTTCTTTAGCTTCCCGGATTCTGCTACTTGACCATAGCATCAACCAATGTATATTGGTTCCTTCCCAAACTGCTTCCCTAAGCACTAAATGGACCTTCTCACAGATGTGGGTGTGGTGAGATAAGGGTTTGATAAATAACCTCTCAAGGGTATGACAATGGAGAGGAAGAGAGTAGAGGAATTTATAGAGTCTCTTTAGATAAGGATTGGGGATAAGGCAATCTTGTTTTTCTCTAGGGTTTTCTCTCACAAAATTCTCTCTGAAAGCTCTCTCAATATGATGGGTATAAGGGTGTATATATAGTAGGGTGAGAAGGGAATGCAAAACGTCAGTTTGTGCCAAACAGGGCAAGTTGGCGACTTGGTCTCTCGGCTTGTCCAAGTCGCGAGTTCAAGTCGCGACGTAATGGCCTGGCCAGACTAGAACTTTTGTCCTATAGCGTGACAGTTGGCGCAACCCTTCAGCTTCCCAGTGTACCTCTCACGTGCCAGCCTTTGGCGGCTTGCCAGTCGCGATCCACCCGCGAGCCCTAGCCGCGATCCTCTGTTTTTCTTGCACACTCTTGGGCTTTTCTTCACATCTTCTCACATACTACCCTTACAATTTTCCCACCTAAATACAGGGTTGCTAAGTGCTAAATTACAAGCAAATATGTCACAGAATAAAGCCAATCAAATGGTTGATTAAATTCAACCTTACAATCTCCCCCTTTGGCTATTCCGTGACAAAACCCTACAACAGACTCTAGACTTGAACATGAGTTGGGAACAGTTGGAAAACTCACTCACACCTAACTCTAAATTCTGTAAAGCTCTTGAACATATGAATAAGTAACTCCTTAAACACAATAACATAGCAATATCATTGTATGCAGAATACTTAATATGCATATGGAGCAAAATAAGCATGATCAAGCAAAAATGAACATAGGCATAAAAGCAATAATTCATGGCAAGATCAACACCAGTAGTCACTTAAGCAAAAGTGATTACTATGTTCATTCACACAAGGAATGAACATCCGGACATGCAAAAATGATAAACTCAATTGAAGAGAATCATTTACAAGTCCAACACTCAACCAATGCATACAAACATATATGCATCTAGGAACAATCCTACACGGGCACAAGAGTGTTGTACTTAAGATAATGCAAGGCATTAACAAGTACCAAAACACAAAGCACAAAGGCTGCATATGCAAAGTTTTGCAAATACATGGCACAAACCATAAAAGCCTACAAACATTGCATAAGAACAAGAAACAACCCTCAAAGCTTACAAAAGCAACAATGGGTACAAACTGAACCATACAAAATATAAAATACTTCCCTTATCATATCACTCCCCCTATCACGAATCATAGGAGCTGTGATGAACTTGAAACATATATACTTGTAACCTGAAACACTTGCACAAAACACATTAGACCCTCAGGGTAAA
Source organism: Quercus cerris (assembly GCA_963669245.1). Taxonomy (NCBI): domain Eukaryota; kingdom Viridiplantae; phylum Streptophyta; class Magnoliopsida; order Fagales; family Fagaceae; genus Quercus; species Quercus cerris. The sequence continues at coordinate 7,851,916 of OY770012.1, forward strand.
GCAAGTAATAAATGGACAAGTATAATGTAACAAATAAATTGCGATCAAGTAAACATGATGTGAAACATGTGAGCAACTTGACCAAACACCAAAACAAAGTTTTCTTATTAGCTCAATGTCTTCTCCCCCTTGGTATATGCATCTCCCCTATGGAATATCTCTCCCCCTACGAATGTGCACGAGAAATGGAATTTCTTCCCCTAAGAATGTGCACAAGAGTCATATAGAAATGACAAAACTTTCCGGTATACTACTCTAGAGTATACTCCCCCTTTTTGACACGAATAGACAAAGGGGTCAAGGAGAAAAGAGGACAATAGATGAAGGTATGAATAATGATAATTATGCATGAAGGGTGCAATGATACATGAGGGGTGCGAGATGAAAGAGAAAATGAAGCTCAATCCTAAGACATGACATGCTAGGATGAAGAAACAATGTATGAACCAATGCATGACAAGGGTAGCAAGGTGTGTGCAAGAGGTGGCTATATGCAATGCATGACCAATGCATGAAAAATGCACATGTGGGGCAAGGTGTGTTAAGTACACAACCAAAGAACCAAACATGTTCCTAATGAGGAAACATGAGAGACCCCAAAGTTTGAAACTCATTGGAGTCCAAACAAGCGAGAAAATGCCTAAGAGGCATTTTATCAAACACCTAGCGTGCATACTATGAACAACAATGTAAAACAATGCATGAACATTATGAAATCCACCCTAAATACATGCTCTTTTTGCCACAAGGGGCCAACATCCAAAGCAAATCATTAAAGGAAACCAATCCCATACAAAAATTTTGACAAAAAATATTTGCCCAACCCCTATAATGAAAATCCCAACCAAGAGTACAAAACTCTCCAAAACATAATCTAAGGATCCAAAATGATGGAAAGAGTTTAAAATTATCTTAGAGATGTTAATGGAATGAAAAACCATTCAAATTGGTTGGGTTTTGATGTAAAAATATTGAAATAAGGGTTTAAGAGAGGATGGGAGAGGTTTAAAACAAGTTTCCCATGAAAAAGCTCTTAAAAAGACTGATTCTAGGCATTTGGCGACTGGGCAAGTCGCCAGTGAGTCACCAGTAAGTTGCCAAACCTTCTGTGTGAACTCGCTACAGTATTTGGCTGGTTGCAAGTCGCCAAATCAAGTGGCCAAAAATTCTGACACTTGTTTTTCAACCCAGAACATGTTTAAACACTGAAAAACAATGTATGCACTAAACATGAACACAAAGAGTGATAAAAATCACTTCTAAAAGCATATAAAATGATCAAAAATCTTTTTGGATTGATCCATATAGAGATGAGCACACACACATCACATTTAAGCAAAGTACAATCGAACAAATGAATAACACATTCATTGAACATTAGGCATGTGTGTTGTGTGTGTCAAGTGTGGAATAGTTCATAGTCTAGAGTGAAGCTTCAATGATCAATTCAATCAAGTCATACACAACTAGCACTTAGTCAAGTGGTCTATCTCAATTATAAAAATGAACATATATGACCTCCCACAAGAAAATGATTACATATCTTTGAAACTTTTCATTTGGCTCTATATTCAATCATAACATTTGCAATTTTTGACCAAAGAAAATCTCATTTTGAGATAGATGCCTGAAATTTTTGATATTTCAATTGATGATTTAGCCTTTGGCTTTTTGGGGCATCATACATTTTATTTTGGTCGCTTTCCCTTTTTCCTAGTCAAATACTAGTATGTGCGACAGGCTTTAGCATTTCAATATCTCTTTTCATTTGGAGATTTACATTTGGTGAGCTCTTTAAGCAAAAACAACAAAATAAAGAGTGGGAAGATATATAGGTACAAGTCTATGCATATCTCAAAACCAACAAGACTATTGACTAATCATCATGACAAGCTTGAAGATCGATTTACAACAATCACACAAAGATGTCAAGATTTTTCCCACAAAGATATAAATGCATAAAGAACAAGCTAAGCTCGTAAATGCATAAAGCCATTTGTACAGAGGTACAAGGCAAAACTCACATGTGATATGTGCTCAAACATATACGATCAAACTTTTTGAATTTTTCACTCTTTATGTGGTTTTGGATTTTTTACTCACACAAAACAGAAACATAAAAGTAAGATCAAAAACAAAACAATGCAAACAAAAAAAATGCAAGATGCATAAATGCATGAACATATGTCATCTAATGCATGAAGGGTCCTACAAAGATCAAAAGAATTAGATCAAGGACCAAAAGAGCAAAAGCTCAACCGTAGGAACCCTTCCTCATCCAAACGGAACGATTGTTTGGAATGAGTGTCTCAAGAGAAGTGAGACGAGGGTTGGAAGAATGAGAACCGGAGATGCACATAGTTAAGGAGTTAAGAGCATTAAACATTTTCTTTAACAACATGCTATTTTCACTCAAAACCGGTTTACCATTTTTAGCATAACTTCCAAGAAGCTCAAGTTTCTCTTTTCTTTTAATTCTTTTAAGAGCATGAAACTTAGAGCAAAGAGGTCTTAGATGACCAAAAGCACCACAATGGTGACAAACAATGTGTCTAGGTCCACTAGGCTTTTTGTGAAGGGATCTAGCAACATGTTTTTGTTTTCTCTTCAACTTAGAACATTGAGGTCTTATGGGACCGATCACACTGCAATGTTGGTAAGTTGGAACAAACTTAGATCCATTCAAAGCCTTAGATTGAGACCTAAATGGAGGCTTTGATTTAATATCCTTTCTCTCCACCTTTTGGTTTCTTTTATGTGGAGGAATGTACACCGATTTGTCCTTAGAGGTAGAACACACATTAGGCACAAAATTGGGTACCACAACATGATTGCAACATATATTATCATCCATTTTAGCAATAGGTTCAGCAATCAAACACTTGGCATGCATCTTAAGAGATTCATTTTCACATTTAAGATCATCAACAAGTTTGTTAGACAAAACAAATTTAGCATCCAAGTCCATATTCAAATATTCAAACTCTTTCACCTTTTCAAGAGAAATTTCAGCAAGTTTTTTATATTTCTCAACCAATTTGTTGGATTCATTAAGCTTAGCAATCAAGTCATCCTTTTCACAAAATAACTTGCTCAAATTCTTTTGAAACTTCTTAGCATTTTTCTTCAAGAGTTTGATGTTAGGAATATCAGCAACATCCAAAGGTTCATGTAACATAGCATCATGGTCACGATGATTATCACTCATAGAGGTATTTTCACAAACACGTGGCATGATACATTCATCACCAACCAAATCATACAAGGAGGCATACAAAGCACAATCCATGGCAAATAAACACAAGGGGTCAAGGATCACACTTAGGTATTTAAACCACAACAAGTGTACCCACTCTGATACCAATTGAAAGTTCAAAATGGGTATGAAACACCCTTGAACGTTTAGACCCCCAAATTACAAAAATACAAATTCAAGCTTAATATCAAAAAATTAATGTGCGGAATATGATAACAAGCTTATAACAGAATTGATAAAACAATCTAAGCCAAATATAAACACATCCACAGCAGGAAATATAAGGCAAAGATAAAGGAAAGGGAGATGCAAACACACGGACAACACAAGATGTGTTATCGAAGAGGAAACCGAAGTCCTCGGCGTAAAACCTCTCCACCGCCCTCCACGCGGTGATAAAATCCACTAAAGAATATAGTTGGGATACATGAATAGCAGAAGACCCTCCAAGCCTAATCTACCTAAGTACCTAAGCCCTCCAAGCTTCTTGCTCCAACGAGGTTACACCAAACCTATTTCTTCTTTAGCTTCCCAAATTCCGCTACTTAACCATAGCATCAACCAATGTATATTGGTTCCTTCTCAAACTGCTTCCATAAGCACCAAATGGACCTTCTCACAGATGTGGATGTGGTGAGATAAGGGTTTGGTAAATAATCTCTCAAGGGTATGACAATAGAGAGGAAGAGAGTAGAGGAATTTGTAGAGTCTCTTTAGATGAAGATTAGGGATGAGGTAATCTTGTTTTTCTCTAGGGTTTTCTCTCACAAAATTCTCTCTAGAAGCTCTCTCAATATGATGGGTATAAGGGTGTATATATAGTAGGGTGAGAAGGGAATGCAAAACGTCAGTTTTTGCCAAACAGGGCAAGTTGGCGACTTGGTCTCGCGGCTTGTCCAAGTCACGAGTTCAAGTCGCGACGTAACGGCCTAGCCAGACTGGATCTTTTGTCCTGTAGCATGACAGCTGGTGTGACCCTTCAGCTTCCCAGTGTGCCTCCCACGTGCCAGCCTTTGGCGGCTTGCCAGTCACGATCCACCTGCGAGCCTCTGTTTTTCTTGCACACTCTTGAGCATTTCTTCACATCTTTTCACATACTACCCTTACAATTTTTCCACCTAAATACAGGGTTGCTAAGTGCAAAATTACAAGCAAATTGGTCACAGAATAAAGCCAATTAAATGGTTGATTAAATTCAACCTTACAGCTTGGAAATATTTTTCATATATCGCAGGATCAATCATCTTGAAATGAAGTTTTGGGTAAAAAATACTTCGGCTGCTAGTTATTCATGAGCGTTAATCAATTTGAAAATATGTTGAAAAGTGACCTTCGGTAACCGTCTCAAAGATAGCTTTTGAACGGTAAGAAATTTTTAGACGAGTCCTTCATGTTTTAGAAAATACACATTCTGAGCTTGAATTTGAACACAAATTTTCTATCTTTTCAACGGAAATCAATAGAGTTATTGCCGTTTCAATATATCTGAACGTGTTACCTGAAATACGGATTCTAATTATATGCTGATAGAGGGGAGTAAAAATGGTAGTCCAACGTTTCGCTCACGAATTTGGATTGGAAATATTTTTCCTATACAGCAGGATCAATCATCTCAAAATGATGTTTTGGGTAAAAAATACTTTGGCTGCTAGACAATCACGAGCGTCAGTCGATTTGAAAATGTGTTGAAAAGTGACCTTCGATAACCGTCGCAAAGAAAATTTTTTGAACGGCAATGAATTTTTAGACACAGCCTAAATGTTTTAGAAAGTACACATTCTGAGCTTGAAATTGAACACAAATTTTGTATTTTTTCAATGGAAATCAAGAGAGTTATTGTCATTTAAATATGTCTCACCCTGTTACCCGAAATACGGATTCCGATTATGTGTCAGATGGAAGGAGTAAAAATGGAAGTCAAACGTTTCGCTCATAAATTTGGCTTGGAAATATTTTTCATATATCGTGGGATCAATCATCTTCAAATGAAGTTTTGGGTAAAAAATACTTTGGCTGCTAGTTATTCGCGAGCGGTAATCGATTTGAAAATGTGTTCAAAAGTGACCTTCGGTAACCGTCTCAAAGACAGCTTTTGAAAGGTAAGGAATTTTTAGACGCGTCCTTCATGTTCTAGAAAGTAGACATTCTGAGCTTGAGTTTGAACACAAATTTTTTGTCTTTTCAATGGAAATCAATAGAGTTATTGCCGTTTCAATATATCTTAATGTGTTACCTGAAATATGGATTCCAATTATATGCCGATAGAGGAGTATAAAAATGGAAGTCATAATTTTCGCTCACGAATTTGGATTGGATGTATTTCCCCTATACCACAGGGTCAATCATCTCGAAATGAAATTTTCAGAAAAAAAATACTTTGGCTGCTAGTTATTCACGAGCGTTAATCGATTTGAAAATGTGTAGAAAAGTGACCTTCTATAACCGTCTCACAGATAACTTTTGAACGGTAAGGAATTTTAGATGCAGCCTGAATGTTTTAGAAGGTACACATTCTGAGCTTGAATTTGAACAAGAATTTTGCATTTTTTCTTTGAAATTCAAGAGAGTTAATGTCGTTTGAAAGTGTCTCACCGTGCTACCCGAAATAAGGATTCCCATTATGTGCTGAAAAGAGGTAATAAAAATGGAAGTGAAACGTTTTGCCCATGAATTTGCTCGGAAAGATTTTTCATATATTATGGGATCAATCATCTAGAAATGAATTTTTGGATAAAAAACACTTTTGCTGCTAGTTATTCACGAGCATAAATCGATTTGAAAATGTGTTGAAAGGTGACCTACTGTAACTATCTCAAATATAAAGTTTGAACGGTAAGGAATTTTTAGATGTGGCTTGAATGTTTTAGAAAGTAAACACTCTGAACTTGAATTTGAACATGAATTTTGTATCTTTTCAATGGTAATCAATAGAGTTATTGTCGTTTCAATATGTCTCAATGTGTTACCTGAAATACGGATCCCAATTATATGCCAATAGAGGGGAGTAAAAATGGTAGTCAAACGTTTCGCCCACGAATTTGGCTTGAAAATATTTTTCCTATACTGCGGGATCAATCATCTCGAAATGATGTTCTGGGAAAAAAATACTTTGGCTGCTAGACATTCACGAGCGTCAATCGATTTGAAAATGTGTTGAAAAGTGAGCTTCAGTAACCGTCTCAAAGATCACTTTTTAACGGCAAGGAATTTTTAGACACGGCCTGAATGTTTTAGAAAGTACACATTCTGAGCTTGAATTTGAACACAAATTTTGTATTTTTTCAATGGAAATCAAGAGAGTTATTGTCATTTGAATATGTCCCACCGTGTTACCCGAAATACGGATTCCAATTATGTGCCGGAAGGAAGGAGTAAAAATGGAAGTCAAACGTTTCGCTCACGAATTTGGCTTGGAAATATTTTTCCTATACCGTGGGATCAATCACCTTGAAATGATGTTCAGGGTAAAAAATACTTTGGTTGCTAGACATTCACGAGCGTCAATCAATTTGAAAATGTGTTGAAAAGTAACCTTTGGTAACCGTCTCAAAGATAGCTTTTTAACGGTAAGGAATTTTTAGACGTGTCCTTCACGTATTAAAAAGTACACATTCTGAGCTTGAATTTGAACACAAATTTTCTATCTTTTCAATGGAAACCAATAGAGTTATTGCCGTTTCAATATATCTCAACGTGTTACCTGAAATATGGATTCCAATTATATGCCGATAGAGATGAGTAAAAATGGAAGTCATAATTTTCGCTCATGAATTTGGCTTGGAAGTATTTCTCCTATACCACGGGATCAATCATCTCAAAAAGAAATTTTCAGAAAAAAATACTTTGGCTGCTAGTTATTCACGAGCGTTAATCGATTTCAAAATGTGTACAAAAGTGACCTTCTATAACCTTCTCACAGATAACTTTTGAACGGTAAGGAATTTTTAGACGCAGCCTGAATGTTTTGGAAAGTACACATTCTGAGCTTGAATTTGAACAATAATTTTGCATTTTTTCAATGGAAATCAAGAGAGTTATTGTTGTTTGAATGTGTCTCACCGTGTTACCCGAAATACGGATTCCCATTATGTGCCGATAGGAGGTAGTAAAAATGGAAATCAAACGTTTTCCCCACGAATTTGGCTTGGAAAGATTTTTCATATATCATGGGATCAATAATATTGAAATGAATTTTTGGATAAAAAATACTTTGGCTGCAAGTTATTCACGAGCATAAATCGATTTGAAAATGTGTTGAAAAGTGACCTACGGTAACTATCTCAAATATAACTTTTGAACAGCAAGGAATTTTTAGATGTGGCCTAAATGTTTTAGAAAGTACACATTCTGAGCTTGAATTCGAACACGAATTTTGTATCGTTTCAATATAAATCAATAGAGTTATTGCCGTTTCAATATGTCTCAACGTGTTACCTGAAATACGGATCCCGATTATATGCCGATAGAGGGGAGTAAAAATGGTAGTCGAACGTTCCGCTAACGAATTTGGCTTGGAAATATTTTTCCTATACCGGGGGATCAATCATCTCCAAATGATGTTCTAGGTAAAAAATACTTTGGCTGCTAGACATTCACAAGCGTCAATCGATTTAAAAATCTGTTGAAAAGTGAGCTTCGGTAACCGTCTCAAAGATAACTTTTGAACGGCAAGGAATTTTTAGACACGGCCTGAATGTTTTAGAAAGTACACATTCTGAGCTTGAATTTGAACACAAATTTTGTACTTTTTTCAGTGGAAATCAAGAGAGTTATTTTCATTTGGATATGTCTCACCGTGTTACCTGAAATACGGATTCCAATTATGTGCCAGAAAGATGGAGTAAAAATTGAAGTCAAACGTTTCACTCACGAATTTGGCTTGGAAATATTTTTCCTATACCGCGGGATCAATCATCTCAAAATGATGTTCTAGGTAAAAAATACTTTGGTTGCTAGACATTCACGAGCGTCAATCAATTTGAAAATGTGTTGAAAAGTGACCTTCAGTAACTGTCTCGAAGATAACTTTTGAACGGTAAGGAATTTTTAGATGTGGCCTTAATGTTTTAGAAAGTACACATTCTGAGCTTGAATTTGAATACAAATTTTGTATTTTTTCAATGGAAATCAAGAGATTTATTGTCGTTTGAATATGTCTCACCGTGTTACCTGAAATATGGATTCCAATTATGTGCCGAAAGGGGGGAGTAAAAATGGAAGTCAAACGTTTCGCTCATGAATTTGGCTTTGAAATATTTTTCATATATCACAGGATCAATCATGTTGAAATGAAGTTTTGGGTAAAAATTACTTTGGCTGCTAGTTATTCACGAGCGTTAATCAATTTGAAAATATGTTGAAAAGTGACCTTCGGTAACCGTCTCAAAGATAGCTTTTGAACGGTTAGGAATTTTTAGGCGAGTCCTTCATATTTTAGAAAGCACACATTCTGAGCTTGAATTTGAACTCAAATTTTCTATCTTTTCAACGAAAATCAATAGAGTTATTACCGTTTCAATATATCTGAACGTGTTACCTGATATACGGATTCCAATTATATGCCGATAGAGGGGAGTAAAAATGGTAGTCCAACGTTTCACTCACGAATTTGGATTGGAAATATTTTTCCAATACCGCGGGATCAATCAACTCGAAATGATGTTCTGGGTAAAAAATACATTGGCTGCTAGACAATCACCAGCGTCAATCGATTTGAAAATATGTTGAAAAGTGACCTTCGGTAACCGTCGCAAAGATAACTTTTAAACGGAAAGAAATTTTTAGACATGGCCTGAATGTTTTAGAAAGTACAATTCTGAGCTTGAATTTGAAAGCAAATTTTGTATTTTTTCAATGGAAATCGAGAGAGTTATTGTCATTTAAATATGTCTCACCATGTTACCCGAAATACGGATTCCGATTATGTGACGGATGGAAGGAGTAAAAATGGAAGTCAAACGTTTCGCTCATGAATTTGGCTTGGAAATATTTTTCATATATTGTGGATCAACCATCTTCAAATGAAGTTTTGGGTAAAAAATACTTTGGCTGCTAGTTATTCGCGAGTGGTAATCGATTTGAAAATGTGTTCAAAAGTGACCTTCGATAACCGTCTCAAAGATAGCTTTTGAAAGGTAAGGAATTTTTAGACGTGTCCTCCATGTTCTAGAAAGTAGACATTCTGAGCTTGAGTTTGAACACAAATTTTTTGTCTTTTCAATGGAAATCAATAGAGTTATTACCGTTTCAATATATCTCAACGTGTTACCTGAAATACGGATTCCAATTTTATGCCGATAGAGGAGTGTAAAAATGGAAGTCATAATTTTCGCTCACGAATTTGGATTGGAAGTATTTCCAGAAAAAAATACTTTGGCTACTAGTTATTCACGAGCGTTAATCGATTTGAAAATGTGTAGAATAGTGATCTTCTATAACCGTCTCACAGATAACTTTTGAATGGTAAGGAATTTTTAGATGCAACCTGAATGTTTTAGAAGGTACACATTCTGAGCTTGAATTTGAACATGAATTTTGCATTTTTTCAATGAAAATCAAGAGAGTTATTGTCGTTTGAATGTGTCTCACCGTGCTACCTGAAATACGGATTCCCATTATGTGCCGAAAGGAGGTAATAAAAATGGAAGTGAAACGTTTCGCCCTTGAATTTGGCTTGGAAAGATTTTTCATATATAGCAGGATCAATCATCTAGAAATTAATTTTTGGATAAAAAACACTTTTGCTACTAGTTATTCACGAGCATAAATCGATTTGAAAATGTGTTGAAAGGTGACCTACGGTAACTATCTCAAATATAACGTTTGAACGTTAAGGAATTTTTAGACGTGGCCTGAATGTTTTAGAAAGTACACACTCTGAGCTTGAATTTGAACATGAATTTTGTATCTTTTCAATGGAAATCAATAGAGTTATTGTCGTTTCAATATGTCTCAACGTGTTACCTGAAATACGAATCCCAATTATATGCCAATAGAGGGGAGTAAAAATGGTAGTCAAACGTTCCGCCCACGAATTTGGCTTGTAAATATTTTTCCTATACCGTGGGATCAATCATCTCAAAATGATGTTCTGGGAAAAAAATACTTTGGCTGCTAGACATTCACGAGTGTCAATCGATTTGAAAATGTGTTGAAAAGTGAGCTTCGGTAACCGTCTCAAAGATAACTTTTGAACGGCAAGGAATTTTTAGACACGGCCTGAATGTTTTAGAAAGTACAGATTCTGAGCTTGAATTTGAACACAAATTTTGTATTTTTTCAGTGCAAATCAAGAGAGTTATTGTCATTTGAATATGTCTCACCGTGTTACCCGAAATACGGATTCCAATTATGTGTCAGAAGGATGGAGAAAAAATGGAAGTCAAACATTTCGCTCACGAATTTGGCTTGGAAATATTTTTCCTATACCGCGGGATCAATCACCTCGAAATGATGTTCTGGGTAGAAAATACTTTGGTTGCTAGACATTCACGAGCGTCAATCAATTTGAAAATGTGTTGAAAAGTGACCTTCGATAACCGTCTCGAACATAACTTTTGAACGGTAAGGAATTTTTAGACGCGGCCTGAATGTTTTAGAAAGTACACATTCTGAGCTTGAATTTGAACATGAATTTTGTATCTTTTCCAAGGTAATCAATAGAGTTATTTCCGTTTCAATATGTCTCAACGTGTTACCTGAAATATGGATTCCATATATATGCTGATAGAGGAGAGTAAAAGTGGAAGTCATAATTTTCGCTCACAAATTTGGCTTGGAAGTATTTCTCCTATACCGCAGGATCAATCATCTCAAAGTGAAATTTTCTGAAAAAAATAATTTGGCAGCTAGTTATTCACGAGCATTAATCGATTTGAAAATGTGTTGAAAATTGACCTTTGGTAACCATCTCGAAGATAACTTTTGAACGGTAAGGAATTTTTAGACGCGGCCTTGATGTTTTAGAAAGAGCACATTCTGAGCTTGAATTTGAACATGAATTTTCTATCTTTCCATAGAAGTCAATAGAGTTATTGTCGTTTCAATGTGTCTCAACGTGTTACATGAAATACGGATTCCAATTATATGCCGATGGAGGGGGGTAAAAATGGAAGTTATAATTTTCTCTCACGAATTTGGCTTGGAAATATTTTTCCTATACCGCGGGTCCAATCATCTCGAAATGAAATTTTAGGAAAAAAAATGCTTTGGCTGCTAGTTATTCATGAGTCTTAATGGATTTGGAAATGTGTTGAAATTTGACCTCGGTAACGGTCTCAAAGATAAATTTTGAACGGTAAGGAATTTTTAGACGCGGCCAAAATATTTTAGAAAGCACACATTCCGAGCTTGAATTTGAACACAAATTTTGTATTTTTTCAAATGGAATTCAAGAGAGTTATTGTCGTTTTAATATGTCTCACTGTGTTACCCGAAATACGTATTACAATTATGTGCCGAAAGGAGGGAGTAAAAATGGAAGTCAAACATTTCGCTCACGAATTTGGCTTGGAAATATTTTCTTATATCGCGGGATCAATCATCTTGAATTGAGGTTTTGGTTAAAAAATACTTTGGCTGCTAGTTATTCACGAGCGTTAATCGATTTGAAAATGTGTTGAAAAGTGACCTTCGATAACCTTCTCAAAGATAACTTTTGAACAGTAACGAATTTTTGGACACGGCCTTGATGTTTTAGAAAGTACACATTCTGAGCTTGAATTTGAACATGAATTTTTTATCTTTTCAATGGAAATCAATAGAGTTATTGCCGTTTCAATATGTCTCAACGTGTTACCTGAAATACGGATCCCAATTATATGCTGATAGAGGGGAGTAAAAATGGTAGTCAAACGTTTCGCTCAAGAATTTGGCTTGGAAATATTTTTCCTATACCGCGGGATCAATCATCTCAAAATGATGTTCTGGGAAAAAAATACTTTGGCTGCTAGACAATCACGAGCGTCAATCGATATGGAAATGTGTTGAAAAGTGACCTTCGGTAACCGTCTCAAAGATGACTTTTGAACGGCAAGGAATTTTTAGACGTGGCCTGAATGTTTTGGAAAGTAAACATTCTGAGCTTGAAGTTGAATGCAAATTTTGTATTTTGTCAGTGGAAATCAAAAGAGTTATTGTCATTTAAATAGGTCTCACCGTGTTACCCGAAATATGGATTCCAATTATGTGTCAGATGGAAGGAGTAAAAATGGAAGTCAAACGTTTCGCTCACGAATTTGGCTTGGAAATATCTTTCCTATACCGCAGGATCAGTCATCTCGAAATGATGTTCTTGGTAAAAAATACTTTGTTTGCTAGACATTCACGAGCGTCAATCAATTTGAAAATGTTTTGAAAAGTGACCCTTGGTAACCATCTGAAAGATAGCTTTTGAACGGTAAGGAATTTTTAGACGCGTCCTTCATGTATTAGAAAGTACACATTTTGAACTTGAATTTGAACACAAATTTTCTATCTTTTCTGATAGGTCCCAATCTGAATGACCCATTGTGATTAACCCTAATTAATTAATTTAGCCAAGTAATTAATTAATCAATTAATCATGCAATTTTATGGAAGCACAAACAAATCACCAATCAACTAAATATGCAGCGGAAAATAAATAACACGGTGATTTGTTTACAACTGGGGAAAACCCTAATGGTAAAAACCCCATCGGGTGATTTTCAGGTCACCACTCTCGAAACTCCACTATTATCAAATCAAGCAGTTACAAGTAAAGGAATCCCAAGTACCTTACCAACCTACAGTTGAATCCTTACCCCAATACCCAATTGGACTTGATCTGTAGTAACAGTCTCCACCTTTGATGCACGGCTCCCAAGTACGTGACTAACCAATGCACAGATCCAAGTACGCGACTTCAGAACACCAACTGAGGAAGAATGGTTGGCTGCAAAGTTCTTCAGTTCATCCACTTGATGAATAGCAGGAAGATGCTTGGTTACAAAACCCTATCGTGCAAATACACAGCAACTTCTTGACGGAAGATGAACTAGGTCAAGAACTTCGTCTGTTGATCACAATTTGCTTAAACAGAGATTGCTCAATGATAATGCAACTTGTGTCACACAAAACGGCTCTTAAAATAATCCTTTTATATGTTTAGGGTTAGAAGAAAAGAAGGCCCAAAAACATATGCACGGATCCTAAGAAAATCATATTGGAAATCTGACTTTTTAAATCTTGACAGATAGCAAGTATCGAGGTAGCTGTCGAGAAGGTGTCGAGCTTTAAAAACTTTGCACTTCAGCTTGCTTTCTCTTGGACAGACTTGATGACTTCAACACTTGACCTTGAAACATTGTTTCTTGAAGTATTAAAAACACCTAGAACTACCCAATTACAAGCAGAGTGCGTTTTGTCAAAGGATTAGCCAATTTACATAACTAAGTGACATATGTTCTTAAACAAGTTAAAACATATATGTCCTAACATTTTCAACGGAAAGCAATGGAGTTATTGCCGTTTCAATATATCTCAATTCGTTACCTGAAATATGGATTCCAATTATATGCCGATAGAGAAGAGTAAAAGTGGAAGTTATAATTTTCGCTCATGAATTTTGCTTGGAAGTATTTCTCCTACACCACGGGATCAGTCATCTCGAAATGAAATTTTCAGAAAAAAATATTTGGCTGCTAGTTATTCACAAGCGTTAATTGACTTCAAAATGTGTAGAAAAGTGACCTTCTATAACCGTCTCACAGATAACTTTTGAATGGTAAGGAATTTTTAGATGCAGCCTGAATGTTTTAGAAAGTACACATTTTGAGCTTGAATTTGAACAATAACTTTGCATTTTTTCAATGGAAATCAAGAGAGTTATTGTTGTTTGAATGTGTCTCACTGTGTTATCCGAAATACGGATTCCTATTATGTGCCGAAAGGAAGTAGTAAAAATGGAACTCAAACGTTTCGCCCACGAATTTGGCTAGGAAAGATTTTTCATATATCATGGGATCAATAATATTGAAATGAATTTTTGGATAAAAAATACTTTGGCTGCAAGTTATTCCCGAGCATAAATCGATTTGAAAATGTGTTGAAAAGTCACCTACGGTAACTATCTCAAATATAACTTCTGAACAGTAAGGAATTTTTAAATGTGGCCTAAATGTTTTAGAAAGCACACATTCTAAGCTTGAATTTGAACATGAATTTTGTATCTTTTCAATATAAATCAATAGAGTTATTGCCGTTTCAATATGTCTCAACGTGTTACCTGAAATACGGATCCCGATTATATGCCGATAGAGGGGAGTAAAAATGGTAGTCAAACGTTTCGCTAACGAATTTGGCTTGGAAATATTTTTCCTATACCGGGGGATCAATCATCTCGAAATGATGTTCTGGGTAAAAAATACTTTGGCTGCTAGACATTCACAAGCGTCAATCGATTTAAAAATGTGTTGAAAGGTGAGCTTCGGTAACCGTCTCAAAGATAACTTTTGAACAGAAAGGAATTTTTAGACACGGACTGAATGTTTTAGAAAGTACACATTCTGAGATTGAATTTGAACACAAATTTTGTATTTTTTCAATGGAAATCAAGAGACTAATTGTCATTTGAATATGTCTCACCATATTACCTGAAATACGGATTCCAATTTTGTGCCAGAAAGATGGAGTAAAAATGGAAGTCAAACATTTCGCTCACGAATTTGGCTTGGAAATATTTTTCCTATACTGCGGGATCAGTCATCTCAAAATGATGTTCTGGGTAAAAAATACTTTGGTTGCTAGACATTCACGAGCGTCAATAAATTTGAAAATGTGTTGAAAAGTGACCTTCAGTAACCATCTCAAAGATAACTTTTGAACGGTAAGGAATTTCTAGACGTGGCCTGAATATTTTCGAAAGTACACATTCTGAGCTTGAATTTGAATAAAATTTTGTATTTTTTCCATGGAAATCAAGAGTGTTATTTTTGTTCGAATATGTCTCACCGTGTTACCCGAAATATGGATTCCTATTATGTGCCGAAAGGGGGGAGTAAAAATGGAAGTCAAACGATTCGCTCACGAATTTGGCTTGGAAATATTTTTCATATATCGCAGGATCAATCATCTTGAAATGAAGTTCTGGGTAAAAACTACTTTGGCTGCTAGTTATTCACGAGCGTTAATCAATTTGAAAATATGTTGAAAAGTGACCTTCGGTAACCGTCTCAAAGATTACTTTTGAATGGTATGGAATTTTTAGACGAGTCCTGCATGTTTTAGAAAGTACACATTCTGAGCTTGAACTTGAACACAAATTTTCTATCTTTTCAACGGAAATCAATAGAGTTATTGCCGTTTCAATATATCTGAACGTGTTACCTGAAATACGGATTCCAATTATATGCCGATAGAGGGGAGTAAAAATGGTAGTCCAACGTTTCGCTCACGAATTTGGATTTGAAATATTTTTCCTATACCGCAGGTCCAATCATCTCGAAATGAAATTTTCGGAAAAAGAATGCTTTGGCCGCTAGTTATTCATGAGTGTTAATGGATTTAAAAATGTGTTGAAATTTGACCTTAGGTAACCGTTGCAAAGATAACTTTTGAATGGCAAGGAATTTTTAGACCCGGCCTGAATGTTTTGGAAAGTACACATTCTGAGCTTGAATTTGAACGCAAATTTTGTATTTTTTCAATGGAAATCAAGAGAGTTATTGTCATTTAAATATGTCTCACCGTGTTACCCGAAATACAGATTCCAATTATGTGCCGGATGGAAGGAGTAAAAATGGAAGTCAAACGTTTCCCTCAAGAATTTGGCTCGGAAATATTTTTCATATATCGTGGGATCAATCATCTTCAAATGATGTTCTGGGTAAAAAATACTTTGGCTGCTAAACATTCACAAGCGTCAATCGATTTAAAAATGTGTTGAAAAGTGAGCTTCGGTAACTGTCTCAAAGATAACTTTTGAACGGTAAGGAATTTTTAGACACGGCTTGAATGTTTTAGAAAGTACACATTCTAAGCTTGAATTTGAACACAAATTTTGTATTTTTTCAGTGGAAATCAAGCGAGTTATTTTCATTTGAATATGTCTCACCGTGTTACCTGAAATACCATTCAAATTATCTGCCAGAAAGATGGAGTAAAAATGGAAGTCAAACGTTTCACTCATGAATTTGGCTTGGAAATATTTTTCCTATACCGCAGGTTCAATCATCTCAAAATGATGTTCTAGGTAAAAAATACTTTGGTTGCTAGACATTCACGAGTGTCAAATAATTTGAAAATGTGTTGAAAAGTGATCTTCAGTAACCGTCTCGAAGATAACTTTTGAACGGTAAGGAATTTTTAGACGCGGCCAGAATTTTTTAGAAAGTACACATTCTGAGCTTGAATTTGAAGACAAATTTTGTATTTTTTCAATGGAAATCAAGAGTGCTATTGTCGTTTGAATATGTCTCACCGTGAACCTGAAATATGGATTCCAATTATGTGCCGAAAGGGGGGAGTAAAAATGGAAGTCAAACGTTTCGCTCACGAATTTGGCTTGGAAATATTTTTCATATATCGCAGGATCAATCATCTTGAAATGAAGTTCTGGGTAAAAACTACTTTGGCTGCTAATTATTCACGAGCGTTAATCAATTTGAAAATATGTTGAAAAGTGACCTTCGGTAACCGTCTCAAAGATAACTTTTGAATGGTATGGAATTTTTAGACGAGTCCTGCATGTTTTAGAAAGTACACATTCTGAGCTTGAACTTGAACACAAATTTTCTATCTTTTCAACGGAAATCAATAGAGTTATTGCCGTTTCAATATATTTGAACGTGTTACCTGAAATACGGATTCCAATTATATGCCGATAGAGGGGAGTAAAAATGGTAGTCCAACGTTTCACTCACGAATTTGGATTTGAAATATTTTTCCTATACCGTAGGTCCAATCATCTCCAAATGAAATTTTCGGAAAAAAAATGCTTTGGCCGCTAGTTATTCATGAGTGTAAATGGATTTAAAAATATGTTCAAATTTGACCTTAGGTAACCGTTGCAAAGATAACTTTTGAACGGCAAGGAATTTTTAGACCCGGCCTGAATGTTTTAGAAAGTACACATTCTGAGCTTGAATTTGAACGCAAATTTTGTATTTTTTCAATGGAAATCAGGAGATTTATTGTCATTTAAATATGTCTCACCGTGTTACCCGAAATACGGATTCCAATTATGTGCCGGATGGAAGGAGTAAAAATGAAAGTCAAACGTTTCCCTCAAGAATTTGGCTCGAAAATATTTTTCATATATCGTGGGATCAATCATCTTCAAATGATGTTCTGGGTAAAAAATACTTTGGCTGCTAAACATTCACAAGCGTCAATCGATTTAAAAATGTGTTGAAAAGTGAGCTTCGGTAACCGTCTCAGAGATAACTTTTGAACGGTAAGGAATTTTTAGACACGGCTTGAGTGTTATAGAAAGTACACATTCTGGGATTGAATTTGAACACAAATTTTGTATTTTTTTAGTGGAAATCAAGAGAGTTATTTTCATTTGAATATGTCTCACCGTGTTACCTGAAATACGGATTCTAATTATGTGCCGGAAAGATGGAGTAAAAATGGTAGTCCAACGTTTCGCTCACGAATTTGGATTTGAAATATTTTTCCTATACCGCGGGTTCAATCATCTCAAAATGATGTTCTAGGTAAAAAATACTTTGGTTGCTAGACATTCACGAGCGTCAAATAATTTGAAAATGTGTTGAAAAGTGATCTTCAGTAACCGTCTCGAAGATAACTTTTGAACGGTAAGGAATTTTTAGACGCGGCCAGAATGTTTTAGAAAGTACATATTCTGAGCTTGAATTTGAAGACAAATTTTGTATTTTTTCTGTGGAAATCAAGAGTGCTATTGTCGTTTGAATATGTCTCACTGTGTGCCTGAAATATGGATTCCAATTATGTGCTGAAAGGGGGGAGTAAAAATGGAAGTCAAACGTTTCGCTCACGAATTTGGCTTGGAAATATTTTTCATATATCGCAGGATCAATCATCTTGAAATGAAATTCTGGGTAAAAACTACTTTGGCTGCTAATTATTCACGAGCGTTAATCAATTTGAAAATATGTTGAAAAGTGACCTTCGGTAACCGTCTCAAAGATAACTTTTGAATGGTATGGAATTTTTAGACGAGTCCTGCATGTTTTAGAAAGTACACATTCTGAGCTTGAACTTGAACACAAATTTTCTATCTTTTCAACGGAAATCAATAGAGTTATTGCCGTTTCAATATATCTGAACGTGTTACCTGAAATACGGATTCCAATTATATGCCGATAGAGGGGAGTAAAAATGGTAGTCCAACGTTTCGCTCACGAATTTGGATTTGAAATATTTTTCCTATACCGTAGGTCCAATCATCTCCAAATGAAATTTTTGGAAAAAAAATGCTTTGGCCGCTAGTTATTCATGAGTGTAAATGGATTTAAAAATGTGTTGAAATTTGACCTTAGGTAACCGTTGCGAAGATAACTTTTGAACGGCAAGGAATTTTTAGACCCGGCCTGAATGTTTTAGAAAGTACACATTCTGAGCTTGAATTTGAACGCAAATTTTGTATTTTTTCAATGGAAATCAAGAGAGTTATTGTCATTTAAATATGTCTCACCGTGTTACCCGAAATACGGATTCCAATTATGTGCCGGATGGGAGGAGTAAAAATGAAAGTCAAACGTTTCCCTCAAGAATTTGGCTCGAAAATATTTTTCATATATCGTGGGATCAATCATCTTCAAATGATGTTCTGGGTAAAAAATACTTTGGCTGCTAAACATTCACAAGCGTCAATCGATTTAAAAATGTGTTGAAAAGTGAGCTTCGGTAACCGTCTCAGAGATAACTTTTGAACGGTAAGGAACTTTTAGACACGGCTTGAATGTTTTAGAAAGTACACATTCTGAGATTGAATTTGAACACAAATTTTGTATTTTTTCGGTGGAAATCAAGAGAGTTATTTTCATTTGAATATGTCTCACCGTGTTACCTGAAATACGGATTCTAATTATGTGCCGGAAAGATGGAGTAAAAATGGAAGTCAAACGTTTCACTCACGAATTTGGCTTGGAAATATTTTTCCTATACCGCGGGTTCAATCATCTCAAAATGATGTTCTATGTAAAAAATACTTTGGTTGCAAGACATTCACGAGCGTCAAATAATTTGAAAATGTGTTGAAAAGTGATCTTCAGTAACCGTCTCGAAGATAACTTTTGAACGGTAAGGAATTTTTAGACGCGGCCAGAATATTTTAGAAAGCACACATTCTGAGCTTGAATTTGAAGACAAATTTTGTATTTTTTCAATGGAAATCAAGAGTGCTATTGTCGTTTGAATATGTCTCACCGTGTTACCTGAAATATGGATTCCAATTATGTGCCGAAAGGGGGGAGTAAAAATGGAAGTCAAACGATTCCCTCACGAATTTGGCTTGGAAATATTTTTCATATATCGCAGGATCAATCATCTTGAAATGAAGTTCTGGGTAAAAACTACTTTGGCTGCTAATTATTCACGAGCGTTAATCAATTTGAAAATATGTTGAAAAGTGACCTTCGGTAACCGTCTCAAAGATAACTTTTGAATGGTATGGAATTTTTAGACGAGTCCTGCATGTTTTAGAAAGTACACATTCTGAGCTTGAATTTGAACACAAATTTTCTATCTTTTCAACGGAAATCAATAGAGTTATTGCTGTTTCAATATATCTGAACGTGTTACCTGAAATACGGATTCCAATTATATGCCGATAGAGGGGAGTAAAAATGGTAGTCCAACGTTTCGCTCACGAATTTGGATTTGAAATATTTTTCCTATACCGCAGGTTCAATCATCTCAAAATGATGTTCTAGGTAAAAAATACTTTGGTTGCTAGACATTCACGAGCGTCAAATAATTTGAAAATGTGTTGAAAAGTGATCTTCAGTAACCGTCTCGAAGATAACTTTTGAACGGTAAGGAATTTTTAGACGCGGCCAGAATGTTTTAGAAAGTACACATTCTGAGCTTGAATTTGAAGACAAATTTTGTATTTTTTCTGTGGAAATCAAGAGTGCTATTTTCGTTTGAATATGTCTCACTGTGTGCCTGAAATATGGATTCCAATTATGTGCTGAAAGGGGGGAGTAAAAATGGAAGTCAAACGTTTCGCTCACGAATTTGGCTTGGAAATATTTTTCATATATCGCAGGATCAATCATCTTGAAATGAAGTTCTGGGTAAAAACTACTTTGGCTGCTAATTATTCACGAGCGTTAATCAATTTGAAAATATGTTGAAAAGTGACCTTCGGTAACCGTCTCAAAGATAACTTTTGAATGGTATGGAATTTTTAGACGAGTCCTGCATGTTTTAGAAAGTACACATTCTGAGCTTGAACTTGAACACAAATTTTCTATCTTTTCAACGGAAATCAATAGAGTTATTGTCGTTTCAATATATTTGAACGTGTTACCTGAAATACGGATTCCAATTATATGCCGATAGAGGGGAGTAAAAATGGTAGTCCAACGTTTCACTCACGAATTTGGATTTGAAATATTTTTCCTATACCGTAGGTCCAATCATCTCCAAATGAAATTTTCGGAAAAAAAATGCTTTGGCCGCTAGTTATTCATGAGTGTAAATGGATTTAAAAATATGTTCAAATTTGACCTTAGGTAACCGTTGCAAAGATAACTTTTGAACGGCAAGGAATTTTTAGACCCGGCCTGAATGTTTTAGAAAGTACACATTCTGAGCTTGAATTTGAACGCAAATTTTGTATTTTTTCAATGGAAATCAGGAGATTTATTGTCATTTAAATATGTCTCACCGTGTTACCCGAAATACGGATTCCAATTATGTGCCGGATGGAAGGAGTAAAAATGAAAGTCAAACGTTTCCCTCAAGAATTTGGCTCGAAAATATTTTTCATATATCGTGGGATCAATCATCTTCAAATGATGTTCTGGGTAAAAAATACTTTGGCTGCTAAACATTCACAAGCGTCAATCGATTTAAAAATGTGTTGAAAAGTGAGCTTCGGTAACCGTCTCAGAGATAACTTTTGAACGGTAAGGAATTTTTAGACACGGCTTGAATGTTATAGAAAGTACACATTCTGGGATTGAATTTGAACACAAATTTTGTATTTTTTTAGTGGAAATCAAGAGAGTTATTTTCATTTGAATATGTCTCACCGTGTTACCTGAAATACGGATTCTAATTATGTGCCGGAAAGATGGAGTAAAAATGGAAGTCAAACGTTTCACTCACGAATTTGGCTTGGAAATATTTTTCCTATACCGCGGGTTCAATCATCTCAAAATGATGTTCTAGGTAAAAAATACTTTGGTTGCAAGACATTCACGAGCGTCAAATAATTTGAAAATGTGTTGAAAAGTGATCTTCAGTAACCGTCTCGAAGATAACTTTTGAACGGTAAGGAATTTTTAGACGCGGCCAGAATATTTTAGAAAGCACACATTCTGAGCTTGAATTTGAAGACAAATTTTGTATTTTTTCAATGGAAATCAAGAGTGCTATTGTCGTTTGAATATGTCTCACCGTGTTACCTGAAATATGGATTCCAATTATGTGCCGAAAGGGGGGAGTAAAAATGGAAGTCAAACGATTCCCTCACGAATTTGGCTTGGAAATATTTTTCATATATCGCAGGATCAATCATCTTGAAATGAAGTTCTGGGTAAAAACTACTTTGGCTGCTAGTTATTCACGAGCGTTAATCAATTTGAAAATATGTTGAAAAGTGACCTTCGGTAACCGTCTCAAAGATAACTTTTGAATGGTATGGAATTTTTAGACGAGTCCTGCATGTTTTAGAAAGTACACATTCTGAGCTTGAATTTGAACACAAATTTTCTATCTTTTCAACGGAAATCAATAGAGTTATTGCTGTTTCAATATATCTGAACGTGTTACCTGAAATACGGATTCCAATTATATGCCGATAGAGGGGAGTAAAAATGGTAGTCCAACGTTTCGCTCACGAATTTGGATTTGAAATATTTTTCCTATACCACAGGTCCAATCATCTCGAAATGAAATTTTCGGAAAAAAAATGCTTTGGCCGCTAGTTATTCATGAGTGTTAATGGATTTAAAAATGTGTTGAAATTTGACCTTAGGTAACCGTTGCAAAGATAACTTTTGAACGGCAAGGAATTTTTAGACCCGGCCTGAATGTTTTAGAAAGTACACATTCTGAGCTTGAATTTGAACGCAAATTTTGTATTTTTTCAATGGAAATCAAGAGAGTTATTGTCATTTAAATATGTCTCACCGTGTTACCCGAAATACGGATTCCAATTATGTGCCGGATGGGAGGAGTAAAAATGAAAGTCAAACGTTTCCCTCAAGAATTTGGCTCGAAAATATTTTTCATATATCGTGGGATCAATCATCTTCAAATGATGTTCTGGGTAAAAAATACTTTGGCTGCTAAACAGTCACAAGCGTCAATCGATTTAAAAATGTGTTGAAAAGTGAGCTTCGGTAACCGTCTCAGAGATAACTTTTGAACGGTAAGGAACTTTTAGACACGGCTTGAATGTTTTAGAAAGTACACATTCTGAGATTGAATTTGAACACAAATTTTGTATTTTTTCGGTGGAAATCAAGAGAGTTATTTTCATTTGAATATGTCTCACCGTGTTACCTGAAATACGGATTCTAATTATGTGCCGGAAAGATGGAGTAAAAATGGAAGTCAAACGTTTCACTCACGAATTTGGCTTGGAAATATTTTTCCTATACCGCGGGTTCAATCATCTCAAAATGATGTTCTATGTAAAAAATACTTTGGTTGCAAGACATTCACGAGCGTCAAATAATTTGAAAATGTGTTGAAAAGTGATCTTCAGTAACCGTCTCGAAGATAACTTTTGAACGGTAAGGAATTTTTAGACGCGGCCAGAATATTTTAGAAAGCACACATTCTGAGCTTGAATTTGAAGACAAATTTTGTATTTTTTCAATGGAAATCAAGAGTGCTATTGTCGTTTGAATATGTCTCACCGTGTTACCTGAAATATGGATTCCAACTATGTGCCGAAAGGGGGGAGTAAAAATGGAAGTCAAACGATTCCCTCACGAATTTGGCTTGGAAATATTTTTCATATATCGCAGGATCAATCATCTTGAAATGAAGTTCTGGGTAAAAACTACTTTGGCTGCTAATTATTCACGAGCGTTAATCAATTTGAAAATATGTTGAAAAGTGACCTTCGGTAACCGTCTCAAAGATAACTTTTGAATGGTATGGAATTTTTAGACGAGTCCTGCATGTTTTAGAAAGTACACATTCTGAGCTTGAATTTGAACACAAATTTTCTATCTTTTCAACGGAAATCAATAGAGTTATTGCTGTTTCAATATATCTGAACGTGTTACCTGAAATACGGATTCCAATTATATGCCGATAGAGGGGAGTAAAAATGGTAGTCCAACGTTTCGCTCACGAATTTGGATTTGAAATATTTTTCCTATACCGCAGGTTCAATCATCTCAAAATGATGTTCTAGGTAAAAAATACTTTGGTTGCTAGACATTCACGAGCGTCAAATAATTTGAAAATGTGTTGAAAAGTGATCTTCAGTAACCGTCTCGAAGATAACTTTTGAACGGTAAGGAATTTTTAGACGCGGCCAGAATGTTTTAGAAAGTACACATTCTGAGCTTGAATTTGAAGACAAATTTTGTATTTTTTCTGTGGAAATCAAGAGTGCTATTGTCGTTTGAATATGTCTCACTGTGTGCCTGAAATATGGATTCCAATTATGTGCTGAAAGGGGGGAGTAAAAATGGAAGTCAAACGTTTCGCTCACGAATTTGGCTTGGAAATATTTTTCATATATCGCAGGATCAATCATCTTGAAATGAAATTCTGGGTAAAAACTACTTTGGCTGCTAATTATTCACGAGCGTTAATCAATTTGAAAATATGTTGAAAAGTGACCTTCGGTAACCGTTTCAAAGATAACTTTTGAATGGTATGGAATTTTTAGACGAGTCCTGCATGTTTTAGAAAGTACACATTCTGAGCTTGAACTTGAACACAAATTTTCTATCTTTTCAACGGAAATCAATAGAGTTATTGCCGTTTCAATATATCTGAACGTGTTACCTGAAATACGGATTCCAATTATATGCCGATAGAGGGGAGTAAAAATGGTAGTCCAACGTTTCGCTCACGAATTTGGATTTGAAATATTTTTCCTATACCGTAGGTCCAATCATCTCCAAATGAAATTTTTGGAAAAAAAATGCTTTGGCCGCTAGTTATTCATGAGTGTAAATGGATTTAAAAATGTGTTGAAATTTGACCTTAGGTAACCGTTGCAAAGATAACTTTTGAACGGCAAGGAATTTTTAGACCCGGCCTGAATGTTTTAGAAAGTACACATTCTGAGCTTGAATTTGAACGCAAATTTTGTATTTTTTCAATGGAAATCAAGAGAGTTATTGTCATTTAAATATGTCTCACCGTGTTACCCGAAATACGGATTCCAATTATGTGCCGGATGGGAGGAGTAAAAATGAAAGTCAAACGTTTCCCTCAAGAATTTGGCTCGAAAATATTTTTCATATATCGTGGGATCAATCATCTTCAAATGATGTTCTGGGTAAAAAATACTTTGGCTGCTAAACATTCACAAGCGTCAATCGATTTAAAAATGTGTTGAAAAGTGAGCTTCGGTAACCGTCTCAGAGATAACTTTTGAACGGTAAGGAACTTTTAGACACGGCTTGAATGTTTTAGAAAGTACACATTCTGAGATTGAATTTGAACACAAATTTTGTATTTTTTCGGTGGAAATCAAGAGAGTTATTTTCATTTGAATATGTCTCACCGTGTTACCTGAAATACGGATTCTAATTATGTGCCGGAAAGATGGAGTAAAAATGGAAGTCAAACGTTTCACTCACAAATTTGGCTTGGAAATATTTTTCCTATACCGCGGGTTCAATCATCTCAAAATGATGTTCTAGGTAAAAAATACTTTGGTTGCAAGACATTCACGAGCGTCAAATAATTTGAAAATGTGTTGAAAAGTGATCTTCAGTAACCGTCTCGAAGATAACTTTTGAACGGTAAGGAATTTTTAGACGCGGCCAGAATATTTTAGAAAGCACACATTCTGAGCTTGAATTTGAAGACAAATTTTGTATTTTTTCAATGGAAATCAAGAGTGCTATTGTCGTTTGAATATGTCTCACCGTGTTACCTGAAATATGGATTCCAATTATGTGCCGAAAGGGGGGAGTAAAAATGGAAGTCAAACGATTCCCTCACGAATTTGGCTTGGAAATATTTTTCATATATCGCAGGATCAATCATCTTGAAATGAAGTTCTGGGTAAAAACTACTTTGGCTGCTAATTATTCACGAGCGTTAATCAATTTGAAAATATGTTGAAAAGTGACCTTCGGTAACCGTCTCAAAGATAACTTTTGAATGGTATGGAATTTTTAGACGAGTCCTGCATGTTTTAGAAAGTACACATTCTGAGCTTGAATTTGAACACAAATTTTCTATCTTTTCAACGGAAATCAATAGAGTTATTGCTGTTTCAATATATCTGAACGTGTTACCTGAAATACGGATTCCAATTATATGCCGATAGAGGGGAGTAAAAATGGTAGTCCAACGTTTCGCTCACGAATTTGGATTTGAAATATTTTTCCTATACCGCAGGTTCAATCATCTCAAAATGATGTTCTAGGTAAAAAATACTTTGGTTGCTAGACATTCACGAGCGTCAAATAATTTGAAAATGT
Source organism: Quercus cerris (assembly GCA_963669245.1). Taxonomy (NCBI): domain Eukaryota; kingdom Viridiplantae; phylum Streptophyta; class Magnoliopsida; order Fagales; family Fagaceae; genus Quercus; species Quercus cerris. The sequence continues at coordinate 7,877,980 of OY770012.1, forward strand.
GTTGAAAAGTGATCTTCAGTAACCGTCTCGAAGATAACTTTTGAACGGTAAGGAATTTTTAGACGCGGCCAGAATGTTTTAGAAAGTACACATTCTGAGCTTGAATTTGAAGACAAATTTTGTATTTTTTCTGTGGAAATCAAGAGTGCTATTGTCGTTTGAATATGTCTCACTGTGTGCCTGAAATATGGATTCCAATTATGTGCTGAAAGGGGGGAGTAAAAATGGAAGTCAAACGTTTCGCTCACGAATTTGGCTTGGAAATATTTTTCATATATCGCAGGATCAATCATCTTGAAATGAAATTCTGGGTAAAAACTACTTTGGCTGCTAATTATTCACGAGCGTTAATCAATTTGAAAATATGTTGAAAAGTGACCTTCGGTAACCGTTTCAAAGATAACTTTTGAATGGTATGGAATTTTTAGACGAGTCCTGCATGTTTTAGAAAGTACACATTCTGAGCTTGAACTTGAACACAAATTTTCTATCTTTTCAACGGAAATCAATAGAGTTATTGCCGTTTCAATATATCTGAACGTGTTACCTGAAATACGGATTCCAATTATATGCCGATAGAGGGGAGTAAAAATGGTAGTCCAACGTTTCGCTCACGAATTTGGATTTGAAATATTTTTCCTATACCGTAGGTCCAATCATCTCCAAATGAAATTTTTGGAAAAAAAATGCTTTGGCCGCTAGTTATTCATGAGTGTAAATGGATTTAAAAATGTGTTGAAATTTGACCTTAGGTAACCGTTGCAAAGATAACTTTTGAACGGCAAGGAATTTTTAGACCCGGCCTGAATGTTTTAGAAAGTACACATTCTGAGCTTGAATTTGAACGCAAATTTTGTATTTTTTCAATGGAAATCAAGAGAGTTATTGTCATTTAAATATGTCTCACCGTGTTACCCGAAATACGGATTCCAATTATGTGCCGGATGGGAGGAGTAAAAATGAAAGTCAAACGTTTCCCTCAAGAATTTGGCTCGAAAATATTTTTCATATATCGTGGGATCAATCATCTTCAAATGATGTTCTGGGTAAAAAATACTTTGGCTGCTAAACATTCACAAGCGTCAATCGATTTAAAAATGTGTTGAAAAGTGAGCTTCGGTAACCGTCTCAGAGATAACTTTTGAACGGTAAGGAACTTTTAGACACGGCTTGAATGTTTTAGAAAGTACACATTCTGAGATTGAATTTGAACACAAATTTTGTATTTTTTCAGTGGAAATCAAGAGAGTTATTTTCATTTGAATATGTCTCACCGTGTTACCTGAAATACGGATTCTAATTATGTGCCGGAAAGATGGAGTAAAAATGGAAGTCAAACGTTTCACTCACGAATTTGGCTTGGAAATAATTTTCCTATACCGCGGGTTCAATCATCTTAAAATGATGTTTTAGGTAAAAAATACTTTGGTTGCTAGACATTCACGAGCGTCAAATAATTTGAAAATGTGTTGAAAAGTGATCTTCAGTAACCGTCTCGAAGATAACTTTTGAACGGTAAGGAATTTTTAGACGCGGCCAGAATATTTTAGAAAGCACACATTCTGAGCTTGAATTTGAAGACAAATTTTGTTTTTTTTCAATGGAAATCAAGAGTGCTATTGTCATTTGAATATGTCTCACCGTGTTACCTGAAATATGGATTCCAATTATGTGCCGAAAGGGTGGAGTAAAAATGGAAGTCAAACGTTTCGCTCACGAATTTGGCTTGGAAATATTTTTCATATATCGTAGGATCAATCATGTTGAAATGAAGTTTTGGGTAAAAAAATACTTTGGCTGCTAGTTATTCACGAGCGTTAATCAATTTGAAAATATGTTGAAAAGTGACCTCCGGTAACCGTCTCAAAGATAGCTTTTGAACGGTATGGAATTTTTAGACGAGTCCTGCATGTTTTAGAAAGTACACATTCTGAGCTTGAATTTGAACACAAATTTTCTATCTTTTCAACGAAAATCAATAGAGTTATTGCCGTTTCAATATTTCTGAACGTGTTACCTGAAATACGGATTCCAATTATATGCTGATAGAGGGGAGTAAAAATGGTAGTCCAACGTTTCTCTCACGAATTTGGATTGGAAATATTTTTCCAATACCACGGGATCAATCATCTCGAAATGATGTTCTGGGTAAAAAATACATTGGTTGCTAAACAATCACCAGCGTCAATCGATTTGAAAATATGTTGAAAAGTGACCTTCGGTAACCATCGCAAAGATAACTTTGGAACGGCAAGAAATTTTTAGACACGGCCTGAATGTTTTAGAAAGTACACATTCTGAGCCTGAATTTGAAAGCAAATTTTGTATTTTTTCAATGGAAATCGAGAGAGTTATTGTCATTTAAATATGTCTCACCGTGTTACCCGAAATAGGGGTTCCGATTATGTGCCGGATGGAAGGATTAAAAATGGAAGACAAACGTTTTGCTCGTGAATTTGGGTTGGAAATATTTTTCATATATCGTGGGATCAATCATCTTCAAATGAAGTTTTGGGTAAAAAATACTTTGGCCGCTAGTTATTCACGAGCGGTAATCGATTGGAAAATGCGTTCAAAAGTGACCTTTGGTAACTGTCTCAAAGATAGCTTTTGAAAGGTAAGGAATTTTTAGACGCTTCCTCCATGTTCTAGAAAGTAGACATTTGGAGCTTGAGTTTGAACACAAATTTTTTGTCTTTTCAATGGAAATCAATAGAGTTATTGCCGTTTCAATATATCTCAACGTGTCACCTGAAATACAGATTCCAATTTTATCCCGATTGAGGAGTGTAAAAATGGAAGTCATAATTTTCGCTCACGAATTTGGATTGGAAGTATTTCCAGAAAAAAATACTTTGGCTGCTAGTTATTCACGAGCTTTTATCGATTTGAAAATGTGTAGAAAAGTGACCTTCTATAACCGTCTCACAGATAACTTTTGAATGGTAAGGAATCTTTAGATGCAACCTGAATGTTTTAGAAGGTACACATTCTGAGCTTGAATTTGAATATGAATTTTGCATTTTTTCAATGAAAATCAAGTGAGTTATTGTCGTTTGAATGTGTCTCACCGTGCTACCCGAAATACGGATTCCGATTATGTGCCGAACGGAGGTAATAAAAATGGAAGTGAAACGTTTCGCCCATGAATTTGGCTTGGAAAGATTTTTCATATATAGTGGGATCAATCATCTAGAAATTAATTTTTGGATAAAAAACACTTTTGCTGCTAGTTATTCACAAGCATAAATCGATTTGAAAACGTGTTGAAAGGTGACCTACGGTAACCGTCTCAAAGATAGCTTTTGAACGGTAAGGAATTTTTAGACGCGTCCTGAATGTTTTAGAAAGTACACATTCTAAGCTTGAATTTGACCACAAATTTTCTATCTTTTCAATGGAAACCAATAGAGTTATTGCCAATTAAATATATCTCAACATGTTACCTGAAATATGGATTCCAATTATATGCCGATAGAGAAGAGTAAAAATGGAAGTCATAATTTTCGCTCATGAATTTGGCTTGGAAGTATTTCTCCTATACCACGGGATCAATCATCTCAAAATGAAATTTTCAAAAAAAAAATACTTTGGCTGCTAGTTATTCACGAGCGTTAATCGATTTCAAAATGTGTAGAAAAGTGACCTTCTATAACCGTCTCACAGATAACTTTTGAACGGTTAGGAATTTTTAGATGTAGCCTGAATGTTTTAGAAAGTAAACATTCTGAGCTTGAATTTGAACAACAATTTTGCATTTTTTCAATGGAAATCAAGAGAGTTATTGTTGTTAGAATGTTTCTCACCGTGTTACCCGAAATACGGATTCCCATTATATGCCGAAAGGAGGTAGTAAAAATGGAACTCAAACGTTTCACCCACGAATTTGGCTTGGAAAGATTTTTCATATATCATGGGATCAATAATATTGAAATGAATTTTTGGATAAAAAATACATCGGCTGCAAGTTATTCACGAGCATATATCGATTTGAAAATGTGTTGAAAAGTGACCTTCGGTAACTATCTCAAATAGAACTTTTGAGCAGTAAGGAATTTTTAGATGTGGCCTAAATGTTTTAGAAAGTACACATTCTGAGCTTGAATTTGAACATGAATTTTGTATCTTTTTGATATAAATCAATAGAGTTATTGCCGTTTCAATATGTCTCAACCTGTTACCTGAAATACGGATCCCGATTATATGCTGATAGAGGGGAGTAAAAATGGTAGTCAAACGTTCTGCTAAGGAATTTTGCTTGGAAATATTTTCCCTATACCGGGGGATCAATCATCTCCAAATGATATTCTGGGTAAAAAATACTTTGGCTGCTAGACATTCACAAGCATCAATCGATTTAAAAATGTGTTGAAAAGTGAGCATTGGTAACCGTCTCAAAGATAACTATTGAACGGCAAGGAATTTTTAGACACGGCCTGAATGTTTTAGAAAGTACACATTCTGAGCTTGAATTTTAACACAAATTTTGTATTTTTTCAGTGGAAATCAAGAGAGCTATTTTCATTTGAATATGTCTCACCGTGTTACCTGAAATACGGATTCCAATTATGTGCCGGAAAGATGGAGTAAAAATGGAAGTCAAACGTTTCACTCACGAATTTGGCTTGGAAATATTTTTCCTATACAGCGGGATCAATCATCTCAAAATGAAGTTCTAGGTAAAAAATACTTTGGTTGCAAGACATTCACGAGCGTCAATCAATTTGAAAATGTGTTGAAAAGTGACCTTCAGTAACCGTCTCGAAGATAACTTTTGAACGGTAAGGAATTTTTACAAGCGGCCTGAATGTTTTAGAAAGTACACATTCTGAGCTTGAATTTGAATACAAATTTTGTATTTTTTTCAATGGAACTCAAGAGTGTTATTGTCGTTTGAATATGTCTCACCGTGTTACCTGAAATATGGATTCCAATTATGTGCCGAAAGGGGGGAGTAAAAATGGAAGTCAAACGTTTCGCTCACGAATTTGACTTGGAAATATTTTTCATATATCGTAGGATCAATCATGTTGAAATGAAGTTTTGGGTAAAAAATACTTTGGCTGCTACTTATTCACGAGCGTTAATCAATTTGAAAATATGTTGAAAAGTGATCTTCGGTAACCGTCTCAAAGATAGCTTTTGAATGGTAAGGAATTTTTAGACGAGTCCTTCATGTTTTAGAAAGTACACATTCTGAGCTTGAATTTGAACACAAATTTTCTATCTTTTCAATGGAAATCAATAGAGTTATTGCCGTTTCAATATATCTGAACGTGTTACCTGAAATACGGCTTCCAATTATATGCCGATAGAGGGGAGTAAAAATGGTAGTCCAACGTTTCGCTCAGGAATTTGGATTGGAAATATTTTTCCAATACCGCGAGATCAATCATCTCGAAATGATGTTCTGGGTAAAAAATACTTCGGCTGCTAGACAATCACCAGCGTCAATCGATTTGAAAAGATGTTGAAAAGTAACCTTCGGTAACCGTCGCGAAGATAACTTTTGAACGGCAAGAAATTTTTAGACACTGCCTGAATGTTTTAGAAATTACACATTCTGAGCTTGAACTTGAAAGCAAATTTTGTATTTTTTCAATGGAAATCGAGAGAGTTATTATCATTTAAATATGTCTCACCATGTTACCCAAAATACGGATTCCGATTATGTGCCGGATGGAAGGAGTAAAAATGGAAGTCAAACGTTTCGCTCATGAATTTGGCTTGGAAATATTTTTCATATATTGTGGATCAATCATCTTCAAATGAAGTTTTGGGTAAAAAATACTTTGGCTGCAAGTTATTCGCGAGCGGTAATTGATTTGAAAATGTGTTCAAAAGTGACCTTCGGTAACCGTCTCAAAGATAGCTTTTGAAAGGTAAGGAATTTTTAGACCCATCCTCCATGTTCTAGAAAGTAGACATTCTGAGCTTGAGTTTGAACACAAATTTTTTGTCTTTTCAATGGAAATCAATAGAGTTATGGCCGTTTCAATATATCTCAACGTGTTGCGTGAAATACGGATTCCAATTTTATGCCGATAGAGGAGTGTAAAAATGGAAGTCATAATTTTCGCTCACGAATTTGGATTGGAATTATTTCCAGAAAAAAATACTTTGGCTACTAGTTATTCACGAGCGTTAATCGATTTGAAAATGTGTAGAAAAGTGACCTTCTATAACCGTCTCACAGATAACTTTTGAATGGTAAGGAATTTTTAGATGCAACCTGAATGTTTTAGAAGGTACACATTCTGAGCTTGAATTTGAACATGAATTTTGCATTTTTTCAATGAAAATCAAGAGAGTCATTGTCGTTTGAATGTGTCTCACCGTGCTACCCGAAATACTTATTCCCATTATGTGCCGAAAGGAGGTATTAAAAATGGAAGTGAAACGTTTCGCCCTTGAATTTGGCTTGGAATGATTTTTCATATATAGCGGGATCAATCATCTAGTAATTAATTTTTGGATAGAAAACACTTTTGCTGCTAGTTATTCACGAGCATAAATCGATTTGAAAATGTGTTGAAAGGTGACCTACGGTAACTATCTCAAATATAACGTTTGAACGTTAAGGAATTTTTAGACGTGGCCTGAATGTTTTAGAAAGTACACATTCTGAGCTTGAATTTGAACACGAATTTTGTATCTTTTCAATGGAAATCAATAGAGTTATTGTCGTTTCAATATGTCTCAACGTGTTACCTGAAATACGGATCCTAATTATATGCCAATAGAGGGGAGTAAAAATGGTAGTCAAACGTTTCGCCCACGAATTTGGCTTGTAAATATTTTTCCTATATCGCGGAATCAATCATCTCAAAATGTTGTTCTGGGAAAAAAATACTTTGTCTGCTAGACATTCACGAGCGTCAATCGATTTGAAAATGTGTTGAAAAGTGAGCTTTGGTAACCTTCTCAAAGATAACTTTTGAATGGCAAGGAATTTTTAGACCCGGCCTGAATGTTTTAGAAAGTACACATTCTGAGCTTGAATTTGAACACAAATTTTTTATTTTTTCAATGGAAATCAAGAGAGTTATTGTCATTTAAATATGTGTCACTGTGTTACCCGAAATACGGATTCCAATTATGTCCCGGATGAAAGGAGTAAAAATGGAAGTCAAAAGTTTCGCTCAAGAATTTGGCTTGGAAATATTTTTCATATATCGTGGGATCAATCATCTTCAAATGAAGTTTTGGGTAAAAAATACTTTGGCTGCTAGTTATTCGCGAGCGGTAATCGATTTGAAAATGTGTTCAAAAGTGACCTTCGGTAACCGTCCCAAAGATAGCTTTTGGAAGGTAAGGAATTTTTAGACGCGTCCTTCATGTTCTAGAAAGTAGACATTCTAAGCTTGAGTTTGAACACAAATTTTCCGTCTTTTCATTGGAAATCAATAGAGTTATTGCCGTTTCAATATATCTCAACGTGTTACCTGAAATACGGATTCCAATTATATGCCGATAGAGGAGTGTAAAAATGGAAGTCATAATTTTCGCTCTTGAATTTGGATTGGAAGTATTTCTCCTGTACCACGGGGTCAATCATCTCGAAATGAAATTTTCAGAAAAAAATACTATGGCTGCTAGTTATTCACGAGCGTTAATCGCTTTGAAAATGTGTAGAAAAGTGAACTTCTATAACCGTCTCACAGATAACTTTTGAAAGGTAAGGAATTTTTAGATGCAGCCTGAATGTTGTAGAAGGTGCACATTATAAGCTTGAATTTGAACATGAATTTTGCATTTTTTGAATAAAAATCAAGAGAGTTACTGTCGTTTGAATGTGTCTCACCGTGCTACCCGAAATACGGATTCCCATTATGTGTCGAAATGAGGTAATAAAAATGGAAGTGAAACGTTTCGCCCAAGAATTTGGCTTGGAAATATTTTTCATATATCGCAGGATCAATCATCTAGAAATGAATTTTTGGATAAAAAACACTTTTGCTGCTAGTTATTCACGAGCATAAATAATTTGAAAATGTGTTTAAAAGTGACCTACGGTCACTATCTCAAATATAACGTTTGAACGGTAAGGAATTTTTAGACGTGGCCTGGATGTTTTAGAAAGTACACATTCTGAGCTTGAATTTGAACATGAATTTTGTATCTTTTCAATGGGAATCAATAGAGTTATTGTCGTTTCAATATGTTTCAACGAGTTACCTGAAATACGAATCCCAATTATATGCCAATAGAGGGTAGTAAAAATGGTAGTCAAACGTTTCTCCCACGAATTTGGCTTGGAAATATTTTTCCTATACCGTGGGATCAATCATCTCGAAATGATGTTCTGGGAAAAAAATACTTTGGCTGCTAGACATTCACGAGCGTCAATCGATTTGAAAATGTGTTGAAAAGTGGGCTTCGGTAACCGTCTCAAAGATAACTTCTGAACGGCAAGGAATTTTTAGACACGGCCTTAATGTTTTAGAATGTACACATTCTGAGCTTCAATTTTGAACACAAATTTTGTATTTTTTCAATGGAAATCAAGAGAGTTATTGTCATTTGAATATGTCTCACCGTGTTACCCGAAATACGGATTCCAATTATATGCCAGAAGGAAGGAGTAAAAATGGAAGTCAAACGTTTCGCTCACTAATTTGGCTTGGAAATATTTTTCCTATACCGCGGGATCAATCATCTCGAAATAATGTTCTGGGTAAAAAATACTTTGGTTGTTAGACATTCACAAGCGTCAATCAATTTGAAAATGTGTTGAAAAGTGACCTTCGGTAACCGTCTCGAACATAACTTTTGAACGGTAAGGAATTTTTAGATGCGGCCTGAATGTTTTAGAAAGTACACATTCTGAGCTTGAATTTGAACATGAATTTTCTATCTTTTCAACGGAAATGAATAGAGTTATTGCCGTTTCAATATGTCTCAACGTGTTACCTAAAATATGGATTCCAATTATATGCCGATAGAGGAGAGTAAAAGTGGAAGTCATAATTTCCGCTCACAAAATTTGGCTTGGAAATATTTCTTCTATACCGCAGGATCAATCATCTCGAAGTGAAATTTTCTGAAAAAAATAATTTGGCTGCTAGTTATTCACGAGCATTAATTGATTTGAAAATGTGTTGAAAACTGACCTTCGGTAACCATCTCGAAGATAACTTTTGAACGGTAAGGAATTTTTAGACACGGCCTTGATGTTTTAGAAAGAACACTTTCAGAGCTTGAATTTGAACACGAATTTTCTATCTTTTCCATGGAAGTCAATAGAGTTATTGTCGTTTCAATATGTCTCAATGTGTTACATGAAATACGGATTCCAATTATATGCCGATGAAGGGGAGTAAAAATGGAAGTCATAATTTTCGCTCACGAATTTGGCATGGAAATATTTTTCCTATACCGCGGGTCCAATCATCTGGAAATGAAATTCTCAGAAAAAAATGCTTTGGCCACTAGTTATTCACGAGTGTTAATGGATTTGAAAATGTGTTGAAATTTGACCTTGGTAACTGTCTCGAAGATAAATTTTGAACGGTAAGCAATTTTTAGACTCGGCCAGAGTGTTTTAGAAAGCACACATTCTGAGCTTGAATTTGAACACAAATTTTGTATTTTTTCAATGGAATTCAAGAGAGTTATTGTCATTTGAATATGTCTCACCTTGTTACCCGAAATATGAATTCCAATTATGTGCCGAAAGGAGGGAGTAAAAATGGAAGTCAAATGTTTCGCTCACGAATTTCACTTGGAAATATTTTCCATATATCGCAGGATCGTTCATCTTGAAATGAAGTTTTGGGTAAAAAATACTTTGGCTGCTAGTTATTCATGAGCGTTAATCGATTTGGAAATGTGTTGAAAAGTGACCTTCAGTAACCGTCTGAAAGATAACTTTTGAACTGTAAGGAATTTTTAGACGCGGCCTTGATGTTTTAGAAAGTAAACATTCTAGGCTTGAATTTGAACTTGAATTTTCTATCTTTTCAATGAAAATAAATAGAGCTATTGTCGTTTCAATATGTCTTAATGTGTTACCTGAAATACGGATTCCAATTATATGCCGATAGAGGAGAGTAAAAATGGAAGTCATAATTTTCGCTCATGAATTTGGCTTGGAAATATTTTTCCTATACCGCGGGTCCAATCATCTGGAAATGAAATTTTCATAAAAAAAATGCTTTGGCAGCTAGTTATTCACGAGTGTTAATGGATTCGAAACTGTGTTGAAATTTGACCTCGGTAACTGTCTCAAAGATAAATTTTGAACGGTAAGGAATTTTTAGACGCGGCCAGAATGTTTTAGAAAGCAAACATTCCGAGCTTGAATTTGAACACAAATTTTGCATTTTTTCAATGGAATTCAAGAGAGTTATTATCGTTTGAATATGTCTCACCGTGATACCCGGAATATGGATTACAATTATGTGCCGAAAGAAGGGAGTAAAAATGGAAGTCAAACATTTCGCTCACAAATTTGGCTTGGAAATATTTTCTTGTATCACGGGATCAATCATCTTGAATTGAAGTTTTGGGTAAAAAATACTTTGGCTGCTAGTTTTTCACGAGCGTTAATCGATTTGAAAATATGTTGAAAAGTGACCTTCGATAACCTTCTCAAAGATAACTTTTGAACGGTAAGGAATTTTTGGACGCGGCCTTGATGTATTAGAAAGTACACATTTTGAGCTTGAATTTGAACATGAATTTTCTATCTTTTCAACGGAAATCAATAGAGTTATTGCCATTTCAATATGTCTCAACGTGTTACCTGAAATACGGATTCCAATTATATGCTGATAAAGGGGAGTAAAAATGCAAGTCATAATTTTCGCTCACGAAATTGGCTTGGAAATATTTTTCCTATACCGTGGGATCAATCATCTCAATATGAAATGTTCAGAAAAAAATACTTTGGCTGCTAGTTATTCACGAGTGTTAATGGATTTGAAAATGTGTTGAAAAGTGACCTTCGGTAACCGTCTCGAAGATAACTTTTGAACGGTAAGGAATTTTTAGACGCGGCTAGAATGTTTAAGAAAGTACACATTCTGAGCTTGAATTTGAATACAAATTTTGTATTTTTTCAATGGAATTCAAGAGAGTTATTGTCATTTGAATATGTCTCACCGTGTTATCCGAAATACGGATTCTAATCATGTGCCGAAAAAAGGGAGTAAAAATGAAAGTCAAATATTTCGCTCACGAATTTGGCTTGGAAATATTTTCATGTATCGCGGGATCAATCATCTTGAAATGAGTTTTTGGGTAAAAAATAATTTGGTTGCTAGTTATTCATGAGTGTAAATGGATTTGAAAATGTATTGAAAAGTGACCTTCGGTAACCGTCTCAAAGATAGCTTTTGAACGGTAAGGAATTTTTAGAAGCGGCCTTGATGTTTTACAAAGTAGACACTCTAAGCTTGAATTTGAACACAAATTTTATATCTTTCAATGGAAATCAATAGAGTTATTGCCGTTTCAATATGTCTCAACGTGTTACCTGAAATACGAATTCCAATTATATGCCGATGGAGGAGAGTAAAAATGGAAGTCATAATTTTTGCTCACGAATTTGGCTTGGAAATATTTTTCCTATACCGCAGGATCAATCATCTTGAAATGAAATTTTCGGAAAAAAAATAATTTGGTTGCCAGTTATTCACGAGTGTTAATGGATTTGAAAATGTGTTGAAAAGTGACCCTCGATAACCGTCTCGAAGATAACTCTTGAATGGTAAGGAATTTTTAGATGCAACCAAAATGTTTTAGAAAGTGCACATTCTGAGCTTGAATTTGAAGACAAATTTTGTAGTTTTTCAATGGAATTCACGAGAGTTATTGTCATTTCAATATGTCTCACAGTGTTACCCGAAATACGGATTACAATTATGTGCTGAAAGGAGGGAGTAAAAATGGATGTCAAACATTTCGCTCACGAATTTGGGTTGGAAATATTTTCTTATATCGTGGGATCAATCATCTTGAATTGAAGTTTTGGTTAAAAAATACTTTGGCTGCTAGTTATTCACGAGCGTTAATCGATTTGGAAATGTGTTGAAAAGTGACCTTCGATAACCTTCTCAAAGATAACTTTTGAACAGTATGGAAATTTTGGACGCGGCCTAGATGTTTTAGAATGTACACATTCTGATCTTGAATTTGAACAGGAATTTTCTATCTTTTCAATGGAAATAAATAGAGTTATTGCCGTTTCAATATGTCTCAACGTGTTACCTGGAATACGGATTCCAATTATATGCTGATAGAGGGGAGTAAAAATGGAAGTCATAATTTTCGCTCACGAATTTGGCTTGGAAATGTTTTTCCTATACCGTGGGACCAGTCATCTTGAAATGGAATTTTTGGAAAAAAATACTTTGGCCGCTAATTATTCACGAGTGTTAATCGATCTGAAAATGTGTTGAAAAGTGACCTTCGATAACCTTCTCAAAGATAACTTTTGAACGGTAAGGAATTTTTGGACGCGGCCTAGATGTTTTAGAAAGTACACATTCTGAGCTTGAATTTGAACATGAATTTTATATCTTTTTAAAGGAAAACAATAGAGTTATTTCTGTTTCAGTATGTCTCAACGTGTTACCTGAAATACGGATTCCAATTATATCCTGATAGAGGGGGGTAAAAATGGAAGTCATAAATTTCGCTCACGAATTTGGCTTGGAAATATTTTTCCTATACCGCAGGATCATTCATCTTGAAATGAAATTTTGGGAAAAAAAAATAATTTGGTTGCTAGTTATTCACGAGTGTTCATGGATTTGAAAATGTGTCGAAAAGTGACCTTCAGTAACCATCTCGAAGATAACTTTTGAACGGTAAGGAACTTTTAAACGGGGCCAGAATGTTTAAGAAAGTGCAAATTCTGAGCTTCAATTTGAACACAAATTTTCTATCTTTTCAATGGAAATCATTAGAGTTATTGTCGTTTCAATATGTCTCAACGTGTTACCTGAAATACGGATTTCAATTATATGTCGATAGAGGGGAGTAAAAATGGAAGTCATAATTTGGCTTGGAAATTTTTTTCCCATACCGCGGGACCAATCATCTCAAAATGACATTTTTGGAAAAAAATAATTTGGCTGCTAGTTATTCACGAATGTTAAGGGATTTGAAAATGTGTTGAAAAGTGACCTTAGGTAACCGTCTCGAAGATAACTTTTGAATGGTAAGGAATTTTTAGACACGGCCAGAATGTTTAAGAAAGTACACATTCTGAGCTTGAATTTGAACATGAATTTTATATCTTTTCAATGGAAATCATTAGAGTTATTGTCGTTTCAATATGTCTTATCTTTATACCTGAAATACGGATTCCAATTATATGCCGATAAAGCGGAGTGAAAATGTAAGTCATAATTTTCGCTCACGAATTTGGCTTGGAAATATTTTTCGTACACCGCGGGATCAATCATCTCGAAATGCAATTTTTGGAAAAAAAAATAATTTGGCTACTAGTTATTCACGAGTGTTAATGGACTTGAAAATGTGATGAAAAGTGATCTTCGGTAACCGTCTCGAAGATAACTTTTGAACGGTAAGGAAATTTTAGACGTGGCTAGAACATTTAAGAAAGTACACATTCTGAGCTTGAATTTGAACACGAATTTTGTATTTTTTTCAAAGGAATTCAAGAGAGTTATTGTCGTTTGAATATGTCTCACCGTGTTACCCGAAATACGGATTCCAATTATGTGCCGAAAGGAGGGAGTAAAAATGGAAGTCAAACGTTTCTCTCACGAATTTGGCTTGAAAATATTTTCATATATCGCGGGATCAATCATCTTGAAATGAAGTTTTGGGTAAAAAATACTTTGGCTGCTAGTTATTCACGAGTGTTATTGGATTTGAAAATGTGTTGAAAAGTAAACTTCAGTAACCGTCTCAAAGATAACTTTTGAACGGTAAGGAATTTTTAGACGCGGCCTTGATGTTTTGGAAAGTACACATTATAAGCTTGAATTTGAATACGAATTTTCTATCTTTTCAGTGGAAATCAATAGAGTTATTGCCATTTCAACACGTCTCAATGTGTTACTTGAAATACAGATTCCAATTATATGCCGATAGAGGGGAGTAGAAATGGAAGTCATATTTTTCGCCCACGAATTTGGCTGGCAAATATTTTTCCTATACCGCGGGATCGATCATCACGAAATGAAATTTTCGGAAAAAAAAACACTTTGGCTGCTAGTTATTCACGAGCGTTAATCGATTTAAAAATGTGTTGAAAAGTGACCTTTGATAACCTTCTCAAATATAACTTTTGAACGGTAAGGAATTTTTGGACGCGGCCTTGATGTTTTAGAATGTACACATTCTGAGCTAACATGAATTTTCTATCTTTTCAATGGAAATCAATAGAGTTATTGCCATTTCAATATGTCTCAACGTGTTACCTGAAATACTGATTCCAATTATATGCTGATAGAGGGGAGTAAAAATGGAAGTCATTACTTTCGCTAACGAATTTGGCTTGGAAATATTTTTCCTATACCGCGGGACCAATCATCTCAAAATGAAAATTTTCAAAAAAAATACTTTGGCTGCTAGTCATTCACGAGTGTTAGTCGATTTGAAAATGTGTTGAAAAGTGACTTTCGATAACCTTCTCAAAGATAACTTTTGAATGGTAAGGAATTTTTGGACGCGGCCTTGATGTTTTAGAAAGTACACATTCTGAGCTTGAATTTGAACATGAATTTTCTATCTTTTTATTGGAAATCAATAGAGTTATTGTCGTTTGAATATGTCTCACCGTGTTACCCGAAATACGGATTCCAGTTATGTGCCGAAAGGAGGGAGTAAAAATGGAAGTCAAACGTTTCTCTCACGAATTTGGCTTGGAAATATTTTCATATATCGCGGGATCAATCATCTTGAAATGAAGTTTTGGGTAAAAAATACTTTGGCTGCTAGTTATTCACGAGTGTTAATGGATTTGAAAATGTGTTGAAAAGTGAACTTCAGTAACCGTCTCAAAGATAACTTTTGAACGGTAAGGAATTTTTAGAAGCGGCCTTGATGTTTTGGAAAGTACACATTATAAGCTTGAATTTGAATACGAATTTTCTATCTTTTCAGTGGAAATCAATAGAGTTATTGCCATTTCAACACGTCTCAATGTGTTACTTGAAATACAGATTCCAATTATATGCCGATAGAGGGGAGTAGAAATGGAAGTCATATTTTTCGCCAACGAATTTGGCTGGCAAATATTTTTCCTATACCGCGGGATCGATCATCACGAAATGAAATTTTCGGAAAAAAAAACACTTTGGCTGCTAGTTATTCACGAGCGTTAATCGATTTAAAAATGTGTTGAAAAGTGACCTTTGATAACCTTCTCAAATATAACTTTTGAACGGTAAGGAATTTTTGGACGTGGCCTTGATGTTTTAGAATGTACACATTCTGAGCTAACATGAATTTTCTATCTTTTCAAAGGAAATCAATAGAGTTATTGCCATTTCAATATGTCTCAACGTGTTACCTGAAATACTGATTCCAATTATATGCTGATAGAGGGGAGTAAAAATGGAAGTCATTACTTTCGCTAACGAATTTGGCTTGGAAATATTTTTCCTATACCGCGGGACCAATCATCTCAAAATGAAAATTTTCAAAAAAAATACTTTGGCTGCTAGTCATTCACGAGTGTTAGTCGATTTGAAAATGTGTTGAAAAGTGACTTTCGATAACCTTCTCAAAGATAACTTTTGAATGGTAAGGAATTTTTGGACGCGGCCTTGATGTTTTAGAAAGTACACATTCTGAGCTTGAATTTGAACATGAATTTTCTATCTTTTTATTGGAAATCAATAGAGTTATTGTCGTTTGAATATGTCTCACCGTGTTACCCGAAATACGGATTCCAGTTATGTGCCGAAAGGAGGGAGTAAAAATGGAAGTCAAACGTTTCTCTCACGAATTTGGCTTGGAAATATTTTCATATATCGCGGGATCAATCATCTTGAAATGAAGTTTTGGGTAAAAAATACTTTGGCTGCTAGTTATTCACGAGTGTTAATGGATTTGAAAATGTGTTGAAAAGTGAACTTCAGTAACCGTCTCAAAGATAACTTTTGAACGGTAAGGAATTTTTAGAAGCGGCCTTGATGTTTTGGAAAGTACACATTATAAGCTTGAATTTGAATACGAATTTTCTATCTTTTCAATGGAAATCAATAGAGTTATTGCCATTTCAACACGTCTCAATGTGTTACTTGAAATACAGATTCCAATTATATGCCGATAGAGGGGAGTAGAAATGGAAGTCATATTTTTCGCTCACGAATTTAGCTGGCAAATATTTTTCCTATACTGCGGGATCGATCATCACGAAATGAAATTTTCGGAAAACAAAACACTTTGGCTGCTAGTTATTCACGAGCGTTAATCGATTTAAAAATGTGTTGAAAAGTGACCTTTGATAACCTTCTCAAATATAACTTTTGAACGGTAAGGAATTTTTGGACACGGCCTTGATGTTTTAGAATGTACACATTCTGAGCTTGAATTTGAACATGAATTTTCTATCTTTTCAATGGAAATCAATAGAGTTATTGCCATTTCAATATGTCTCAATGTGTTACCTGAAATACTGATTCCAATTATATGCTGATAGAGGGGAGTAAAAATGGAAGTCATTACTTTCGCTAACGAATTTGGCTTGGAAATATTTTTCCTATACCTCGGGACCAATCATCTCAAAATGAAAATTTTCAAAAAAAATACTTTGGCTGCTAGTTATACACGAGTGTTAGTCGATTTGAAAATGTGTTGAAAAGTGACTTTCGATAACCTTCTCAAAGATAACTTTTGAATGGTAAGGAATTTTTGGACGCGGCCTTGATGTTTTAGAAAGTACACATTCTGAGCTTGAATTTGAACACGAATTTTCTATCTTTTTAGTGGAAATCAATAGAGTTATTGTCGTTTGAATATGTCTCACTGTGTTACCCGAAATATGGATTCCAATTATGTGCCGAAAGTAGGGAGTAAAAATGGAAGTTAAACGTTTCTCTCACGAATTTGGCTTGGAAATATTTTCATATATCGCGGGATCAATCATCTTGAAATGAAGTTTTGGGTAAAAAATACTTTGGCTGCTAGTTATTCACGAGTGTTAATGGATTTGAAAATGTGTTGAAAAGTGAACTTCAGTAACCGTCTCAAAGATAACTTTTGAACGGGAAGGAATTTTTAGACGCGGCCTTGATGTTTTGGAAAGTACACATTATAAGCTTGAATTTGAATACGAATTTTCTATCTTTTCAGTGGAAATCAATAGAGTTATTGCCATTTCAACACGTCTCAATGTGTTACTTGAAATACAGATTCCAATTATATGCCGATAGAGGGGAGTAGAAATGGAAGTCATATTTTTCGCCCACGAATTTGGCTGGGAAATATTTTTCCTATACCGCTGGATCGATCATCACGAAATGAAATTTTCAGAAAACAAAACACTTTGGCTGCTAGTTATTCACGAGCGTTAATCGATTTAAAAATGTGTTGAAAAGTGACCTTTGATAACCTTCTCAAATATAACTTTTGAACGGTAAGGAATTTTTGGACGCGGCCTCGATTTTTTAGAATGTACACATTCTGAGCTTGAATTTGAACATGAATTTTCTATCTTTTCAATGGAAATCAATAGAGTTATTGCCATTTCAATATGTCTCAACGTGTTACCTGAAATACTGATTCCAATTATATGCTAATAGAGGGGAGTAAAAATGGAAGTCATTACTTTCGCTCACGAATTTGGGTTGGAAATATTTTTCCTATACCGCGGGACCAATCATCTCAAAATGAAAATTTTCAAAAAAAATACTTTGGCTGCTAGTTATTCACGAGTGTTATTCGATTTGAAAATGTGTTGAAAAGTGACTTTCGATAACCTTCTCAAAGATAACTTGTGAATGGTAAGGAATTTTTGGACGCGGCCTTGATGTTTTAGAAAGTACACATTCTGAGCTTGAATTTGAACATGAATTTTCTATCTTTTTAGTGGAAATCAATAGAGTTATTGCCGTTTAAATATGTCCTAACGTGTTACCTGAAATACGAATTCCAATTATATGCCGATAAAGGGGAGTAAAAATGGAAGTCGTAATTTTCGCTCACAAATTTGGCTTGGAAATATTTTTCTTATACCGCGGGATCAATCATTTCGAAATGAAATTTTCAGAAAAAAATACTTTGGCTGCTAGTTATTCACGAGTGTTAATGGATTTGAAAATGTGTTAAAAAGTGACCTTCAGTAACCGTCTCGAAGATAACTTTTGAACGGTAAGGAATTTTTAGATGAGGCCAGAATGTTTTAGAAAGTACACATTCTGAGCTTGAATTTGAACACAAATTTTGTATTTTTTCAATGGAATTCAAGAGAGTGATTGTCATTTGAATATGTCTCACCATGTTACCCGAAATATGAATTCCAATTATGTGCTGAAAGGAGGGAGTAAAAATGGAAGTCAAACATTTCTCTCATGAATTTGGCCTGGAAATATTTTCATATATCGCGGGATCAATCATGTTGAAATGAAGTTTTGGGTAAAAAATACTTTGGCTGCTAGTTATTCACGAGTGTTAATGGATTTGAAAATGTGTTGAAAAGTGACCTTCGGTGACCGTCTCAAAGATAACTTTTGAACGGTAAGGGATTTTTAGACGCGGCCTTGATGTTCTAGGAAGTACACATTCTAAGCTTGAATTTGAACAGGAATTTTCTATCTTTTGAATGGAAATCAATAGAGTTATTTCCGTTTCAATATGTCTCAACGTGTTTCCTGAAATACGGATTCCAATTATATGCTGATGGAGGGGAGTAAAAATGGAAAGCATAATTTTCGCTCACGAATTTGGCTTGGAAATATTTTTCCTATACCACGGGATCATTCATCTCGAAACGAAATTTTCAGAAAAAAAATAATTTGGCTGCTAGTTATTCACGAGTGTAAACGGATTTGAAAATGTGTGCAAAAGTGACCTTCAGTAACCTTGTCGAAGATAACTTTTGAACGGTAAGGAATTTTTAGACGCGGCCAAAATGTTTAAGAAAGTACATATTCTAAGCTTGAATTTTACCACGAATTTTCTATCCTTTCAACGGAAATCATTCGAGTTATTGTCATTTCAATATGTCTTAACGTGTTACCTGAAATATAGATTCCAATTATATGCCGATAGAGGGGAGTAAAAATGGAAGTCATAGTTTTCGCTCACAAATTTGGCTTGGAAATATTTTTCCTATACCGCGGGACCAATCATGTCGAAATGAAATTTCTTGAAAAAAATAGTTTGGCTGCTAGTTATTCATGAGTGTTAATGGATTTGAAAATGTGTTGAAAAGTGACCTTCGGTAACCGTCTCGAAGATAACTTTTGAACGGTAAGGAATTTTTAGACGCGGCCAGAATGTTTAAGAAAGTACTCATTCTGAGCTTGAATTTGAACATGAATTTTCTATCTTTTCACTGGAAATCATTAGAGTTATTGTCGTTTCAATATGTCTTATCTTGTTACCTGAAATACGGATTCCAATTATATGCCGATAGAGGGGAGTGAAAATGGAAGTCATAATTTTCGCTCACGAATTTGGCTTGGAAATATTTTTCCTATACCACGGGATCAATCATCTCTAAATGAAATTTTTGGAAAAAAATAATTTGGCTGCTAGTTATTCATGGGTGTTAATGGATTGGAAAATGAGTTGAAAATTGACCTTCGGTAACCATCTCGAAGATTACTTTTGAACGGTAAGGAAATTTTAGACGCGGCCAAAATGTTTAAGAAAGTACACATTCTGAGCTTGAATTTGAACATATATTTTGTATTTTTTGAAAGGAATTCAAGAGAGTTATTGTCATTTGAATATGTCTCACCGTGTTACCCAAAATATGGATTCCAATTATGTGCCGAAAGGAGGGCGTAAAAATGGAAGTCAAACGTTTCTCTCACGAATTTGGCTTGGAAATATTTTCATATATCGCGGGCATGATGCTAAGGAAAGGACAGAGATACAAAGGGAAAACCAAAAGAACACAAGAAAACAAAACCAAGGGCAGACTGCAAGTTAGCACAAAAAACAATAGAATGAAAATCTATATGATGCATGAACAAATACAATGCCATGATGCATGTACTAATGCAGTAAGCAATTAAGTTCAATTGAGATTAAATTGACAAAATTGGCTTAAGCAGGGAATTTCTTATCAAAAGCCCCAAAAATTGAAAACCACTTGTTGAAATTTTTAAATAATTTGATGAATTGAGCATTACAAAACACAGCACATAGATTATAATGCTTAATTACATCAACACAATCGGATCAAGAACAAACCCTAGATTTTTCAATTTTTCACCAAACTCAAAATTGATCAAATTAACAAGCAAAGATCATGCTTATGATGTGTCCCCACAAAAACCCAATGATCAATTGCACAAAATAGGGCTTAAATCAACAGAAAATCCCAAAAATGCTAAGTCCAAAAATCTCCCTCAAATGCATGGATTTATGCATGAAATCATGAAAATAAATTAAAAAAGAAGGGTAAAAGAGTCTTACCGGCTTGAGGAAAGAGATTCCTTGCAAAAAATCCGGACGAAAACGACAAAAAATTAGAATAGTTGAGCTTGCCAAGTCAGAGAGAGAGAAAAGACTTTTGAAAACTTTTGAAAAAGTGTTTGAAAAAGTCAAGAACAGCGTTTTTAAAAACCTGATTCACGACTTTCGATTGATCGAAAATCAGATTCGATCGATCGAATGAGACAGTCATTTTTCAACAAAATAAACCACTTTTTCGATTGATCGAAAATCAGACTGGATCGATCAAAATGGGCAGAGGCTCACAAAATTTTTGAGAAAAATCACAGACTTGAAAAGCACAAACCATATTTTGAAAATAACTCCTCAAAGCATTAAATTACAGAAAAAAAAAATGTATGAGTATGAGATGGAATGCTTTTTCAAAAACCCAAATTTTAATCCCAGTTTCTTCAAAGATAATTTCAGCCATTTTTCCTTTCAAATTCACAAGCAAAAAAATGTTTTGCATAATTCTCAAAGTATCTTCAAACTTGGTTGGTCAAACCAAAAACACACACAATAACATGTACAAAGTTTAGCAAAGAGTAACTTGTGTAGTGTGTGCAACTAGCATAAACTTGAGATACATGTGAGGTGATATGTGAATAGCAATCAATCACAAAGTCTACAAAATCTATTACATAGAATTTGAAAGAGACTATCACCTAAAGAGTTATATCCTATAACTCCCACATCTCCTAGAACAAAAGCTTGCAATCATGTAAGTTTCTTGTATTTTTGCCTCATTTTTTTTTTTTTTTTTGTGAGATGGCATCAAGCCTAATAGTACACACCAATTTTATTTATGTGAGATGGCATCAAGCCTAATAGTACACACCAATTTCATCATTAAGCAATTAAGCCGAGGCAACACCTTATGTTCTTTTTGTGCATGTGCTACACTTTCTCGAGCACAGAATCTTATGATATGCACTAAGGTGTTCATGATTGGCTAGTGAACAGTGGTGAGATGGTCATTTATGCCTTTCTCAAAAGGTTCAAGTCCGACAGTCAAATAACATGTGACTTCAGGATCAAAACAAAGTGATAAACACCATAAACATCTTTCCCACACAACATGCACTACAAAGCTTCAACTAGTCAAGTGCAATAAATAAGCTCATCAAAGCTAAACAAGGTACAAAGGACATGATATGTATAAATAAATTGACCAACCTTGTTTTCAAAAACCAAGAAAACAATGTCAAACACATTTTTGCTTTCTCCTTTTATCCTTTTTTTTTTAAGAGAAAACAACATAAATCCTAGAATGAAATGCATGAATGTAGTGCAATGCAAATCCTAGAAACAAAACAAAAGAAACACAAAAAACCAAAGAACAATGGTCACAGAGGAATGAGCAATGAAGCACAAGGACAATGTAAGAAAGACTCAATTAGGTCGAGTCTTTTACATCCAAAACCTTTTAGATGCATCACGAGCATTGGAGCTCTTATTCACATTCGAGTGATTTCCAACTCCAGGATTGGAATAAAGGTTCAACACCTTTACTAATTCACCAATAAGTGCCATAGGATCTTGTGCTTGAGACAGACACTTTTGGTTTGTTTGCTCTCTTAGCAGCTTGAAGCTTGTAACAGTTAGGACGAATGTGTCCAGACTTATCACAAAAATGACAAACCCAAGCAGGTTTACCATGGATCTTGCCTTAGAAAGGGTAGGTTTAGTTTCTCTTAAATCAACCCTAATATTCTTAGGAGGTGAAACTTCTACAGGTTTGACTACCTCACTCACAAGTGGTTTGATAGTTTCACTCACAACCTCACTCACAGAAGGTTCAGAAGAAAATGAAGAAACAAAATTCGTGGAATGTGGTGCAGAATCAAAGATGCTTTCAACATATCCTAACCCAGATTTATCAGAAGGATACTTTTGAACATTTAGCATGTGATCAAGTTTAGAACTAGCAGATCTAGCAATAGATAAATCATGTTCTAAAGTTTTAACTTTATCAAGCAAAAGCATGTTTTCAGATTTAACATTGTTCAAAAGATCATTAGCATCAAACAGTTTAACAAGCAAATTTTTCTTTTCAAGCTCAAGAGATTCAATTTTCTTCAGGCCAAGTTCTACATTTATAGCATCCCTTGCAGCAATTTTGCAATGTTTATTGTAGGCCTCTTGAAGATCTGCATCCCCAGAGAGTTCCTCATCAGAAGGGTTCTCTTCAACAGATATGCTTTCATTGACTACAGCTGTAGCAGTGAAAGCAATGAAGTTTCCATCCTCATCACATCTGGACTCATCATCAGAAACCTCATTATCGCTAAGGGTTACAGCCATAGCTTTACCCTTAGTCCTCAAGAATGTAGGACATTCAGATTTCACATGACCATACCCTTGACAGCCAAAACACTAAGGACCCAAAGAATTATTTGAAGATTGACCAACTTTTTCTCTAGGTTTTTCAAAGTTATTAACCTTAGTGGGATCATTCTTCCTAAAATTTCTAGGTTCATCAGTGTATGTACCTCTTGCCTTTCTGTTGGTATTTCTAAGAAAGTTTTTGAAGTTTTTGGCAAGATAGGCAATCTCTGTAGCAGAGAGCTCATCATCAAATCCACCACCATCAACATCATCAACTGACTTAAGAGCCATTGATTTGAATTTGTTCACTTTAGGTAGGTCAGACTCATAGGACTGAAGAAATCCTACAAGCTCATCAACAGGGATGGAGTCCACATCATTGCTTTCAGTGATGGCAGTCACTTTGGGTCTAAAGTCTTCAGTTAAGGATCTAAGTATCTTCCTAACAATTTTAGGGTGATCATAGATTTCACCCAAATTAAAAGCAGAATTAACAATATCATTCAGTTTGGCATAAAATTCATCAAATGATTCATCATCAGACATCCTAATGCTCTCAAACCTAGAAGTTAATTGCTGCAGTTTGTTTATCTTAACTGCCTTTATGCCTTCATGCACAATTTGGAGGATTTTCCAAGTAATATGAGCAACCTCAACATTAGAGATCCTCTTAAATTCCTCCATAGAAACAGCATTGAAGATGACATTTATAGCTTTGCTATTGAAGCCAGCTGCTTCTTTTTCAGAAGTTTGCCACTCACTCACAAGAGTAGTGGGCTTCTCCCATCTGTACTCAACGAAATTCCAAACTCTCTCATCAATGGATTTCAAGAATGCTTTCATCCTTACTTTCCAAAAAGCATAGTTATTCCCATCAAAGTGAGGAGGAACAACAAGAGAGTGTCCATGCTCCATGACAATAGGGGTCAAGGATCAGCTCAGAGATCAAAAAATCTCAAACAAAAGAGCTACTGGCTCTGATACCACTTGAACGGTTTTAAACCCCTTAAAACACAACCAGATTGGTTAGCGTAGATTAATTAGCCAAGTTGTTACTTAGTCAAATTATGCAATTCTAGGTTAAAGTAATCAAATAATCATATCAAAATAATAAAGCAGCAGAATAATAAAAAAAACACAATGATATGATTACCTAGGAAACCATACGGTAAAAACCTGGGGAGGATTTGACCTACCGATCCTCAAGGCAAACCTGAATCCATTATGAAAGAATCGAAGTTCATACAAAAGGACTACAAGCTCCCCACTCGACTTCCTAATGCTACCCACCAGTAGAACTTACTGACACGACCACGTGCAAGCTCCGAATCCACAGACTCCTTCTTTCTTGAATTCTTCAATCAGCTACAAGCACCCACGCTTGATATTCTTTAAGCTTCAATGGTAGCAACCAAGTTGATCATCAAGATGTTGATACTATCTCTAACTTGAAAACCCTAAGCTTTGTGTAAAGGAAAGCTCCTCTAGATCTCACAAGAGATTTACACAAAATAGCAATGTATGAGCAACAATACAATTGGAGCAACTCTAAAAACGTAGCTAGGGTTTTGCCTTATATACCCAGGGCAAAAACATAAAACCCTAAACATTTAATGAGTTAGGGCTGAGTTGGAAATTCTGCAGAAAACGCAATCTGGTCGACTTTCGATTGATCGAGCCAGACCGAAATGCCCCAATGCATCTACAGTCTCTCGATTCCAACTTTACAATAATTAAACAACTTTGAGCACACTATAACAAGACTAAACATATCGTTTGGATCATGGTTTGCCAATATTACAAATTAGAGTTCTAAATACATAAATTCCTAAACCTTTAGAACCTAACAGAAGTTATTGGAAAAAAATACTTTGGCTGCTAGTTATTCACGAGTGTTAATGGATTTGAAAATGTGTTGAAAATCGACCTTCGGTAACCATCTCGATGATAACTTTTGAATGGTATGGAATTTTTAGACGCGGCCAGATTGTTTAAGAAAGTAAACATTCTGAACTTGAATTTGAACACAAATTTTTTATTTTTTCAATGGAATTCAAGAGAGTTATTATCATTTTAATATGTCTCACCGTGTTACCCGAAATACGGATTCCAATTATGTGCCGAAAGGTGGGAGTAAAAATGGAAGTCAAACGTTTTGCTCACGAATTTGGCTTGGAAATATTTTTTATATATCGCGGATCAATCATCTTGAAATGAATTTTTGGGTAAATAATACGTTGGCTGCAAGTTATTCACGAGCGTAAATCGATTTGAAAATGTGTTGTAAAGTGACCTTCGGTAATTGTCTCAAAGATAACTTTTGAACGGTAAGGAATTTTTAGACGCGGCCTTGATGTTTTAGAAAGTACACATTCCAAGCTTGAATTTGAACACGAATTTTCTATTTTTTCAATGGAAATCAATAGATTTATTGCCGTTTCAATATGTCTCAACGTGTTACGTGAAATACGGTTTCCAATTATATACCGATAGAGGGGAGTAAAAATGGAAGTCATAATTTTCGCTCACGAATTTGGCTTGGAAATATTTTTCCTATACCGCAGGATCAATCATCTCGAAATGAACATTTCAGAGAAAAAAAAATAATTTGGCTGCTAGTTATTCATGAGTGTTAATGGATTTGAAAATGTGTAGAAAAGTGACCTTCAGTAACCGTCTCGAAGATAACTTTTGAATGGTAAGGAATTTTCAGACGCAGCCCGAATGTTTTAGAAAGTACACATTCTAAACTTGAATTTGATGACGAATTTTGTATTTTTTCGACCGAAATCAAGAGAGTTATTGTCGTTTGAATGTCTCTCACTGTCTTACCCGAAATATGGATTCCAATTATGTGTCGAAAGTAGGGAGTAAAAATGGAAGACAAACATTTCGCTCACGAATTTGGCTTGGAAATATTTTTCATATATCGTGGGTTCAATCATCTTGAAATGAAGTTTTGGGTAAAAAAATACTTTGGCTGCAAGTTATTCGCGAGTGTTAATGGATTTGAAAATGTGTTAAAAAGTGACCTTCGGTAACCGTCTCAAAGATAACTTTTGAATGGTATGGAATTTTTAGACGCGGCCAGATTGTTTAGAAAGTAAACATTCTGAACTTGAATTTGAACACAAATTTTTTATTTTTTCAATGGAATTCAAGAGAGTTATTGTCGTTTGAATGTGTCTCACCGTGTTACCCGAAATACGGATTCCAATTATGTGCCGAAAGGTGGGAGTAAAAATGGAAGTCAAACGTTTTGCTCACGAATTTGGCTTGAAAATATTTTTTATATATCACGGATCAATCATCTTGAAATGAATTTTTGGGTAAAAAATACGTTGGCTACTAGTTATTCACGAACGCAAATCGATTTGAAAATGTGTTGTAAAGTGACCTTCGGTAATTGTCTCAAAGATAACTTTTGAAAGGTAAGGAATTTTTAGACGCGGCCTTGATGTTTTAGAAAGTACACATTCCGAGCTTGAATTTGAACACGAATTTTCTATTTTTTCAATGGAAATCAATAGATTTATTGCCGTTTCAATATGTCTCAACGTGTTATGTGAAATACGGTTTCCAATTATATGCCGATAGAGGGGAGTAAAAATGGAAGTCATAACTTTCGCTCACGAATTTGGCTTGGAAATATTTTTCCTATACCGTGGGATCAATCATCTCGAAATGAACATTTCAGAGAAAAAAAATAATTTGGCTGCTAGTTATTCATGAGTGTTAATGGATTTGAAAATGTGTAGAAAAGTGACCTTCAGTAACTGTCTTGAAGATAACTTTTGAATGGTAAGGAATTTTCAGACGCAGCCCGAATGTTTTAGAAAGTACACATTCTGAGCTTGAATTTGATAACGAATTTTGTATTTTTTCGACGGAAATCAAAAGAGTTATTGTCGTTTGAATGTCTCTCACTGTCTTACCCGAAATATGGATTCCAATTATGTGTCGAAAGTAGGGAGTAAAAATGGAAGAAAAACATTTCGCTCACGAATTTGGCTTGGAAATATTTTTCGTATATCGTGGGTTCAATCATCTTGAAATGAAGTTTTGGGTAAAAAATACTTCGGCTGCAAGTTATTCGCGAGTGTTAATGGATTTGAAAATGTGTTGAAAAGTGACCTTCGGTAACCATCTCGAAGATAACTTTTGTATGGTAAGGAATTTTTAGACGCGGCCAGAATGTTGAAGAAAGTACACATTCTGTGCTTGAAGTTGAACACAAATTTTGTATTTTTTCAATGGAATTCAAGAGAGTTATTGTCGTTTGAATGTGTCTCACTGTGTTACCCAAAATACGAATTCCAATTATGTGCCGAAAGGAGGGAGTAAAAATGGAAGTCAAACGTTTCACTCATGAATTTGTCTTGGAAATATTTTCCATATATCGTGGAATCATTCATCTTGAAATGATGTTTTGGGTAAAAAATACTTTGGATGCTAGTTATGCATGAGCGTTAATCGATTTGAAAATGTTTTGAAAAGTGACCTTCGATAACCGTCTCAAAGATAACTTTTGAACGGTAAGGAATTTTTGGACGCGGCCTTGATGTTTTAGAAAGTATACATTCTGACCTTGAATTTGAACACAAATTTTCTATCTTTTCAATGGAAATCAATAAAGTTATTGTCGTTTCAATATGTCTCAACGTGTTACCTGAAATACGGATTCCAATTATATGCCGATATAGGGGAGTGAAAATGGAAGTTATACGTTTCATTCATGAATTTGGCTTGGAAATATTTTTCCCCTACTGCGGGATCAACAATCTGGAAATGAAATTTTTGGAAAAAAAAACTTTGGCTGCTAGTTATTCACAAGTGTTAATGGATTTGAAAATGTGTTGAAAAGTGACCTTCGGTTACCGTCTCGAAGATAACTTTTGAACGGTAAGGAATTTTTAGATGCGACTAGAATGTTTAAGAAAGTACACATTCTGAACTTGAATTTGAACACAAATTTTGTATTTTTTCAATGGAATTCAAGAGAGTTATTGTCGTTTGAATATGTCTCACCGTGTTACCCAGAATACGGATTCCAATTATGTGCCAAAAGGGGGGAGTAAAAATGGAAGTCAAACGTTTCGCTCACGAATTTGGCTTGGGAATATTTTTTATATATCATGGATCAATCATCTTGAAGTGAATTTTTGGGTAAAAAATACTTTGGCTGCTAGTTATTCACGAGTGTTAATCGATTTGAAAATTTGTTGTAAAGTGACCTTCGGTAACCGTCTCAAAGATAACTTTTGAATGGTGAGGAATTTTTAGACGCGGTCTTGATGTTTTAGAAAGTACACATTCCGAGCATGAATTTGAACAAGAATTTTCTATCTTTTCAATGTAAATCGATAGAGTTATTGCCGTTTCAATATGTCTCAACGTGTTACCTGAAATACGGATTCCAATTATATGCCGATAGAGGGGAGTAAAAATGGAAGTCATAATTTTCGCTCACGAATTTGGCTTTGAAATATTTTTCCTATACCACAAGATCAATCATCGCGAAATGAAATTTTCGGAAAAAAATACTTTGGCTGCTAGTTATTCACGAGTGTTAATGGATTTGAAAATGTGTTGAAAAGTAACCTTCGGTGACCGTCTCGAAGATAACTTTTGAACGGTAAGGAATTTTTAGATGTGGTCAGAATGTTTTGGAAAGTACACATTCTAAGCTTGAATTTGAACATAAATTTTGTATTTTTTCAGTGGAATTCAAGAGAGTTATTGTCGTTTTGAATATATCTCACCGTGTAACTGAAATACGAATTCCTATTATGTGCCGAAAGGAGGGACTAAAAATGGAAGACAAACGTTTCGCTAACGAATTTGGCTTGGAAATATTTTTCATATATCGTGGGATCAATCATCTTGAAATGAAGTTTTGGGTAAAAAATACTTTGGCTGCAAGTTATTCACAAGTGTTAATGGATTTGAAAATGTGTTGAAAAGTGACTTTCGGAAACCATCTCGAAGATAACTTTTGCACGGTTAGGAATTTTTAGACGCGGCCACAATGTTTAAGAAAGTACACATTCTGAGCTTGAATTTGAACACAAATTTTTTATTTTTTCAATGGAATTGAAGACAGTTATTGTCGTTTGAATGTCTCTCACTGTGTTACTCAAAATACAAATGCCAATTATGTGCTGAAAGGAGGGAGAAAAAATGGAAGTCAAACGTTTCGCTCACGAACTTGGCTTGGATATATTTTCCATATATCCCGGGATCATTCATCTTAAAATGAAGTTTTGGGAAAAAAATACATTGGATGTTAGTTATTCATGAGTGTTAATCGATTTGAAAATGTGTTGAAAAGTGACTTTTGGTAACCGTCTCAAAGATAACTTTTGAATGGTAAGGAATTTTTGGACGCGGCCTGGATTTTTTAGAAAGTACACATTCTGAGCTTGAATTTGAACACAAATTTTCTATGTTTGCAATGGAAATCAATAGAGTTATTGTCATTTCCATATGTCTCAACATGTTACCCGAAATATGGATTCCAATTATATGCTGATAGAGGGGAGTAAAATTGGAAGTCAAACGTTTCTCTCACGAATTTTTCTTGGAAATATTTTTCCTATACTGCGGGACCAATAATCTCGAAAAGAAATTTTTGGAAAAAATTACTTTGCCTGCTAGTTATTCACAAGTGTTAATGGATTTGAAAATATGTTGAAAAGTGACATTCAGTAACCGTCTCGAAGATAACTTTTCAATGGTCAGGAATTTTAGACGTGGCCAGAATGTTTTAGAAAGTACACATTCTGAGCTTGAATTTGAACACAAATTTTGTATTTTTTCAACGGAAATCAAGAGAGTTATTGTCGTTTGAATGTGTCTTACCGTGTTACCCGAAATATGGATTCCAATTATGTGCCGAAAGGAGGGGGTAAAAATGGAAGACAAACGTTTCACTCACGAATTTGGCTTGGAAATATTTTTCGTATATTGTGGGGCCAATCATCTTGAAATGAATTTTTGGGTAAAAAATACTTTGGATGCTAGTTATTCACGAGTGTTAATGGATTTGAAAATGTGTTGAAAAGTGACCTTCGGTAACCGTATCAAAGATAACTTTTGAACGGCAAGGAATTTTTAGACGCGGCCTTGATGTTTTAGAAAGTACACATTCTGAGCATGAATTTGAACACAAATTTTTTATTTTTCAATGGAGTTCAAGAGAGTTATTGTCGTTTGAATGTGTCTCACTGTGTTACCCGAAATACGAATTCCAATTATGTGCCGAAAGGAGGGAGTAAAAATGGAAGTCGAACGTTTCGCTCACGAATTTGTTGGAAGTATTTTCCATATATCGCGGGATCATTCATCTTGAAATGAATTTTTGGGTAAAAAATACTTTGGATGCTAGTTATTCGTGAGCGTTAATCGATTTGAAAATGTGTTGAAAAGTGACCTTCGGTAATCGTCTCAATGATAACTTTGGAACGGTAAGGAATTTTTGGACGCGGCCTTGATGATTTAAAAAGTAGACAGTCTGAGCTTGAATTTGAACATGAATTTTCTATCTTTTCAATGGAAATCATTAGAGTTATTGCCGTTTCAATATGTCTCACTGTGTTACCTGAAATATGGATTCCAATTATACGCCGATAGAGGGGAGTAAAAATGGAAGTCAAATGTTTCGCTCACGAATTTGGCTTGGAAATATTTTTCCTATACCGCGGGATCAATCATCTCAAAATAAATTTTTTTGAAAAAAAGATACTTTGGCTGCTAGTTATTCACGAGCGTTAATCGATTTGAAAATGTGTTGAAAAGTGACCTTCGATAACCGTCTGAAAGATAACCTTTGAACGGTAGGGAATTTTTGGACACGGCCTTGATGTTTTTTAAAGTACACATTCTGAGCTTGAATTTGAACACAAATTTTCTATCTTTTCAATGGAAATCAATAGAGTTATTGTCGTTTCAATATGTCTTAACGTGTTACCTGAAATACGGATTCCAATTAGATGCCGATAGAGGGGAGTTAAAATGGGAGTCATAATTTTCGCTCACGAATTTGGCTTGGAAATATTTTTCCTACACTGCGGGACCAATCATCTCGAAATGAAATTTTTGGAAAAAAATACTTTGGCTGCTAGTTATTCACCAGTGTTAATGGATTTGAAAATGTGTTTAAAAGTGACCTTCAGTAACCATCTCGAAGATAACTTTTGAACGGTAACGAATTTTTAGACGCGGCTAGAATGTTTTAGTAAGCACACATTCTGAGCTCGAATTTGAATGCAAACTTTGTATTTTTTCAATGGAAATCATGAGAGTTGTTGTCGTTTGAATCTGTCTCACCGTGTTTCTCGAAATATGGATTCCAATTATGTGCCGAAAGGAGGGAGTAAAAATGGAAGACAAACGTTTCGCTTACGAATTTGGCTTGGAAATATTTTTCATATATCGCGGGATCAATCATCTTGAAATGAAGTTTTGGGTAAAAAATACTTTGGCTGCTAGTTATTCACAAGTGTTAATGGATTTGAAAATGTGTTGAAAAGTGACTTCAGTAACCGTCTCGAAGATAACTTTTGAACGGTAATGAATTTTTAGACACGGCCAGAATGTTTAAGAAAGTACACATTCTGAGCTTGAATTTGAACATAAATTTTGTATTTTTTCAATGGAATTCAAGAGAGTTATTGTCGTTTGAATATGTCTCATTGTGTTACCCAAAATACGAATTCCAATTATGTGCCGAAAGGAGGGAGTAGAAATGGAAGTCAAACGTTTCGCTCACGAATTTGGCTTGGATATGTTTACCATATATCGTGGGATAATTCATCTTGAAATGAAGTTTTGGGTAAAAAATACTTTTGATGCTAGTTATTCATGAGCGTTAATCGATTTGAAAATATGTTGAAAAGTGACCTTCGGTAACCGTCTCAAAGATAACTTTTGAACGGTAAGGAATTTTTGGACGCAGCCTTGATGTTTTAGAAAGTACACATTCTGAGCTTGAATTTGAACACAAATTTTCTATCTTTTCAATGGAAATCAATAGAGTTATTGTCATTTCAATATGTCTCAACGTGTTACCTGAAATATGGATTCCAATTATATGCCGATAGAGGGGAGTAAAAATGGAAGTCAAACGTTTCTCTCACGAATTTGTCTTGGAAATATTTTTCCTATACCACGGGACCAATAATCTCGAAATGAAATTTTTGGAAAAAATTACTTTGGCTGCTAGTTATTCACGAGTTTTAGTGGATTTGAAAATGTGTTGAAAAGTGACCTTCAGTAACCGTCTCGAAGATAACTTTTCAATGGTATGGAATTTAGTCGTGGCCAAAATGTTTTAGAAAGTACACATTCTGAGCTTGAATTTGAACATAAATTTTGTTTTTTTTCAACAGAAATCAAGAGAGTTATTGTCGTTTGAATGTGTCTTACCGTGTTACCCGAAATACGGATTCCAATTATGTGCCGAAAGGAGGGAGTAAAAATGGGAGACAAACGTTTCTCTCATGAATTTGGCTTGGAAATATTTTTCATATATTGCGGGATCAATCATCTTGAAATGAAGTTTTGGGTAAAAAATACTTTAGCTGCTAGTTATTCACGAGTGTTAATGGATTTGAAAATGTGTTGAAAAGTGAGCTTCGGTAACCGTATCGAAGATAACTTTTGAACGGTAAGGAATTTTTAGACGCAACCAGAACGTTTAAGAAAATACACTTTCTGAGCTTGAATTTGAACACAAATTTTGTATTTTTTCAATGGAATTCAAGAGAGTCATTGTCATTTGAATGTGTCTCACTGTGTTACCCGAAATACGAATTCCAATTATGTGCCGAAAGGAGGGAGTAAAAATAGAAGTCAAACGTTTCGCTCACGAATTTGGGTTGGAAATATTTTCCATATATCACAGGATCATTCATCTTGAAATGAATTTTTGGGTAAAAAATACTTTGGATGCTAGTTATTCGTGAGCGTTAATCGATTTGAAAATGTATTGAAAAGTGACCTTCGGTAACCGTCTCAAAGATAACTTTTGAACGGTTAGGAATATTTGGACGTGGCCTGGATGTTTTAGAAAGTACACATTCTGAGCTTGAATTTGAACACGAATTTTCTATCTTTTCAATGGAAATCAATAGAGTTATTGTCGTTTCAATATGTCTCAATGTGTTACCTGAAATATGGATTCCAATTATATGCCGATAGAGGGAAGTAAAAATGGAAGGCAAATGTTTCGCTCACGAATTTGGCTTGCCAAGCTTTTTCTACAATCCCATTGCCAACCAGGGGCCTGCAAAGGCCCTGATCAAATCCTCCAAACACTTCCAAAATCTTGCCCTGCCATTTACGTTAGGAGGGCCATAAATCGAAAGAAAGAGTCAAGGTGAGGAAGGAGGATCATAATAGACTAGAGATGCAATAACATTTTTGTCAGAGTACACAATCTTTAAATCCACACCAGCTTTCCAAAAAATGGCTAGACCTCCATATTTACCAGCAGGATCCACACAAAACTTATCTACAAAACCTATACTTGAGAGAATATTTTCAATCCTACGTGACTGATGTTAGAAGTTCTCTATATGGCATAACTATATTGCTCATTTTGTGGCATACCATAAGAATTACATTTGAAAAATTAATTTCAATTATATCATATGTTACTGACAAGAAAAAAAAGGAAGGAAAACTCAGGAAAAATTTAACTACTAATATTAATTGCAATTACATCACATTTTAGCATTTTAATATTATTTAATTAAAATGAATAAATATAACAACATAAATATAAAGATATGAAAGTTAATATAGAAGAAGGGTGTTCTTTCGGGTAGAGTTTTGGGCTTAAACACTTTGTGCATAATTTGTTATAGTCATACGACATTTGTTGAGAAGTTATATCCAGGGGGAGATAAGTCAGAGAATGTCTATTCTGGTTACAAAGATTAGCCAAGAGTGTCGCACCTCAATCCCAATTGTGTTGTCTAATTGTTCTTCAAAATAATAATGTTTAGAAGTATTTATTCAGTTTCTCTTTATATTATTTCCATTACTATCATGTTTCCACTATCACATCTCATGTTCCTAAACAAAACCAACCACCTTATTGCCATTATATCTCACACCTAAAAAATACTGGTCATTCAAATCTCTTGACTCACACATTATGAATGTGAAATACGAAAGGCTAGTATACATGGCACTGTATGAAGGGAATAAATCAAAATATAACAAAAAAATAATTAGTTTTCTTCCGGAGAAACCAGTCAGCAAAATGAAATTTTGCTCAATAAAAGAAAAAAAAAATCAGACTCCCTTCTTATTTAAAATCAAGTCTTATTAATATATGACTTTCTAAAATTAAAATAATATTCAAATGCAAATCGAAACTTGTTAGGTTCTAAATGTTTAGAACAATTGGCAAAATTGAACACAAACTTGTTTAGATATAGATCTTAGAGTCTATAGGTTTTATCAAACAATGCTCAAGGTGATTCAAGTCAAGATTCAAGAACATACAAGCTGTAAGAAGAAGACTTCATATTATGCCTGGTTTGATTGATCGAAGAACAGGCTCGATCAATCAAAAATCGTATCTGCAAAATTTTAAGTCGGCCCAAACAGCAGCTTAAGCCCATTAAGGATTAAGGTTTCAAATCTACTTCTCCCACTATATAAAGGAAACCCTAAGCCACGTTTTTGAGACTGAAGAAAGAGAGATTAGAGTGCCTCTTGTGCCTCTTTTGGTTTTAAGGTTTTGTACCCAAACCTCTCTAAAGTCTTGGTTGCTTGAGAGTTGTATTGTTGCTCATATTGCTGTTTTGTGTAAATTTCTTGTGAAATTTAGAGGAGCTTTCCTTTACACAAAGCTTAGGGTTTTCAAGAAGGAGATGTTATCTACACCTTGATGATTAACTCAGTTGCTGCCATTGAAACTTAAAGAAAAACAAGTGTGGGTGCTTGTATCTGGTGGTGAATCCAAGAAAGAAAGAGTCCGTGGTCTCAGAGCTTGCACGTGGTCATGTTAGTAAGTTCTACTGGTGGGTAGCAATAAGAAGTCGAGCGTGGGGGCTTGTAAGTCTTATTGTATGAACTTCGATTCTTTCAAGATAGTGGGTTCAAGTTTACCTTAAGGATAGCTAAGTCAAATCCTCCCCAATTTTTTACCGTGTGATTTCCTAGGTTATCATATCATTGTGTTATTTACTTTTCTGCTACTTTATACTTGATATGATTATGTGTTTGTGATAACCTAAATTTGCATAATTTGACTAAGTTAATCACTTGGCTAATTAACTAGGTTAATCCGATTGTGTTAAGAGGTCTAAAAACTGTACAAGTAGTATCAGAGTAGGTAGCTCTTTTGTTGTAGATCTTTTGATCTCTGAGCTGATCCTTGACCCTTGTTATCATGAATAATTTGAAGTGTCTCTCTGCTCATGTTTGTGATGATTTGAATAAAAAGGACACTGTTGTTTCTGTTGATATTATTGATGCTTGTGAAACGCTTCATAAGGAATTAGTGAAATCTATTAAAATTGTGAAGAAATTCAAGGAAGAGTTAAAATTGGCTAATCTTGAAAAAGAGGATTTGATTGTGAGATTAGATTAGTCTAATAAAAAGAATAAATTTTTAAGAAATCAAATTTCCTTTCAAGATGAGAAGATGAAAAGCTTGGAAAAAGAGTTAGTTGAATCAAAAGCTAAAATTGAAAATTTGACTAGTACCAAGCGTGTTGTAGAAAACAGAAGTGTTTGTGTTTCTTTTAAGCCTAAAACTAAGAAAGTTTATATCCCTCCTTTCAAGAGGAATAATAAAGAAAAAGCTTATTTTGTTAGGTTAGACAAAAGTAAAAGTTCTGATGTAGACGCTGAAGTTTCTAAACCTATGTCTAAACCTACTGTTGGAGAGCATAATAAATTTGTTTTTGTGCCTACCTGTCACATTTGTGGTGTTGTTGGTCATATTAGACCAAATTGTTCTTTGTTGAGGCAAAAACCAAAATTTGAGACTAGATTTGTTGTTAAGAATACTGATGTTCCTAAATTTGTTCCTGTCTACCACTTTTGTGGTGTCCATGGTCACATTCGTCCTAATTGTCATAAATTGAAATTTAAACATTCTGTGTTTCAATCTAGGATATGTGATGATATGTTTCCTGCCATAAGTCCATATAAATTGTTTCATATGCTTTTGAAAAATTTGAGCTTATTGGCTTGTGAAAGGAATTTGCAGGATTTTAGTATTTCTCAGAAAATTGGTGTAATCCCTCAAATACACTCTGGTTCTCATGGTTTTTTACTTACAAAGCCGAAGACTCATGCTAGATGGGTGAGAAAAGATTCTCTAAGGTGAGTGTTGCTGACTTGTCCCTGATTTAATTCTTTCAATTATTTGTAGACATGTTTTGTTTCTGTTTTTGGTCGTGTTTTTTTTAGGTTGTTTTTTATTAAAAAAAAAAATCCAAAAACATTGAAAATTTTTTAAAAAGACAAAAATATTTTATTTTGTGTCTTGTTTTATTTGTTTTTCAGGATTACATGAGTTATGATATCTCTCTCTTGATTTCGAACATACTTGAAATTGTGGAGAAACTTGAATAGTATGTGTTATATAATTGCTAAGCTTTTTCTGATTTTGTGTGAGTATGTACTAGTTTGTACATGTACTCAAGGGTTAATTAAGAAATTTATATTTCTTGTTTTTGTACCGTTTATAGCTTAGTTAAGCACTGTCATGCATTACATTTGCATTTTTAATCATTTAGCATAATGTGTGCTTTTTGTTTTTGGTCATAAATTTTTTAAAACGAAAAAGATTTTTGTGTTTTGTATTTCACATCTTGGATTTGTAATCAAGGATTGGCCATATCATTTTTACATAACAAGTTTATGTACCTTGTTTAGCTTGGATGAGCTTATTTAATGCACTTAACTAGTTGAAGTTTTGTAGTGCATGTTGTGTGGGAAAGATGTTTATGGTGTTTACTACGTTGTCTTAATCTTGAAGTCACATGTTATTTGACTGTCGGACTTGATCCTTTTGAGAAAGGCATAAATAACCATCTCACCACTATTTACTAGCCAATCATGAATACCTTAGTGCATATCGTAAGATTCTGTACTCGAGAAAGTGTAGCACATACACAAAAAGAACATAAGGTGTAGCCTCAGTTTAATTGCTTAATGCTTAAAATTGGTGTGTACTATTAGGCTTGATGCCAAATCACATAATTAAAATTGGTGTGTATATTATGAGGCAAAATTCAAGAAACTTACATGATTGCAAACTTATGTTCTAGGAGATGTGGGAGTTATATGATGTAACTCTTTAGGTAATAGTCTATTTTAAATTCTATGTGATGAATTTTGTAGACTTTGTGATTGATTTCTATTCACATATCACCTCACATGTATCTCAAGTTTTTGCTAGTTGCACACACTAGACAAGTTACTCTTTGTTAAACTTGGTACATTTTATTATGTGTGATCTTGTTGTGGTCATCCAAGATTAAAAGTTCCTTGATCTTAATGCAAAATGTGTTTAAAGTTTGAGATATTGGAAATTTTAGAGCTTGAATGTACCTGAATTGGAGATTTTGTTCAATTGGGTTAAAATTGATGAAATTGGCTTGTTGTTTTGATGTAATTGATCATTCTTATTTGTTCTCTCTCATGTGTAATGGTCAATTTGTCAATTTATTTCAAAACATTCAAGTGTTTTTCAATTTTTTTTGGGGTTTTTGTTAGAAACTCTATGCTCAAGCCAATTTTGTAAATTTAAACTTATATTGAACTTAGTTTCACTGCATTAGAACATGCATCATGACATATTTTTCATGTATCATGTATGTTTAGGATTCACATGCATTGCATTGTTTTTGTATCCATCTTGCAATTTTGTAGTCATATCTCTCATTGTTTTCATACATAACATGCATACACTTTGCTACATTGGGTACACAACTAGATTTAAAATTTGATTGATTAATTTTTGAGTTATGTACTTTCTAGTATATGCTATTTTTATGTGTGAACTGCAGAAAATATTTTTCTTAAGGAGATATGATGGATAATCAATGTGCCAATATTTCTCAACTCATGCAACTATTTATGGGTCACATAGTGTCATGTTTGCATTTATTGAAAGAGAGAATATTTTTCTTCATGTGTATCCTTACCTTAGTTTTTAACTTTGGTTTGTGTTTTTCCCCCCCTCCTAATTTTTCCCCAAACTGTTTTTCCCAACACTTGTTTTGTTTTTCTTATTTTTATAAGGGGATAAACTTATTTTTGACCTTTGTTGTTTATAGGGGGAGTTGTCTCTATTTTCTATAGAGTTGAATTGTCTTGTGTTCCCTTCGTTCTCTATTTCCTCTTACTCTTTTGTTGAGTTGTTACTCTTTGTCTGAGTTATCTTTGTCAATACGTGACAAAAAAGGGGGAGGTTTAGATGAAATGTGGGAATATGTGTGGAAAATACAAGAATGTTTTGTTTAGGGGAAGTTAATATTGTTTTTGATGTATCTAACTTAAGGGGAGAGTTAGTTTGCATATTTGTTGATTTACTGTTTTTTTGTCACACATGCGTTTATGCGTTTTGTTTAGTGTTTCAGGAAATATACAGGTTGATTCAATTGAGTTGCTGTCTACACTTGTAACTGATAGATAGTAGTTAGGTTGAATTTGTTGTAATGGGCATTTTATTGTATTGGGTTGTTCTTGTATTTGAGCATTTCATTTTGTATGAAAGTTTTGTCACGAATTATCAAATGGGGAGTTTGTTTGGTTCTAAATGTTTAGAACTATTGGCAAATCGTAAACACAAACTTGTCTAGACATAGATCTTAGAGTCTATAGGTTTTATTATACAATGCTCAAGGTGATTCAAGTCAAGATTCAAGAACATACAAGCTGTAGGAAGAAGACTTCATATTCTGCCTGGTTCGATCGATCGAAGAATAGGCTCGATCAATCGAAAATAATATCTGTAGAATTTTAAGTCGGCCTAAAGAGTAGCTTAAGCCCATTAAGGATTAGGGTTTCAGATCTACTTCTCCCACTATATAAAAGAATTCCTAAGCCATGTTTTTGAGACTGAAGAGAGAGATTAGAGTGTCTCTTGTGCCACTTTTGGTTTTAGGGTTTTGTACCCAAACCTCTCTAAAGTCTTGATTGCTTAAGAGTTGTATTGTTGCTTATATTGCTGTTTTGTGTAAATCTCTTGTGAGATCTAGAGGCGCTTTCCTTTACACAAAACTTAGAGTTTTCAAGAAGGAGATGTTATCTACACCTTGTTGATCAACTCAGTTGCTGTCATTGAAACTTAAAGAAAAACAAGCGTGGGTGCTTGTATCTGGTGGTGAATTTGAGAAAGAATGAGTCTGTGGTCTCGGAGCTTGCACATGGTCATATTAGTAAGTTCTACTGGTGAGTAGCAATAAGAAGTCGAGCGTAGGAGCTTGTAAGTCTTATTGTATGAACTTCGATTCTTTCAAGATAGTGGGTTCAAGTTTACCTTGAGGGTAGCTAGGTCCAATTCTCCCCAGGTTTTTACCGTGTAGTTTCTTGAGTCATCATATCATTGTGTTATTTACTTTTCCGCTGCTTTATACTTGATATGATTATGCGTTTGTGATAACCTAGATTTGCATAATTTGACTAAGTTAATTACTTGGCTAATTAACTAGGTTAATCCGGTTGTGTTAAAGGGTCTAAAAACCGTACAAAACTCATTGTATCAACTATCTACAAATAAATAAGAATTTATTTAAAAGATAAAATTTAAGTACAATATCTTAGGTACTATTTCCTAGGTTTCCTTTTTAAAATTCAGTTATGTGACTACTTAACTAAAAAAATATACTTCTATCTCATGAATAAAAATCCACATGGCTGAATTTTAAGAAAGGAACCTAAGGAACAACACCTAAGTACTGTACCTAAGTCTTGCCCTTATTTAAACTTTTCTAATAAACGTAACAATTTATTTTTATTTACTTTGACAGACCATGTTCTATTAGTTATCGTTTGAATCATTATTTACGTGCTATATATTATTTTCGTAGGGAAGCCGATTGTAGACCATTTATGGG
The DNA here is from genome assembly GCA_963669245.1 of Quercus cerris. NCBI lineage: Eukaryota > Viridiplantae > Streptophyta > Magnoliopsida > Fagales > Fagaceae > Quercus > Quercus cerris. The sequence continues at coordinate 7,917,993 of OY770012.1, forward strand.
ACGGTGCTTGGCATAAATTATTTCTAGAGTCATTTCTATACCAACGAAATTTAGGAAGTGCCCCCACCCCCCCCCGAAAAAAAAAATAATAATCATTTTACCACAATTTTTATCATTGGCTTTTTCTTTGGTCTAGAATTTCTGTTGCCGTGCTTGACTGCTTGTGCTCATATTGGCTGAAGTAAACATCAAATTCTTGATGAATTAGGATCTATTTTGAACAAAACCATTTTATGGTTTAAGTTAAATATTACAAACCTAAAAATAGATTTGAAGTCACATTACTTAAAATTTGAAATGGAGTGGTATAAAGTAAAACTAAAGAACGGATTCTCTCCATTTTATCTGAATTTGTAGATGGTGTTTAATGAAGGCCAAGCCTAAGAAAATGAGTTTTATCTGCCAATCAAAAGCATTTCTGTTCGACCACTTCCTTGAAGCTATTGGATCAAATTGATATTTAAAAGGTAAAATATGATTAGCTCGACAGTTAGACGTGCATCTTTTGTGACAGTTGAATAGAGTGACCAGGATGCAATGGTCAACAATTTATTTTTTAAACCCTTGCATGATCCACGTGGGTTTCCAAAGAAATACAAATCGCATTTTTAGTCTTGGGGTTTTAAGTTTTTTAAAATTATAATCCAGTTATTAAATTAAGTGTTGAGGCATGGTTCCCGTTGGCAGTGTTCAAGCTTACTCCAGTGGTGAAGGTAGAGAAAAGATGAAAGGTTCTATAGAGTTGGCTTTTCTTTTACTCAGTTTAGGTGTTCTTTTTTTTCTTTTTTTTCTTTTTTTTTTTTAAAATTTAAATCATAAACAAGTTTGTTCTAAAAATAAATCATAAACAAGTTTTAAAATAAGATATGATATGTTAACCCTGCAGTGTTGTACAGATCGATCCTCACAAGCACTTGTCAACTCTATCCCGAATAAAACAGGCAACACTTTGTTATGGATCCGAGTTCAGAGTACATAATATGGAGCATGCCACAACAGTTTGTAACTCTACCATTAATTACTGGCCGGAAATTATTTTCGGACCCGTTAAATTTTTACTTTTTTATTTAATGAATGCAATAAGATTTGAATTTATGATATATGCTCTATAATGATTCTTGTTATCATCGGTTCTAATTAACTCAAATGATAAAATCATAAATCTTTTATCTTCGAATGAAAGACTTGGATTTTAATTAAAATTTTAAACTAATTTCTGAAAAATTTTCTTGAGTTAATCATAGTTAGTACCATACATCAACAATTAAGTAAATTTGAAAAATTAAATGGAACTAATTTTTTCTGATCATCTAGATAAGATTGAGTATGTTATTGAGTTTGACATTCTCAAAAGAAATGTATCAAAATATTTTGAGGATGATAAATTTGTTGGACATTTTTTGTTTGCATTCATGGAATATGATATTACAATTTTATTGGAAGAACATGTACATGCTTATCTCACTTGTGTTTCAAAAATGATAATGATTTTTGTGGTATCCAATCTCTCAGTTATTCAAATTATTGATTTATAAGGTTTTACAGAATTTTCATTATCTATCTAGTTTGAGAGACTTTGAAGGAGTCGTTGTACGTGCTTGTAAAGATCACTTGTCTTCTTGCGTCGGTAGAGAATTCACATGATTTGCTGTGCTAATTGTCCTAAGGTGAATTGTCAAAACATTATTGCTGCATATCACATGCGATCATAACATCCTTTTTGGCTTTTTCTCAAGAAATTATTATTGGATATCACACTTTCTTGTTGGACATCACATACTCACATTATTGTGTTTTTTTGAATTGCCTCACATTCTTCCAGAGAAATTATTATTGCCTCACATACTCACATCCTTTTTGCCTTACACCAAAATATCCACTATGGACGATACTAACATAAACTCACAACCCGAAAGCCTATTAATAGGATAAGAAGAGCTAGTTATTTTTAAAAATTTATTAATTATATAATATATTTTAAATATATATATTTATATATTAAATATATGAATGAGTCGGGTTGGGTTTGGTGGATTTGAAATTTTATGACCCAAATCCAACTTGACCCACTATCAAAAATTTTTTGTAACCAACCCTATCCCCAGGTCACGTGGCCTCCTGTGTTGTATTTTTATTTATATTTTCTTTAACGAGGTGCAAAAGAAAATTATAATATTTCTATATAATTCATCTTTAACTCAAAAAAAATAGTACAATACTATATAAGTAGTAATTATACTATATGTACTGTACCTTAGTCCAATAATACAGTACTTTTTTATTAAAAAAAAAAAAAACTGTATACTTGTCATGGTTAGCATTATTAATTATTATATATAAATAATTAGCGGTCTCTTGATGGTAATGCATTACGAAATAATAATTTTGTATTTTTGACTTTGTTAATTGTTTCTTAATACTAAAAGGATATTTATTTGAATTTTCATGATGTTTTTATTATTTATATTCTGGCCCTTTAATTCGAAATCCTGTCCGCCCCTGTGCATATGGTATGGATATGGAGGAATCAGAGCTGGAGCACCTTCTGGACCACCTTTACGTGCTTGGTAAAATCCTGTCCGTCCCTGTGCATATGGTATTGATATGGACAATCAGAGCTGGACCACCTTTACCCAAACGTGCTTGGTAACGTTTATTCTACAAATTGCTATGTATATAAAAAAAAAAAAAAAAGATGACGTAATGATACTGGAGAAATGTTGACGTAATATTATGAGATATAGTTGCAGTAGTTTTCACATATTATATATATCCTTATGGGCTTCATTTGATTGCTGCGAGAACCATACATCGCATTAGCCGTTGATAGTTTGCACTTCATTGTTTCTGCTGCAACTGCAACGCAATTAATAACTGAGGTAGGCTTTCATACCGTTTCTTATTCAAGTTCCTTTGTCTGTCTATCTATTTATTTAGTTTCTCGTTTTAAGTTTTTGTAATGCCTGTGAGTTTCGACCTTTACTGGTTACATCTGCTAATAGGTTTAAGTCTGTTTTAAATGTTTATACAGCTAATATATAATATTTTCATAACAATTTCACAACAAAGCTCAAGAGTAAATATTAATTCGTTTGTTGGAACTACTCCTGCTTCTGAAGTCTGAACTTGTCGCTTTTTAGTCCATTCAGTAAAAGGCATGCAATAGAGCCAATTTGAAATGTAGTAATGAACAAGACTGGTGTTGCTTTAACGGCAACAACCTTGTTCACAGTCTCTAATTTTCGTTTAAATTTTGCTCCATCACGGAAATTATCATCCAAGTCTACACATCAATTTTATAAAATAGCAGAAACTCAACTCAGAGTAGTATGAGCTTCAACGAGTGGTTGACTCATTGAAAGGAGATCTGAAATCTCTCTCCTTAAGCATTCTACAAAGAGAGGTTCTAGAACTATAACTTTTATTTTTTTGGTTACAACTTTGACAAATTATAAGTAGTTACCTATTATTTTCACATAGATCTACTATTTTTTTTTCCACCACTCACAGTTTGCTACCACATCACATGCAATTGTGGCAAAGTTGTGGTTGAAAAAATTTGTGGGCATAGATTTTCTCTTCTATAAATGCATTTTTATTTTATTTTTTACATTTGACAATTTAATTTTGTAGACATTAATGCATTAATTCATGATTAAATTACAAATTAATTTGAGTATCAAAGTAACATTTTTTTTTAATCAAACATTTAAAGTCTGCTTTTGATAATGAATGTCCTAAGGGTAGAAGTTAAGGGTAATAGCACTTTTTATCTTGAGGCATGGAAAAATGACACTATACAGGAAAAGACACTCACCTCTCTTGATGTTTTAAGAAAATAACACTCCCCATCCCACTTCCATTAATATTAGTAACAGATATTCCAAAATTTTCAAATATTCTCTTTATCAAAGTTTAACCATAATTAGTAAAAGAGCTTATTATAAAGGGTTTTACTAATGTATATCTTTAGGGAATAGGTTATTAAACCATTTTAAGAAAAAAATTTATCAGGAATTGAAAAAGTTGTCAAACTTTTTAACAGCTTTTTCAATTCACGAATTTTATTTTATTTTTTTCTAAAATAGATTGTTAAGGTATGTCTTTAGGGTATACATTAACCGAATTTCCCCCATTAAAAAAAAAAAGGCCTTTTTTTTTTTTTTTGACAAACAACAAGTCAACTTAAATTAAAGACTAAGCTACATATTGAACTGATATTATTCGAGTTTGAATTATTAAACATAAGTGCTTACTATCTCAATATGCTAATTAAGATTTGGTTGCTAATTATCATTACTTGATAAAGCGTTGTTCTTTTCATATATATATATATATATATATAGATATATTACTAAGTAAATATATCTTAACAACCCTCCCTTCCCAAACACATACATGAACTACAATTCCAAAAGCCAAAAAAAGAAAAAAAAATGATGAGTCTTAATTTTTTTAGTTGCACCTCACCAAGGCAATGTTAGCTTTAGACAATTTAACTCTATAAGGGAGGGTAATTTTGGAAATTTGCCCTTAACCAAAGAGCGGGTTAGTATACAACATTTTTAACATCAATTTTATAGAATCAAAGCAAATAGATCTCAATGGGGGAAAGTGTTTTTCCTCTATAGGTTTGGGGTGGAGTGTCAGTCTCCCAAACATCAAAGGAGAGAAGTGTAATCACCCCTTACAAAAATAAAGTTAAACTATATAAATATATCCAAAAAAGTACACAAAACCACAATAATTTTATGCATGTAAACCTATAAATCATTAACAAGTATATTTTCTTCTTTAAAAGATATACATTATAGCTCATAATTGAACATGAACACATTACCCTATTCTTTAAAGTAATCTTTCTGTTTATGAAAATCACTCGTTTTCTACCATTGTAAAGTTTTTTGAGTATTAATTTGCACACCAATTAAGAAATACGCCATTTTGGATGTATTTCTATGGTTGTCTTAATTCTCAAATAATTATATGCATTTTTATTCATGAAAATAAGAGTTTTTTTGTGTTGGCATATTTCACTTATTTGTCGTAGCTTATCTGAATATTGTTTATCAAAATACATAGTTTTTAATAAATTTAAAGTTAATGTGGGACAAATAGCTAAAAACTATCTTATTTTTAAAAGAGTTAAAAGTTAAATAATGTACAAAAAAAATTTGAGACAAAAAGTAAAAAAGCTTTTTCCAAACACACTCTAAGGATATTATAAATTTTATTATATAAGTTTTATACATATATGCATGTGTCAATTTCATAATAAAAAAATGTGATTGATAAATTTATTTATCATATCAGTTTTCCATGTATTTGATAGTTAAGTGAAAAATGCAAAGAAGTTACTACCTAAACACACACACTCTCTCTCTCTCTCTCTCTCTCTCTCTCTCTCATAACTTGTTGAGTGATTGTGTGATTGAAGAAGGGGGGGGGGGGGAATAAAAAGAACTAGCAAAAAAAAAAAAAAAACACAATCGGGCTTAACGACCTATGTCAACAAGTGAAAGTCATTGACAACTACATCTTGTCTATTAAGTAGTTCAATTTTCAATTAACCAAAAATAAGATTTATGTACTAAATACCTCTAGGTTAACCTTAGACTAACCTTAGGTTAGTTTGCTTGTTATAAAAACTATTAGTTTGGGATTCTTGGACCATAATATCTCCAACATATATATAGTGGGGGGAGATTTGATGACACAAAGACAAGCTAAAAATACACGTGCATCCATTTAAAATAAAAATGTATATTGATGGCCCTAATAGTTGTATGTATGTATGTGTCTAAAATGATGTGTTTATCCTAGTGTCTCGTTCTAATTAAAAAATCATTTAAATTATTATGATTTCTCTATGTGAAATTCTATTAAAAATTTTCAAAAATTTTGAAATTTTATTTTGAAATGTTAATAAATCTTTCAAGAAATTAAAAAAGAGTTATTAAAAACAAGTTGTGTGATATTTTGCAATTAGAAAAATGCTAAAGCTACTACAAATTTTACCACAAAAAACATACAAACCTAAGTGTCGATTTATGTTTTTTTTAAAGGTTAAAAAATGGGCTTCTTGTTAGATTTGTTGTTGTCATTTGGGATAGTTTTTGTTATTTTTTAGGCTATTAATTTTTGTTGTTATATGGGAAATTTTATGGGTCAAGGATCAAGAATTATGTTTGGAGGGGCTAAGTTAAATTTTTTAAGGCTCAAATTCTAAATCAACCTTTTATATATGCATTTTTTACTATTTTTTAAACCTTGTTTTGGGGGGGGGGGGGGGGGGGGGAATAGGCCCTATAGGCCTGGCTCACAATCATTTAGGTTTCTTGGATTGGATCATGTGCTTGCTTATATATATATATATAGAGAGAGAGAGAGAGAGAGAGAGAGAGAGAGAGAATCATGTGCTTGTTCAACTCCCCATCTCTTGGTCTCAACTATTTTACCAAACCACCCCATAAGTTTTTTAATCTTTGGGACATTTTAAACCTTAAATATTATAATGTAAGGTTGATGCAACAAATTAAACTCTATAGTGTTAAAAGTAACAAATGAAATCCCAAAATTTTAAAAAGTAAAAAAAATTAAATACTTAGGTGCTCATGTTAAATATCAAATACAATGTAATTCCACTTAATTAGGTGAGGTTTAATTTGTAACATTTTGAAATATCATTGTTTATTAGACCGGCCGGGCCCCTAATAAACTATGTGTAGAGTTTAAATGTAATTTACCCTAATCTTTTCCTCCACTCCTATCTTCATATTTATGTTCCCAATCATTGTATTAGGTCTTTCAGTTGTAAACATATCTCTCTGTAACTGGATGCATGCTTCCTTGCGATCCTAAAGATGTAGTAGCCAAAATGATTTGTTTTCTCATTTTTGAAAGTTAATCTTTGGTTGTTTATATTCAATTTGACAAATTATTGTTAGAATAAATTTTGAAAATTTGTGGATTTGCTTCATGAGTGTGTTTTTTTTTTTTTTTTTGGTCATTAAAAAAAAAAAAAAAAAAAAAAAATCCTATAGAATTGGTTTGTGCTATAAATTCCAACTATAGAAAAATAGGTCACATTTATATTTGATGCAACAGAACATAATAATTACAGTATGTAATATAAATTTATCAATAAGTAACTTAAATTATTATATATAATTATAAATAACAGATTTGCATGCACTATTTCTTCTTTTTTCTCTTCTCAATGATATGTAATGTAATCCAAACTAATATCCCAAATATCAATGAGAACGTGTATTCTAGAATGCGAATTATACAATAGAAGAGATAACTATTGTAAAATATTCTGATGAGTCACCTAGTGTTTCTAATGTTAGGTACTCTTTTGTTTGTTATCAGGAAATTTAAGAAAGACAACTTGAATGATGGAAGAATCAGGAAGCGTTCCCTGTAATATTTTCAAGGTTCCCTATGATGTTCGCAAATTGAATATAAATGCCTACATGCCTAGAATTATTTCAATTGTCCCTTTTCACCATGGCAACAGCAGATTGAAACCCATGGAAAAGCATAAAGAAATATACTACGAGAGTTTCAAGGCACGACTTCAGAAACAAAGCGATACTGTAGACAGCATTATAAAGGATTGGGAAGAAAGCATTCGTAGTTGTTATGCAGAACCAATTCAACATGTCACAGCTGTTTTCGTGAAGATGATCCTAGTGGATGCGCTCTTCATTCTTGAGCTTTTCTGGAGATATTATCAAAGAGAAACAACAAAAAATGATCCTTTATCTGTGGTAGGACCACTGCGTGAAACAATGGCGTTGGACTTGTTATTATATGAAAATCAGCTTCCATTCTTTGTTCTCGAGGAACTTTTCGAGCGTGCATATAACCCATACAAAGTTCCTTTAATTCAACTTGCGTTAAACTTCTTTAAGGGGTTTGACTTTTTTAATGGGTTCAACGAGAAGAATAAGACCCTCACTTCCGAAGTGAAAATAAAACACCTCACAGATCTTCTTAGATACTTTATGTTACCTAGTTCATTCAAAAAACCAGAAGGAAGAGATAAAAAAGCAAGGCTTTCCTACTCCGCAAAACAGCTGCACGAGGCAGGAGTCAAGTTTGAGAGTTCAAGCGAATGCTTATATGACATAAAATTTGAAAAAGGTGTGTTGAAAATCCCATGCGTAAAATTAAGCTATTCAACTGAAGCACTTATCCGAAACGTTATGGCATTAGAGCGCTATAATAATACGACAGAAGGATACATTACGGATTACTTTGCCATGTTGGATTTACTTATTGATAGTACCCAAGATATGGATCTACTTTGTGATAAAGGAATCGTGAATCATTACCTGGGCGACAAAAGGACAGCAACAAATATGGTTAACAATCTTCACACCAATATCTCTTGGGAAGGTCTCAACTCGGATTACTGTCAAATCTGTACTGATTTGAATGATTTCTATAAGAAAACTTGCAACAGATGGATGGCAGCATTACGGCATGACTATTGCAATACTCCGTGGAGGGGCGCTTCTACTATCGCTGCTATCATCCTTCTGTTGCTCACTCTCATACAAACCATATGCTCTATCATCTCCGTAGTATATTCAAAGCCTGTGTAACTAAATTATTGGTTGGCTAGTGATTTTTTTTTTTTTGGTGTGCTAGTCATTGCAATTAAACGACCATTGCAAAAGTAAATGATTGGTGTATTTCTACGTCCTTGTAGACAAGTTTTCTATCTTATGTTAATAAAATCTTCTGTTAATTGATCCTTTAGCAAAATGCTTGGAGGATAAAAAGCCAGCTATCAATATTAATTACTTCGCTAGACTTGTTTAGTAAAATGCTTATACCACTGAGTGTTGTGCATGATGTAGCCCTCTTTAAAAATTTTCTTGATATATTTAACTTGGCTTCCCCTTAACAAAAGATTCTGCTGTTGACACACCTTTTGCTGACCAAGATGCAGTGGTCAAAATTTTTGTTTAGAACCTTAACTGTTCGATGTTAATTCTAGTTGTTTATGTTAAATATTATTCATGTAGTGTTAAGGTAGTAACAGAAAATGAAAAATGTACGTTTATCTATGATGGCTTTTTTCGGTGTTTTCTCATATAATTAAGAAAATGTTGTTTGTTAGGCACATGGGTAGAACTCACTTTTAAAAACCGGCTTATAAATGAAGGATGCCCAAGAACTTATAAAAACATAGTTAAGCTTACACTTAATTCATGTGAGACACTAAGATTATAACATACCACCATGTTCCACAACCGATGCCTATGACAGCTCACTCTAGTGACACTAACCTGATGGTAGCCATTTCTCTTTTAGTGGCTCTACTCACCTATCAGTTATTTTAATTTAGCCTCTAAGTCACCCTCTCCAAGATTCAACTATAAAGTCACAACTCATTTGATCCCATACTCAATGAATTATGCCCAATTACTAAGGGTGGTAATCGGCTGTAATACTAAATGTTAGAATCCGTAGTGATTCTAACTCTCTAATTCTCCTACTCACTCAATATTGTATTTCTTTGAGGGAACTAGTCCTCCAATGATTGCTCTCAGCAAGTGAAATAACATGTTCAACATGCAAATTGTTAGGCCATGCACATCTTATTGGCCAAGAATGAAAAATTAATAAATATAAACCAATTTAAGTATCAAATATATTAAAAAATTAAATGACAAATTACGTTTAACCTCGGTTGAACCCCAGTCCGACCTCAAAAATCTTGGACCTCTGCCTTTCTCGGTTCATTAAACAGTTTGGATTTCAAAACCATGTTTGACACACATTTAAAAAAAGAAAAGAAAAGTCACTACTGCATAGTATACACCCTTAGCATGATGGTTACTCTACAAGTATAAAGTTCTTGTAGGTAGAAGGTAAGGGCCAAGGTTTAAGTATCTCCAAGAAGAAGTTTTACATACATATATACTTAAATTATGTTAGCATAGAATTTATATCTCGTGTATATATATATATATATATATATATATATAAAGATATGGTGCATGTAAGGAGGGAAAGGAAGTGGACAACAAGGAAACTTCACATTGGTTTTTTTAATAACTAACTTAACGTTCCTTACGTATAGGAACAAATTGAACATTAATGTACGAAAGTTTTTGAAAAATTGATGATAGATAGATAGAATTATGATTATGTATAGCCTATTGGAACATGCTGCATCCAATGTGCCCGGATGAAAGTCAAAATGCAAGTTAAAACACCAGTTGACTATGCTAATTTCAATTAACTAAGCTGAAAAAGTCATAAAATCTCTTGTCATTGGATAAAAGGCTCCTGTTCTTCATTTTTCACGATATCTGTCATGTGTGTGGGCTCACTATCTCGGTTCATTATTACTCTCCATGGCCTAATCTTATACTGGGCTCGGTAATTTCTTTCATTTTCTGCTCTTGGGCTTGGGTTCCTTATTAATTGAGGACCTACTATTTTAGAAATAAAATATCAGGCCCATCCCCTTGCATACTGTTATCAGGCCCATCTCCACAAATTATATTCCCTGCAATCTATCCATAAAAAGATGTTGAAAACAACGTTCAAAATCAATTCATCCTCTTCTACTCTTTGCAACAATATATCATGCTTGTTGAAGGACCAGGGTCCATTCACTAGCAGAAGTTCTCAATCTGCAAATGAGGCAAAAGTGAAAACCATTTTATTGTCCTTGTTAATTTATGATTTTTCTTATAACATTTATGTTGACTTATTCCATGACAAAAAGATGTTGTAATTTCGTTAATTTTTTTCCTTGTATTTTTGTGGGATTTATTTGTATTGGATTTAGTATTAAGTGGTCGAGATATAATCAAGACAGCTAAAAGTCACATGAGGAGCACATGCCGAAAGCTGAAGAGTCAAGTGCTAGCTATGGAAGTTGAAAAGTCATGTGCTAGCTGTGCCAACTATATCTTGCGACTCAAGTGACCCGCGAATTTTCCATGTTAGTAGAAATGTGACTTTTCGTATTCCCTCTCCACTCATATTATATATATCTTCATTACCCACAGAAATGAAAGAAGGCCATTGATAAGAAAACCCTAAGAGAGGTTTCTACAACACACCCACTTGTTAGAGAGAGAGCTACTCATTCTTAGAGAGAAATATTTATAGTCTCTTCTCCTTCCCTTTCCCATTGTTATATTCATTGAGAGGAGATTTGTACCCAAACACTACCCACACCAATTCATAGTGTTGAGAGTATTTTTGGAGTTTGGGAAGCATTGGAAGATGCCAAGAATGGCGGATGCAATATGGAGCTTATTGTGAGATCCGAAAAGCTAAAGAAGACACAGTTCGGCGTAACCTTGTTGGAGGGAAAAACTTGGAGGGCTTAGGGGCATTCGGTAGATTAGGCTTGAAGGGTCTATTGCTATTCATGTATCCCAATTGATTTTCTAGTAGATAATTTACTGCTTGGAGGGCGGCGGAGAGGTTTTTCGCCAAGTTCTTCAGTTTCCTCTTTGATAACACGTGCCGGTATTATTTTGTGTTTGCATCTCTCATCCCTTACTCTTTAACCATTAATTGTTGTTGTGTTTGTGATTAATTATGTGTTAAAGTAGTTTGCCAAATTGCTTATATTTCATATACCGCACATATATTGTTTAAATATAAGCTTGTATTGGAATTGGATTATTTTTTTTTTTTTTTTTTTTTTTTTTTTTTTTTTTTTTTTTTTTTTACGGTCTAAACATTCACAAGTCCCCGCTCTTTTCAAACTTGGGATTGGGGAATTTATAGGTGATGGGGAGCTCCCCTCCCCAAGGAAAGGGGCATTAAGCAGGGGTATTTATAAGAAACAGTATGTTTATGGAAACAATATGTTTATATAATGAATATAATTGAAATGAGAATATTAAGATTGATGAATGAACATACCAAAAAAGATAGGAAATAAAATGAAGAAATTAAATTTAAAAAAGAGTGGCTCTCGTTGAGGAAAAGAAGAGGGACAATTGATTGAGATGGTTTCGTAATGTGCAAAGAAGAATTATTAATGAACCAATGAAATATAGTAATTTGATTTGAGTCAAGGGACCAAAAAGAGTTAGAGAATAACATATAAAATAACACTAATAATAGTACTTAATTAGGATAGAATGACAGGAAAAAATAAATAAAACAAAAAATAAAACTTGAACGATATTAATTAGTATATATGGATCCATAGTCAACTCCAAATATAAGGATTAAGGCTTTTATTTTTAAATTAAATATATCAGGGGTTAAGTACTAACTTTGGTTTGGTAATTATCTCAAAAAAAAAAAAAAAAGGGTTGTGTATCGTTTTTGGCTGACCTTGATTAGTGAGTTGTTAAAATAAATACACCAACCCTAGGCCCAAATCCATAGCTAACCCCAAATTTTTTTCTGTAAGGAGGTCTTCATGTTAAGGCTAGGAGCGTTAATGATTTTACTTGCCCCACTAGTGCAGCAGTCTTGTGTTCTACTTACAAATTTTGAGATGCATTTTAGTATTGTTTGTCTAATTGTTAGCCAAGATTCATCTCTTAAGAGTTAAGAGAAACTAGCCTATGTCTCTTTTTAAAAAAAAAAAAAACCTTTTTGAAGACCGATACTATATATCTACACAATACCAAGCAGTCTATCGGATCCATGTATTGTTCAGCACATCAAAGGAAGTAATTATTTGTTGATGCATGTCATCCGATCTTGCATAAATGTTTCTATTAACAATAGATTTTATTAGCTGAAGATACAGAATAGAGCTAGTCAATAAGGCGGTGGAAACACAACAATTGTGTATTTTACAATGGCAAGTTCAAATGTATTGATAGTAACAACAAAAGACTAAGAATTCATCACCAAGCAATTAAACAACCATCCAAATTAGACAAGCATTGAGCCTATACTATGATGACAGAGCATACGGTTTGTATGAAAGTGAGTACTGTAGAATATGGCTTGAATTAGGAGTTTGACTCCTTGTTGGATTTGGATAAGGAAGGAATTTTATTCCTTTTGGTTTACTGTAGTTTGAAGTTATCAAGCTCTATTAGAAGTCTTGTTTACTACTTGATTTGAAATTCCTTTTGGAATAGGAGTGATTCTCCTTTTGTGTGTAGAAATGAAAGTTCAATATGTGTATAAAACACCCTTGAGTGTTTAGACCCCAAATTACAAATTATCAATTCAAGCTTATTATCAAACAATAAATGTGCGGAACATGAACATAAGCTAAAACAGAATTGATAAACAATCTAAACCATAAATAATCACAACCACAATAGTAATTAAATGGCAAAGATAAAGGGAAAAGAGATGCAAACACAAGGACAACACTCGATGTGTTATCGAAGAGGAAATCGAAGCTCTCGGTGTAAAACCTCTCTGCTGCCCTCCAAACAGTCAATAATCCACTAGAAAATGTAGTTGGGATACATGAACAACAATAAACCCTCCAAGCCTAATCTACCTAATGTACCTAAGCCCTCTAAGCTTTTTGCTCCAACGAGGTTGCGCCGAACCTTTTTTTTTTTTAGCTCACCGGATTCCGCTATAGCCCATAGCATCAACCAATATGAATTGGTCCCTTCCTAATTGCTTCTCAAAGCACCAAAAAGCATTCTCACAGATATGGGTATGGTGAGAAAAGAATTTGGCTAAGAACCTTCTAAGGATATAACAATGGAGAGGATGAGAGTAGAGGAATTTGAAGAGTCTCTTAGGTGAAGATTGTGGATGAATCAATCTTGTTTTTCTCTAGGGTTTCTCTTTCAAAATTCTCTCTTAAACCTCTCTACATTTCGTGGGTATAAGGGTCTATATATAGTGGTGTGTGTTTGGAATGCGAAAAGTCAGTTTTTCCAAAACAAAGCTGGTTGGCGGATTAAACTTGTGACTGGACTAAGTCGCGAGTTCAAGTCGCGAGCTAATAGAACGACCAGGTTGGACTTTTTGTTCTGTAGTGCACCGGCTAGCATGACTGTTCATCTTCTCTGCACGCTTCACTCATGTGCTGTAGTTGGCGGCTTGCCAGTTGCAAGTCACCTGCGAGTCTCTGCATCCTTGCACAATCTTGAGCATTTCTTCACACTTTCTCACACACTATCCTTACATGATTCCCACCTAAATACAGGGTCTCTAAATGCTGAATTACGAGCAAATTTGGCACGGAATAAAACCAACAAAATGGTTGATTAAATTCAACCTTACAATCTCCCCATTTAGCTATTATGTGACAAAACCCTATAACAGACTCTAGACTTAACGCGTGAGTTGGGAACAGTTGAACAAAATTCACTCACACCTAATTCTAGATTATGTGAAACTTTTGAATCATAAGTACAAGTATCTCTTGAAACACAACAACACAATAATATCATAGTATGCAGAAAACTTGTAATGCATATGGAGCAAGCACGATACGATCAAGCAAAAATGGACTTAAGCGATAAAGCATGGCTTGACCAAAAACAAACAATCACTATAAATAGTGATCACAATGCTCATTCACATATAGAGTGAACATCCGGACATGCAAGCTAATAAACTCATTTGCAAAGTATCATTTGCATGTCTAACACTCAACCAATGCAACAATACTAGGTAATTGCATTAAGGATAAAAATCCAAAAAAAGGCATAAGAGTGATGTACTTAAGAAATGACATTTAACAACAAGTACTTAAGCTACAGAGCATGGGTACAAAAACCTAAAAGCTTACAAAAGCAACCAGTTACAAAATATAAAGTACTTCCCTTATCATATCACTCCCCCTATCATGAATCATAGGAGTTGTGATGAACTAAAACATTTGCACAAAACACATTAGACTCTCAAGGTAAAGCAAGTAATAAATAGACAAGTATAATGTAACAAGTAAATTGTGATAAAGTAAACATGATGTAAAACATGTGAGCAACAACTTGATCATACAATAAACACCAAAATAAAGTTTTCTTATTAGCTCAATGTCTTCTCCCCTTTGGTATATGCATCTCCCCTATGGAATATCTCTCCCCATACAAATGTGCATGAGAAATAGAATTTCTTCCCCTAAGAATATGCACAAGAGTCATATAGAAATGACAAAACACTCTGGTATACTCTCTAGAATATACTCTCCCTCTTTTTGTCAAGAAAAGACAAAGGGTCAAGGAGAAAAGAGGGTAAGAGATGAAGGTATGAACAATGATAATGATGTATGAGGGGCGCGAGATGAATGAGAAAATGAAGCTCAATCCTAAGACAAAAAAAAGTGCTACAAAGCATAAGGTAAACATGACATGCTAGGATGAAGAAATAGCGTATGAGCTAATGCATGACAAGGGTAGCAAGGTGTGTGCAAGAGGTGGCAAAGTGCAATGCATGACCAATGCATGGAAAATACACATGTGGGGTAAGGTGTGTTAAATACACAACCAATAAACCAAACATGTTCCTAATGAGAAAACATGAAAAACCCCAAAGTTTGATACTCATCAGAGTCCAAACAAGCGAGAAAATGCCTAAGAGACATTTTATCAAAAACCTAGCATGCACACTATGAACAATAATGTGAAACAATGTATGAACATCATGAAATCCACCCTTAATACATGCTCTTTTTGCTATAAAGGGCTAACATTCAAAGCAAATTATCAAAAGAAGCCAATCCCATACAAAAATTTGACAAAAATTAAGTTTTTCCAACCCCTATGATGAGAATCCTAACCAAGAGCACAAAACTCACTAAAACAAAATCCAATGATCCAAATTAATGAAAAGAGTTTAAGAATACCTTAGAGATGTTAATGGAATGAAAAACCATTCAAATTGGTTGGGTTTTGACATAAAAATATTGAAAGATGGGTTTTAAAGAGGATGGGAGAGGTTTAAAACAAGTTTCCCACAAAAAAAAACTCTTTAAAAAAGCTGATTTTGGGCATTTCACGATTGGTGAGTTGCAAGTTGAGTCACGAGTGAGTCGCAAAACCATTCTGCTTGAACTCGCGACTGGACTCGCAGCTGGGCAAGTCGCCAAATTGAGTAGCCAAAACTCGCAGCTTGCTCGCTACTCGCACAAGTAGCCAGAATGAGTAACCAAAAATTCTGACACTTGTTTTTCAACATAGAACATGTTTAATTAATGAAAAACAAAGTAAGCACTAAACATGAATACAAAGATTGATAAAAATCACTTCCAAAAACATATAAAATGATCAAACATCATTTTGGATTGATCCATATATAGTTGAGTACACACATCATATTTAAACAAGTACAATCGAACAAATGAATAAGGCATTCATTGAACATTAGGCATGTGTGTTGCATGTGTGTATCAAATGTGGAATAGTCGAAGTTTCAATGATCAATTCAATCAAGTCATATACAACTAGTACTAAGTCAAGTAGTCTATCTTAATTATAGAAATAAACATATATGACTTCCCACGAAAAATGATTACATATTTTTGAAACTTTTCATTTGGCTTCTTTACAATTCATAACATTTGATCATTTTTTATCTTTACATTTCTTTTTGAGATCGATGCTTAAAATTTTTGATATTTCAAATTGATGAACAAGCTTTTGGCTCTTTGGTCATCATACATTTTTCATAAAAGTTGCTTTCCTTTTTTCCTAGTCAAATACTAGTATGTGCGACGGCTTTTGGAGCTCATTATCTCTTTTCATTTTGAGAATTACATTGGTTGAGCTCTTTAAGCAAAAACATAAAAGAGTGGGAAGAGATATAGGTATAAGTCTATGCATGTATCAAAACCAACATGACTATTGACTAATCATTCATGACAAGCTTGAAGATTGATTTACAACAATTACACAAAAATGTCAAGATTTTTTCCACAAAGATATAAGTGCATAAAGAACAAGCTAAGCTCGTAAATGTAAAAAGCCATTTGTACAAAGGTACAAGGCAGAACTCACATACAATATGTGCTCAAACATATACAAACAAATTTTTTGAATTTTTCACCTTTTATGTAGTTTTGGATTTTTTACTCACACAAAACTAAAACATAAAAGTAAGATCAAAACAAAATCAATGCATAAAAATAAATGCACAAATGCACAAATACATGAAGATATGACATTCAATGCATGAAGGGTCCTACAAAGATCGAAAGAATTAGATCAAGGACCAAAAGAGTAAAAGCTCAACCACAGGAACCCTTCCTCATCCAAATGGAACGATTGTTTGGAATGAGTGTCTCAAGAGAAGTGAGATGATGGTTGTAAGAATGAAAACCAGAGATGCACATAGTCAAGGAGTTAAGAGCATTAAACACTTTCTTTAACAACATGCTATTTTCACTCAAATTCGGTTTTCCCTTTTTAGCACAACTTCCAAGAAGGTCAAGTTTCTTTTTCCTTTTGATTCTTTTAAAAACATGAAACTTAGAGCAATGAGGTCTTAGATGACCAAAAGCACCACAATGGTGACACACAATGTGTTTAGGTCCACTAGGCTTTTTGGGAAAGGATCTAGCAACATGGTTTTGTTCTCTCTTCAACTTATAACATTAAGGTCTTATATGATCAATCACACCACAATGGTGGCAAGTTGGAACAAACTTAGATCCACCCAAAACCTTAGGTTGAGACCTAAATGGAGGCTTTGACTTAAGAGCCTTTCTCTCCACCTTTTGGTTTCTTTTATGTGGAGGAATGTACACCGATTTGTCATTTGAGATAAAACACACAATAGGCACAAAATCGGGTACCACAACATGATTGCAACAAATATTTTCATCATTTTTATCAATAGGTTCAGCAATCAAACACTTGGCATACATCTTAAGAGATTCATTTTCACATTTTAGCTCATCAACAAGTTTGTTAAACAAAACAAGTTTAGCATCCAAGTCCATATTCAAACATTCAAACTCTTTCAACTTTTCAAGAGAATTTTGAGCAAGTTTCTTATATTTCTCACCCAATTTGTTGGATTCATTGAGCGTAGCAATCAAATCATCATTTTCTCAAAATAACTTGCTCAAATTCTTTTGAAATTTCTTAGCATTTTTCTTCAAGGGTTTGATGTTAGGAATATCAACAACATCCAAAGATTCATGTAACATAGCATACAATCATGAGGATTATCACTCGTAAAGGCATTTTCACAAACACGTGGCATGTTACATTCATCATCAACCAAATCATACAAAGAGGCATATAAAGCACAATCCATGGCAAATAAACACAAAGGGTCAAGGATCACACTTAGGTATTTAAACCACAACAAGTGTACCCACTCTGATACCAATTGAAAGTTCAATATATGTATAAAACACCCTTGAACGTTTAGACCCCAAATTACAAATTATCAATTCAAGCTTATTATCAAACAATAAATGTGTGGAACATGAACATAAGCTAAAACATAATTGATAAACAATCTAAACCATAAATAATCACAACCACAGCAGTAATTAAATGGTAAAGATAAAGGAAAGAAAGATGCAAACACAAGGACAACACTTAATGTGTTATCGAACAGGAAACTGAAACGGCGTAAAACCTCTCCACTGCCCTCTAAGTGGTCAATAATCCACTAGAAAATATAGTTGGGATACATGAACAGCAATAGACCCTCCAAGCCTAATCTACTCGATGTACCTAAGCCCTCAAAGCTTTTTGCTCCAACGAGGTTGCGTTGAACCTTTTTCTTTTCTAGCTTACCGAATTCTGCTATAGCCCATAGCATCAACCAATATAAATTGGTCCCTTCCTAACTGCTTCCAAAAGCACCAAAAAACCTTCTCACAGATATGGGTATGGTGAGAAAAGGATTTGGTTAAGAACCTCTCAAGGATGTAACAATGGAGAGGATGAGAGTAGAGGAATTTGAAGAGTCTCTTAGGTGAAGATCGTGGATGAATCAATCTTATTTTTCTCTAGAGTTTCTCTCTTAAAATTTTCTCTAGAAACTCTTTACATTTCTTGGGTATAAGGATCTATATATAGTGGTGTGTGTTTGGAATGCGAAGAGTCAGTTTTTCCAAAACAGAGCTGGCATGAACAACTCTTTGCTTCACACTTGTGCCATTGTGCTCTCTATGACGACCCTTAAAATAATCCTTATATATATATTTAGGATTGTTAGAAAAGAAAGTCCAAACACATACTCACGGATTGGAATGAAATCAGAACTGAAAATCCGATTTTCATAATTCTTGATAGATACCCT
The DNA here is from genome assembly GCA_963669245.1 of Quercus cerris. Lineage (NCBI taxonomy): Eukaryota > Viridiplantae > Streptophyta > Magnoliopsida > Fagales > Fagaceae > Quercus > Quercus cerris. Next base: position 7,937,184 of record OY770012.1, read on the forward strand.
ATCTGTCAAGCAACTATCCAGTTTCGGGCTTAGACAACTTTTTACACCTCGATGGACACTAACTGTCAAGATTTAAAATCCAGCACTTCATCACTTGAATCTTGGACAGACTTGCATGACTTTAACAATTGAACTTGAGACTTTATTCCTTGAAGCATTAAACACATCGTAGATCTACCCAAATACAAGTAAAGTGTGTTTTGTCAAAAAATTAGTCAATACATGATGACATATGTTTTTAACATGAATCACATATGTCCTAACACTTAAGATGATACACATTAAGTAGGAACAATGAAGTGAACAACAATGAACAACTTCAGGTTCTTCTATAATGGGAACACATTCAACATTAAAATGTTCAACTACCTTCTAGCGTTGCAGTGTTGCTTAGCCTCCACAGCTTTTCTATTTGTTGGCTTTTAAAGAAAGAATCTCATGTTCTATGATATGATTGAAAGGAGTTGAGATATTTTACCTTTGGGGACTAACATATAAAACAAAAAATTCCACGTTTCAAGTACAAGAAAAATATGCTAAACCTGAAGCTAAACTAATATATAAAATTTTGATATATAAATAAATGAAACGGCACAAAATAATTTTTTTTAATAGATTTATACTTAATCATTAAATAAATGAAACCCAATATTATTTTGAAATTAAAAATTATCTATGATTTATTTTGTAATAAATTTAGTCACAATTTCACTTTCTACGGCAAATCAAAGAGTTAGTTTAAAAAAATAACTTTATTTTGCTTCAAAACTTCATTTTGACATATTCATGACTGAAAAAGTTAAATATTGTAGATGATTTCCCACCATATACAAATCAAATGAAAATCATATTTATTGTTTCATCTTATACCCATCATTCTTCTCACTAAAAACAAATTATTGTTGCCAAGTCAGAAATTTTTTTTTTCCAAACGCAAATAAAAGTTTGAAACTAGTGTCTCAATCTCAACATTATATTTTGTAAATGTCTATTGTTCTTTTAATTTCGTTTCCAATTAAAAATTACTATATAAAAAGTAAAAATAAAAACACCCAGACAGAGCATTTAGTTGTAGTTAACAACATCTATATCCCAAAAATTTAATATTTTTAACTTTAGGTCCCAAATAGCAAATAGCTTGAGTTCCAAACACAAATTCATTTGGGGGCAAAAGAAAAAACCAAACAGTTTCTTTGAATAAGAATAAGAATGTTAGGACATATGTGTTTCATTTGTTAAGAACATATGTCACTATTTTATGTAGTTGGCTAATCCTTTGACAAAAGGCACTTTACTTGTATTTGGGTAGATTTAGGATATGTTTAATTGAACATGAATTTTGTATCTTTTCAATGGAAATGAATAGAGTTATTGCCGTTTCAATATGCCTCACCGTGTTACCTGAAATACGGATTCCAATTATATGCCGATAGAGGGGAGTAAATATGGAAGTCAAACGTTTCGCACACGAATTTGGCATGGAAATATTTTTCCTATACCACGGGATCAATCATCTCGAAATGATGTTTTGGGTAAAAAATTCTTTGGCCGCTAGACATTCACGAGCGTCAATTGATTAGAAAATGTGTTGAAAAGTGACCTTCGGTAACCATCTCGAAGATAAGTTTTGAACGGTAAGGAATTTTTAGACACGGCCTAGATGTTTTAGAATGTACACATTCTGAGCTTGAATTTGAACAGGAATTTTCTATCGTTTCAATGGAAATCAATACAGCTATTGCCGTTTCAATGGAAATCAATACAACTATTGCTGTTTCAATATGTCTCAACGTGTCACCTAAAATACAGATTCCAATTATATGCCGATAGAGGGGAGTAAAAATGGAAGTCATAATTTTCACTCACGAATTTGGCTTGGAAATATTTTTCCTATACCGCAGGATCAATCATCTCGAAATGAAATTTTTTGAAAAAAATACTATGGCTGCTAGTTATTCACGAGCGTTAATCGATTTGAAAATGTGTCGAAAAGTGACCTTCCATAATCATCTCGAAGATAACTTTTGAACGGTAAGGAACTTTTAGACGCGGCCTGGATGTTTTAGAAAGTACACACTCTGAGCTTGAATTTGAACACAAGGTTTGTATTTTTTCAATGGAAATCAAGAGAGTTATTGTCGTTAGAATGTGTCTCACCGTGTTACCCTAAATACGTATTCCAATTATGTGTCAATAGGAGGGAGTAGAAATGGAAGTCAAATGTTTCGCTCACGAATTTGGTTCAGAAATATTTTTCATATATCGTGGGATCAATCATCTCGAAATGATGTTTTGTGTGAAAAATACTTTGGATACTAGACAGTCACGTGCATCAATCGATTTGAAAATGTGTTGAAAAGTGACCTTCGGTAATCATCTCGAAGATAACTTTCGAACGGTTAGGAATTTTTAGACGTGGCCTGAATGTTTTAGAAAGTACACATTCTGAGCTTGAATTTGAATATGAATTTTGTATCTTTTCAATGGAAATCAATAGTGTTATTGCCGCTTCAATATGTCTCGCCATATTACCTGAAAAACGGATTCCAATTATATGCCGATAGAGGGGAGTAAAAAAGGAAGTCAAACATTTCGCCCATGAATTTGGCTTGGAAATATTTTTCCTATACCATAAGATCAATCATCTCGAAATGATATTTTGGGTAAGAAATACTTTGGCTGCTAGACATTCACGAGCGTCAATCGATTTGACAATGTGTTGAAAAGTGACCTTCGATAACCGTCTCGAAGATAACTTTTGAACGGTAAGGAATTTTTAGACGCGGCCAGAATGTTTTAGAAATTACACATTCTGAGCTTGAATTTGAACATGAATTTTGTATATTTTCAATGGAAATCAATAGAGTTATTTCAGTTCCGATATGTCTCACCGTGTTACCAGAAATACAAATTCCAATTATATGCCGATATAGGGGAGTAAAAATGGAAGTCAAACGTTTCGCACACGAATTTGGCTTGGAAATATTTTTCATATATCGCGGGATCAATCAGCTTGAAATGAAGTTTTAGGTAAAAAATACTTTGGCTGCAAGTTATTCACGAGCGTTAATCGATTTGAAAACGTGTTGTAAAGTGACCTTCGATAACCATCTCGAAGATAACTTTTGAACAGTAAGGAATTTTTAGACGAGGCCTAAATGTTTTAGAAAGTACACATTTTGAGCTTGAATTTGAATATGAATTTTGTATCTTTTCAACGGAAATCAATAGATTTATTGCCGTTTCAATATGTCTCACTGTATTACTTGAAAAATGGATTCCAATTATATGTCGATAGAGGGGAGTAAAAATGGAAGTCAAACATTTCGCTCACGAATTTGGCTTGGAAATATTTTTCCTATACCACGGGATTAATCATCTCGAAATGATGTTTTGCGCAAAAAATACTTTGGCTACTAGACATTCACGAGCGTCAATCGATTTCACAATGTGCTGAAAAGTGACCTTCAGTAACTGTCTCGAGGATAACTTTTGAACGGTAAGGAATTTTTAGATGCGGCCTAAATGTTTCAGAAAGTACACATTCTGAGCTTGAATTTGAACATGAATTTTGTATATTTTCAATGGAAGTCAATAGAGTTATTGCCGTTCCAATATGTCTCACCGTGTTACCAGAAATACGGATTCCAATTATATGCCGATATAGGGGAGTAAAAATGGAAGTCAAACGTTTTGCTCATGAATTTGGCATGGAAATATTTTTCCTATACCACGGGATCAATCATCTTGAAATGATATTTTAGGGAAAAAAATACTTTGGCTGCAAGACATTCTCGACCGTCAATCGATCAGAAAATGTGTTGAAAAGGGACCTTCGATAACCATCATGAAGATAGCTTTTGAATGTTAAGGAGTTTTTAGACGCGGCCTTGATGTTTTAGAATGTGCACATTCTGAGCTTGAATTTGAACACAAATTTTCTATCGTTTCAATGGAAATCAATAGAGTTATTGCCGTTTTAATATGTCTCAACGTGTTACCTGAAATACGGATTCCAATTATATGCCGGTAGAGGGGAGTAAAAATGGAAGTCATTATTTTCGATGACGAATTTGGCATGAAAATTTTTTTCCTATACCGCGGGATCAATCATCTTGAAATGAAATTTTTGGAAAAAAATACTTTGGCTACTAGTTATTCACGAGCGTTAATCGATTTGAAAATGTGTTGAAAAGTGACCTTTGGTAATCATCTCGAAGATAAGTTTTGAACGGAAAGGAATTTTTACACGCGGCCTAAATGTTTTAGAAAGTACACATTTTGAGCTTGAATTTGCACATGAATTTTGAATCTTTTCAGTGGAAATCAATGTTATTGTCTTTTCAATATGTCTAAACGTGTTACTTGAAATACGATTTCGAATTATATGCCAATAGGGGGGAGTAAAAATGGAAATCATAATTTTCGCACACGAATTTGGCTTGGAAATATTTTTCCTATACCACGGGATCAATCATCTCAAAATGAACTTTTAGGAAGAAAATACTTCGGCTACTAGTCATTCACGAGCGTTAATCGATTTGACAATGTGTTGAAAAGTAACCTTCGGTAACCATCTCGAAGATAACTTTTGAACGGTAAGGAATTTTTAGACGCGGCTTGAATGTTTTAGAAAGTAAATATTCTGAGCTTGAATTTGAATGCAAATTTTGTATTTTTTCAATGGAAATCAAGGGAGTTATAGTCATTTGAATGTGTCTCATCGTGTTACCCGAAATACGGATTCCAATTATGTGCAGAAAGGAGGGAGTAAAAATGGAAGTCATACGTTTTGCCCATGAATTTAGCTCGAAAATATTTTTCACATATCGGTGGATCGATCATCTTGAAATGAAGTTTTAGGTAAAAAATACTTTGGCTGGCAGTTATTCACGAGCGTTAATTGATTTGAAAATGTGTTGAATAGTGACCTTCGGTAATCGTCTCAAAGATAACTTTTGAACGGTAAGGAATTTTTAGACATGACCAGAATGTTTTAGAAAGTACACATTTTGAGGTTGAATTTGAACATGAATTTTGTATATTTTCAATGGAAATCAATAGAGTTATTGCGGTTCCAATATGTCTCACCGTGTTACCAGAAATACGAATTCCAATTATATGCCGATAGAGGGGACTAAAAATGGAAGTTAAATGTTTCGCTCACGAATTTGGCGTGGAAATATTTTTCCTATACCACGGGATCGATCATCTCGAAATGATGTTTTGGGGAAAAAATACTTTGGCTGCAAGACATTCACGACCGTCAATCGATTTGAAAATGTGATGGAAAGGGACCTTCGGTAACCGTCTCGAAGATAACTTTTGAACGGTAAGGAATTTTTAGACGCGGCCTTGATGTTTTAGAATGTGCACATTCAGAGCTTGAATTTGAACACAAATTTTCAATCTTTTCAATGGAAATCAATAGAGTTATTGCCGTTTCAATATGTCTCAACGTGTTACCTGAAATACGGATTCCAATTATATGCCGATAGAGGGGTGTAAAAATGGAAGTGATTATTTTCGTTGACGAATTTGGCTTGAAAATATTTTTCCTATACCGCGGGATCAATCATCTCGAAATGAAATTTGTGGAAAAAAATACTTTGGCTGCTAGTTATTCACGAGCGTTAACCGATTTGAAAATGAGTTAAAAAGTGACCTTCGGTAGCCATCTCGAAGATAACATTTGAACGGTAAGGAATTTTTAGACGAGGCTGGAATGTTTTAGAAAGTACACATTCTGAGCTTGAATTTGACCACAAATTTTTTATTTTTTCAATGGAAATCAAGAGAGTTATTGTCGTTTGAATGTGGCTCACCGTGTTACCCGAAATACGGATTCCAATTATGTGCCGAAAGGAGAGAGTAGAAATGGAAGTCAACTGTTTCGCTCACGAATTTGGCTTGGAAAATTTTTTCACATATTGCGGGATCAATCATATCAAAATGATGTTTTGGGTAAAAAATACTTTGGCCGCTAGACATTCACGAGTGCTAATCGATTTGAAAAAATGTTGAAATCTGACCTTCGATAATCATCTCGAAGATAACTTTTGAACGGAAAGGAATTTTTACACACGGCCTAAAAATTTTAGAAAGTACACATTCTGAGCTTGAATTTGCAAATGAATTTTGAATCTTTTCAGTGGAAATCAATAGAGTTATTTCCATTTCAATATGTCTCAACGTATTACTTGAAATACAGATTCGAATTATATGCCGATAGGGGGGAGTAAAAATGGAAATCATAATTTTCGCTCACGAATTTGGCTTGGAAATATTTTTCCCATACCGCGGGATCAATCATCCCAAAATGAAATTTTTGGAAGAAAATACTTTGGCTGCTAGTTATTCACGAGCGATAATCGATTTGAAAATGTGTTGAAAAGTAACCTTTGGTAACCGTCTCGAAGATAACTTTTGAACGGTAAGGAATTTTTAGACGCAGCTTGAATGTTTTAGAAAGTAAACATTCTAAGCCTGAATTTGAACACAAATTTTGTATTTTTTTCAATGGAAATTAAGGGAGTTATTGTTGTTTGAATGTGTCTCACCGTGTTACCTGAAATACGGATTCCAATTCTGTGCCGAAATGAGGGAGTAAAAACGGAAGTCATACGTTTTGCCCACGAATTTGGCTTGGAAATATTTTTCACATATCGGTGGATCGATCATCTTTAAATGAAGTTTTGGGTAAAAAATACTTTGGCTGGTAGTTATTCACGAGCATTAATTGATTGGAAAATGTGCTGAAAAGTGCCTTCGGTAATCGTCACAAAGATAAATTTTGAACGGCAAGGAATTTTTAGACGTGGCCTGAATATTTTAGAAAGTACACATTCTGAGGTTGAATTTGAACATGAATTTTGTATATTTTCAACGGAAATCGATAGAGTTATTGCAGTTCCAATATGTCTCACCGTGTTATCAGAAATACGGATTCCAATTATATGCCGATAGAGGGGAGTAAAAATGGAAGTCAAACGTTTCGCTCACGAATTTGGCATGGAAATATTTTTCCCATACCATGGGATCAATCATCTTGAAATGATGTTTTGGGGAAAAAATACATTGGATGCAAGACATTCACGACCGTCAATCGATTTGAAAATGTGTTGAAAAGGGACCTTTGGTAACTGTCTCGAAGATAACTTTTGAACGGAAAGGAATTTTTACACGCGGCCTAAATGTTTTAGAAAGTACACATTCTGAGCTTGAATTTGCACATGAATTTTGAATCTTTATAGTGGAAACCAATAGAGTTATTGTCGTTTCAATATGTCTTAACGTGTTACTTGAAATACGGATTCAAATTATTTGCCGAAAGGGGGGAGTAAAAATGGAAATCATAATTTTCGCTCACGAATTTGGCTTGGAAATATTTTTCCTATACCGCAGGATCAATCATCTCAAAATGAAATTTTCGGAAGAAAATACTTCGGCTGCTAGTTATTCACGAGCGTTAATCTATTTGAAAATGTGCTGAAAGGTAACCTTTGGTAACCGCCTCAAAGATAACTTTTGAACGGTAAGGAATTTTAGACGTGGCCTAAATGTTTTAGAAAGTACACATTCTGAGGTTGAATTTGAACATGAATTTCGTATATTTTCCATGGAAATCAATAGAGTTATTGCGGTTCCAATATGTCTCACCGTGTTACCAGAAACACGGATTCGAATTATATGCCGATAGAGGCGAGTAAAAATGGAAGTCAAACGTCTCTCTCACTAATTTGGCATCGAAATATTTTTCCTACACTACGGGATCAGTCATCTCGAAATGATGTTCTGGGGAAAAAAATACTTTGGCTGCAAGACATTCACGACCATCAATGAATTTGAAAATGTGTTGAAAAGGGACCTTCAGTAACCGTCTCAAAGATAACTTTTGAACGGTAAGAGATTTTTAGACGCGGCCTGAATGTTTTAGAATGTGCACATTCTGAGCTTGAATTTGACCACAATTTTTCTATCTTTTCAATGGAAATCATTAGAGTTATTGCCGTTTCAATAAGTCTCAACCTGTTACCTGAAATACGGATTCCAATTATATGCCGATAGAAGGGAGTAAAAATGGAAGTCATTATTTTCGCTGACGAATTTGGCTTGAAAATATTTTTCCTATACCGTGGGATCAATCATGTCGAAATGAAATTTTTGGAAAAAAATACTTTGGCTGCTAGTTATTCACGAGCGTTAATCGATTTGAAAATGTGTTGAAAAGTGACCTTCGGTAACCGTCTCAAAGATAACTTTTGAACGGTAAGGAATTTTTAGACGTGGCCTAAATATTTTAGAAAGTACACATTCTGAGCTTGAATTTGACCACAAATTTTGTATTTTTTCAATGGAAATCAAGAGAGTTATTGTCTTTTGAATGCGTCTCGCTGTGTTACCGGAAATACGGATTCCAATTATGTGCCGAAAGGAGAGAGCAGAAATGGAAGTCAAATGTTTCGCTCACGAATTTGGCTTGGAAAATTTTTTCACATATCGCGGGATCAATCATATCGAAATGACGTTTTGGGTAAAAAATACTTTGGCCGCTAGACATTCATGTGCATCAATCGATTTGAAAATGTGTTGAAAACTTACTTTCGGTAATCGTCTCTAAGATAACTTTTGAACGGAAAGGAATTTTTACACGCGGCCTAAAAATTTTAGAAAGTACACATTCTGAGCTTGAATTTGCAAATGAATTTTGAATCTTTTCAGTGGAAATCAATAGAGTTATTTCCATTTCAATATGTCTCAACGTATTACTTGAAATACAGATTCGAATTATATGCCGATAGGGGGGAGTAAAAATGGAAATCATAATTTTCGCTCACGAATTTGGCTTGGAAATATTTTTCCCATACCGCGGGATCAATCATCCCAAAATGAAATTTTTGGAAGAAAATACTTTGGCTGCTAGTTATTCACGAGCGATAATCGATTTGAAAATGTGTTGAAAAGTAACCTTTGGTAACCGTCTCGAAGATAACTTTTGAACGGTAAGGAATTTTTAGACGCGGCTTGAATGTTTTAGAAAGTAAACATTCTAAGCCTGAATTTGAACACAAATTTTGTATTTTTTTCAATGGAAATTAAGGGAGTTATTGTTGTTTGAATGTGTCTCACCGTGTTACCTGAAATACGGATTCCAATTCTGTGCCGAAATGAGGGAGTAAAAACGGAAGTCATACGTTTTCCCCACGAATTTGGCTTGGAAATATTTTTCACATATCGGTGGATCGATCATCTTTAAATGAAGTTTTGGGTAAAAAATACTTTGGCTGGTAGTTATTCACGAGCATTAATTGATTGGAAAATGTGTTGAAAAGTGCCTTCGGTAATCGTCACAAAGATAAATTTTGAACGGCAAGGAATTTTTAGACGTGGCCTGAATATTTTAGAAAGTACACATTCTGAGGTTGAATTTGAACATGAATTTTGTATATTTTCAACGAAAATCGATAGAGTTATTGCAGTTCCAATATGTCTCACCGTGTTATCAGAAATACGGATTCCAATTATATGCCGATAGAGGGGAGTAAAAATGGAAGTCAAACGTTTTGCTCACGAATTTGGCATGGAAATATTTTTCCCATACCATGGGATCAATCATCTTGAAATGATGTTTTGGGGAAAAAATACATTGGATGCAAGACATTCACGACCGTCAATCGATTTGAAAATGTGTTGAAAAGGGACCTTTGGTAACTGTCTCGAAGATAACTTTTGAACGGAAAGGAATTTTTACACGCGACCTAAATGTTTTAGAAAGTACACATTCTGAGCTTGAATTTGCACATGAATTTTGAATCTTTTAGTGGAAATCAATAGAGTTATTGTCGTTTCAATATGTCTTAACGTGACTTGAAATACGGATTCAAATTATTTGCCGAAAGGGGGGAGTAAAAATGGAAATCATAATTTTCGCTCACGAATTTGGCTTGGAAATATTTTTCCTATACCGCAGGATCAATCATCTCAAAATGAAATTTTCGGAAGAAAATACTTCGGCTGCTAGTTATTCACGAGCGTTAATCTATTTGAAAATGTGTTGAAAGGTAACCTTTGGTAACCGCCTCAAAGATAACTTTTGAACGGTAAGGAATTTTAGACGTGGCCTAAATGTTTTAGAAAGTACACATTCTGAGGTTGAATTTGAACATGAATTTCGTATATTTTCCATGGAAATCAATAGAGTTATTGCGGTTCCAATATGTCTCACCGTGTTACTAGAAACACGGATTCGAATTATATGCCGATAGAGGCGAGTAAAAATGGAAGTCAAACGTCTCTCTCACTAATTTGGCATCGAAATATTTTTCCTACACTACGGGATCAATCATCTCGAAATGATGTTCTGGGGAAAAAAATACTTTGGCTGCAAGACATTCACGACCATCAATGAATTTGAAAATGTGTTGAAAAGGGACCTTCAGTAACCGTCTCAAAGATAACTTTTGAACGGTAAGAAATTTTTAGACGCGGCCTTAATGTTTTAGAATGTGCACATTCTGAGCTTGAATTTGACCACAATTTTTCTATCTTTTCAATGGAAATCATTAGAGTTATTGCCGTTTCAATAAGTCTCAACCTGTTACCTGAAATACGGATTCCAATTATATGCCGATAGAAGGGAGTAAAAATGGAAGTCATTATTTTCGCTGACGAATTTGGCTTGAAAATATTTTTCCTATACCGTGGGATCAATCATGTCGAAATGAAATTTTTGGAAAAAAAATACTTTGGCTGCTAGTTATTCACGAGCGTTAATCGATTTGAAAATGTGTTGAAAAGTGACCTTCGGTAACCGTCTCAAAGATAACTTTTGAACGGTAAGGAATTTTTAGACGTGGCCGGAATATTTTAGAAAGTACACATTCTGAGCTTGAATTTGACCACAAATTTTGTATTTTTTCAATGGAAATCAAGAGAGTTATTGTCTTTTGAATGCGTCTCGCTGTGTTACCCGAAATACGGATTCCAATTATGTGCCGAAAGGAGAGAGCAGAAATGGAAGTCAAATGTTTCGCTCACGAATTTGGCTTGGAAAATTTTTTCACATATCGCGGGATCAATCATATCGAAATGACGTTTTGGGTAAAAAATACTTTGGCCTCTAGACATTCATGTGCATCAATCGATTTGAAAATGTGTTGAAAACTTACTTTCGGTAATCGTCTCTAAGATAACTTTTGAACGGAAAGGAATTTTTACACGCGGCCTATATGTTTTAGAAAGTACACATTTTGAGCTTGATTTTGCACCCGAATTTTGAATCTTTTTAGTGGAAATCAATAGAGTTATTGCCGTTTCAATATGTCTCAATGTGTTACTTGAAATACGGATTCAAATTTTATGCCGATAGGGGGGAGTAAAAATGGAAATCATAATTTTCGCTCACGAATTTGACTTGGAAATATTTTTCCTATACCGCGAGATCAATCATCTCAAAAAGAAATTTTTGAAAGAAAATACTTCGACTGCTAGTTATTGAAGAGCGTTAATCGATTTGAAAATGTGTTGAAAAGTAACCTTTGGTAACCGTCTCGGCGATAAGTTTTGAGCGGTAAGGAATGTTTAGACTTGGCTGTAATGTTTTGGAAGGCGCACATTCTGAGCTTGAATTTGACCACAAATTTTGTATTTTTTCAATGGAAATAAAGAGAGTTATTGTCGTTTGAAGGTGTGTCACCGTGTTACCTGAAATACAGATTCCAATTATATGCCGAAAGGAGAGAGTAGAAATGGAAGTCAAAAGTTTCGCTCACGAATTTGGCTCCGAAAATTTTTTCACATATCGCGGGATCAATCATATCGAAATGATGTTTTGGGTAAAAAATACTTTGGCCGCTAGACATTCACGAGTGTCAATCGATTTGAAAATGTGTTGAAAAGTCACTTTCGGTAATCGTCTCGAAGATAACTTTTGAACGGAAAGGAATTTTTACACACGGCCAAAATGTTTTAGAAAGTACACATTTTGAGCTTGAATTTGCACACGAATTTTGAATCTTTTCAGTGGAAATGAATAGACTTATTTCCGTTTCAATATGTCTCAACGTGTTACTTGGAATACGGATTCGAATTATTTGTTGATAAGGGGAAGTAAAAAATGAAATCATAATTTTCGCTTACGAATTTGGCTTGGAAATATTTTTCCTATACCGCGGGATCAATCATCTCAAAATGAAATTTTGGGAAGAAAATACTTCGGCTGCTAGTTATTCACGAGCGTTAATCGATTTGAAAATGTGTTGAAAAGTAACCTTTGGTGACCGTCTCGAAGATAACTTTTAAACGGTAAGGAATTTTTAGATGTAGGCTGAATTTTTTAGAAAGTAAACATTCTGAGCTTGAATTTAAATGCAAATTTTGTATTTTTTCAATGGAAATCAAGGGAGTTATTGTTGTTTTGAATGTGTCTCATCGTGTTACCTGAAATACGGATTCCAATTATGTGTCGAAAGGAGGGAGTAAAAACAGAAGTCATACGTTTTACCCACCAATTTGGCTCAGAAATATTTTCACGTAACGGCGGATCAATCATCTTGAAATGAAGTTTTGGGTAAAAAATACTTTGGTTGGTAGTTATTCACGAGCGTTAATTGATTTGGAAATGTGTTGAAAAGTGACCTTCGGTAATCGTCTCAAAGATAACTTTTGAATAGTAAGGAATTTTTAGATGTGGCCGGAATGTTTTAGAAAGTACACATTTTGAACTTGAATTTGAACATGAATTTTCTATATTTTCAATGCAAATTAATAGAGTTATTGCGGTTCCAATATGTCTCACCGTGTTACCAGATTCCAATTATATGCCGACAGAGGGGAGTAAAAATGGAAGTCAAACGTTTTGCTCACGTATTCGGCATGGAAATATTTTTCCTATACCATGGGATCAATCATCTGGAAATGATGTTTTGGGGTAAAAATACTTTGGCCGCAAGACATTCACGACCGTCAATCGATTTGAGAATGTGTTGGAAAGGGACCTTCGGTAACCGTCTCTAAGATAACTTTTGAACAGTAAAGAATTTTTAGACGTGTCCGTAACGTTTTAGCAAGTACACATTATGAGCTTGAATTTCACCACAAATTTTATATTTTTTCAATGGAAATTAAGAGAGTTTGTGTCGTTTGAATGTGTTTCACTGTGTTACCCAGAATATGGATTCCAATTATGTGTCGAAAGAAGGTAGTAGAAATGGAAGTCAAATGTTTCGCTCACGAATTTGGCTTGGAAATTTTTTTCATATATCGCGGGATCAATCATATCAAAATGATGTTTTGGGTAAAAAATACTTTGGCCACTAGACATTCACGAGCGTCAATCGATTTGAAAATGTGTTGAAAAGTGACTTCGGTAATCGTCTCGAAGATAACTTTTGAACGGAAAGGAATTTTTACATGCGGCCTGAATGTTTAAGAAATTACACATTCTGAGCTTGAATTTGCACACGAATTTTGAATCTTTTCAGTGGAAATGAATAGACTTATTGCCGTTTCAATATGTCTCAACGTGTTACTTGGAATACGGATTCGAATTATTTGTCGATAAGGGGAAGTAAAAAATGAAATCATAATTTTCGCTTACGAATTTGGCTTGGAAATATTTTTCCTATACCGCGGGATCAATCATCACAAAATGAAATTTTGGGAAGAAAATACTTCGGCTGCTAGTTATTCACGAGCGTTAATCGATTTGAAAATGTGTTGAAAAGTAACCTTTGGTGACCGTCTCGAAGATAACTTTTAAACGGCAAGGAATTTTTAGTCGCGGCCTGAATGTTTTAGAAAGTAAACATTTTGAGCTTGAATTTGAACGCAAATTTGGCATTTTTTCAATGGAAATCAAGGTTGTTATTGTCATTTGAATGTATCTTACCGTGTTTCTCGAAATCCGGATTCCAATTATGTGTCGAAAGGAGGGAGTAAAAATGGAAGTTAAATGTTTCGCTCACGAATTTGGCGTGGAAATATTTTTCCTATACCACGGGATCGATCATCTTGAAATGATGTTTTGCGGAAAAAATACTTTGGCTGCAAGACATTCACGACCGTCAATCGATTTGAAAATGTGTTGGAAAAGGACCTTCGGTAACCGTCTCGAAGATAACTTTTGAACGGTAAGGAATTTTTTGACGCGGCCTTGATGTTTTAGAATGTGCACATTCAGAGCTTGAATTTGAACACAAATTTTCAATCTTTTCAATGGAAATCAATAGAGTTATTGCCGTTTCAATATGTCTCAACGTGTTACCTGAAATACGGATTCCAATTATATGCCGATAGAGGGGTGTAAAAATGGAAGTGATTATTTTCGTTGACGAATTTGGCTTGAAAATATTTTTCCTATACCGCGGGATCAATCATCTCGAAATGAAATTTGTGGAAAAAAATACTTTGGCTGCTAGTTATTAACGAGCGTTAACCGATTTGAAAATGAGTTAAAAAGTGACCTTCGGTAGCCATCTCGAAGATAACATTTGAACGGTAAGGAATTTTTAGACGAGGCTGGAATGTTTTAGAAAGTACACATTTTGAGCTTGAATTTGACCACAAATGTTTTATTTTTTCAATGGAAATCAAGAGAGTTATTGTCGTTTGAATGTGTCTCACCGTGTTACCCGAAATACGGATTCCAATTATGTGCCGAAAGGAGAGAGTAGAAATGGAAGTCAACTGTTTCGCTCACAAATTTGGCTTGGAAAATTTTTTCACATATTGCGGGATCAATCATATCAAAATGATGTTTTGGGTAAAAAATACTTTGGCCACTAGACATTCACGAGTGCTAATCGATTTGAAAATATGTTGAAATCTGACCTTCGATAATCATCTCGAAGATAACTTTTGAACGGAAAGGAATTTTTACACACGGCCTAAAAATTTTAGAAAGTACACATTCTGAGCTTGAATTTGCAAATGAATTTTGAATCTTTTCAGTGGAAATCAATAGAGTTATTTCCGTTTCAATATGTCTCAACGTGTTACTTGAAATACAGATTCGAATTATATGCTGATAGGGGGGAGTAAAAATGGAAATCATAATTTTCGCTCACGAATTTGGCTTGGAAATATTTTTCCCATACCGCGGGATCAATCATCCCAAAATGAAATTTTTGGAAGAAAATACTTTGGCTGCTAGTTATTCACGGGCGATAATGGATTTGAAAATGTGTTGAAAAGTAACCTTTGGTAACCGTCTCGAAGATAACTTTTGAACGGTAAGGAATTTTTAGACGCGGCTTGAATGTTTTAGAAAGTAAACATTCTAAGCCTGAATTTGAACACAAATTTTGTATTTTTTTCAATGGAAATTATGGGAGTTATTGTTGTTTGAATGTGTCTCACCGTGTTACCCGAAATACGGATTCCAATTATGTGCCGAAAGGAGGGAGTAAAAACGGAAGTCATACGTTTTGCCCACGAATTTGGCTTGGAAATATTTTTCACATAGCGGTGGATCGATCATCTTGAAATGAAGTTTTGGGTAAAAAATACTTTGGCTGGTAGTTATTCACGAGCATTAATTGATTTGAAAATGTGTTGAAAAGTGACCTTCGGTAATCGTCTCAAAGATAACTTTTGAACAGTATGGAATTTTTTGATGTGGCCTAAATGTTTTAGAAAGTAAACATTCTGAGCTTAAATTTGAACATGAATTTTGTATTTTTTTTAAGGGAAATCAATAGAGTTATTGCTTTTTCAATGTGTCTCAACGTGTTACCTCAAAATTTTCGCTCACGAATTTGGCTTGGAAATGTTTTTCCCATACCGCAGAATCAATCATCTCGAATTGAAATTTTTGGAAAAAATTACTTTGGCTGCTAGTTATTCACGAGTGTTAACCGATTTGAAAATGTGTTGAAAAGTGACCTTCGTTAACCGTCTCAAAGATAACATTTGAACGTTAAGGAATTTTTAGACGTGGCCTTAACGGTATAGAAAGTACACATTCTAAGCTTGAATTTGAAGAAGAATTTTTTATTTTTTCAGTGGAAATCAATAGAGTTATTGCCATTTTAATATGTCTCAACGTGTTACCTGAAATACGGATTCCAATTATATGCCGATAGAGGGAGCAAAAATGGAAGTCATAATTTTCGCTCACGAATTTGGCTTGGAAATATTTCACCTATACCACGGGATCAATCATCTCGAAATGAAACTTTCAGAAAAAATACTTTGGTTGCTAGTTATTCATGAGCGTTAATCGATTTGAAAATGTGTTGAAAACTGACCTTCGGTAACCGTCTCGAAGATTACTTTTGAACAGTAAGGAATTTTCTGACGCGGCATGCATGTTTTAGAAATTACACATTCTAAGCTTGAATTTGAACAAAAATTTTGTATTTTTTCAATGGAAATCATGAGAGTTATTGTCGTTTGAATATGTCTCACCGTGTTACCCGAAATACGGATTCCAATTATGTTCCGAAAGCAGGGAATAAAAATGGAAGTCAAATGTTTCGCTCATGAATTTGGCTCGGAATTATTTTTCATATATCGCAGGATCAATCATCTTGAAATGAAGTTTTGGGTAAAAAAATACTTTGGCTGCTAATTATTCACGAGCCTTAATCGATTTGAAAATGTGTTGAAAAGTGACCTTCGGTAACCATGTCAAAGATAACTTTTGAATGGTAAGGAATTTTTAGACATGGCTTGAATGTTTTAGAAAGTACACATTCTGAGCTTGAATTTGAAAATGAATTTTGTATCTTTTCAACGGAAATCAATAGAATTATTGCCGTTTCAATATGACTTACAGCGTTACTTGAAATACGGATTCCAATTATATGCCGATAGAGGGGAGTAAAAACGGAACTCATTATTTTCGCTCCCGAATTTGGCTTGGAAATATTTTTCCTATACCACGGGATCAATCATCTCGAAATTAGTTTTTGGGTGAAAAATACTTCGGCTGCTAGACATTCACTAGCGTCAATCGATTTGAAAATGTGTTGAAAAGTGACCTTCGGTAACCGTCTCGAAGGTAACTTTTGAACGATAAGGAATTTTTAGACGCAGCCTAATGTTTTAGAGAGTACACATTCTGAGCTTCAATTTGAATACAAATTTTGTATTTTTTCAACGGAAATCAAGGGATTTATTGTCATTTGAATGTCTCTCTCTGTGTTACCCGAAATACGGATTCCAATTATGTGCCGAAAGGAGGGGAGTAAAAATGGAAGTCAAATGTTTCACTCACGAATTTGGCTTGGAAATATTTGTCATCTATCGCCGGATCAATCATCTTGAAATGAAGTTTTGGGTAAAAAATAGTTTGGTTGCTAGTTATTCACAAGCGTTAATCAATTTGAAAATGTTTTGAAAAGTGACCTGTGGTAACCGTCTCAAGGACAACTTCTGAACGGTAAGGAATTTTTAGACGTGGCCTGGATGTTTTAGAAAGTATACATTCTGTGCTTGAATTTGAACACAAATTTTGTATGTTTTCAATGGAAACCAGTAGAGTTATTTCTGTTTCAATATTTCTCAAAGTGTTACCTGAAATACGGATTCCAAATATATATCGATAGAGAGGAGTAAATATGTATGTCAAAATTTTTGCTCGCGAATTTGGCTTTGAAATATTTTTCCTACAATGTGGGATCAACCTTCTCAAATTGAAATTTTGGGAAAAAATACTTTGGCTGCTAGTTATTCACGAGCGCTAATCGATTTGAAAATGTGTTGAAAAGTGACCTTCGGTAACCGTCTCAAAGATAACTTCTAAACGTTAAGGAACTTTTAGACGTTGCCTGAATGGTATAAAAGTACGCATTCTAAGATTGACTTTGAATGCGAATTTTGTATCTTTCAATGGAAATCAATAGAGTTATTGCCATTTTAATATGTTTCAATGTGTTACCAGAAATACAGATTCTAATTATATGCTGATAGAGGGGAGTAAATGTGGAAGTCAAAATTTTCACTCACAAACTTGGCTTTGAAATATTTTTCCTATACCGTGGGATCAACCTTCTCGAATTGAAATTTTGGGAAAAAATACTTTGGCTGCTAGTTATTCACGAGCGTTAATCGATTTGAAAATGTGTTGAAAAGTGACCTTCGGTAACTGTCTCAAAGATAACTTTTGAACGTTAAGGAACTTTTAGACGTGGCCTGAATAGTATAGAAAGTACGCATTCTGAGATTGAATTTGAACACGAATTTAGTATCTTTTCAATGGAAATCAATAGAGTTATTGCCATTTTAATATGTCTCAACGTGTTACCTGAAATACGGATTCTAATTATATGCCGATAGGGGAGAGTAGAAATGGAAGTCAAACGTTTCGCTCACAAATTTGGCTTGGAAATATTTTTCCTATACCACGGGATCAATCACCTCGAAATTATTTTTTGGGTAAAAAATACTTTGGCTGCTACACATTCACAAGCGTCAATCGTTTTGGAAATGTGTTGAAAAGTGACCTTCGGTAACCGTTTCAAAGATAACTTTTGAACGAGAAGGAATTTTTAGACGCAGCCTGTACGTTTTAGAAAGTACACATTCTAAGCTTCAATTTGAATACAAATTTTGTATTTTTTCAACGGAAATCAAGAGAGTTATTGTCGTTTCATTGTGTCTCACTGTGTTACCCGAAATACGGATTCCAATTATGTGCAAAAGGAGGGAGTAAAAATGGAAGTCAAACGTTTCGCTCACGAATTTGGCTTGGAAATATTTGTCATATATCACAGGATTAATCATCTTGAAATGAAGTTTTGGGTAAAAAATATTTTGGTCGCTAGTTATTCACAAGCGTTAATCGATTTGAAAATGTGTTGAAAAGTGACCTTCGGTAACCGTCTCAAGGATAACTTTCGAACGGTAAGGAATTTTTAGATGCGGCCTTGATGTTTTAAAAAGTACACATTTTGTGCTTGAATTTGAACACGAATTTTGTTTCTTTTCAGTGGAAATCAATAGAGTTATTTCCGTATCAATATGTCTCAACGTGCTACCTGAAATACGGATTCCAATTATATGCCGATAGAGGGGAGTAAAAATGGAAGTCATAATTTTCACTCACGAATTTGGCTTGGAAATATTTTTCCTACACCACGGGATCAATCATCTCGAAATTAAATTTTTGGAAAAAAATACTTCGGTTGCTAGTTATTCAGGAGCGTTAGTCAATTTGAAAATATGTTGAGAAGTGACCTTCGGTATCTTGTCTCAAAGATAACTTTTGAACGGTAAGGAATTTTTAGATGTGGCCTGAATGTTTTAGAAAGAACACATTGTAAGCTTGAATTTGAACACAAATTTTGTATCTTTTCAATGGAAATCAATATAGTTATTTCCCTTTTAGTATGTCTAAACGTGTTACCTGATATACGGATTCCAATTATAAGCTGATAGAGGGGAGTAAAAATGGAAGTCATAATTTTCGCTCATGAAGTTTGCTAGGAAATATTTCTCCTATACTGCGGGATCAATCATCTCGAAATGAAATTTTCAGAAAAAAATACTTTGGCTGCTAGTTATTCACGAGCGTTAATCGATTTCAAATGTGTTGAAAACTAACCATCGGTAACCGTCTAAAAGGTAACTTTTGAACGGTAAGGAATTTTTTGACGCAGCCTGGATGTTATAGAAAGTACACATTCTAAGCTTGAATTTGAACAAGAATTTTCTATCTCTTCAGGGGAAATCAATAGAGTTATTTCCATTTCAATGTCTCGATGTGTTCCCTGAAATACGAATTCCAATTATATGCCGATAGAGGGGACTAAATACGGAAGTTAAAATTTTCGCTCACGAACTTGGCTTTGAAATATTTTTCCTATATCGCGGGATCAACCTTCTCGAATTGAAATTTTGGGAAAAAATACTTTGGCTGCTAGTTATTCACGAGAGTTAATCGATTTGAAAATGTGTCGAAAAGTGACCTTCGATAACCGTCTCAAAGATAACTTTTGAACATTAAGGAACTTTTAGACGTGGCCTGAATGGTATAGAATGTACGCATTTTGAGATTGAATTTGAACACGAATTTTGTATCTTTTAAATGGAAATCAATAGAGTTATTGCCATTTTAATATGTCTCAACGTGTTACCTGAAATACGGATTCTAATTATATGCCGATATAGGGGAGTAAAAATGGAGGTCAAAATTTTCACTCACAAATTTGGCTTTGAATTATTTTTCCTATACCGCGGGATCAACCTTCTCGAATTGAAATTTTTGGAGAAAAATACTTTGGCTGCTAGTTATTCACAAGCGTTAATCGATTTGAAAATGTGTTGAAAAGTGACCTTCGGTAACCGTCTCAATGATAACTTTTGAACATTAAGGAACTTTTAGACATGGCCAGAACGGTATAGAAAGTACATATTCTGAGCTTGAATTTGGACAAGAATTTTGTATCTTTTCAATGGAAATCGATAGAGTTACTGCCATTTTAATATATCTCAATGTGTTACCTGAAATACGGATTCTAATTATGTGCCGATAGAGGGGAGTAAAAATGGAAGTCAAACGTTTCGCTCACAAATTTGTCTTGGAAATATTTTTCCTATACCACGGGATCAATCATCTTGAAATCATTTTTTGGGTAAAAAATGCTTTGGCTGCTAGACATTCACAAGCGTCTATCGATTTGAAAATGTGTTGAAAAGTGACCTTTGGTAACCGTCTCGAAGATAACTTTTGAACGGTAAGGAATTTTTAGATGCGGCCTGTATGTTTTAGAAAGTACACATTCTGAGCTTCAATTTGAATACAAATTTTGTACTTTTTCAATGAAAATCAAGAGAGTTATTGCCGTTTGAATGTGTCTCACAGTGTTACTTGAAATACAGATTCCAATTATGTGACGAAAGGAGGGAGTAAAAATGGAAATCAAACGTTTCGCTCATGAATTAGGCTTGGAAATATTTGTCATATATCGCAGGATCAATCATCTTGAAATGATGTTTTGGGTAAAAAATACTTTGGTTGCTAGTTATTCACAAGCGTTAATCGATTTGAAAATGTGTTGAAAAGTGACCTTCGGTAACCGTCTCAAGGATAACTTTTGAACGGTAAGGAATTTTCAGACGCGGCCTTGATGTTTTAGAAAGTACACATTCTGTGCTTGAATTTGAACACAAATTTTGTATGTTTTCAATGGAAATCAACAGAGTTATTTCTGTTTCAATATGTCTCAACGTGTTACCTGAAATACCGATTCCAATTATATGCCTATAGAGGGGAGTAAAAATGGAAGTCATAATTTTCACTCAAGAATTTGGCTTGGAAATATTTTTCCTATACTGCGGGATCAATCATCTCGAAATTAAATTTTTGGAAAAAAATACTTTGGCTGCTAGTTATTCAGGAGCGTTAATTGATTTGAAAATATGTTGAAAAGTGACGTTCGGTAACTTGTCTCAAAGATAACTTTTGAACGGTAAGGAATTTTTAGACATGGCCAGAATGTTGTAGAAAGCACACATTCTGAGCTTGAATTTCAACACAAATTTTGTATCTTTTCAATGGAAATCAATTTAATTATTGCCCTTTTAGTATGTCTCAACGTGTTACCTAATATACGGATTCCAATTATAAGCCGATAGAGGGGAGTAAAAATGGAAGTCATAATTTTCGCTCACGAATTTGGCTTGGAAATATTTCTCCTATACCGCGGGATCAATCATCTCAAAATGAAATTTTCAGAAAAAAATAGTTTGGGTGGTAGTTATTCATGAGCGTTAATCAATTTCAAAATATGTTGAAAACTGACATTCGGTAACCGTCTAAAAGATAACTTTTGAACAGTAAGGAATTTTTTGACACGGCCTAGATGTTATAGAAAGTACACATTCTAAGCTTGAATTTGAACTAGAATTTTCTATCTTTTCAGGGGAAATCAATAGAGTTATTTCCGTTTCAATATGTCTTAATATGTTACCTGAAATACGGATTCCAATTATATGCCGATAGAGGGGAGTAAATATGGAAATCAAAATTTTCGCTCACGAACTTGGCTTTGAAATATTTTTCCTATACTGCGGGATCAACCTTCTGAAATTGAAATTTTGGGACAAAATACTTTTGCTACTGGTTATTCACGAGCATTAATCGATTTGAAAATGTGTTGAAAAGTGACCTTTGGTAACCGTCTCAAAGATAACTTTTTGACGTTAAGGAACTTTCAGATGTGGCCTGAATGGCATAGAAAGTACGCATTCTGAGATTGAATTTGCCCATGAATTTTGCATCTTTTCAATGGAAATCAATAGTGTTATTGCCATTTTAATAAGTCTCAACGTGTTACCTGAAATACAGATTCTAATTATATGTCGATAGAGGGGAGTAAAAATGGAAGTCATAATTTTTGCTCACGAATTTGGCTTGGAAATATTTCTCATATACCGTGGGATCAATCATCCCGAAATGAAACTTTCAGAAAAAAATACTTTGGCTGCCAGTTATTCGTGTGCGTTAATTGATTTGAAAATGTGTTGAAAACTAACCTTCGGTAATTGTCTCGAAGATAACTTTTGAACAATAAGGAATTTTCAGACGTGGCCTGGATGTTTTAGAAAGTACACATTCTAAGCTTGAATTTGAACCCAAATTTTGTATTTTTTCATTGGAAATCACGAAAGTTATTGCCATTTGAATATGTCTCACCGTGTTACCCGAAATACGGATTCCAATTATGTGTCAATTGGAGAGAGTAAAAATGGAAGTCAAATGTTTCGCTTACGAATTTGGCTCGGAAATATTTTTCATATATCACGGGATCAATCATCTTAAAATGAAGTTTTGGGTAAAAAATACTTTGGCTGCTAGTTATTCACAAGCGTTAATCGATTTGAAAATGTGTTGAAAATTGACCCTTGGTAACCGTCTAAAAGATAACTTTTGAACGGTAAGGAATTTTTGGACGTGGCCTGAATGTTTTCGAAAGTACACATTCTGAGCATGAATTTGGACATGAATGTTGTATCTTTTCAATGGAAATCAATAGAGTTATTACCGTTTCAAAATGTCTTAACGTGTTACCAAAAATACGTATTCCAATTATGTGCCGAAAGGAGGGTGTAAAAATTGTAGTCATACGTTTCACTCACTAATTTGGCTCGGAAATATTTTTCATATATCGCAAGATGAATCATCTTGAAATGAAGTTTTGTGTGAAAAATACTTTGGCTGCTAGACATTCACGAGCGTCAATCGATTTGAAAATGTGTTGAAAAGTGACCATCGGTAACCGTCTCAAAGATAACTTTTGGAAGGTAACGAATTTTTAGACGTGGCCAGAATGTTTTAGAAAGTACACATTCTGAGCTCGAATTTGAACTCAAATTTTTTATTTTTTCATTGGAAATCATGATAGTTGTTGGCATTTGAATTTGTCTCACCGTGTTTCCCAAAATACGGATTCCAATTATGTGCCGAAAGGAGGGAGTAAAAGCGGAAGTCAAACGTTTCACTCACGAATTTGGCTTGGAAATATTTTTCATATATCTCACGATCAGTCATCTTGAAATGAAGTTTTGGGTAAAAAATACTTTGGCTGCTAGTTATTCACGAGCGTTAATCGATTCGAAAATTTGTTGAAAAGTGACCTTCGGTAACCATCTCAAAGATAACTTTTGAACGGTAAGGAATTTTTAGACATGGCCTAAATGTTTTAGAAAGTACAAATTCTGAGCTTGATTTTGAACCCAAATTTAGTATCTTTTCACTGGAAATCAATAGAATTATTGCCGTATTAATATGTCCCACCGTGTTACCTGAAATACGGATTCCAATTATATGCCCATAGAGGGGAGCAAAAATGGAAGTCAAACGTTTCGCTCACGAATTTGGCTTGGAAATATTTTTCCTATACCACAGGATGAATCATCTCAAAATGAATTTGTCAGAAAAGAATACTTTGGCTGTTGATTATTCACGAGCGTTAATCGATTTGAAAATGTGTTGAAAACTGACCTTCTGTAACCGTCTTAAAGATAACTTTTGAACAGTAAGGAATTTTCAGACGCGGCCTGGATGTTTTAGAAAGTACATATTCAAAGCTTGAATTTGAAAACAAATTTTGTATTTTTTCAATGGAAATCATGAGTGTTATTGTCGATTGAATATGTCTCACCGTGTTACCTGAAAAACGGATTCCAACTATGTGTCAATAGGAGGGAGTATAAATGGAAATCAAATGTTTGGTTTCGAATTTGGCTTGGAAATTTTTTCATATATTGCGGGATCAATCATCTCAAAATGATCATTTCGGTGAAAAATACTTTGGCTGCTAGACATTCACGAGGGCCAATCGATTTGAAAATGTGTTGAAATGTGACCTTCGGTAACCGTTTCAAAGATAACTTTTGAAAGGTAAGGAATTTTTAGAGGTAGCCAGAATGTTTTAAAAAGTAAACATTCTAAGCTTGATTTTGAACTCAAATGTTGTATTTTTTCAATGGAAATCAACAGAGTTATTGCCGTTTAAATATGTCTCAACGTGTTGCCCGAAATACGGATTCCAATTATATGCCCATAATTTTCGCTCACAAATTTGGCTGGGAAATATTTTTCCTATACCACAGGATTAATCACCTCGAAATGAAACTTTTAGAAAAAAATACTTTGGAAGCTAGTTATTCACGAGTGTTAATCGATTTGAAAATGTGTTGGAAAGTGACCTGCAGTAATCGTGTCGAAGATAACTGTTGAACGGTAAGGAATTTTTATACGCGGCCTAGATATTTTAGAAAGTACACATTCTGAGCTTGAATTTAAACACAAATTTTTTATTTTTTCAATAGAAATCAAGAGAGTTATTGTCGTTTGAATTTGTCTCACTATGTTACCCGAAATACGAATTCAAATTATGTGTCAATAGGAGGGAGTAAATATGGAAGTCAAACGTTTCGCCCACAAATTTGGCTTGGAAATATTTTACGTGTATCGCGGGATCAATCATCTCGAAATGATGTTTGGGGTAAAAAATACTTTAGCCGCTAGACATTCACGAGTCTCAATCGATTTGAAAATGTGTAGAAAAGTGACCTTTTATAACTGTCTCGCAAATAACTTTTGAACGGTAAGGAATTTTTAGATGCGGCCTCAATGCTTTAGAAAGTACACATTCTGAGCTTGAATTTGAACACAAATTTTGAATTTTTTCAATGGAAATCAAGAGAGTTATTGTCGTTTGAATGTGTCTCACCATGTTACCTGAAATACAGATTCCAATTATGTGCCTAAAGGAGGTAGTAAAAATGGAAGTCAAACGTTTCACTCACGAATTTGGCTTGGAAATATTTTTCATATATCGCAGGGTCAATCATCTAGAAATGAATTTTTGGATAAAAAATCCTTCGGTTGCTAGTCATTCACGAGCATAAATCGATTTGAAAAGTTATCTCAAAGATAACTTTTGAACGATAAGGAATTTTTACACACGGCCTAGATGTTTTAGAAATTACACATTTTGAGCTTGAATTTGAACACGAATTTTCAATCTTTTCAATGGAAATCAATAGAGTTATTACCGTTTCAATATGTCTCAACGTGTTACTTGAAATACAGATCCCAATTATATGCTGATAGAGGGAAGTAAAAATGGTAGTCAAACGTTTCGCTCACGAATTTGGCTTGGAAATATTTTTCCTATACCGCAGGATCAATCATCTCGAAATGATGTTTTGGGTAAAAAATACTTTGGCTGCTAGGCAATCAAAAGCGTCAGTCGATTAGAAAATGTGTTGAAAAGTGACCTTCGGTAACCGTCTCAAAGATAACTTTTGAACGGCGAGGAATTTTTAGACACGACCTGAATGTTTTAGAAAGTACACATTCTGAGCTTGAATTTGAGTTCAAATTTTGTTTTTTTTTTTTTTCAATATAAATCAAGAGAGTTATTGTCATTTCAATATGTCTCACCGTGTTACTCGAAATACGGATTCCAATTATGTGCCGGATGGAAGGAGTAAAAATGGAAGTCAAATGTTTCGCTCATGAATTTGGCTTGGAAATATATTTCATATATTGTGGGAGCAATCATCTTCAAATGAAGTTTTGGGTAAAAAATACTTTGGCTGCTAGTTATTCACGAGCATTAATCGATTTGAAAATGTATTGGTAACCATGTCAAAGATAGCTTTTGAACGGTAAGGAATTTTTAGACGCGTCCTTTATGTTTTGGAAAGTACACATTCTGAGCTTGAATTTGAACACAAATTTTCTATCTTTTCAATGGAAATCAATAGAGTTATTGCCGTTTCGATATATCTTAACGTGTTACCTGAAATACGGATTCCAATTATATGCCGATAGAGGAGAGTAAAAATGGAAGTCATAATTTTCGCTCATGAATTTGGCTTGGAAGTATTTCTCCTATACCACGGGATCAATCATCTCGACATTAAATTTTCAAAAAAAAATTCTTTGGTTGCTAGTTATTCACGAGCGTTAATTGATTTGAAAATGTGTAGAAAAGTGACCTTCTATAACCGTCTAGCAGATAACTTTTGAATGGTAAGGAACTTTTAGATGCAGCCTGAAGGTTTTAGAAAGTACACATTCTGAGCTTAAATTTAAACACAAATGTCGCATTTTTTCAATGGAAATCAAGAGAGTTATTGTCGTTTGAATGTGTCTCACCGTGTTACCCGAAATACGGATTCACATTATGTGCCGAAAGGAGGTAGCAAAAATGGAAGTCAAACGTTTCGCCCACGAATTTGGCTTGGAAATATTTTTCATATATCGCGGGATCAATCATCTAAAAATGAATTTTTCAATTAAAAATACTTTGGCTGCTAGTTATTCACGAGCATAAATCGATTTGAAAATGTGTTGAAAAGTGACCTTCGGTAACCATCTCAAAGATAGCTTTTGAACGGTAAGGAATTTTTAGACGCGTCCCGCATGTCTTAGAAAGTACACATTTTGAGCTTGAATTTGAACACAATTTTTCTATCTTTTCAGTGGAAATCAATAGAGTTATTGCCGTTTCAATATATCTCAACGTGTTACCTGAAATACGGATTCCAATTATATGCCGATAGAGGAGAGTAAAAATGGAAGTCATAATTTTCGCTTACAAATTTGGCTTGGAAATATTTCTCCTATACTGCGGGATCAATCATCTCGAAATGAAATTTTCAGAAAAAAATAATTTGGATGCTAGTTATTCACGAGTGTTAATTGATTTCAAAATGTGTTGAAAACTGACCATCGGTAACCATCTAAAAGATAACTTTTGAACGGTAAGGAATTTTTTGACGTGGCCTGGATGTTATAGAAAGTACACATTCTAAGCGTGAATTTGAACAAGAATTTTCTATCTTTTCAAGGGAAATCAATAGAGTTATTTCCGTTTCAATATGTCTCAATGTGTTACCTGAAATACGGATTCCAATTATATGCCGATAGAGGGGACTAAATATGGAAGTCAAAATTTTCGCTCACGAACTTGGCTTTGAAATATTTTTCCTATACCATGGGATCAATCATCTTGAAATTAAATTTTCGGAAAAAAATACTTTGGCTGCTAGTTATTCAGGAGTGTTAATCGACTTGAAAATATGTTGAAAAGTGACCTTCGGTAACTTGTCTCAAAGATAACTTTTGAACGGTAAAGAAATTTTAGACGTAGCCTGAATCTTTTAGAAAGCATACATTCTGAGCTTGAATTTGAACAATAATTTTGTATCATTTCAATGGAAATCAATATAGTTATTGCCCTTTTAGTATGTCTCAACATGTTACCTGATATACGGATTCCAATTATAAGCCGGTAGAGGGGAGTAAAAATTGAAGTCATAATTTTCTCTCTCGAATTTGGCTAGGAAATATTTCTCCTATACTGCGGGATCAATCATCTCGAAGTGAAATTTTCAGAAAAAAATAATTTGGCTGCTAGTTATTCACGAGCGTTAATCGACTTCAAAATGTGTTGAAAATTGACCATCAGTAACTATCTAAGAGATAACTTTTGAACGGTAAGGAATTTTTTTGACGCAGCCCGGATGTTATAGAAAGTACACATTCTAAGCTTGAATTTGTACAAGAATTTTCTATCTTTTCAGGGGAAATCAATAGAGTTATTTCCGTTTCAATATGTCTCAATGTGCTACCTGAAATACGGATTCCAATTATATGCCGATAGAGGGGACTAAATATGGAAGTCAAAATTTTCGCTCACGAACTTGGCTTTAAAGATATTTCCTATGCCGTAGGATCAACCTTCTCGAATTGAAATTTTGGGAAAAAATACTTTGGCTGCTAGTTATTCATGAGAGTTAATCGATTTGAAAATGTGTTGAAAAGTGACCTTCGGTAATCGTCTCAATGATAACTTTTGAACGTTAAGGAACTTTTAGGCGTGGCTTGAATGGTATCGAAAATACGCATTCTAAGATTGAATTTGAACAAGAATTTTGTATCTTTTCCACGGAAATCAATAGAGTTATTGCCATTTTAATATGTCTCAACGTGTTACCTGAAATACGGATTCTAATGATATGCCGATAGAGGGGAGTAATTATGGAAGTCAAAATTTTCGCTCGCGAACTTGGCTTTGAAATATTTCTCCTATACCGCGGGATCAACCTTCTCGAATTGAAATTTTGGGAAAAAAATATTTTTGCTGCTAGTTATTCATGAGCGTTAATCGCTTTGAAAATGTGTTGAAAAGTGACCTTCGGTAACCGTCTCAAAGATAACTTTTGAACGTTAAGGAACTTTTAGACGTGGCTAGAACAGCATAGAAAGTACGCATTCTGAGATTGAATTTGAACACGAATTTTGTATCTTTTCAATGGAAATCAATAGAGTTATTGCCATTTTAATATGTCTCAACGTGTTACCTGAAATATGGATTCTAATGACATGCCAATAGAGGGGAGTAAATATGGAAGTCAAAATTTTCGCTCACGAACTTGGCTTTGAAATATTTCTCCTATACCGCGGGATCAACCTTCTCGAATTGAAATTTTGGGAAAAAAATACTTTGGCTGCTAGTTATTCACGAGCGTTAATCGATTTGAAAATGTGTTGAAAAGTGACCTTCGGTAACCGTCTCAAAGATAACTTTTGAACGTTAAGGAACTTTTAGACGTGGCCAGAATGGTATAGAAAGTACGCATTCTGAGATTGAATTTGAACAAGAATTTTCTATCTTTTCAATGGAAATCAATAGAGTTATTTCTGTTTCAATATGTCTCAACGTGTTACCTAAAATACGGATTCCAATTATATGCCGATAGAGGGGAGTAAAAACGGAAGTCATAATTTTCCCTCATGAATTTGGCTTGGAAATATGTTTTCTACCCCGCGGGATCAATCATCTCGAAATGAAATTTTTGGAAAAAAATACTTTGGCTGCTAGTTATTCACGAGCGTTAATCGATTTGAAAATGTGTTGCAAAGTGACCTTCGGTAACCGTCTCAAAGATAACTTCTGAGCGTTAAGGAACTTTTAGACGTGGCCTGAATGGTATAGAAAGTACATATTCTGAGCTTGAATTTGAACACAGATTTTGTATCTTTTCAGTGGAAATCGTTAGAGTTATTGCCATTTTAATATGTCTCAACGTGTTACCTGAAATACGGATTCTAATCATATGCCGATAGAGGGGAGTAAAAATGGAAGTCAAACGTTTCGCTCACAAATTTGGCTTGGAAATATTTTTCCTATACCACAGGATCAATCATCTCGAAATCAATTTTTGGGTAAAAAATACTTTGGCTGCTAGACATTCACAAGCGTCTATCGATTTGAAAATGTGTTGAAAAGTGACCTTCGGTAACCATCTTGAACATAAATTTTGAACGTTAAGGACTTTTTAGATGCGGCCAGTATGTTTTGGAAAGTACACATTCTGAGCTCCAATTTGAGTACAAGTTTTGTATTTTTTCAGTGGAAATCAAGCGAGTTATTGTCGTTTGAATGTGCCTCACAGTGTTACCTGAAATACGGATTCCAATTATGTGCCGAAAGGAGGGAGTAAAAATGGAAGTCAAACGTTTCGCTCACGAATTTGGCTTGGAAATATTTGTCATATATCGCAAGATCAATCATCTTGAAATGATGTTTTGGGTAAAAAATACTTTGGTTGCTAGTTATTCACAAGCGTTATTCGATTTGAAAATGTGTTGAAAAGTGACCTTTGATAACCATCTCAAGGATAACTTTTGAACGGTAAGGAATTTTTAGACTCGGCCTTGATGTTTTAGAAAGTACACATTCTGTGCTTGAATTTGAACATGAATTTTGTATCTTTTCAATGGAAATCAATAGAGTTATTTCTGTTTCAATATGTCTCAACGTGTTACCTGAAATACGGATTCCAATTATATGCCGATAAAGGGGAGTAAAAATGGAAGTCATAATTTTCACTCACGAATTTGGCTTGGAAATATTTTTCCTATACCACGGGATCAATCATCTCGAAATTAAATTTTTGGAAAAAAATACTTTGGTTGCTCGTTATTCACGAGCGTTAATCGATTTCAAAATATGTTTAAAAGTGACCTTCGGTAACTTGTCTCAAAGATAACTTTTGAACGGCAAGGAATTTTTAGATGTGGCCTAAATGTTTTAGAAAGCACACATTCTGAGCCTGAATTTGAACACAAATTTTTTAACTTTTCAGTGGAAATCAATATAGTTATTGCCCTTTTAGTATGTCTCAACGTGTTACCTGATATACGGATTCCAATTATAAGCCGGTAGAGGGGAGAAAAAATGGAAGTCATAATTTTCTCTCTTGAATTTGGCTTGGAAATATTTCTCCTACACTGCAGGATAAATCATCTCGAAATGAAATTTTCAGGAAAAAATAATTTGGCTGCTAGTTATTCACGAGCGTTAATCGATTTCAAAATGTGTTGAAAATTGACCATCGGTAACCATCTAAGAGATAACTTTTGAACGGTAAGGAATTTTTTTGACGCTGCCTGGATGTTATAGAAAGTACACATTCTAAGCTTGAATTTGTACAAGAATTTTCTATCTTTTCAGGGGAAATCAATAGAGTTATTTCTGTTTCAATATGTCTCAATGTGTTACCTGAAATATGGATTCCAATTATATGCCGATAGAGGGGACTAAATTTGGAAGTCAAAATTTTTGCTCACGAACTTGGCTTTCAAAGATATCTCTTATGTCACAGGATCAACCTTCTCGAATTGAAATTTTGGGAAAAAATACTTTGGCTGCTACTTATTCACGAGAGTTAATCGATTTGAAAATGTGTTGAAAAGTGACCTTCGGTAACCGTCTCAAAGATAACTTTTGAACGTTAAGGAACTTTTAGGCGTGGCCTGAATGGTATAGAAAGTACGCATTCTAAGATTGAATTTGAACAATAATTTTGTATCTTTTCCATGGAAATCAATAGAGTTATTGCCATTTTAATATGGCTCAACGTGTTACCTGAAATACGGATTCTAATGATATGCCGATAGAGGGGAGTAAATATGGAAGTCAAAATTTTCGCTCACGAACTTGGCTTTGAAATATTTCTCCTATACCGCGGGATCAACCTTCTCGAATTGAGATTTTGGGAAAAAAATACTTTGGCTGCTAGTTATTCATGAGCGTTAATCGATTTGAAAATGTGTTGAAAAGTGAGCTTCGGTAACCGTCTCAAAGATAACTTTTGAACGTTAAGGAACTTTTAGACGTGGCCAGAATGGTATAGAAAGTATGCATTCTGAGATTGAATTTGAACAAGAATTTTCTATCTTTCCAATGGAAATCAATAGAGTTATTTCTGTTTCAATATGTCTCAACGTGTTACCTAAAATATGGATTCCAATTATATGCCGATAGAGGGGAGTAAAAACGGAAGTCATAATTTTCCCTCACGAATTTGGCCTGGAAATATTTTTCTACACCGCGGGATCAATCATCTCGAAATGAAATTTTTGGAAAAAAATACTTTGGCTGCTAGTTATTGACGAGCGTTAATCGATTTGAAAATGTGTCGAAAAGTGACCTTCGGTAACCGTCTGAAAGATAACTTTTGAGCATTAAGGAACTTTTAGACGTGGCCTGAATGTTATAGAAAGTACATATTCTAAGCTTGAATTTGAACACGAATTTTGTATCTTTTCATTGGAAATCGATAGAGTTATTGTCATTTTAATATGTCTCAACGTGTTACCTGAAATACAGATTCTAATTATATGCCGATAGAGGGGAGTAAAAATGGAAGTCAAACGTTTTGCTCACAACTTTGGCTTGGAAATATTTTTCCTATACCACGGGATCAATCATCTCGAAATCAATTTTTGGGTAAAAAATACTTTGGCTGCTAGACATTCACAAGTGTCTATCGATTTGAAAATGTGTTGAAAAGTGACCTTCGGTAACCGTCTCGAAGATAACTTTTGAACGGTAAGGAATTTTTAGATGTGGCTTGTATGTTTTGGAAAGTACACATTCTGAGCTCCAATTTGAGTAGAAATTTTGTATTTTTTCAATGGAAATCAAGCAAGTTATTGTTGTTTGAATATGCCTCACAGTGTTACCTGAAATACGGATTCCAATTATGTGCCGAAAGGAGGGAGTAAAAATGGAAGTCAAACGTTTCGCTCATGAATTTGGCTTGGAAATATTTGTCATATATCGTAAGATCAATCATCTTGAAATGATGTTTTGGGTAAAAAATACTTTGGTTGCTAGTTATTCACAAGCGTTATTCGATTTGAAAATGTGTTGAAAAGTGACCTTCGGTAACCGTCTCAAGGATAACTTTTGAACGGTAAGGAATTTTTAGACTCGGCCTGGATGTTTTAGAAGGTACACATTCTGTGCTTGAATTTGAACATGAATTTTGTATCTTTTCAATGGAAATCAATAGAGTTATTTCTGTTTCAATATGTCTCAACGTGTTACTTGAAATACGGATTCCAATTATAGGACGATAAAGGGGAGTAAAAATGATAGTCATAATTTTCACTCACGAATTTGGCTTGGAAATATTTTTCCTATATCACGGGATCAATCATCTCAAAATTAAATTTTTGGAAAAAAATACTTTGGTTGCTAGTTATTCACGAGCGTTAATCGATTTCAAAATATGTTTAAAAGCGACCTTTTGTAACTTGTCTCAAAGATAACTTTTGAACGGCAAGGAATTTTTAGATGTGGCCTGAATGTTTTAGAAAGCACACATTCTGAGCTTGAATTTGAACACAAATTTTTTAACTTTTCAGTGGAAATCAATATAGTTATTGCCCTTTTAGTATGTTTCAACGTGTTACCTGATATACGGATTCCAATTATAAGTCGATAGAGGGTAGTAAAAATGGAAGTCATAATTTTCGCTCACGAATTTGGCTTGGAAATATTTCTCCTATACCGCGGGATCAATCATCTCAAAATGAAATTTTCAGAAAAAAATTGGCTGCTAGTTATTCACGAGTGTTAATTGATTTGAAAATGTGTTGAAAACTGACCCTCGGTAACCGTCTAAAAGATAACTTTTGAACGGTAAGGAACTTTTGAACGGTAAGGAATTTTTTGACGCGGCCTGGATGTTATAGAAAGTACACATTCTAAGCTTGAATTTGAACAAGAATTTTCTACCTTTTCGGGGGAAATCAATAGAGTTATTTCCATTTCAATATATCTCAATGTGTTACCTGAAATACGAATTCCAATTATATGCCGATGGAGGGGAGTCAATATGGAAGTCATAATTTTCACTCACGAACTTTGCTTTGAAATATTTTTCCTATACCGCAGGATCAACCTTCTCGAATTTAAATTTTGGGAAGAAATACTTCGGCTGCTAGTTATTCACGAGCTTTAATCGATTTTATAATGTGTTGAAAAGTTACCTTCGGTAACCGTCTCAAAGATAACTTTTGAATGTTAAGGAACTTTTAGACGTGGCCTGAATAGTATAGAAAGTACGCATTATGAGATTGAATTTGCACACAAATTTTGTATCTTTTCATTTGAACTAAATAGAGTTATTGCCATTTTAATATGTCTCAACATGTTACCTGAAATACGGATTCTAATTATATGCCGATAGAGGGGAGTAAAAATGGAAGTCATAATTTTCGCTCACGAACTTTGCTTTGAAATATTTTTCCTATACCGCGGGATCAACCTTCTCGAATTGAAATTTTGGGAAAAAATACTTTGGCTGCTAGTTATTCACGAGCGTTATTCGATTTTAAAATTGTTAGGACATATATGTTTTAACTTGTTTAAGAACATATGTCACTTAGTTATGTAAATTGGCTAATCCTTTGACAAAACGCACTCTGCTTGTAATTGGGTAGTTCAAGGTGTTTTTAATACTTCAAGAAACAATGTTTCAAGGTCAAGTGTTGAAGTCATCAAGTCTGTCCAAGAGAAAGCAAGCTGAAGTGCAAAGTTTTTAAAGCTCGACACCTTCTCGACAGCTACCTCGACACCTGCTATCTGTCGAGATTTAAAAAGTCAGATTTTCAATCTGATTTTCTTGGGATCCGTGAATATATTTTTGGGCCTTCTTTTCTTCTAACCCTAAACATATAAAAGTATTATTTTAAGAGCCATTTTGGGTGGCACAAGTTGCATTATCATTGAGCAATCTCTGTTTAAGCAAATTGTGATCAACAGACGAAGTTCTTGACCTAGTTCATCTTCCATCAAGAAGTTGCTGTGTATTTGCACCATAGGGTTTTGTAACTAAGCATCTTCCTGCTATTCATCAAGTGAATGAACTGAAGAACTTTGCAGCCAACCATTCTTCCTCAGTTGGTGTTCTGAAGTCGCGTACTTGGATCCGCACATTGGTTAGTCACGTACTTGGGAGCCGTGCATCAAAGGTGGAGACTGTCACTACAGATCAAGTCCAATTGGGTATTGGGGTAAGGGTTCAACTGTAAGTTGATAAGGTACTTGGGATTCCTTTACTTGTAACCGCTTGATTTGATAATAGTGGAGTTTCGGGAGTGGTGACCTGAAAATCACCCGGTGGGGTTTTTACCATTAGGGTTTTCCCCATTCGTAAACAAATCACCGTGTTATTTATTTTCCGCTGCATATTTTAGTTGTTGGTGATTTGTTTGTGCTTCCATAAAATTGCATGATTAATTGATTAATTAATTACTTGGCTAAATTAATTAATTAGGGTTAATCACAAGGGGTCATTCAGATTGTGACCTATCAAAAATGTGTTGAAAAGTTACCTTCGGTAACCGTCTCAAAGATAACTTTTGAATGTTAAGGAACTTTTAGACGTGGACTGAATGGTATAAAAAGTACGCATTATGAGATTGAATTTGCACACAAATTTTGTATCTTTTCATTGGAACTCAATAGAGTTATTGCCATTTTAATATGTCTCAACGTGTTACATGAAATACGGATTTTAATTATATGCTGATAGAAGGGAGTAAAAATGGAAGTCATAATTTTCGCTCACGAATTTGGCTTGGAAATATTTCTCCTATACCATGGGATCAATTATCTAGAAATGAAATTTTCAGAAAAAAAAAATACTTTCGCTGCTAGTTATTCACGAGCGTTAATCGATTTGAAAATGAGTTGAAAACTAACCTTCGGTAACCGTCTAAAAGATAACTTTTGAACTGTAAGGAATTTTTTTGACGCGGCCTGGATGTTATAGAAAGTACACATTCTGAGCTTGAATTTGAACAAGAATTTTTTATCTTTTCAATGGAAATCAATAGAGTTATTTCCGTTTCAATATGTCTCAATGTGTTACCTGAAATACGGATGCCAACTAAATGCCGATAGAGGGGAGTAAATATGGAAGTCAAAATTTTCGCTCACGAACTTGGATTTGAAATATTTTTCCTATACTGCGGGATCAACCTTCTCGATGAAATTTGGGAAAAAAATACTTTGGCTGCTAGTTATTCACGAGCATTAATTGATTTGAAAATGTGTTGAAAAGTGACCTCCAGTAATCGTCTCAAAGATAACTTTTGAACGTTAAGGAACTTTTAGACGTGGCCAGAATGGTATAGAACGTACGCATTCTGAGATTGAATTTGAACACGAATTTTGTATCTTTTCAATGGAAATCAATAGAGTTATTGCCATTTTAATACATCTCAATGTGTTACCTGAAATACGGGTTCTAATTATATGCCGATAAAAGGGAGTAAAAATGGAAGTCAAACGTTTCGCTAACGAATTTTTCTTGGAAATATTTTTCCTATACCACGGGATCAATCATCTCGAAATTATTTTCTGGTAAAAAATACTTTGGTTGCTAGACATTCACAAGTGTCAATCGATCTGAAAATGTGTTGAAAAGTGACCTCCGGTAACCATCTCGAAGATAACTTTTGAACGGTAAGGAATTTTTAGACATGGCCTGAATGTTTTAGAAATTACACATTCTGAGCTTCAATTTGAATAAAAATTTTGCAATTTTTCAGTGGAAATCAAGAGAGTTATTGTCGTTTGAATGTGTCTCACCGTGTTACCCGAAATACAGATTTCAATTATGTGCCGAAAGAAAGGAGTAAAAATGGAAGTCAAACGTTTCGCTCACGAATTTGGCTTGGAAATATTTGTCGTATATTGCGGGATCAATCATCTTGGAATGAAGTTTTGGGTAAAAAATACTTTCGTTGCAAGTTATTCACAAGCATTAATCGATTTGAAAATGTGTTGAAAAGTGACCTTCGGTAACCGTCTCAAGGATAACTTTTGAACGGTAAGGAATTTTAAGACGCGGCCTTGATGTTTTAGAAAGTACACATTTTGTGCTTGAATTTGAACACGAATTCTCTATCTTTTCAATGGAAATCAATTCAGTTATTTCCGTTTCAATATGTCCCAACAGGTTACCTGAAATACAGATTCCAATTATATGCAGATAGAGGGGAGTAAAAATGGAAGTCATAATTTTCACTCACGAATTTGGCTGGGAAATATTTTTCCTATACCGCGAGATCAATCATCTCGAAATGAAATTTTTGGAAAAAAATACTTTTGCTGCTAGTTATTCACGAGCGTTAATCGATTTTAAAATGTGTTGAAAAGTGACCTTTGGTAACCTGTCTCAAAGATAACTACTGAACTGTATGGAATTTTTAGACGTGGCCTGAATGTTTTAGAAAGCACACATTCTGAGCTTGAATTTGAACACAAATTTTGTATCTTTTCAATGGAAATCAATATAGTTATTGCCCTTTTAATATGTCTCAACGTGTTACCTGATATACGGATTCCAATTATATGCAAATAGAGGGGAGTAAAAATGAATTCATAATTTTCGCTCAATTTGGTTTGGAAATATTTCTCCTATACCGTGGGATCAATCATCTTAGAATGAAATTTTCAGAAAAAAAATAATTTGGCAGCTATTTATTCATGAGCGTTAATCGATTTGAAAATGTGTTGCAAACTGACCTTCGGTAACCGTCTAAAAGATAACTTTTGAACGGTAAGGAATTTTTTCACGAGGCCTGGATGTTATAGAAAGTACACATTCTAAGCTTGAATTTGAACAAGAATTTTCTATCTTTTCAATGGAAATCAATAGAGTTGTTTCCGTTTCAATATGTCTCAACGTGTTACCTAAAATACGGATTCCAATTATATGCCAATAGAGGGGAGTAAAAACGGAAGTCATAATTTTCACTCACGAATTTGGCTTGGAAATATTTTTTCTACACCGCGGGATCAATCATCTTGAAAAGAAATTTTTGAAAAAAAATACTTTGGCTGCTAGTTATTCAAGAGCGTTAATCGATCTGAAAATGTGTTGAAAAGTGACCTTCGGTAACCTGTCTCAAAGATAACTTTTGAACGGTAAGGAATTTTTGGACGTGGCCAGAATGTTTTAGAAAGCACACATTCTAAGCTTGAATTTGAACACGAATTTTGAATCTTTTCAACGAAAATCAATAGTGTTATTGCCCTTTTAATATGTCTCAACGTGTTACCTGAAATACGGATTCCAATTATATGCCGATAGAGGGGAGTAAAAATGGAAGTTAAAATTTTCGCTAACGAATTTGGCTTGGAAATATTTCTCCTATACCGCGGGATCAATCATCTCTAAATGAAATTTTCAGAAAAAAATACTTTGGCTGCTAATTATTCACGAGCGTCAATCGATTTTAAATTGTGTTGAAAACTGACATTCGGTAACCGTCTCGAAGATAACTTTTGAACAGTAAGGAATTTTCAGACGCGGCCTAGATATTTTAGAAAGTACACAATCTAAGCCTGAATTTGAACACAAATTTTGTATTTTTTCGATGGAATTTGATAAGTGTAATTTTTACATGATTTTTATTATCCTCTTATTTATTAAAATTGTTAGTTTTCCTTTATTTCTTTTGATTTGATTTGATTTTTTTTTATTTATATTTATCTATTCATTTGTGCTTTGAAGGAATGAGCAGAGCAAGGAATCAAAGGAATTTTGTTCAAAATCCAAGTCCAATTCGGATTAGGACTCCAGCCTGCATATGAGTTAGTATTTTCAGCATAACTTTGGGCTCAGATATTCAATCTAGATGATTCAAGTTGGGCTGGAAAGTTAACTTAAAGGGCTACAACTTTGTAGTTTACCAAAAGTCCGAATTCTGAAGTTAAATGGGCCAAAATCGTCGGTTAAGTGAAGCCTAAAAAATCTGGGATTTTCTCCAAACGGGAATAGGATTCCTTGACCTATTTAAAGGCTCTTTAGGGTAAAAAGAAAGAAAAAGGAGAGAAAACCTGAGAGGAAAAGGGGGCTGCCGCATTGAAGATTTTTCTTTTAGGAGTCTTTCTGAAGAGGAGGATCTGAGGGCAAAGGCGAGAGCTTCATGTTGATCAACCATCAGATGAAAGACATAAGTTTTATTTGTTTTCTTTTCAATTTTATTATGAACTAAATTTTATTTTCTAGAGCGTTGATGTAGTCTAGCAATGAACACACAATTTATATTCTGAATTATTTTATTTTTAATATTTCAATGATTGAGTGTTTAATTCTTATTCTTAATGCTTACTATTTTTTACGAATTATGGTTTGATCAATTGAATTACAATGAGACCGAGAGGTGATTTGTTATTTTAGTTCTAGAATTAAACACCATTAGTTGAGCGAAAGTAGAGATGCTTTACCGCGACTAGTGTGATTTTTCAAAAAATTCAAAGTACGTAATGAGTCTCCAATTAATTAAATTCACATAGAGATATGGAATTGTTAGTTGAAGATATTTTTAATATTATTCGAGAGAAGATATTGAATACTTAAGGAATTTTTAATCATCAACGGGAGATTATTAGAATTTAATAATTAGGAAGAATAAATTGTGTGGGATTTGTTAGGTGAAATCAACTGTTCTAGATCCATTCTTATCATATTTTTACACTTTTAGATTTTACGCTTTGTTAATTTTTTATTCATAGATTTATTTTTATTAGATAGTTTAATTTAATTCAAATAGTAGAACGTTCCATCTATTTTCAATTTTCCAAATAGTACTTAATTTAGTAAATTTCGGTATTCAATAACATAGTTAATTCCTGTGGGTTCGACATTCGTTTTCTAAAAACACTTTACTACTTGTTACGATTCTGTGCGCTTGCAGATTATTTTACGCGAACAGAAATCACGAGAGCTATTGTCATTTGAATATGTCCCACTGTGTTACCCGAAATACGGATTCCAACTATGTGTCAATAGGAGAGAGTAAAAATGGAAGTCAAATGTTTGGTTTCGAATTTGGCTTGGAAATTTTTTCATATATTGCGAGATCAATCATCTCGAAATGATATTTTGGGTAAAAAATACTTTGGCTGCTAGACATTCACGAGCGTCAATCGATTTGAAAATGTGTTGAAAATTAACCTTCGGTAACCATCTCGAAGATAACTTTTGAAAGGTAAGGAATTTTTAGATGCAGCCAGAATGTTTTAGAAGGTAAACATTCTGAGCTTGAATTTGAACTCAAATTTTGTATTTTTTCAATAGAAATCAGGAGAGTTATTGTCGTTTGAATATGTCTCACCGTGTTACGTGAAATACGGATTCCAATTATGTGCCGAAAGGAGGGAGTAAAAATGGAAGTCAAATGTTTCACTCATGAATTTGGCTTGGAAATATTTCTCCTATACCGCGGGATCAATCATTTCAAAATGAAATTTTCAGAAAAAAATACTTTGGCTGCTAGTTATTCATGAGCGTTAATCCATTTGAAAATGTGTTGAAAATTGACCTTCGGTAACCGTCTAAAAGATAACTTTTGAACGGTATGGAATTTCTTGACGCGGTCGGGTTGTTATAGAAAGTACACATTCTAAGTTTGATTTTGAACAAGAATTTTCTATCTTTTGAATGGAAATCAATAGAGTTATTTCCGTTTCAATATGTCTCAACGTGTTACCTAAAATACGGATTCCAATTATATGCCGATAGAGGGGAGTAAAAATGGAAGTCAAAATTTTCGCCCACGAATTTGGTTTGGAAATATTTTCCTATACCGCGGGATCAATTTTCTCGACTTGAAATTTTTGTATATTTTGGCTGCAAGTTATTCACGAGCGTTAATCAATTTGAAAATGTGTTGAAAAGTAACCTTCGGTAACCGTCTCAAAGAAATTTTTGAACGTTAAGGAATTTTTAGACGTGGCCTGAATGGTATAGAAAGTACACATTCTAAGCTTGAATTGGAACATGAATTTTGAATCTTTTCAATAGAAATCAATAGAGTTATTGCTAGTTTAATATGTCTCACTGTGTTACCTGAAATACGGATTCCAATTACATGCCTATAGAGGGGAGTAAAAATGGAAGGCATAATTTTCGCTCACGAATTTGGCTTGGAAATATTACTCCTATACTGCGGGATAAATCATCTCAAAATGAAATTTTCAGGAAAAAATGCTTTGGCTGCTAGTTATTCGCGGGTATTAATCGATTTGAAATTGTGTTGGAAACTGACCTTCGGTAACCGTCTCGAAGATAACTTTTGAAATGTACCGAATTTTTAGATGCGGCTTGCATGTTTTAGAAAGTACACATTTTAAGCTTGAATTTGAACACAAATTTTGTATTTCTTCAATGGAAATCACGAGAGTTATTGCTGTTTGAATATGTCACATCGTGTTACCCAAAGTACGGATTCCAATTATGTGTTAATAGGAGGGAGTAAAAATGGAAGTCAAACGTTTCGCTTATGAATTTGGCTTGGAAATATGTTTCATATATCGTGGGATCAATCATCTCGAAATGATGTTTTGGGTAAAAAATACTTTGGCTGCTAGACATTCATGAGCGTCAATTGATTTGAAAATGTGTTGAAAAGTGTTCTTCAGTAACCGCCTCGAAGATAACTTTTGAAAGGTAAGGAATTATTAGATGCATCCAGAATGTTTTAGAAATTAAACATTCTGAGCTTGAATTTGAACACAAATTTTGTATTTTTTCAATAGAAATCAAGAGAGTCATTGTCGTTTGAATATGTCTCACTGTGTTACGCGAAATACGGATTCCAATTATGTGCCAAAAGGAGGGAGTAAAAATGGAAGTCAGATGTTTCGCTCACGAATTTGGCTTGGAAATATTTCTCCTATACCGCGGGATCAATCATCTCGAAATGAAATTTTCAGAAAAAAATACTTTGGCTGCTAGTTATTCACGAGCGTTAATCGATTTGAAAATGTGTTGAAAACTGACCTTCGATAACCGTCTAAAAGATAACTTTTGAACGGTACAGAATTTCTTGACGCGGCCTAGGTGTTATAGAAAGTACACATTCTGAGGTTGAATTTGAACAAGAATTTTCTATCTTTTCAACGGAAATCAATAGAGTTATTTCCGTTTCAATATGTCTCAACATGTTACCTAAAATACAGATTTCAATTCTATGCTGAAAGAGGGGAGTAAAAATGGAAGTCAAAATTTTCGCCGACGAAATTGGTTTGGAAATATTTTTTCAATACCGCGGGATCAATCATCTCGAATTGAAATTTTTGGAAAAAAATACTTTGGCTGCTAGTTATACACAAGCATTAATCGATTTGAAAATGTGTTGAAAAGTGACCTTCGGTAACCGTCTCAAAGATAACTTTGGAACGTTAAGCAATTTTTAGACGTGGCTTGAATGGTGTAGAAAGTACACATTCTAAGCTTGAATTTGAACACGAATTTTGAATCTTTTCAATGGAAATCAATAGAGTTATTTCCATTTTAATATGTCTCAACGTGTTACCTAAAATACAAATTCCAATTACATGCCGATAGAGGGGAGTAAAAATGGAAGTCATAATTTTCGCTCACGAATTTGGCTTGGAAATATTATTCCTATACTGCAGGATAAATCATCTCGAAATGAAATTTTCAGAAAAAAATACTTTGGCTGCTAGTTATTCATGAGCGTTAATCGATTTAAAATTGTGTTGAAAACTGACCTACGGTAACCGTCTCGAAGATAACTTTTGAACAGTACCGAATTTTCAGACGTGGCTTGGATGTTTTAAAAAGTACACATTCTAAGCTTGAATTTGAACACAAATTGTGTATTTTTCCAATGGAAATCACAAGAGTTATTGTTGTTTGAATATGTCTCACCGTGTTACCCAAAATACAGACTCCAATTAAGTGTTAATAGGAGGGAGTAAAAATAGAAGTCAAACGTTTCGCTTACGAATTTGGCTTGGAAATATTTTTCATATATCGCAGGATCAATCATCTCGAAATGATGTTTTGGGTAAAAAATACTTTGGCTTCTAGACATTCACGAGCGTCAATCGATTTTAAATTGTGTTGAAAAGTGATCTTCGGAAACCGTCTCGAATATAACTTTTGAAAGGTAAGGAATTTTTAGACGCATCCAGAATGTTTTAGAAAGTAAACATTCTGAGCTTTAATTTGAACTCAAATTTTGAATTTTTTCAATGGAAATCAATAGAGTTATTGTCGTTTGAATATGTCTTACCGTGTTATGTGAAATACGGATTTCAATTACGCACCGAAAGGCGGGAGCAAAAATGGAAGTCAAATGCTTAGCTCACGAATTTGGCTAGGAAATATTTTTCATATATCATCGGATCAATCATCTTGAAATGAAGTTTTAGGTAAAAAATTCTTTGGCTGCTAGTTCTTCACGAGCGTTAATCGATGTGAAAATGTGTTGAAAACTGACCTTCGGTAACCGCCTAAAAGATAACTTTTGAACGGTGAGGAATTTTTTGACGCGGCCTGGATGTTATAGAAAGTACACATTCTAAGCTTGAATTTGAACAAGAATTTTCTATCTTTTCAATGGAAATCAATCGAGTTATTTCCGCTTCAATATGTCTCTATGTGTTACCTGAAATACAGATTCCAATTATATGCTGATAGAGGGGAGTAAAAATGGAAGTCATAATTTTCGATCACGAATTTGGCTTGGAAATATTTCTCCTATACCACGGGATCAATCATCTTGAATGAAATTTTCAGAAAAAATATACTTTGGCCGTTGATTATTCACGAACGTTAATCGATTTGAAAATGTGTTGAAAACTGACCTTCGGTAACCGTCTCGAAGATAACTTTTGAACAGTAAGGAATTTTCAGACGTAGCCTGGATGTTTTAGAAAGTACACATTCTAAGCTTGAATTAGAACACAAATTTTGTATTTTTTCACTGAAAATCGTGAGAGTTATTGTCGTTTGAATATCTCTCACCGTGTTACCTGAAATACGGATTCCAACTATGTGTCAATAGGAGGGTGTAAAAATGGAAGTCAAGTGTTTGGTTTTGAATTTGGCTTGGAAATTTTTTCATATATCGCAGGATCAATCATCTCGAAATGATGTTTTGGGTAAAAAATACTTTGGTTGCTAGACATTCACGAGCGTCAATCGATTTGAAAATGTGTTGAAATGTGACCTTCGGTAACCGTCTCGAAGATAACTTTTGAAAGGTAAGGAATTTTTAGACGCGGCCAGTATGTTTTAGAAAGTAAACATTCTGAGCTTGAATTTGAACTCAAATTTTGTATTTTTTCAATGGAAATCAAGAGAGTTATTGTGGTTAGAATATGTCTCACCGTGTTACACGAAATACGGATTCGAATTATGTGCTGAAAGGAGGGAGTAAAAATGGAAGTCAAATGTTTCGCTCACGAATTTGTCTTTGAAATATTTC
Organism: Quercus cerris; assembly: GCA_963669245.1. Lineage (NCBI taxonomy): Eukaryota > Viridiplantae > Streptophyta > Magnoliopsida > Fagales > Fagaceae > Quercus > Quercus cerris. Next base: position 7,981,264 of record OY770012.1, read on the forward strand.
TCCTATACCGCGGGATCAATCATCTTGAAATGAAATTTTCAGAAAAAAATACTTTCGCTGCTATTTCTTCACGAGCGTTAATCAATTTGAAAATGTGTTGAAAACTGACCTTCGGTAACCGTCTAAAAGATAACTTTTGAATGGTAAGGAATTTTTTTATGCGGCCTGGATGTTGTAGAAAGTAAACATTCTAAGCTTGAATTTGAACAAGAATTTTCTACCTTTTCAATGGAAATCAAGAGAGTTATTTCCGTTTCAATATGTTTCAACGTGTTACCTGAAATACGGATTCCAATTATATGCTGATAGAGGGGTGTAAAAATGGAAGTCAAAATTTTCGCTCACGAATTTGGCTTGGAAATATTTTTCCTATACCGCGGGATCAACCATCTCGAATTGAAATTTTTGGAAAAAAAATACTTCGACTGCTAGTTATTCACGAGCGTTAATCGATTTGAAAATGTGTTGAAAAGTGACCTTCGGTAACCGTCTCAAAGATACCTTTTGAACGTTAAGGAATTTTTAGACGTGGCCTGAGTGGTCTAGAAAGTACACATTCTGAAATTGAATTTGACCCCGAATTTTATATCTTTTTAATGGAAATCAATAGAGTTATTGTCATTTTAATATGTCTCAACGTGTTGCCAGAAATACGGATTCCAATTATATGCCAATAGAGGGGAGTAAAAATGGAAGTCATAATTTTCGCTCACCAATTTGGCTTGGAAATATTTCTCCTATACCGCGGGGTCAATAATCTCAAAATGAAATTTTCAGACAAAAATACTTTGGCTGCTAGTTATTCACGTGCGTTAATCGATTTGAAAATGTGTTGAAAACTGACCTTCGGTAATCGTCTCGAAGATAACTTTTGAACAATAAGGAATGTTTAGACGCGGCCTTAATGTTTTAGAAAGTACACATTCTAAGCTTGAATTTGAACACAAATTTTGTATATTTTCAATAGAAATCACGAAAGTTATTACCGTTTGAATATGTCTTACCGACTTACCTGAAATACGGATTCCAATTTTGTGTCAATAGGAGGGAGTAAAAATGGAAGTCAAATGATTCGCTTACGAATTTGGCTCGGAAATATTTTACATATATCATGAGATCAATCATCTTGAAATGAAGTTTTGGGTAAAAAATACTTTGGCTACTAGTTATTCACGAGCGTTAATCGATTAGAAAATGTGTTGAAAAGTGACCCTGGGTAACTGTCTCAAGGATAACTTTTGAACGGTAAGGAATTTTTAGACGTGGCCTGAGTGTTTTCAAAAGTACACATTCTGAGCATGAATTTGAACATGAATGTTGTATCTTTTCAATGGAAATCAATAGAGTTATTGCCGTTTCAAAATGTCTCAACGTGTTACCCAAAATATGGATTCCAATTATGTGCCGAAAGGAGGGCGTAAAAGTGGAAGTCATACGTTTCGCTCACAAATTTGGCTCAGAAATAGTTCTCATATATCGTGGGATCAATCATCTTGAAATGAAGTTTTGGGTGAAAAATGCTTTGGCTGCTAGACATTCACAAGCGTCAATCGATTTGAAAATGTGTTGAAAAGTGACCAACGGTAACCGTATCGAAGATAAATTTTGGAAGGTAAGGAATTTTTAGACGTGGCCAGAATGTTTTAGAAAGTAAACATTCTAAGCTAGAATTTGAACCCAAATTTTGTTCTTTTTCATTGGAAATCAAGATAGTTATTGTCGTTTGAATTTGTCTCACCGTGTTTCCCGAAATACAGATTCCAATTATGTGCCGAAATGAGGGAGTAAAAGCGGAAGTCAAACGTTTCACTCATGAATTTGGCTTGGAAATATCTTTCATATATCGCGGGATCAGTCATCTTGAAATGAAGTTTTGGGTAAAAAATACTTTGGCTGCTAGTTAGTCACGAGCGTTAATCGATTCGAAAATGTGTTGAAAAGTGACCTTCAATAACCATCTCAAAGATAAGTTTTAAACGATAAGGAATTTTCAGACATGGCCTAAATGTTTTAGAAAGTACAAATTCTGAGCTTGATTTTGAACCCGAATTTAGTATCTTTTCAATGGAAATCTATTAGGTTCTAAATGTTTAGAACAATTGGCAAATCGTGAACACAAACTTGTCTAGATATAGATCTTAGAGTCTATAGGTTTTATTAGACAATGCTCAAGGTGATTCAAGTCAAGATTCAAGAACATACAAGTTACAGGAAGAAGACTTCATATTCTGCCTGGTTCGATCGATCGAAGAATAGGCTCGATCGATCGAAAATCGTATCTGCAGAATTTTAAGTCAGCCCAAACAGCAGCTTAAGCCCATTAAGGATTAGAGTTTCAGATCTAATTCTCCCACTATATAAAGGAAACCCTAAGCCACGTTTTTTTGGAGCTTTTTGAGAGAGAGAAGAGAGTGCCTCTTTTGTATCTAGGGTTTGGTACCCAAACCTCTCTAAGTCTTTGTTGCTCATATTGCTGTTTATGTGAATCTCTTGTGAGATCATTGAGGTGCTTTCCTTCACATATACTTAGGGTTTCCAAGATTCAAGATTATGTCAAGAACTTGGTAATCATTCAGTTGCAGATTCAAGAACTTAAAGATACACAAGCGGGGGTGCTTGTACTTGATTGAAGAGTCCAAGAAAGAAGGAGTCCGTGGATTCGGAGCTTGCACGGGGTCGTGTCAGTAAGTTCTACTGGTGGGTAGCATTAGGAAGTCTAGCGGGGAGCTTGTAGTCCTTTTGTATGAACTTCGATTCTTTTGCATTGTGGATTCAGGTTTACCTTGAGGATAGCTAGGTCAAATCCTCCCCAGGTTTTTATCGTATGGTTTCCTGGGTCTTCATATCTTGTGTTCATTTATTTTCCGCTGCTTTATATCTTGATATGATTATTTGATTGCTTTAACCTAGAATTGCATAATTTGACTAAGTAACAACTTGGCTAATTAATCTAGGCTAACCAATCTGGTTGTGTTTTAAGGGATCTAAAACCGTTCAAGTGGTATCAGAGCGGGTAGCTCTTCTGTTGTAGATATTTTGATCTTTGAGCTGATCCTTGACTCCTGTTGTCATGGATAATTTGAAGTGTCTTTCTGATCATGTTTCTGCTCATGCTTCTGCTGATTTTATTGATGCATGTGATGTTTTGAATAAAAAGGACACTATTGTTTCTGTTGATTTTTTTGATGCTTTTGAAACTCTTTGTAAGGAATTATTTAAATCTTTGAAAATTGCTAAGAAATTTAAAGAAGAGTTAAAATTGGCTAATCTTGAAAAAGAGGATTTGATTGTGAGATTAGATGAGTCTAATAAAAAGAATGAATTTTTGAGAAATCAAATTTCCTCTCAAGATGAGAAGATGAAAAGCTTGGAACAAGAGTTAGTTGAGTCTCAAACTAAACTTGAAAATTTGACTAGTACCAAGCATGTTGTTGATAACAGAAGTGTTTCTGTTTCTCTTAAGCTTGTTAGACAAAGGTAAAAGTTCTGATGTTAACGCTGAAGTTTCTAAACCTAAGTCTAAACCTACTGTTAGAGAGCATAATAAATCTGTTTTTGTGCCTACCTGTCACCTTTGTGGTGTTGTTGGTCATATTAGACCAAATTGTTCTTTGTTGAGGTAAAAACCAAAATCTGAGACTAGATTTGCTGTTAGGAATACTGATGTTCCTAAATTTGTTCATGTTTGTCACTTTTGTGGTGTCTCTGGTCACATTCGTCCTAATTGTCATAAATTGAAATTTAAACATTCTGTATGTCAATCTAGGATATGTGATGATCTTTTTCCTGCCATAAGTCCAAATAAATTATTTCATATGCTTTTGAAAGGAATTTTCAGGATTTCAGTCTCTCTCAGAAGTTTGGTATAATCCCTCAAATACACTCTACTTCACATGGATTTTCACCTACAAAGCCGAAGACTCGTGCTAGATGGGTGAGAAAAGATTCTCCAAGGTGAGTGTTGCTAACTTGTCCCTGATTTAATTCTTTCAATTATTTGTGGACATGTTTTGTTTTTGTTTTTGGCTGTGTTGTTTTTTTGGTTTTTATTTTTTATTTTTTATTTTTTTAAAAAAATCCAAAAACATTGAAAATTTTCAAAAAGACAAAAATATTTTATTTTTTGTCTTGTTTTATTATTCTTGAGGATTACATGGGTTATGATATCTCTCTCTTGATTTAGAACATGCTTGACATTGTGGAGAAACTTGAATAGTTTGTGCTAAGCTATTTTTGATTTTGTATGAGTACGTACTAGTTTGTACATGTACTCATGGGTTATTTAAGAAATTGATATTTCTTGTTTGTGTACCCTCTATAGCTTAGTTAAACATTGTCATGCATTGCATTTGCATTGTTCATTTACCATAATATGTGCTTTTTGTGTTTGGTCATAAATTTTCTTTTAGAACCAAAAGGATTTTTGTGTTTTGTATTTCACATCTTGGATTTATAATCAAGGATTGGCCATATTATCTTTACATAACAAGTTTATGTACCTTGTTTAGCTTTGATGAGCTTATTTATTGCACTTTACTAGTTGAAACTTTGTAGTGCATGTTGTGTGGGAAAGATGTGTATGGTTTTTAATTATTTTGTCTTAATCTTGAAGTCACATGTTATTTGACTGTCGGACTTAATCCTTTTGAGAAAGGCATAAATAACCATCTCACCACTGTTCACCAGCCAATCATGAACACCTTAGTGCATATCATAAGATTCTGTGCTCGAGAAAGTGTAGCACATGCACAAAAAGGACATAAGGTGTAGCCTCAATTAAATTAAAACTGGTGTGTACTATTAGGCTTGATGCCAATTCACTTAATTCAAACCGGTGTGTACTATTAGGCTAAATGCCATTTCATACAAATAAGAGGCAAAAATGTAAGAAACTTACATGATTGCAAGCTTTTGTTCTAGGAGATGTGAAACTTATAGGATGTAACTCTTTAGGTGATAGTCTCTTTTAAATTCTATGTGATGAATTGTGTAGATTTTGTGATTAATTGCTATTCACATATCACCTCACATGTATCTCAAGCTTTTGCTAGTTGCACACACTACATAAGTTACTCTTTGTTAAACTTGGTACATTTTATTGTGTGTGATTTTGTTGTGGCCATCCAAGATTAAAAGTTCCTTGACTTTAATGCAAAGTGTGTATAATGTTTGCGCTTTGAGGACAAATTGATTGAAAATCTTGATTTTGGAAGATCTGGGTTAAATTCAAGTGTTTTTGAAAAACTTTTCGTCTCATACTCATGCATTTTTTATAAAACAATGTGCTTTGAGGAGTTTCTGCATTAAAATGCTCTGTTTTTCAAAAATCTGATTTTTCTAGTTTTTCGATCGATCGAGCTGGTTTTCGAGTGAGAAAAACCAAGAGCTTTTTGAGAAACTTAACCTTAAGAGGAAGATTTGGGCTGAGCGTTCTGTTCTGTTAGATGAGCTAGATCCTGCCATTAGGGCAAACTTTGAGCGTCGGGGCTGGTTACCCTTGTTAGACATTTCTGATCCTCCTCCACTGTCTGCCTTGATTAGAGAGTTCTATTCGAACATCTCTATTCACGTCTATGATTCCAACACTTTAGTAAAGAGTTGGATACGAGGTGTAGGGTACACCATTACTCCTCAGGTAGTGGCTGATGCCCTAGGGGTACCGTTGGTTAGGGATCCTGTCTATCCTTATGACGAGTCTCCCGAGCTGAGCGACGTTTTGTCTTTCATCACTGGGACTTCTGTCCAGTGGGGTTCTGATCCTAGGATCACTTTTGCTGAGCTCTCCGAGTTGCATTATCTGTTCTTTAGGATAGCTTGTCATTCCATCTGGCCCATTTCTCATGTTCACACAATTCCTCTTGAAAGGTGTGTATTTTTGTACGCTCTGGTTACTGATGCTCCTATTAGTTTTCCCCATCTCTTTCTTCGTTCTTTAAACGATGTTTATAGGAGTTCATCTTCTTTTCATGCCCTTGTTCATCTTATTTTTATTCATAGGATTTTGCTTCATCTTAACCTTAGTGACTTCCCTTCCTCTGAGCCCGTTCATGTGATAGCTCCCATAGGTGTGTCTTTTCTTAGACAGAGGGCCGCTCATCTTCGAGCTGGTTCTAAACACCCTAGGTCTGAGCCGTCTAGTAGCACGCCTCCTCCTTCGTCTTCTACAGGTACTACTGGTGAGGATGTTCCTGATCCAGTTGGTGATGATGCTGCTGCTGCGATGTTCCTCTACCTCCTTCGACCGACTTTGATGTTCGTCATACTCTGGAGACTGTCGTGACCGTTCAGGTGGCTCATGGTCAGATTTTGGTGGACATACTAGATGAGATTCGTGCTCTCTGAGCCGATTTAGCGCGTCTTCATACACCCTCACCACCTCCTTTTGATGGCGACTCATGATTGCTCTTTGGCATTTCGTCACAAAAAGGGGAAGCTGTCTCTATTTTCTATAGAGTTGAATTGCTTTGTGTCCCCTTCTTTCTCTATTTTCTCTTATCCTTTGTTGTGTATGTTGACTGTTTACTCTTTGTATGAGTTGTCTTTGTCAATACGTGACAAAAAGGGGAAGAAATAGTTGATATGTGGAAAATACAAGAATGTTATGTTTAGGGGGAGTTAACATTGTTTTTAATGTATCTAACTTAGGGGGAGAGTTAGTTTGCATATTTGTTGATTTACTGTTTTTCTGTCACACATGCGTTTATGCGTTTGTTGAGTGTTTCAGGAAATATACAGGTTGATTCAATGCACTGCTGTCTACACTTGCAACTGATGGATAGTAGTTAGGTTGAATTTGTTGTAATGAGCATTTTATTGTATTGGGTTGTTCTTGTATTTGAGCATTTCATTCTGTATGGAAGTTTTGTCACAAATTGCCAAAGGGGGAGATTGTTAGGTTCTAAATGTTTAGAACAATTGGCAAATCATGAACACAAACTTGTCTAGATATAGATCTTAGAGTCTATAGGTTTTATTAGACAATGCTCAAGGTGATTCAAGTCAAGATTTAAGAACATACAAGTTGCAAGAAGAAGACTTCATATTCTGCCTGGTTCGATCGATCGAAGAACAAGCTTGATCGATCGAAAATCGTATCTGCAGAATTTTAAGTCAGCCCAAACAGCAACTTAAGCCCATTAAGGATTAGGGTTTCAGATCTAATTCTCCCACTATATAAAGGAAACCCTAAGCCACGTTTTTTTGGAGCTTTTTGAGAGAGAGAAGAGAGTGCCTCTTTTGTATCTAGGGTTTTGTACCCAAACCTCTCTAAGTTTTTGTTGCTCATATTGCTGTTTATGTGAATCTCTTGTGAGATCATTGAGGAGCTTTCCTTCACATATACTTAGGGTTTCCAAGATTCAAGATTATGTCAAGAACTTGGTAATCATTCAGTGGCAGATTCAAGAACTTAAAGATACACAAGCGGGGGTGCTTGTACTTGATTGAAGAGTCCAAGAAAGAAGGAGTCCATGGATTCGGAGCTTGCACGGGGTCGTGTCAGTAAGTTCTACTGGTGGGTAGCATTAAGAAGCCGAGCGGGGAGCTTGTAGTCCTTTTGTATGAATTTCGATTCTTTCGCATACTAGATTCAGGTTTACCTTGAGGATAGCTAGGTCAAATCCTCCCTAGGTTTTTACCGTAAGGTTTCCTGGGTCATCATATCTTGTGTTCATTTATTTTCCGCTGCTTTATATCCTAATATGATTATTTGCTTGCTTTAACCTAGAATTGCATAATTTGACTAAGTAACAACTTGGCTAATTAATCTAGGCTAACCAATCTGGTTGTGTTTTAAGGGGTCTAAAACCGTTCAAAATCAATAGAATTATTGCTGTATCAATATGTCTCACCGTGTTACCTAAAATACGGATTCCAATTATATGCCAACAGAGGGGAGCAAAAATTGAAGTCAAACGTTTCGCTCACGAATTTGGCTTGGAAATATTTTTCCTATACCACGGGATCAATCATCTCGAAATGAATTTTTCAGAAAAGAATACTTTGGCTGCTGATTATTCATGAGCATTAATTGATTTGAAAATATGTTGAAAACTGACCTTCGGTAACCGTCTCGAAGATAACTTTTGAACAGTAAGGAATTTTCAGATGCAGCCTAGATGTTTTAGAAAGTACACATTCTAAGCTTGAATTTGAACACAAATTTTGTATTTTTTCAATGGAAATCACGAGAGTTATTGTCGATTGAATATGTCTCACCGTGTTACCCGAAATACGGATTCCAAATATGTGTCAATAGGAGGGAGTAAAAGTGGAAGTCAAATGTTTGGTTTCGAATTTGGCTTGGAAAGTTTTTCATATATTGCGGGATCAATCATCTCGAAATGATGTTTTGGGCAAAAAATACTTTGGCTATAAGACATTCACGAGCGTCAATTGATTTGAAAATGTGTTGAAATGTGACCTTCGGTAACCATCTCAAACATACCTTTTGAAAGGTAAGGAATTTTTAGAGGCAGCTAGAATGTTTTAGAAAGTAAACATTCTGAGCTTGAATTTGAACTCAAATTTTGTATTTTTTCAATGGAAATCAACAGAGTTATTGCCGTTTAAATATGCTCAACGTGTTGCCCGAAATACGGATTCCAATTATATACCAATAGAGGGGAGAAAAAATGGAAGGGATAATTTTCGCTCACAAATTTGGCTAGGAAATATTTTTCCTATACGACGGGATTAATCATCTCGAAATGAAACTTTTACAAAAAAATACTTTGGATGCTAGTTATTCTTGAGCGTCAATCGATTTGAAAATGTGTTGGAAAGTGACCTTCGGTAACCGTCTCGAAGATAACTGTTGAACGGTAAGGAATTTTTATACGCGGCCTAGATATTTTAGAAAGTACACATTCTGAGCTTGAATTTAAACCGAAATTTTGTATTTTTTCAATTGAAATCAAGAGAGTTATTGTCGTTTGAATGTGTCTCACCGTGTTACTTGAAATGCGGATTCACATTATTTGCCGAAAGGAGGTAGAAAAAATGGAAGTCAAACATTTCGCCCACGAATTTGGCTTGGAAAGATTTTTCATATATCGCGGGATCAATCATCAAGAAATGGATTTTTCGATAAAAAATACTTTGGCTGCTAGTTATTCACGAGCATAAATCGATTTGAAAATGTGTTGAAAAGTGACCTACGGTAACTATCTCAAATATAACTTTTGAACGGTAAGGAATTTTTAGATGTGGCCTGAATGTTTTAGAAAGTACACATTCTGAGCCTGAATTTGAACATGAATTTTATATATTTTCAATGGAAATCAATAGAGTTATTACCGTTTCAATATGTCTCAACGTGTTACCTGAAATACGGATCGAAATTATATGCCGATAGAGGGGAGTAAAAATGGTAGTCAAACATTTTGCTCACGAATTTGGCTTGGAAATATTTTTCCTATACCGTGGGATCAATCATCTCGAAATGATGTTCTGGGTAAAAACTACTTTGGCTGCTAGACAATCACGAGCGTCAATCGATTTGGAATTGTGTTGAAAAGTGACCTTCGATAACCGTCTCAATGTTAACTTTTGAACGGCAAGGAATTTTTAGACACGGCCTAAATGTTTTAGAAAGTACACATTCTGAGCTTGAATTTGAAAGCAAATTTTATGTTTTTTCAATGGAAATCAAGAGAGTTATTATCATTTAAATATGTCTCACCGTGTTACTCGAAATACAGATTCCAATTATGTGCCAGATGGAAGGAGTAAAAATGGAAGTCAAACGTTTCGCTCATGAATTTGGCTTGGAAATATTTTTCATATATCGTGGGATCAATCATCTTCAAATGAAGTTTTGTGTAAAAAATACTTTGGCTACTAGTTATTCACGAGCGTTAATCGATTTGAAAATGTGTTGAAAAGTGACCTTTGGTAACCGTCTCAAAGATAGCTTTTGAATGGTAAGGAATTTTTAGACGCGTCCTTCATGTATTAGAAAGTACACATTCTGAGCTTGAATTTGAACACAAATTTTCTATCTTTTCAATGGAAATCAATAGAGTTATTGCCGTTTAAATATCTCAACGTATTACCTGAAATACGGATTCCAATTATATGCCGATAGAGGAGAGTAAAAATGGAAGTCATAATTTTCTCTCACGAATTTGGCTTGGAAGTACTTCTCCTATACCAAGGGATCAATCATCTAGAAATGAAATTTTCAGAAAAAAATACTTTGGCTGCTAGTTATTCACGAGCGTTAATTGATTTGAAAAAGTGTAGAAAAGTGACCTTTTATAACCATCTCACAGAGAACTTTTAAACGGTAAGGAATTTTTAGATGTAGCCTGAATGTTTTAGAAAGTACACATTCTGAGCTTGAATTTGAACACAAATTTTGCATTTTTTCAGTGGAAATCAAGAGAGTTATTGTCGTTTGAATGTGTCTCACCGTGTTACCCGAAATACGGATTCCCATTATGTGCCGAAAGGAGGTAGTAAAAATGGAAGTTAAACATTTCGCCCACGAATTTGGCTTAGAAATATTTTTCATATATCACAGGATCAATCATCTAGATATGAATTTTTGGATAAAAAATACTTTGGCTGCTAGTTATTCACAAGCATAAATCGATTTGAAAATGTGTTGAAAAGTGACCTACGGTAACTATCTCAAATATAACTTTTGAACGGTATGGAATTTTTAGAGTGGCCTGAATGTTTTAGAAAGTACACATTCTGAGCCTGAATTTGAACATGAATTTTGTATCTTTTCAATGAAAATCTGTTGGAAATTTAGACCCCTTAAACCAACCAGATTGCGTAGCATAGTTAATTAGCCAAGTTGTTACTTAGTCAAATTAAACAATTCTAGGTTAAAACAATCAAACAATCATATCAAGATATAAAGCAGCGGGAAATAAATGAACACAAGATATGATGACCCAGGAAACTACACGGTAAAAACCTGGGGAGGATTTGACCTAGCTATCCTCAAGGTAAACCTGAATACACTATGCGAAAGAATCGAAGTTCATACAGAAGGACTACAAGCTCCCCGCTCGACTTCCTAATGCTACCCACTAGTAGAACTTACTGACACGACCATATGGAAGCTTTGAATCCATGAACTCCTTCTTTCTTGGACTCTTCAATCAAGTACAAGCACCCACGCTTGTTATTCTTTAAGTTCTTGAATCTGCAATTGAATGATTATCAAGATGTTGATAACCCTAAGTTTATGTGAAGGAAAGATCCTCAAAGATCTCACAAGAGATTCACATAAACAGCAATATGAGCAACAAAGACCTTAGAGAGGTTTGGGTACAAAACCCTAGATACAAAAGAGGCACTCTCTTCTCTCTCTCCAAAAAGCTCTCAAAAACGTGGCTTAGGGTTTCCTTTATATAGTGGGAAAAGTAGATTTGAAATGCTCAAATACATAATGAATGTTTAGACGCAAGGAATTTTTAGACGCGGCCTGAATGTTTTAGGAAGTAAACATTCTGAGCTTGAATTTGAACGCAAATTTTGTAGTTTTTCAATGGAAATCAACAGAGTTATTGTCATTTAAATTTGTCTCACCGTGTTACCCGAAATACGGATTCCAATTATGTGCCGAATGGAAGGAGTAAAAATGGAAGTCAAACGTTTCGCTCATGAATTTGGCTTGGAAATATTTTTCATATATCATGGGATTAATCATCTTCAAATGAAGTTTTGGGTAAAAAATACTTTGGCTACTAGTTATTCACGAGCGTTAATCGATTTGAAAATGTGTTGAAAAGGGACCTTTGGTAACCATCTCAAAGATAGCTTTTGAACGGTAAGGAATTTTTAGATGCGTCCTTCATGTATTAGAAAGTACACATTCTGAGCTTGAATTTGAACACAAATTTTCTATCTTTTCAATGGAAATCAATAGAGTTATTGCCGTTTCAATATATCTCAACCTGTTACCTGAAATATGGATTCCAATTATATGCCGATAGAGAAGAGTAAAAATGGAAGTCATAATTTTCGCTCAAGAATTTGGCTTGGAAGTATTTCTCCTATACCAGGGGATCAGTCATCTCGAAATGAAATTTTCAGAAAAAAATACTTTGGCTGCTAGTTATTCACGAGCGTTAATCGATTTGAAAATGTGTAGAAAAGTGACCCTCTATAACCGTCTCACAGATAACTTTTGAACGGTAAGGAATTTTTAGATGCAGCCTGAATGTTTTGGAAAGTACACATTCTGAGCTTGAATTTGAACAATAATTTTGCATTTTTTCAATGGAAATCAAGAGAGTTATTGTTGTTTGAATGTGTCTCACCGTGTTACCTGAAATACGGATTCCCATTATGTGCTGAAAGGAGGTAGTAAAAATGGAGCTCAAACGTTTCGCCCACGAATTTGGCTTGGAAATATTTTTCATATATCATGGGATCAATAATATAGAAATGAATTTTTGGATAAAAAATACTTTGGCTGCAAGGTATTCACGAGCATAAATCGATTTGAAAATGTTTTGAAAAGTGACCTGTGGTAACCATCTCAAGGACAACTTCTGAACGGTAAGGAATTTTTAGACGTGGCCTGGATGTTTTAGAAAGTATACATTCTGTGCTTGAATTTGAACAGAAATTTTGTATGTTTTCAATGGAAATCAGTAGAGTTATTTCTATTTCAATATTTCTCAATGTGTTACCTGAAATACGGATTCCAAATATATGCCGATAGAGAGGAGTAAATATGTAAGTCAAAATTTTTGCTCGCGAATTTGGCTTTGAAATATTTTTCCTACAATGTGGGATCAACCTTCTCGAATTGAAATTTTGGGAAAAAATACTTTGGCTGCTAGTTATTCACGAGCGTTAATCGATTTGAAAATGTGTTGAAAAGTGACCTTCGGTAACCGTCTCAAAGATAACTTCTGAACGTTAAGGAACTTTTAGACGTTGCCTGAATGGTATAGAAGTACGCATTCTGAGATTGACTTTGAATGCGAATTTTGTATCTTTTCAATGGAAATCAATAGAGTTATTGCCATTTTAATATGTTTCAATGTGTTACCTGAAATACGGATTCTAATTATATGCCGATAGAGGGGAGTAAATGTGGAAGTCAAAATTTTCACTCACAACTTGGCTTTGAAATATTTTTCCTATACCGTGGGATCAACCTTCTCGAATTGAAATTTTGGGAAAAAACACTTTGGCTGCTAGTTATTCACGAGCGTTAATCGATTTGAAAATGTGTTGAAAAGTGACCTTCGTTAACTGTCTCAAAGATAACTTTTGAACGTTAAGGAACTTTTAGACGTGGCCTGAATGGTATAGAAGGTACGCATTCTGAGATTGAATTTGAACACGAATTTAGTATCTTTTCAATGGAAATCAATAGAGTTATTGCCATTTTAATATGTCTCAACGTGTTACCTGAAATACGGATTCTAATTATATGACGATAGGGGAGAGTAGAAATGGAAGTCAAACGTTTCGCTCACAAATTTGGCTTGGAAATATTTTTCCTATACCACGGGATCAATCATCTTGAAAGCATTTTTTGGGTAAAAAATGCTTTGGCTGCTAGACATTCACAAGCGTCTATCGATTTGAAAATGTGTTGAAAAGTGACCTTCGGTAACCGTCTCGAAGATAACTTTTGAACGGTAAGGAATTTTTAGATGCGGCCTGTATGTTTTAGAAAGTACACATTCTGAGCTTCAATTTGAATACAAATTTCATACTTTTTCAATGAAAATCAAGAGAGTTATTGCCGTTTGAATGTGTCTCACAGTGTTACTCGAAATACGGATTCCAATTATGTGACGAAAGGAGGGAGTAAAAATGGAAATCAAACGTTTCACTCATGAATTGGGCTTGGAAATATTTGTCATATATCGCAGGATCAATCATCTTGAAATGATGTTTTGGGTAAAAAATACTTTGGTTGCTAGTTATTCACAAGCGTTAATCGATTTAAAAATGTGTTGAAAAGTGACCTTCGGTAACCGTCTCAAGGATAACTTTTGAACGGTAAGGAATTTTCAGACGCAGCCTTGATGTTTTAGAAAGTACACATTCTGCGCTTGAATTTGAAAATGAATTTTGTATCTTTTCAACGGAAATCAATAGCGTTATTGTCGTTTCAATATGTCTTACAGCGTTACTTGGAATACGGATTCCGATTATATGCCAATAGAGGGGAGTAAAAAGGGAACTCATAATTTTCGCTCCCGAATTTGGCTTGGAAATATTTTTCCTATACCACGAGATCAATCATCTCGAAATTATTTTTTGGGTAAAAAATACTTCGGCTGCTAGACATTCACTAGCGTCAATCGATTTGAAAATGTGTTGAAAAGTGACCTTCGGTAACTGTCTCAAAGATAACTTTTGAACAGTAAGAAATTTTTAGACGCAGCCTAATGTTTTAGAGAATACACATTCTGAGCTTCAATTTGAATACAAATTTTGTATTTTTTCAACGGAAATCAAGGGATTTATTGTCATTTGAATGTCTCTCACTGTGTTACCCGAAATACGGATTCCAATTATGTGCTGAAATGAGGGGAGTAAAAATGGAAGTCAAACGTTTCGCTCACGAATTTGGCTTGGAAATATTTTTCATATATCGCAGGATCAATCATCTTGAAATGAAGTTTTGGGTAAAAAATAGTTTGGTTGCTAGTTATTCACAAGCGTTAATCGATTTGAAAATGTTTTGAAAAGTGAACTGTGGTAACCATCTCAAGGACAACTTCTGAACGGTAAGGAATTTTTAGACGTGGCCTGGATGTTTTAGAAAGTATACATTCTGTGCTTGAATTTGAACAGAAATTTTGTATGTTTTCAATGGAAATCAGTAGAGTTATTTCTATTTCAATATTTCTCAATGTGTTACCTGAAATACGGATTCCAAATATATGCCGATAGAGAGGAGTAAATATGTAAGTCAAAATTTTTGCTCGCGAATTTGGCTTTGAAATATTTTTCCTACAATGTGGGATCAACCTTCTCGAATTGAAATTTTGGGAAAAAATACTTTGGCTGCTAGTTATTCACGAGCGTTAATCGATTTGAAAATGTGTTGAAAAGTGACCTTCGGTAACCGTCTCAAAGATAACTTCTGAACGTTAAGGAACTTTTAGACGTTGCCTGAATGGTATAGAAGTACGCATTCTGAGATTGACTTTGAATGCGAATTTTGTATCTTTTCAATGGAAATCAATAGAGTTATTGCCATTTTAATATGTTTCAATGTGCTACCTGAAATACGGATTCTAATTATATGCCGATAGAGGGGAGTAAATGTGGAAGTCAAAATTTTCACTCACAAACTTGGCTTTGAAATATTTTTCCTATACCGTGGGATCAACCTTCTCGAATTGAAATTTTGGGAAAAAACACTTTGGCTGCTAGTTATTCACGAGCGTTAATCGATTTGAAAATGTGTTGAAAAGTGACCTTCGTTAACTGTCTCAAAGATAACTTTTGAACGTTAAGGAACTTTTAGACGTGGCCTGAATGGTATAGAAAGTACGCAATCTGAGATTGAATTTGAACACGAATTTAGTATCTTTTCAATGGAAATAAATAGAGTTATTGCCATTTTAATATGTCTCAACGTGTTACCTGAAATACGGATTCTAATTATATGACAATAGGGGAGAGTAGAAATGGAAGTCAAACGTTTCGCTCACAAATTTGGCTTGGAAATATTTTTCCTATACCACGGGATCAATCATCTTGAAAGCATTTTTTGGGTAAAAAATGCTTTGGCTGCTAGACATTCACAAGCGTCTATCGATTTGAAAATGTGTTGAAAAGTGACCTTCGGTAACCGTCTCGAAGATAACTTTTGAACGGTAAGGAATTTTTAGATGCGGCCTGTATGTTTTAGAAAGTACACATTCTGAGCTTCAATTTGAATACAAATTTCATACTTTTTCAATGAAAATCAAGAGAGTTATTGCCGATTGAATGTGTCTCACAGTGTTACTCGAAATACGGATTCCAATTATGTGACGAAAGGAGGGAGTAAAAATGGAAATCAAACGTTTCACTCATGAATTGGGCTTGGAAATATTTGTCATATATCGCAGGATCAATCATCTTGAAATGATGTTTTGGGTAAAAAATACTTTGGTTGCTAGTTATTCACAAGCGTTAATCGATTTAAAAATGTGTTGAAAAGTGACCTTCGGTAACCGTCTCAAGGATAACTTTTGAACGGTAAGGAATTTTCAGACGCAGCCTTGATGTTTTAGAAAGTACACATTCTGTGCTTGAATTTGAACACAAATTTTGTATCTTTTCAACGGAAGTCAATAGAGTTATTTCTGTTTCAATATGTCTCAACGTGTTACCTGAAATACCGATTCCAATTATATGCCGATAGAGGGGAGTAAAAATGGAAGTCATAATTTTCACTCAAGAATTTGGCTTGGAAATATTTTTCCTATACTGCGGGATCAATTATCTCGAAATTAAATTTTTGGAAAAAAATAGTTTGGCTGCTAGTTACTCAGGAGCGTTAATCGATTTGAAAATATGTTGAAAAGTGACGTTCGGTAACTTGTCTCAAAGATAACTTTTGAACGGTAAGGAATTTTTAGACGTGGCCAGAATGTTGTAGAAAGCACACATTCTGAGCTTGAATTTCAACACAAATTTTGTATCTTTTCAATGGAAATCAATTTAATTATTGCCCTTTTAGTATGTCTCAACGTGTTACCTAATATACGGATTCCAATTATAAGCCGATAGAGGGGGGTAAAAATGGAAGTCATAATTTTCGCTCACGAATTTGGCTTGGAAATATTTCTCCTATACTGCGGGATCAATCATCTCAAAATGAAATTTTCAGAAAAAAAATAGTTTGGATGGTAGTTATTCACGAGCGTTAATCAATTTCAAAATGTGTTGAAAACTGACATTCGGTAACCGTCTAAAAGATAACTTTTAAACCGTAAGGAATTTTTTGACGCGGCCTAGATGTTATAGAAAGTACACATTCTAAGCTTGAATTTGAACAAGAATTTTCTATCAATAGAGTTATTTCCATTTCAATATGTCTTAATATGTTACCTGAAATACGGATTCCAATTATATGCCGATAGAGGGGAGTAAATATGGAAATCAAAATTTTCGCTCACGAACTTGGCTTTGAAATATTTTTCCTATATTGCGGGATCAACCTTCTCAAATTGAAATTTTGGGAAAAAATACTTTTGCTACTGTTATTCACGAGCGTTAATCGATTTGAAAATGTGTTGAAAAGTGACCTTCGGTAACCGTCTCAAAGATAACTTTTTGACATTAAGGAACTTTCAGATGTGGCCTGAATGGCATAGAAAGTACGCATTCTGAGATTGAATTTGCACAGGAATTTTGTATCTTTTCAACGGAAATCAATAGTGTTATTGCCATTTTAATAAGTCTCAACGTGTTACCTGAAATACGGATTCTAATTATACGTCGATAGAGGGGAGTAAAAATGGAAGTCATAATTTTCGCTCACGAATTTGGCTTGGAAATATTTCTCCTATACCGTGGGATCAATCATCTCAAAATGAAACTTTCAGAAAAAAATACTTTGGCTGCCAGTTATTCGTGTGCGTTAATTGATTTGAAAATGTGTTGAAAACTGACCTTCGGTAACCGTCTCAAAGATAACTTTTTGTCGTTAAGGAACTTTCAGATGTGGCCTGAATGGCATAGAAAGTACGCATTCTGAGATTGAATTTGCACACGAATTTTGTATCTTTTCAACGGAAATCAATAGTGTTATTGCCATTTTAATAAGTCTCAACGTGTTACCTGAAATACGGATTCTAATTATATGTTGATAGAGGGGAGTAAAAATGGAAGTCATAATTTTTGCTCACGAATTTGGCTTGGAAATATTTCTCCTATACCATGGGATTAATCATCTCGAAATGAAACTTTCAGAAAAAAATACTTTGGCTGCCAGTTATTCGTGTGCGTTAATTGATTTGAAAATGTGTTGAAAACTGACCTTCGGTAATCGTCTCGAAGATAACTTTTGAACAATAAGGAATTTTCAGACGCGGCCTGGATGTTTTAGAAAGTACACATTCTAAGCTTCAATTTGAACCCAAATTTTGTATTTTTTCAATGGAAATCATGAAAGTTATTGCCATTTGAATATGTCTCACCGTGTTACCCGAAATACGGATTCCAATTATGTGTCAATAGGAGAGAGTAAAAATGGAAGTCAAATGTTTCGCTTACGAATTTGGCTCAGAAATATTTTTCATATATCACAGGATCAATCATCTTGAAATGAAGTTTTGGGTAAAAAATACTTTGGCTGCTAGTTATTCACGAGCGTTAATCGATTTGAAAATGTGTTGAAAATTGACCCTTGGTAACCGTCTAAAAGATAACTTTTGAACGGTAAGGAATTTTTGGACGTGGCCTGAATGTTTTCGAAAGTACACATTCTGAGCATGAATTTGGATATGAATGTTGTATCTTTTCAATGGAAATCAATAGAGTTATTTCCGTTTCAAAATCTCTTAATGTGTTACCAAAAATACGGATTCCAATTATGTGCCGAAAGGAGGGCGTAAAAATTGTAGTCATACGTTTCACTCACTAATTTGGCTCGGAAATATTTTTCATATATCGCAAGATGAATCATCTTGAAATGAAGTTTTGGGTGAAAAATACTTTGGCTGCTAGACATTCACGAGCGTCAATCGATTTGAAAATGTGTTGAAAAGTGACCATCGGTAACCGTCTCGAAGATAACTTTTGGAAGGTAATGAACTTTTAGACGTGACCAGAATGTTTTAGAAAGTACACATTCTGAGCTCGAATTTAAACTCAAATTTTGTATTTTTTCATTGGAAATCAAGATAGTTGTTGGCATTTGAATGTGTCTCACCGTGTTTCCCAAAATACGGATTCCAATTATGTGCCGAAAGGTGGGAGTAAAAGCGGAAGTCAAACGTTTCACTCACGAATTTGGCTCGGAAATATTTTTCATATATCGCATGATCAATCATCTTGAAATGAAGTTTTGGGTAAAAAATACTTTGGCTGCTAGTTATTCACGAGCGTTAATCGATTCGAAAATTTGTTGAAAAGTGACCTTCGGTAACCATCTCAAAGATAACTTTTGAACGGTAAGGAATTTTTAGACATGGCCTAAATGTTTTAGAAAGTACAAATTCTGAGCTTGATTTTGAACCCAAATTTAGTATCTTTTCACTGGAAATCAATAGAATTATTGCCGTATCAATATGTCTCACCGTGTTACCTGAAATACGGATTCCAATTATATGCCCATAGAGGGGAGCAAAAATGGAAGTCAAACGTTTCGCTCACGAATTTGGCTTGGAAATATTTTTCCTATACCACGGGATGAATCATCTCAAAATGAATTTGTCAGAAAAGAATACTTTGGCTGTTGATTATTCACGAGCGTTAATCGATTTGAAAATGTGTTGAAAACTGACCTTCTGTAACTGTCTCAAAGATAACTTTTGAACAGTAAGGAATTTTCAGATGCAGCCTGGATGTTTTAGAAAGTACATATTCAAAGCTTGAATTTGAAAACAAATTTTGTATTTTTTCAATGGAAATCATGAGACTTATTGTCGATTGAATATGTCTCACCGTGTTACCTGAAAAATGGATTCCAACTATGTGTCAATAGGAGGGATTATAAATGGAAATCAAATGTTTGGTTTCGAATTTGGCTTGGAAATTTTTTCATATATTGCGGGATCAATCATATCAAAATGATCATTTGGGTAAAAAATACTTTGGCTGCTAGACATTCACGAGGGCCAATCGATTTGAAAATGTGTTGAAATGTGACCTTCGGTAATCGTCTCAAAGATAACTTTTGAAAGGTAAGGAATTTTTAGAGGTAGCCAGAATGTTTTAGAAAGTAAACATTCTAAGCTTGATTTTGAACTCAAATGTTGTATTTTTTCAATGGAAATCAACAAAGTTATTGCCGTTTAAATATGTCTTAACGTGTTGCCCGAAATACGGATTCCAATTATATGCCGATAGAGGGGAGTAAAATGGAAGTCATAATTTTCGCTCACAAATTTGGCTGGGAAATATTTTTCCTACACCATGGGATTAATCACCTCGAAATGAAACTTTTAGAAAAAAATACTTTGGAAGCTAGTTATTCGCGAGCGTTAATCGATTTGAAAATGTGTTGGAAAGTGACCTTCGGTAATCATGTCGAAGATAACTGTTGAACGGTAAGGAATTTTTATACGCGGCCTAGATATTTTAGAAAGTACACATTCTGAGCTTGAATTTAAACACAAATTTTGTATTTTTTCAATTGAAATCAAGAGAGTTATTGTCGTTTGAATTTGTCTCACCGTGTTACCCGAAATACGAATTCAAATTATGTGTCAATAGGAGGGAGTAAAAATGGAAGTCAAACGTTTCGCCCACAAATTTGGCTTGGAAATATTTTACGTGTATCGCGGGATCAATCATCTCGAAATGATGTTTGGGATAAAAAATACTTTAGCCGCTAGACATTCACGAGTCTCAATCGATTTGAAAATGTGTAGAAAAGTGACCTTTTATAACTGTCTCGCAAATAACTTTTGAACGGTAAGGAATTTTTAGATGTGGCCTTAATGTTTTAGAAAGTACACATTCTGAGCTTGAATTTGAACACAAATTTTGAATTTTTTCAATGGAAATCAAGAGAGTTATTGTCGTTTGAATGTGTCTCACCGTGTTACCTAAAATACAGATTCCAATTATGTGCCGAAAGGAGGTAGTAAAAATGGAAGTCAAACGTTTCGCTCACGAATTTGGCTTGGAAATATTTTTCATATATCACAGGGTCAATCATCTAGAAATGAATTTTTGGATAAAAAATCCTTCGGTTGCTAGTCATTCACGAGCATAAATCGATTTGAAAAGTTATCTCAAAGATAACTTTTGAATGATAAGGAATTTTTACACACGGCCTAGATGTTTTAGAAATTACACATTTTGAGCTTGAATTTGAACACGAATTTTCGATCTTTTCAATGGAAATCAATAGAGTTATTACCGTTTCAATATGTCTCAACGTGTTACCTGAAATACAGATCCCAATTATATGCTGATAGAGGGAAGTAAAAATGGTAGTCAAACGTTTCGCTCATGAATTTGGCTTGGAAATATTTTTCCTATACCGCGGGATGAATCATCTCGAAATGATGTTCTGGGTCAAAAATACTTTGGCTGCTAGGCAATCAAGAGCGTCAGTCGATTAGAAAATGTGTTGAAAAGTGACCTTCGGTAACCGTCTCAAGGATAACTTTTGAACGGCGAGGAATTTTTAGACACGGCCTGAATGTTTTAGAAAGTACACATTCTGAGCTTGAATTTGAGTTCAAATTTTGTTTTTTTTTCAATGTAAATCAAGAGAGTTATTATCATTTCAATATGTCTCACCGTGTTACTCGAAATACGGATTCCAATTATGTGCCGGATGGAAGGAGTAAAAATGGAAGCCAAATGTTTCGCTCATGAATTTGGCTT
Organism: Quercus cerris; assembly: GCA_963669245.1. Taxonomy (NCBI): domain Eukaryota; kingdom Viridiplantae; phylum Streptophyta; class Magnoliopsida; order Fagales; family Fagaceae; genus Quercus; species Quercus cerris. The sequence goes on from OY770012.1 coordinate 8,002,759, forward strand.
GGAAATATATTTCATATATCGTGGGAGCAATCATCTTCAAATGAAGTTTTGGGTAAAAAATACTTTGGCTGCTAGTTATTCACGAGCGTTAATCGATTTGAAAATGTGTTGGTAACCGTGTCAAAGATAGCTTTTGAACAGTAAGGAATTTTTAGATGCGTCCTTCATGTTTTGGAAAGTACACATTCTGAGCTTGAATTTGAACACAAATTTTCTATCTTTTCAATGGAAATCATTAGAGTTATTGCCGTTTCGATATATCTTAACGTGTTACCTGAAATACGGATTCCAATTATATGCCGATAGAGGAGAGTAAAAATGGAAGCCATAATTTTCGCTCATGAATTTGGCTTGGAAGTATTTCTCCTATACCATGGGATCAATCATCTCGACATTAAATTTTCAGAAAAAAATACTTTGGTTGCTAGTTATTCACGAGCATTAATTGATTTGAAAATGTGTAGAAAAGTGACCTTCTATAACTGTCTAGCAGATAACTTTTGAATGGTAAGGAATTTTTAGATGCAACCTGAAGGTTTTAGAAAGTACACATTATGAGCTTGAATTTAAACACAAATGTCGCATATTTCAATGAAAATCAAGAGAGTTATTTTCGTTTGAATGTGTCTCACCGTGTTACCCGAAATACGGATTCACATTATGTTCCGAAAGGAGGTAGTAAAAATAGAAGTCAAACGTTTCGCCCACGAATTTGGCTTGGAAATATTTTTCATATATCGCGGGATCAATCATCTAGAAATGAATTTTTCGATTAAAAATACTTTGGCTGCTAGTTATTCACGAGCATAAATCGATTTGAAAATGTGTTAAAAAGTGACCTACGATAACTATCTCAAATATAACTTTTGAACGAGAAGGAATTTTTAGACGTCGCCTGAATGTTTTAGAAAGTACACATTCTGAGCTTGAATTTGAACATGAATTTTGTATATCTTCAATGGAAATCAATTGAGTTATTTTCGTTCAATATGTCTCGACGTGTTACCTGAAATACGGATCCCAATTATATGCCGATAGAGGGGAGTAAAAATGGAAGTCAAACGTTTTGCTCATGAATTTGGCTTGGAAATATTTTTCATATATCGTGGGATCAATCATATTCAAATGAAATTTTGGGTAAAAAATACTTTGGCTGCTAGTTATTCACGAGCGTTAATCGATTTGAAAATGTGTTGAAAAGTGACCTTTGGTAACCGTCTCAAAGATAGCTTTTGAACAGTAAGGAATTTTTAGATGCGTCCCGCATGTCTTAGAAAGTACACATTTTGAGCTTGAATTTGAACACAATTTTTCTATCTTTTCAGTGGAAATCAATAGAGTTATTTCCGTTGCAATATATCTCAACGTGTTACCTGAAATACGGATTCCAATTATATGCCGATAGAGGAGAGTAAAAATGGAAGTCATAATTTTCGCTCACAAATTTGGCTTGGAAATATTTCTCCTATACTGCGGGATCAATCATCTCGAAATGAAATTTTCAAAAAAAAATAATTTGGCTGCTAGTTATTCACGAGTGTTAATTGATTTCAAAATGTGTTGAAAACTGACCATCAGTAACCATCTAAAAGATAACTTTTGAACGGTAAGGAATTTTTTGACGCGGCCTGGATGTTATAGAAAGTACACATTCTAAGCTTGAATTTGAACAAGAATTTTCTATCTTTTCAGGGGAAATCAATAGAGTTATTTCCGTTTCAATATGTCTCAATGTGTTACCTGAAATACGGATTCCAATTATATGCCGATAGAGGGGACTAAATATGGAAGTCAAAATTTTCACTCACAAACTTGGCTTTGAAATATTTTTCCTATACCATGGGATCAATCATCTTGAAATTAAATTTTCAGAAAAAAATACTTTGGTTGCTAGTTATTCAGGAGTGTTAATCGACTTGAAAATATGTTGAAAAGTGACCTTCGGTAACTTGTCTCAAAGATAACTTTTGAACGGTAAAGAAATTTTAGACGTGGCCTGAATCTTTTAGAAAGCATACATTCTGAGCTTGAATTTGAACACAAATTTTGTATCATTTCAATGGAAATCAATATAGTTATTGCCCTTTTAGTATGTCTCAACGTGTTACCTGATATACGGATTCCAATTATAAGCCGGTAGAGGGGAGTAAAAATGTAAGTCATAATTTTCTCTCCCGAATTTGGCTAGGAAATATTTCTCCTATACTGCGGGATCAATCATCTCGAAGTGAAATTTTCATAAAAAAATAATTTGGCTGCTAGTTATTCACGAGCGTTGATCGATTTCAAAATGTGTTGAAAATTGACCATCAGTAACCATCTAAGAGATAACTTTTGAACGGTAAGGAATTTTTTGACGCAGCCCGGATGTTATAGAAAGTACACATTCTAAGCTTGAATTTGTACAAGAATTTTCTATCTTTTCAGGGGAAATCAATAGAGTTATTTCTGTTTCAATATGTCTCAATGTGTTACCTGAAATACGGATTCCAATTATATGCCGATAGAGGGAACTAAATATGGAAGTCAAAATTTTCGCTCACGAACTTGGCTTTGAAAGATATTTCCTATGCTGTAGGATCAACCTTCTCGAATTGAAATTTTGGGAAAAAATACTTTGGCTGCTAGTTATTCACGAGAGTTAATCGATTTGAAAATGTGTTGAAAAGTGACCTTCGGTAACCGTCTCAAAGATAACTTTTGAACGTTAAGGAACTTTTAGGCGTGGCCTGAATGGTATAGAAAATACGCATTCTAAGATTGACTTTGAACAAGAATTTTGTATCTTTTCCATGGAAATCAATAGAGTTATTGCCATTTTAATATGTCTCAACGTGTTACCTGAAATATGGATTCTAATGATATGCCGATAAAGGGGACTAAATATGGAAGTCAAAATTTTCGCTCACAAACTTGGCTTTGAAAGATATCTCCTATACTGCGGGATCAACCTTCTCGAATTGAAATTTTGGGAAAAAATACTTTGGCTGCTAGTTATTCACGAGAGTTAATCGATTTGAAAATTTGTTGAAAAGTGACCTTCGGTAACCGTCTCGAAGATAACTTGTGAACGTTAAGGAACTTTTAGGCGTGGCCTGAATGGTATAGAAAATACGCATTCTGAGATTGAATTTGAACAAGAATTTTGTATCTTTTCAATGGAAATCAATAGAGTTATTGCCATTTTAATATGGCTCAACGTGTTACCTGAAATACGGATTCTAATGATATGCCGATAGAGGGGAGTAAATATGGAAGTCAAAATTTTCGCTCACGGACTTGGCTTTGAAATATTTCTCCTATACCGCGGGATCAACCTTCTCGAATTGAAATTTTGGGAAAAAAATACTATGGCTGCTAGTTATTCGTGAGCGTTAATCGATTTGAAAATGTGTTGAAAAGTGAGCTTTGGTAACTGTCTCAAAGATAACTTTTGAACGTTAAGGAACTTTTAGACGTGGCCAGAATGGTATAGAAAGTACGCATTCTGAGATTGAATTTGAATAAGAATTTTCTATCTTTTCAATGGAAATCAATAGAGTTATTTCCATTTCAATATGTCTCAACGTGTTACCTAAAATAAGGATTCCAATTATATGCCGATAGAGGGGAGTAAAAACGGAAGTCAAATTTGGCTTGGAAATATTTTTTCTACACCGCGGGATCAATCATCTCGAAATGAAATTTTTGAAAAAAAAATACTTTGGCTGCTAGTTATGGACGAGCGTTAATCGATTTGAAAATGTGTTGAAAAGTGACCTTCGGTAACTGTCTGAAAGATAACTTTTGAGCGTTAAGGAACTTTTAGACGTGGCCTGAATGGTATAGAAAGTACATATTCTGAGCTTGAATTTGAACATGAATTTTGTATCTTTTCAATGGAAATCGATAGAGTTATTGCCATTTTAATATGTCTCAACGTGTTACCTGAAATACGGATTTGAATTATATGCCGATAGAGGGGAGTAAAAATGGAAGTCAAACGTTTCGCTCACAAATTTGGCTCGGAAATATTTTTCCTATACCACGGGATCAATCATCTCGAAATCAATTTTTGGGTAAAAAATACTTTGGCTGCTAGACATTCACAAGTGTCTATCGATTTGAAAATGTGTTGAAAAGTGACCTTCGATAACCGTCTCTAAGATAACTTTTGAACGGTAAGGAATTTTTAGATGTGGCTTGTATGTTTTGGAAAGTACACATTCTGAGCTCCAATTTGAGTAGAAATTTTGTATTTCTTCAATGGAAATCAAGCGAGTTATTGTCATTTGAATGTACCTCACAGTGTTACCCGAAATACGGATTCCAATTATGTGCCGAAAGGAGGGAGTAAAAATGGAAGTCAAACGTTTCGCTCATGAATTTGGCTTGGAAATATTTGTCATATATCGCAAGATCAATCATCTTGAAATGATGTTTTGGGTAAAAAATACTTTGGTTGCTAGTTATTCACAAGCGTTATTCGATTTGAAAATGTGTTGAAAAGTGACCTTCAATAACCGTCTCAAGGATAACTTTTGAACGGTAAGGAATTTTTAGACTCGGCCTGGATGTTTTAGAAAGAACACATTCTGTGCTTGAATTTGAACATGAATTTTGTATCTTTTCAATGGAAATCAATAGAGTTATTTCTGTTTCAATATGTCTCAACGTGTTACCTGAAATACGGATTCCAATTATAGGCCGATAAAGGGGAGTAAAAATGGAAGTCATAATTTTCACTCACGAATTTGGCTTGGAAATATTTTTCCTATATCACGGGATCAATCATCTCGAAATTAAAATTTTGGAAAAAAATACTTTGGTTGCTAGTTATTCACGAGCGTTAATCGATTTCAAAATATGTTTAAAAGCGACCTTCGGTAACTTGTCTCAAAGATAACTTTTGAACGGCAAGGAATTTTTAGATGTGGCCTGAATGTTTTAGAAAGCACACATTCTGAGCTTGAATTTGAACACAAATTTTTTAACTTTTCAATGGAAATCAATATAGTTATTGCCCTTTTAGTATGTTTCAACGTGTTACCTGATATACAGATTCCAATTATAAGTCGATAGAGGGTAATAAAAATGGAAGTCATAATTTTCGCTCACGAATTTGGCTTGGAAATATTTCTCCTATACCGCGGGATCAATCATCTCAAAATGAAATTTTCAGAAAAAAATACTTTGGCTGCTAGTTATTCACGAGCATTAATTGATTTCAAAATGTGTTGAAAACTGACCCTCGGTAACCGTCTAAAAGATAACTTTTGAACGGTAAGGAATTTTTTGACGCGGCCTGGATGTTATAGAAAGTACACATTCTAAGCTTGAATTTGAACAAGAATTTTCTACCTTTTCGGGGAAATCAATAGAGTTATTTCCATTTCAATATGTCTCAATGTGTTACCTGAAATACGAATTCCAATTATATGCCGATAGAGTGGAGTCAATATGGAAGTCATAATTTTCGCTCACGAACTTTGCTTTGAAATATTTTTCCTATACCGCAGGATCAACCTTCTCGAATTGAAATTTTGGGAAAAAATACTTTGGCTGCTAGTTATTCACGAGCGTTAATCGATTTTATAATGTGTTGAAAAGTTATCTTCGGTAACCGTCTCAAAGATAACTTTTGAATGTTAAGGAACTTTTAGACGTGGCCTGAATAGTATAGAAAGTACGCATTATGAGATTGAATTTGCACACAAATTTTGTATCTTTTCATTGGAACTCAATAGAGTTATTGCCATTTTAATATGTCTCAACGTGTTACCTGAAATACGGATTCTAATTATATGCCGATAGAGGGGAGTAAAAATGGAAGTCATAATTTTCGCTCACGAACTTCGTTTTGAAATATTTTTCCTATACCGCGGGATCAACCTTCTCGAATTGAAATTTTGGGAAAAAATACTTTGGCCGCTAGTTATTCACGAGCGTTATTCGATTTTAAAATTGTTAGGACATATATGTTTTAACTTGTTTAAGAACATATGTTACTTAGTTATGTAAATTGGCTAATCCTTTGACAAAACGCACTCTGCTTGTAATTGGGTAGTTCTAGGTGTTTTTAATACTTCAAGAAACAATGTTTCAAGGTCAAGTGTTGAAGTCATCAAGTCTGTCCAAGAGAACGCAAGCTGAAGTGCAAAGTTTTTAAAGCTCGACACCTTCTCGACAGCTACCTCGACACCTGCTATTTGTCGAGATTTAAAAAGTCAGATTTTCAATCTGATTTTCTTGGGATCCGTGAATATATTTTTGGGCCTTCTTTTCTTCTAACCCTAAACATATAAAAGTATTATTTTAAGAGCCGTTTTGGGTGACACAAGTTGCATTATCATTGAGCAATCTCTGTTTAAGCAAATTGTGATCAACAGACGAAGTTCTTGACCTAGTTCATCTTCCATCAAGAAGTTGCTGTGTATTTGCACCATAGGGTTTTGTAACCAAGCATCTTCCTGCTATTCATCAAGTGGATGAACTGAAGAACTTTGCAGCAAACCATTCTTCCTCAGTTGGTGTTCTGAAGTCGTGTACTTGGATCCGCACATTGGTTAGTCACGTACTTGGGAACCGTGCATCAAAGGTGGAGACCGTCACTACAGATCAAGTCCAATTAGGTATTGGGGTAAGGGTTCAACTGTAGGTTGGTAAGGTACTTGGGATTCCTTTACTTGTAACCGCTTGATTTGATAATAGTGGAGTTTCGAGAGTGGTGACCTGAAAATCACCCGGTGGGGTTTTTGCCATTAGGGTTTTCCCCATTCGTAAACAAATCACCGTGTTATTTATTTTCCGCTGCATATTTTAGTTGTTGGTGATTTGTTTGTGCTTCCATAAAATTGCATGATTAATTGATTAATTAATTACTTGGCTAAATTAATTAATTAGGGTTAATCACAAGGGGTCATTCAGATTGTGACCTATCAAAAATGTGTTGAAAAGTTACCTTCGGTAACTGTCTCAAAGATAACTTTTGAATGTTAAGGAACTTTTAGACGTGGACTGAATGGAATAGAAAGTACGCATTATGAGATTGATTTTGCACACAAATTTTGTATCTTTTCATTGGAACTCAATAGAGTTATTGCCATTTTAATATGTCTCAACGTGTTACCTGAAATACGGATTTTAATTATATGCTGATAGAGGGGAGTAAAAATGGAAGTCATAATTTTCGCTCCCGAATTTGGCTTGGAAATATTTCTCCTATACCATGGGATCAATTATCTAGAAATGAAATTTTCAGAAAAAAAAAAATACTTTCACTGCTAGTTATTCACGAGCGTTAATCGATTTGAAAATGAGTTGAAAACTGACCTTCGGTAACCGTCTAAAAGATAACTTTTGAACTGTAAGGAATTTTTTGACGCGGCCTGGATGTTATAGAAAGTACACATTCTGAGCTTGAATTTGAACAAGAATTTTCTATCTTTTCAATTGAAATCAATAGAGTTATTTCCGTTTCAATATGTCTCAATGTATTACCTGAAATACGGATGCCAACTATATGCCGATAGAGGGGAGTAAATATGGAAGTCAAAATTTTCGCTCACGAACTTGGATTTGAAATATTTTTCCTATACCGCGGGATCAACCTTCTCGAATTGAAATTTGGGAAAAAAATACTTTGGCTGCTAGTTATTCACGAGCATTAATTGATTTAAAAATGTGTTGAAAAGTGACCTCCAGTGACCGTCTCAAAGATAACTTTTGAATTAGACGTGGCCAGAATGGTATAGAACGTACGCATTCTGAGATTGAATTTGAACACGAATTTTGTATCTTTTCAATGGAAATCAATAGAGTTGTTTCCGTTTCAATATGTCTCAACGTGTTACCTAAAATATGGATTCCAATTATATGCCAATAGAGGGGAGTAAAAACGGAAGTCATAATTTTCACTCATGAATTTGGCTTGGAAATATTTTTTCTACACCGCGGGATCAATCATCTTGAAAAGAAATTTTTGGAAAAAAATACTTTGGCTGCTAGTTATTCACGAGCGTTAATCGATCTAAAAATGTGTTGAAAAGTGACCTTCGGTAACCTGTCTCAAAGATAACTTTTGAACAGTAAGGAATTTTTAGACGTGGCCAGAATGTTTTAGAAAGCACACATTCTAAGCTTGAATTTGAACACGAATTTTGAATCTTTTCAACGAAAATCAATAGTGTTATTGCCCTTTTAATACGTCTCAACGTGTTACCTGAAATACAGATTCCAATTATATGCCGATAGAGGGGAGTAAAAATGGAAGTTAAAATTTTCGCTAACGAATTTGGCTTGGAAATATTTCTCCTATTCCGCGGGATCAATCATCTCTAAATGAAATTTTTAGAAAAAAATACTTCGGCTGCTAATTATTCACGAGCGTCAATCGATTTTGAAATGTGTTGAAAACTGACATTCGGTAACCGTCTCGAAGATAACTTTTGAACTGTAAGGAATTTTCAGACGCGGCCTAGATGTTTTAGAAAGTACACAATCTAAGCTTGAATTTGAACACAAAATTTGTATTTTTTCGATGGAAATCACGAGAGCTATTGTCATTTGAATATGACTCACTGTGTTACCCGAAATACGGATTCCAACTATGTGTCAATAGGAGAGAGTAAAAATGGAAGTCAAATGTTTGGTTTCGAATTTGGCTTGGAAATTTTTTCATATATTGCGGGATCAATCATCTCGAAATGATGTTTTGGGTAAAAAATACTTTGGCTGCTAGACATTCACGAGCGTCAATCGATTTGAAAATGTGTTGAAAAGTAACCTTCAGTAACCATCTCGAAGATAACTTTTGAAAGGTAAGGAATTTTTAGATGCAGCCGGAATGTTTTAGAAAGTAAACATTCTGAGCTTGAATTTGAACTCAAATTTTGTATTTTTTCAATAGAAATCAGGAGAGTTATTGTCGTTTGAATATGTCTCACCGTGTTACACGAAATACGGATTCCAAGTATGTGCCGAAAGGAGGGAGTAAAAATGGAAGTCAAATGTTTCACTCATGAATTTGGCTTGGAAATATTTCTCCTATACCGCGGGATCAATCATTTCAAAATGAAATTTTCAAAAAAAAATACTTTGGCTGCTAGTTATTCATGAGCGTTAATCCATTTGAAAATGTGTTGAAAATTGACCTTCGGTAACCGTCTAAAAGATAACTTTTGAACGGTATGGAATTTCTTGACGCGGTCGGGTTGTTATAGAAAGTACACATTCTAAGCTTGATTTTGAACAAGAATTTTCTATCTTTTCAACGGAAATCAATAGAGTTATTTCTGTTTCAATATGTCTCAACGTGTTACCTAAAATACGGATTCCAATTATATGCCGATAGAGGGGAGTAAAAATGGAAGTCAAAATTTTCGCCCACGAATTTGGTTCGGAAATATTTTTCCTATACCGCGGGATCAATTTTCTCAAATTGAAATTTTTGTAAAAAAATATTTTGGCTGCAAGTTATTCACGATCGTTAATCAATTTGAAAATGTGTTGAAAAGTGACCTTCGGTAACCGTCTCAAACATAACTTTTGAACATTAAGGAATTTTTAGACGTGGCCTGAATGGTATAGAAAGTACACATTCTAAGCTTGAATTGGAACATGAATTTTGAATCTTTTCAATAGAAATCAATAGAGTTATTGCTAGTTTAATATGTCTCAACGTGTTACCTGAAATACGGATTCCAATTACATGCCTATAGAGGGGAGTAAAAATGGAGGGCATAATTTTCGCTCACGAATTTGGCTTGGAAATATTACTCCTATACTGCGGGATAAATCATCTCAAAATGAAATTTTCTGAAAAAAATGCTTTGGCTGCTAGTTATTCACGGGTATTAATCGATTTGAAATTGTGTTGGAAACTGACCTTCGGTAACCGTCTCGAAGATAACTTTTGAAATGTACCGAATTTTTAGACGCGGCTTGCATGTTTTAGAAAGTACACATTCTAAGCTTGAATTTGAACAGAAATTTTGTATTCCTTTAATGGAAATCACGAGAGTTATTGCTGTTTGAATATGTCACACTGTGTTACCCAAAGTACGGATTCCAATTATGTGTTAATAGGAGGGAGTAAAAATGGAAGTCAAACGTTTCGCTTATGAATTTGGCTTAGAAATATGTTTCATATATCGTGGGATCAATCATCTCGAAATGATGTTTTGGGTAAAAAATACTTTGGCTGCTAGACATTCACGAGCGTCAATTGATTTGAAAATGTGTTGAAAAGTGTTCTTCGGTAACCGCCTCGAAGATAACTTTTGAAAGGTAAGGAATTATTAGATGCATCCAAAATGTTTTAGAAATTAAACATTCTGAGCTTGAATTTGAACACAAATTTTGTATTTTTTCAATAGAAATCAAGAGAGTCATTGTCGTTTGAATATGTCTCACCGTGTTACGGGAAATACGGATTCCAATTATGTGCCAAAAGGAGGGAGTAAAAATGGAAGTCAGATGTTTCGCTCACGAATTTGGCTTGGAAATATTTCTCCTATACCGCGGGATCAATCATCTCGAAATGAAATTTTCAGAAAAAAATACTTTGGCTGCTAGTTATTCACGAGCGTTAATCGATTTGAAAATGTGTTGAAAACTGACCTTCGGTAACCGTCTAAAAGATAACTTTTGAACGGTACGGAATTTCTTTACGCGGCCTAGGTGTTATAGAAAGTACACATTCTGAGGTTGAATTTAAACAAGAATTTTCTATCTTTTCAACGGAAATCAATAGAGTTATTTCTGTTTCAATATGTCTCAACGTGTTAACTAAAATACGGATTTCAATTCTATGCTGAAAGAGGGGAGTAAAAATGGAAGTCAAAATTTTCGCCGACGAAATTGGTTTGGAAATATTTTTCCAATACCGCGGGATCAATCATCTCGAATTGAAATTTTTGGAAAAAAATACTTTGGCTGCTAGTTATACACGAGCATTAATCGATTTGAAAATGTGTTGAAAAGTGACCTTCGGTAACCGTCTCAAAGATAACTTTGGAACGTTAAGAAATTTTTAGACGTGGCTTGAATGGTGTAGAATGTACACATTCTAAGCTTGAATTTGAACACGAATTTTGAATCTTTTCAGTGGAAATCAATAGAGTTATTTCCATTTTAATATGTCTCAACGTGTTACCTAAAATACAGATTCCAATTACATGCCGATAGAGGGGAGTAAAAATGGAAGTCATAATTTTCGCTCACGAATTTGGCTTGGAAATATTATTCCTATACTGCAGGATAAATCATCTCGAATTGAAATTTTCAAAAAAAAGTACTTTGGCTGCTAGTTATTCACGAGCGTTAATCGATTTAAAATTGTGTTGAAAACTGACCTTCGATAACCGTCTCGAAGATAACTTTTGAACAGTACCGAATTTTCAGACGTGGCTTGGATGTTTTAGAAAGTACACATTCTAAGCTTGAATTTGAACACAAATTGTGTATTTTTCCAATGGAAATCACAAGAGTTATTGTCGTTTGAATATGTCTCACCGTGTTACCCAAAATACGGACTCCAATTATGTGTTAATAGGAGGGAGTAAAAATGGAAGTCAAACGTTTCGCTTACGAATTTGGCTTGGAAATATTTTTCATATATCGGAGGATCAATCATCTCGAAATGATGTTTTGGGTAAAAAATACTTTGGCTTTTAGACATTCATGAGTGTCAATCGATTTTAAATTGTGTTGAAAAGTGATCTTCGGTAACCGTCTCGAAGATAACTTTTGAAAGGTAAGGAATTTTTAGACGCATCCAGAATGTTTTAGAAAGTAAACATTCTGAGCTTTAATTTGAACTCAAATTTTGAATTTTTTCAATGGAAATCAATAGAGTTATTGTCGTTTGAATATGTCTTACTGTGTTACGCGAAATACGGATTTCAATTACGCACCGAAAGGCGGGAGCAAAAATGGAAGTCAAATGTTTAGCTCACGAATTTGGCTTGGAAATATTTTTCATATATCGTTGGATCAATCATCTTGAAATGAAGTTTTGGGTAAAAAATTCTTTGGCTGCTAGTTCTTCACGAGCGTTAATCGATGTGAAAATGTGTTGAAAACTGACCTTCGGTAACCGCCTAAAAGATAACTTTTGAACGGTGAGGAATTTTTTGACGCGGCCTGGATGTTATAGAAAGTACACATTCTAAGCTTGAATTTGAACAAGAATTTTCTATCTTTTCAATGGAAATCAATCGAGTTATTTCCGCTTCAATATGTCTCTACGTGTTACCTGAAATACAGATTCCAATTATATGCTGATAGAGGGGAGTAAAAATGGAAGTCATAATTTTCGATCACGAACTTGGCTTGGAAATATTTCTCCTATACCACGGGATCAATCATCTTGAATGAAATTTTCAGAAAAAATATACTTTGGCTGTTGATTATTCACGAGCGTTAATCGATTTGAAAATGTGTTGAAAACTGACCTTCGGTAATCGTCTTGAAGATAACTTTTGAACAGTAAGGAATTTTCAGACGCAGCTTGGATGTTTTAGAAAGTACACATTCTAAGCTTGAATTTGAACACAAATTTTGTATTTTTTCACTGAAAATCATGACAGTTATTGTCATTTGAATATCTCTCACCGTGTTACCTGAAATACGGATTCCAATTATGTGTCAATAGGAGGGTGTAAAAATGGAAGTCAAGTGTTTGGTTTCGAATTTGGCTTGGAAATTTTTTCATATATCGCGGGATCAATCATCTCGAAATGATGTTTTGGGTAAAAAATACTTTGGCTGCTAGACATTCACGAGCGTCAATCGATTTGAAAATGTGTTGAAATGTGACCTTCGGTAACCGTCTCGAAGATAAATTTTGAAAGGTAAGGAATTTTTAGACGCGGCCAGTATGTTTTAGAAAGTAAACATTCTGAGCTTGAATTTGAACTCAAATGTTGTAGTTTTTCAACGGAAATCAAGAGAGTTATTGTGGTTAGAATATGTCTCACCGTGTTACGCAAAATACGGATTCGAATTATGTGCCGAAAGGAGGGAGTAAAAATGGAAGTCAAATGTTCCGCTCACGAATTTGTCTTTGAAATATTTCTCCTATACCGCGGGATCAATCATCTCAAAATGAAATTTTCAGAAAAAATACTTTCGCTGCTATTTCTTCACCTGCATTAATCAATTTGAAAATGTGTTGAAAACTGACCTTCGGTAACCGTCTAAAAGATAACTTTTGAATGGTAAGGAATTTTTTGATGCGGCCTGGATGTTGTAGAAAGTACACATTCTAAGCTTGAATTTGAACAAGAATTTTCTATCTTTTCAACGGAAATCAATAGAGTTATTTCCGTTTCAATATGTCTCAACGTGTTACCTGAAATACGGATTCCAATTATATGCCGATAGAGGGGTGTAAAAATGGAAGTCAAAATTTTCGCTCATGAATTTGGCTTGGAAATATTTTTCCTATACCGCGGGATCAACCATCTCAAATTGAAATTTTTGGAAAAAAAATACTTCGACTGATAGTTATTCACGAGCGTTAATCGATTTGAAAATGTGTTGAAAAGTGACCTTCGGTAACTGTCCCAAAGATACCTTTTGAACGTTAAGGAATTTTTAGACGTGGCCTGAGTGGTCTAGAAAGTACACATTCTGAACTTGAATTTGACCCCGAATTTTGTATCTTTTTAATGGAAATCAATAGAGTTATTGCCATTTTTATATGTCTCAACGTGTTGCCAGAAATACGGATTCCAATTATATGCCGATAGAGGGGAGTAAAAATGGAAGTCATAATTTTCGCTCACCAATTTGGCTTGGAAATATTTCTCCTATACCGCGGGATCAATCATCTCAAAATGAAATTTTCAGACAAAAATACTTTGGCTGCTAGTTATTCACGTGCGTTAATCGATTTGAAAATGTGTTGAAAACTGACCTTCGGTAATCGTCTCGAAGATAACTTTTGAACAATAAGGAATTTTTAGACTCGGCCTTAATGTTTTAGAAAGTACACATTCTAAGCTTGAATTTGAACACAAATTTTGTATTTTTTCAATAGAAATCATGAAAGTTATTACCATTTGAATATGTCTCACCGTCTTACCTGAAATACGGATTCCAATTTTTTGTCAATAGGAGGGAGTAAAAATGGAAGTCAAATGTTTCGCTTATGAATTTGGCTTGAAAATATTTTACATATATCACAAGATCAATCATCTTGAAATGAAGTTTTGGGTAAAATATACTTTGGCTGCTAGTTATTCACGAGCTTTAATCGTTTTGAAAATGTGTTGAAAAGTGAGCCTGGGTAATCGTCTCAAGGATAACTTTTGAACGGTAAGGAATTTTTAGACGTGGCCTGAATGTTTTCAAAAGTACACATTCTGAGCATGAATTTGAACATGAATGTTGTATCTTTTCAATGGAAATCAATAGAGTTATTGCCGTTTCAAAATGTCTCAACGTGTTACCCGAAATATGGATTCCAATTATGTGCCGAAAGGAGGGCGTACAAGTGGAAGTCATACGTTTCGCTCACGAATTTGGCTCAGAAATAGTTCTCATATATCTTGGGATCAATCATCTTGAAATGAAGTTTTGGGTGAAAAATGTTTTGGCTGCTAGACATTCACGAGCGTCAATCGATCTGAAAATGTGTTGAAAAGTGACCAACGGTAACCGTATCGAAGATAAATTTTGGAAGGTAAGGAATTTTTAGACGTGGCCAGAATTTTTTAGAAAGTAAACATTCTGAGCTAGAATTTGAATCCAAATTTTGTTCTTTTTCATTGGAAATCAAGATAGTTATTGTCGTTTGAATTTGTCTCACCGTGTTTCCCGAAATACAGATTCCAATTATGTGCCGAAATGAGGGAGTAAAAGCGAAAGTCAAACGTTTCACTCACGAATTTGGCTCGGAAATATCTTTCATATATCACGGGATCAGTCATCTTGAAATGAAGTTTTGGGTAAAAAATACTTTGGCTGCTAGTTATTCACAAGCGTTAATCGATTCGAAAATGTGTTGAAAAGTGACCTTCGATAACCATCTCAAAGATAAGTTTTAAACGGTAAGGAATTTTCAGACATGGCCTAAATGTTTTAGAAAGTACAAATTCTGAGCTTGATTTTGAACCCGAATTTAGTATCTTTTCAATGGAAATCTGTTAGGTTCTAAATGTTTAGAACAATTGGCAAATCGTGAACATAAACTTGTCTAGATATAGATCTTAGAGTCTATAGGTTTTATTAGACAATGCTCAAGGTGATTCAAGTCAAGATTCAAGAACATACAAGTTGTAGGAAGAAGACTTCATATTCTGCCTGGTTCGATCGATCGAAGAATAGGCTCGATCGATCGAAAATCGTATCTGTAGAATTTTAAGTCAGCCCAAACAACAGCTTAAGCCCATTAAGGATTAGGGTTTCAGATCTAATTCTCCCACTATATAAAGGAAACCCTAAGCCACGTTTTTTTGGAGCTTTTTGAGAGAGAGAAGAGAGTGGCTCTTTTGTATCTAGGGTTTTGTACCCAAACCTCTCTAAGTCTTTGTTGCTCATATTGCTGTTTATGTGAATCTCTTGTGAGATCATTGAGGAGCTTTCCTTCACATATACTTAGGGTTTCCAAGATTCAAGATTATGTCAAGAACTTGGTAATCATTCAGTTGCAGATTCAAGAACTTAAAGATACACAAGCGGGGGTGCTTGTACTTGATTGAAGAGTCCAAGAAAGAAGGAGTCTATGGATTCGGAGCTTGCACAGGGTCGTATCAGTGAGTTCTACTAGTGGGTAGCATTAGGAAGTCGAGTGGGGAGCTTGTAGTCCTTTTATATGAACTTTGATTCTTTCGCATAGTGGATTCAGGTTTACCTTGAAGATAGCTAGGTCAAATCCTCCCCAGGTTTTTACCGTATGGTTTCTTGGGTCATCATATCTTGTGTTCATTTATTTTCCGCTGCTTTATATCTTGATATGATTAATTGATTGCTTTAACCTAGAATTGCATAATTTGACTAAGTAACAACTTAGCTAATTAATCTAGGCTAACCAATCTGGTTGTGTTTTAAGGGATCTAAAACCGTTCAAGTGGTATCAGAGCGGGTAGCTCTTCTGTTGTAGATATTTTGATCTCTGAGCTGATCCTTGACTCCTGTTGTCATGGATAATTTGAAGTGTCTTTCTGATCATGTTTCTGCTGATTTTATTGATGCATGTGATGTTTTGAATAAAATGACACTATTGTTTCTGTTGATTTTTTTGATGCTTTTGAAACTCTTTGTAAGGAATTATTTAAATCTTTGAAAATTGCTAAGAAATTTAAAGAAGAGTTAAAATTGGCTAATCTTGAAAAAGAGGATTTGATTGTGAGATTAGATGAGTCTAATAAAAAGAATGAATTTTTGAGAAATCAAATTTTCTCTCAAGATGAGAAGATGAAAAGCTTGGAACAAGAGTTAGTTAAGTCTCAAACTAAACTTGAAAATTTGACTAGTACCAAGCATGCTGTTGATAACAGAAGTGTTTCTGTTTCTCTTAAGCTTGTTAGACAAGGGTAAAAGTTCTGATGTTAACGCTGAAGTTTCTAAACTTTAGTCTAAACCTACTGTTAGAGAGCATAATAAATCTGTTTTTGTGTCTACCTGTCACCTTTGTGGTGTTGTTGGTCATATTAGACCAAATTGTTCTTTGTTGAGGCAAAAACCAAAATCTGAGACTAGATTTGCTGTTAGGAATACTGATGTTCCTAAATTTGTTCCTGTTTGTCACTTTTGTGGTGTCTCTAGTCACATTCGTCCTAATTGTCATAAATTGAAATTTAAACATTCTGTATGTCAATCTAGGATATGTGATGATCTTTTTCCTGCCATAAGTCCAAATAAATTATTTCATATGCTTTTGAAAAAATTGAGCTTGTTGGCTTGTGAAAGGAATTTGCAGGATTTCAGTCTCTCTCAGAAGTTTGGTATAATCCCTCAAATACACTCTACTTTACATGGATTTTCACCTACAAAGCCGAAGACTCATGCTAGATGGGTGAGAAAAGATTCTCCAAGGTGAGTGTTGCTAACTTGTCCCTGATTTAATTCTTTCAATTATTTGTGGACATGTTTTGTTTTTGTTTTTGGCTGTGTTGTTTTTATGGTTGTTTTTATTTTTTATTTTTTTAAAAAAATCCAAAAACATTGAAAATTTTCAAAAAGACAAAAATATTTTATTTTTTGTCTTGTTTTATTGTTCTTGAGGATTACATGGGTTATGATATCTCTCTCTTGATTTAGAACATGCTTGACATTGTGGAGAAACTTGAATAGTTTGTGCTAAGCTATTTTTGATTTTGTGTGAGTACGTACTAGTTTGTACATGTACTCATGGGTTATTTAAGAAATTGATATTTCTTGTTTGTGTACCCTCTATAGCTTAGTTAAACATTGTCATGCATTGCATTTGCATTGTTCATTTACCATAATATGTGCTTTTTGTGTTTGGTCATAAATTTTCTTTTAGAACCAAAAGGATTTTTGTGTTTTGTATTTCACATCTTGGATTTATAATCAAGGATTGGCCATATTATCTTTACATAACAAGTTTATGTACCTTGTTTAGCTTTGATGAGCTTATTTATTGCACTTTACTAGTTGAAACTTTGTAGTGCATGTTGTGTGGGAAAGATGTGTATGGTTTTTAATTATTTTGTTTTAATCTTGAAGTCACATGTTATTTGACTGTCGGACTTGATCCTTTTGAGAAAGGCATAAATAACCATCTCACCACTGTTCACCAACCAATCATGAACACCTTAGTGCATATCATAAGATTCTGTGCTCGAGAAAGTGTAGCACATGCACAAAAAGAACATAAGGTGTAGCCTCAATTAAATTAAAACTGGTGTGTACTATTAGGCTTGATGCCAATTCACTTAATTCAAACCGGTGTGTACTATTAGGCTAAATGCCATTTCATACAAATAAGAGGCAAAAATGCAAGAAACTTACATGATTGCAAGCTTTTGTTCTAGGAGATGTGAGAGTTATAGGATGTAACTCTTTAGGTGATAGTCTCTTTTAAATTCTATGTGATGAATTGTGTAGATTTTGTGATTAATTGCTATTCACATATCACCTCACATGTATCTCAAGCTTTTGCTAGTTGCACACACTACACAAGTTACTCTTTGTTAAACTTGGTACATTTTATTGTGTGTGATTTTGTTGTGGCCATCCATGATTAAAAGTTCCTTGACTTTAATGCAAAGTGTGTATAATGTTTGCGCTTTGAGGACAAATTGATTGAAAATCTTGATTTTGGAAGATTTGGGTTAAATTCAAGTGTTTTTGAAAAAAATTTCGTCTCATACTCATGCATTTTTTATAAAAAAATGTGCTTTGAGGAGTTTCTGCATTAAAATGCTCTGTTTTTCAAAAATTTAATTTTTCCAGATTTTCGATCGATCGAGCTGGTTTCCGAGTGAGAAAAACCAAGAGCTTTTTGAGAAACTTAACCTTAAGAGGGAGATTTGGGCTGAGCATTCTATTTTGTTAGATGAGCTAGATCCTGCCATTAGGGCAAACTTTGAGCGTCGGGGCTGGTTACCCTTGTTAGACATTTCTGATCCTCCTCCACCGTCTACCTTGATTAGAGTTTTCTATTCGAACATCTCTATCCACGTCTATGATTCCAACACTTTAGTAAAGAGTTGGATACGAGGTGTAGGGTACACCATTACTCCTCAGGTAGTGGCTGATGCCCTAGGGGTACCGTTGGTTAGGGATCCTGTCTATCCTTATGACGAGTCTCCCGAGCTGAGCGACGTTTTGTCTTTCATCACTGGGACTTCTGTCCTGTGGGGTTCTGATCCTAGGATCACTTTTGCTAAGCTCTCCGGGTTGCACTATCTGTTCTTTAGGATAGCTTGTCATTCCATCTGGCCCATTTCTCATGTTCACACAATTCCTCTTGAGAGGTGTGTATTTTTGTACGCTCTGGTTACTGATGCTCCTATTAGTTTTCCCCATCTCTTTCTTCGTTCTTTAAACGATGTTTATAGGAGTTCATCTTCTTTTCATGCCTTTGTTCATCCTATTTTTATTCATAGGATTTTGCTCCATCTTAACCTTAGTGACTTCCCTTCCTCTGAGCCCGTTCATGTGATGGCTCCCATAGGTGTGTCTTTTCTTAGACAGAGGGCCGCTCATCTTCGAGCTGGTTCTAAACACCCTAGGTCTGAGCCGTCTAGTAGCGCGCCTCCTCCTTCTTCTTCTACACGTACAGCTGGTGAGGATGTTCCTGATCCAGTTGGTGATGATGCTGCTGCTGCTGATGTTCCTCTACCTCCTTCGACCGACTTTGATGTTCGTCATACTCTGGAGACTGTCGTGACCGTTTAGGCGGCTCATGGTTAGATTTTGGTGGACATACTAGATGAGATTCATGCTCTTTGAGTCGATTTAGCGCGTCTTCATACACCCTCACCACCTCCTTTTGATGGCGACTCATGATTGCTCTTTGGCATTCCGTCACAAAAAGGGGAAGCTATCTCTATTTTCTATAGAGTTGAATTGCTTTGTGTCCCCTTCTTTCTCTATTTTCTCTTATCCTTTGTTGTGTATGTTGACTGTTTACTCTTTGTATGAGTTGTCTTTGTCAATACGTGACAAAAAGGGGGAGAAATAGTTGATATGTGGAAAATACAAGAAAGTTATGTTTAGGGGGAGTTAACATTGTTTTTAATGTATCTAACTTAGGGGGAGAGTTAGTTTGCATATTTGTTGATTTACTGTTTTTCTGTCACACATGCGTTTATGCGTTTGTTGAGTGTTTCAGGAAATATACAGGTTGATTCAATTGAGCTGCTGTCTACACTTGCAACTGATGGATAGTAGTTAGGTTGAATTTGTGGTAATGAGCATTTTATTGTATTGGGTTGTTCTTGTATTTGAGCAATTCATTCTGTATGGAAGTTTTGTCACGAATTGCCAAAGGGGGAGATTGTTAGGTTCTAAATGTTTAGAACAATCGGCAAATCATGAACACAAACTTGTCTAGATATAGATCTTAGAGTCTATAGGTTTTATTAGACAATGCTCAAGGTGATTCAAGTTAAGATTCAAGAACATACAAGTTGCAGGAAGAAGACTTCATATTCTGCCTGGTTCGATCAATCGAAGAATAGGCTTGATCGATCGAAAATCGTATCTGCAGAATTTTAAGTCAGCCCAAATAGCAGCTTAAGCCCATTAAGGATTAGGGTTTCAGATCTAATTCCTCCCACTATATAAAGGAAACCCTAAGCCACGTTTTTTTGGAGCTTTTTGAGAGAGAGAAGAGAGTGCCTCTTTTGTATCTAGGGTTTTGTACCCAAACCTCTCTAAGTTTTTGTTGCTCATATTGCTGTTTATGTGAATCTCTTGTGAGATCATTGAGGAGCTTTCCTTCACATATACTTAGGGTTTCCAAGATTCAAGATTATGTCAAGAGCGGGGAGCTTGTAGTCCTTTTGTATGAATTTCGATTCTTTCGCATAGTGGATTCAGGTTTACCTTGAGGATAGCTAGGTTAAATCCTCCCCAGGTTTTTACCGTATGGTTTCCTGGGTCATCATATCTTGTGTTCATTTATTTTCTGCTGCTTTATATCCTGATATGATTATTTGCTTGCTTTAACCTAGAATTGCATAATTTGACTAAGTAACAACTTGGCTAATTAATCTAGGCTAACCAATCTGGTTGTGTTTTAAGGGGTCTAAAACCGTTCAAAATCAATAGAATTATTGCTGTATCAATATGTCTCACCGTGTTACCTGAAATACGGATTCCAATTATATGCCAACAGAGGGGAGCAAAAATAGAAGTCAAACGTTTCGCTCACGAATTTGGCTTGGAAATATTTTTCCTATACCACGGGATCAATCATCTCGAAATGAATTTTTCAGAAAAGAATACTTTGGCGGCTGATTATTCACGAGCATTAATCGATTTGAAAATATGCTGAAAACTTACCTTCGGTAACCTGCTCGTAGATAACTTTTGAACAGTAAGGAATTTTCAGATGCGGCCTAAATGTTTTAGAAAGTACACATTCTAAGCTTGAATTTGAACACAAATTTTGTATTTTTTCAATGGAAATCACGAGAGTTATTATCGATTGAATATGTCTCACCGTGTTACCCGAAATACGGATTCCAACTATGTGTCAATAGGAGGGAGTAAAAGTGGAAGTCAAATGTTTGGTTTCGAATTTGGCTTGGAAATTTTTTCATATATTGCGGGATCAATCATCTCGAAATGATGTTTTAGGCAAAAAATACTTTGGCCAAAAGACATTCACGAGCGTCAATCGATTTGAAAATGTGTTGAAATGTGACCTTCGGTAACCATCTCAAACATACCTTTTGAAAGGTAAGGAATTTTTAGAGGCAGCCAGAATGTTTTAGAAAGTAAACATTCTGAGCTTGAATTCAAACTCAAATTTTGTATTTTTTCAATGGAAATCAACAGAGTTATTGCCGTTTAAATATGTCTCAACGTGTTGCCCGAAATACGGATTCCAATTATATGCCAATAGAGGGGAGAAAAAATGGAAGTGATAATTTTCGCTCACAAATTTGGCTGGGAAATATTTTTCCTATACCACGGGATTAATCATCTCGAAATGAAACTTTTAGAAAAAAATACTTTGGATGCTAGTTATTGACGAGCGTCAATCGATTTGAAAATGTGTTGGAAAGTGACCTTCGGTAACCGTCTCGAAGATAACTGTTGAACGGTAAGGAATTTTTATAGGCAGCCTAGATATTTTAGAAAGTACACATTCTGAGCTTGAATTTAAACCGAAATTTTGTATTTTTTCAATTGAAATCAAGAGAGTTATTGTCGTTTGAATTTGTCTCACCGTGTTACCTGAAATACGAATTCCAATTATGTGTCAATAGGAGGGAGTAAAAATGGAAGTGAAACGTTTTGCCCACGAATTTGGCTTGGAAATATTTTACATATATCGCGGGATCAATCATCTCGAAATGGTGTTTGGGGTAAAAAATACTTTGGCTGCAAGACATTCACGAGTGTGAATCGATTTGAAAATGTGTAGAAAAGTGACCTTCTATAACTTTATCGCAGATAACTTTTGAACGGTAAGGAATTTTTAGATGCGGCCTGAATGTTTTAGAAAGTACACATTCTGAACTTGAATTTGAACACAAATTTTGCATTTTTTCAGTGGAAATCAAGAGAGTTATTGTCGTTTGAATGTGTCTCACCGTGTTACCTAAAATACGGATTCCAATTATGTGCCGAAAGGAGGGAGTAAAAATGGAAGTCAAACGTTTCACTCACAAATTTGGCTTCGAAATATTTTTCGTATATCGCGGGGTCAATCATCTAGAAATGAATTTTTGGATAAAAAATCCTTTGGCTACTAGTTATTCACGAGCATAAATGGATTTGAAAAGTTATCTCAAAGATAACTTTTGAACAATAAGGAATTTTTAGACACGGCCTTGATGTTGTAGGAAGTACATATTCTGAGCCCGAATTTGAACATGAATTTTCAAACTTTTCAATGGAAATCAATAGAGTTATTGCCGTTTCAATATGTCTCAACGTGTTACCTGAAATACGGATCCCAATTATATGCTGATAGAGGGGAGTAAAAATGGTAGTCAAACGTTTCGCTCACGAATTTGGCTTGGAAAAATTTTTCCTATACCGCAAGATCAATCATCTCGAAATGATGTTCTGGGTAAAAAATACTTTGGCTGCTAGGCAATCAAGGGCGTCAATCAATTTGAAAATGTGTTGAAAAGTGACCTTCGGTAACCGTCTCAAAGATAACTTTTGAACGGCGAGGAATTTTTAGACACGGCTTGAATTTTTTAGAAAGTACACATTCTGAGCTTGAATTTGAGCACAAATTTTGTTTTTTTTTTTTCAATGGAAATCAAGAGAGTTATTTTCATTTAAATATGTCTCACCGTGTTACTCGAAATACGCATTCCAATTATGTGCCGGATGGAAGGAGTAAAAATGGAAGTCAAACATTTTGCTCATTAATTTGGCTTGGAAATATATTTCATATATCGTGGGATCAATCATCTTCAAATGAAGTTTTGGGTAAAAAATACTTTGGTTGCTAGTTATTCACGAGCATTAATCGATTTGAAAATGTGTTGAAAAGTGACCTTCGGTAACCGTCTCAAAGATAGCTTTTGAACGGTAAGGAATTTTTAGATGCGTCCTTCATGTTTTGGAAAGTACACATTCTGAACTTGAATTTGAACACAAATTTTCTATCTTTTCAATGGAAATCAATAGAGTTATATCCGTTTCAATATATCTCAACGTGTTACCTGAAATACGGATTCCAATTATATGCCGATAGAGGAGAGTAAGAACGGAATTCATAATTTTCGCTCATGTATTTGGCTTGGAAGTATTTCTCCTATACCACGGGATCAATCATCTCGACATGAAATTTTCAGAAAGAAATACTTTGGCTGCTAGTTATTTACGAGAGTTAATTGATTTGAAAATGTGTAGGAAAGTGACCCCCTATAACCGTCTAGCAGATAACTTTTGAACGGTAAGGAATTTTCAGATGCAGCCTGAAGGTTTTAGAGAGTACACATTCTGAGCTTCAATTTGAACACAAATTTTGCATTTTTTCAATGGAAATCAAGAGAGTTATTGTCGTTTGAATGTGTCTCACTGTGTTACCCGAAATGCGGATTCACATTATTTGCCGAAAGGAGGTAGAAAAAATGGAAGTCAAACATTTCGCCCACGAATTTGGCTTGGAAAGATTTTTCATATATCGTGGGATCAATCATCAAGAAATGGATTTTTCGATAAAAAATACTTTGGCTGCTAGTTATTCACGAGCATAAATCGATTTGAAAATGTGTTGAAAAGTGACCTACGGTAACTATCTCAAATATAACTTTTGAACGGTAAGGAATTTTTAGATGTGCCCTGAATGTTTTAGAAAGTACACATTCTGAGCCTGAATTTGAACATGAATTTTATATATTTTCAATGGAAATCAATAGAGTTATTGTCGTTTCAATATGTCTCAACGTGTTACCTGAAATATGGATCGCAATTATATGCCGATAGAGGGGAGTAAAAATGGTAGTCAAACGTTTTGCTCACGAATTTGGCTTGGAAATATTTTTCCTATACCGCGGGATCAATCATCTCGAAATGATGTTCTGGGTAAAAACTACTTTGGCTGCTAGACAATCACGAGCGTCAATCGATTTGGAATTGTGTTGAAAAGTGACCTTCGGTAACCGTCTCAATGTTAACTTTTGAACGGCAAGGAATTTTTAGACACGGCCTAAATGTTTTAGAAAGTACACATTCTGAGCTTGAAGTTGAATGCAAATTTTGTGTTTTTTCAATGGAAATCAAGAGAGTTATTGTCATTTAAATATGTCTCACCGTGTTACTCAAAATACGGATTCCAATTATGTGCTGGATGGAAGGAGTAAAAATGGAAGTCAAACGTTTCGCTCATGAATTTGGCTTGGAAATATTTTTCATATATCGTGGGATCAATCATCTTCAAATGAAGTTTTGTGTAAAAAATACTTTGGCTGCTAGTTATTCGCGAGCGTTAATCGATTTGAAAATGTGTTGAAAAGTGACCTTTGGTAACCGTCTCAAAGATAGCTTTTGAACGGTAAGGAATTTTTAGACGCGTCCTTCATGTATTAGAAAGTACACATTCTGAGCTTGAATTTGAATACAAATTTTCTATCTTTTCAATGGAAATCAATAGAGTTATTGCCGTTTCAATATATCTCAACGTGTTACCTGAAATACGGATTCCAATTATACGTCGATAGAGGAGAGTAAAAATGGAAGTCATAATTTTCGCTCATGAATTTGGCTTGGAAGTATTTCTCCTATACCAAGGGATCAATCATCTAGAAATGAAATTTTCAGAAAAAAATACTTTGGCTGCTAGTTATTCACGAGCGTTATTTGATTTGAAAATGTGTAGAAAAGTGACCTTTCGTAACCATCTCACAGATAACTTTTGAACGGTAAGGAATTTTTAGATGTAGCCTGAATGTTTTAGAAAGTACACATTCTGAACTTGAATTTGAACACAAATTTTGTCTTTTTTCAATGGAAATCAAGAGAGTTATTGTCGTTTGAATGTGTCTCACCGTGTTACCCGAAATACGGATTCCCATTTTGTGCCGAAAGGAGGTAGTAAAAATGGAAGTTAAACGTTTCGCCCATGAATTTGGCTTGGAAAGATTTTTCATATATCACAGGATCAATCATCTAGATATGAATTTTTGGATAAAAAATACTTTGGCTGCTAGTTATTCACAAGCATAAATCGATTTGAAAATGTGTTGAAAAGTGACCTACGGTAACTATCTCAGATATAACTTTTGAACGGTATGGAATTTTTAGAGTGGCCTGAATGTTTTAGAAAGTACACATTCTGAGCCTGAATTTGAACATGAATTTTGTATCTTTTCAATGGAAATCTGTTGGAAATTTAGACCCCTTAAACCAACCAGATTGCGTAGCCTAGTTAATTAGCCAAGTTGTTACGTAGTCAAATTAAACAATTCTAGGTTAAAACAATCAAACAATCATATCAAGATATAAAGCAGCGGGAAATAAATGAACACAAGATATGATGACCCAGGACCACATGGTAAAAACCTGGGGAGGATTTGACCTAGCTATCCTCAAGGTAAACCTGAATCCACTATGCGAAAGAATCGAAGTTCATACAGAAGGACTACAAGCTCCCCGCTCGACTTCCTAATGCTACCCACCAGTAGAACTTACTGACACGACCACGTGCAAGCTTCGAATCCACGGACTCCTTCTTTCTTGGACTCTTCAATCAAGTACAACCACCCACGCTTGTTATTCTTTAAGTTCTTGAATCTGCAATTGAATGATTATCAAGATGTTGATAACCCTAAGTTTATTTAAAGGAAAGATCCTTAAAGATCTCACAAGAGATTCATATAAACAGCAATATGAGCAACAAAGACCTTAGAGAGGTTTGGGTACAAAACCCTAGATACAAAAGAGGCACTCTCTTCTCTCTCTCCAAAAAGCTCTCAAAAACGTGGCTTAGGGTTTCCTTTATATAGTGGGAGAAGTAGATCTGAAACCCTAATCCTTAATGGGCTTAAGTTGCTGTTTGGGCCTACTTAAAATTCTGCAGATACGATTTTCGATCGATCGAGCCTGTTCTTCAATCGATCGAACCAGGCAGAATATGAAGTCTTCTTCCTATAGCTTGTATGAGCTTGAATCTTGACTTGAATCACCTTGAGCATTGTCTAATAAAACTTATAGACTCTAAGATCTATATCTAGACAAGTTTGTGTTCACGATTTGCCAATTGTTCTAAACATTTAGAATCTAACAATCTCCCCCTTTGGCAATTCGTGACAAAACTTCCATACATAATGAAATGCTCAAATACAAGAACAACCCAATACAATAAAATGCTCATTACAACAAATTCAACCTAACTACTATCCATTAGTTGCAAGTGTAGACAGCAGCTCAATTGAATCAACCTGTATATTTCCTTAAACACTCAACAAACGCATAAACGCATGTGTGACAGAAAAACAACAAATCAACAAATATGCAAACTAACTCTCCCCCTAAGTTAGATACATCAAAAATAATGTTAACTCCCCCTAAACATAACATCCTCGTATTTTCCACACATATTCCCATATATCAACTATTTCTCCCCCTTTTTGTCACGTATTGACAAAGACAACTCAATAAAGAGTACACAAACACAACAAAGGATAAGAGAAAATAGAGAAGGAAAGGGACACAGAACAATTCAACTCTATAGAAAATAGAGATAGCTCTCCCTATGAACAACACAGGTTAAAAAAAACTTTTCTCCCCCTATCAAAAATAGGAAAAACAGTTTTGGGGAAAAATAGAGGTGGGGGAAAATCAGCAGCAGCAGCAGCATCACCAACAGGATCAGGTATATCCTCACCAGCAGGACCAAAGGTAAAAACACACAAACTAAAGTTAAAAACTAAGGTGAGGATACACATGAAGAAAAAATATTCTCTCTTTCAATAAAATGCAAACATGGCACTATGTGACCCATAAACAGTTGCATGAGTAGAGAAAATATTTGCACATTGATTATCCATCATATCTCTTAAGAAAAATATTTTCTATAGTTCACACAAAAGAAAAAGCATATACTAGAATGTACAAAACACAAAAAGTAATCAATCAATTTTTAAATCAAGTTGAGTACCCAATGTAGCAAAGTGTATGATGCTATGTGTGAAAACAATGAGAGATATGACTGCAAAACTGCAAGATGGATACAAAAACAATGTAATGCATGTGAATCCTAAACACAAATGATGCATAAAAAATTTTGGTCAAAAACATAGAAACTGAAAATTTTTCAGTTTCAATCGATCGAGAATCGATCGAACATCAATCGAGTCAGCCAAACTCAAACCAAAAATTTAATCACAATTTCGATTGATCGAAAAACAGGTTCGATCGATCAAAAGTCTGAAAAAAATCAGATTTTTGAAAAACAGAGCATTTTAATGCAGAAACTCCTCAAAGCACATTATTTTATAAAAAAAATGCATGAGTATGAGATGAAAAGTTTTTCAAAAACACTTGAATTTAACCCAGATATTCCAAAATCAAGATTTTCAATCAATTTGTCCTCAAAGCGCAAACATTATACACATTTTGTATTAAAATCAAGGAACTTTTAATCTTGGATGGCCACAACAAGATCACACACAATAAAGTGTACCAAGTTTAACAAAGAGTAACTTGTGTAGTGTGTGCAACTAGTAAAAGCTTGAGATACATGTGAGGTGATATGTGAATAGCAATTAATCACAAAGTCTACACAATTTATCACATAGAATTTAAAAGAGACTATCATCAAAAGAGTTACATCCTATAACTCCCACATCTCCTAGAACAAAAGCTTGCAATCATGTAAGTTTCTTGTATTTTTGCCTCATTATTATGTGAGATGGCATCAAGCCTAATAACACACACCAATTTTATTTATGTGAGATGGCATCAAGCCTAATAGTACACACTAGTTTTAATTAAATTTGAGGCTACACCTTATGTTCTTTTTGTGCATGTGCTACACTTTCTCGAGCACAAAATCTTATGATATGCACTAAGGTGTTCATGATTGGCTAGTGAACAGTGGTGAGATGGTTATTTATGCCTTTCTCAAAAGGATCAAGTCCGACAGTCAAATAACATGTGACTTCAAGATTAAGACAAAGTGATAAACACCATAAACATCTTTCCCACACAACATGCACTACAAAACTTCAACTAGTAAAGTGCAATAAATAAGCTCATCAAAGCTAAACAAGGTACATAAACATGTTATGTAAAGATAAGGTGGCCAACCTTGATTTCAAATCCATGATATGAAATACAAAACACAAAAATCTTTTTGGTTTAAAAAAATTTTATGACCAAAAACAAAAAGCACACATTATGCTAAATGAACAATGCAAAGGCAATGCATGACAATGTTTAACTAAGCTATAGAGGGTACACAAACAAGAAATATCAATTTCTTAATTAACCCATAAGTACATATACAAACTAGTACATACTCACAAAATCAGAAAAAGCTTAGCATACTATTCAAGTTTCTCCACAATGTCAAGCATGTTCTAAATCAAGAGAGAGATATCATAACCCATGTAATCCTCAAGAACAATAAAACAAGACACAAAATAAAATATTTTTGTCTTTTTGAAAATTTTCAATGTTTTTGGATTTTTAAAAAAAAAAAAAAAAAAAAAAAACCTTAAAAACAACACAACCAAAAAAAAAAAAAAAAAAAACATGTCCATAAATAATTGAAAGAATTAAATCAGGGACAAGTTAGCAACACTCACCTTAGAGAATCTTTTCTCACCCATCTAGCACGAGTCTTCAGCTTTGTAGGTGAAAATCCATGTGAAGCAGAGTGTATTTGAGAAATTACACCAATCTTCTAAGAAAGACTGAAATCCTGCAAATTCCTTTCACAAGCCAACAAGCTCAAATTTTTCAAAAGAATATGAAACAATTTATATGGACTTATAGCAGGAGAAATATCATCACATATCCTAGATTGACAAACATAATGTTTAAATTTCAATTTATGACAATTAGGACGAATGTGACCAGAGACACTACAAAAGTGACAAACAGGAACAAATTTAGGAACATCAGTATTCCTAGCAGCAAATCTAGTCTCAGATTTTGGTTTTTGCCTCAATAAAGAACAATTTGGTCTAATATGACCAACAACACCACAAAGGTGACAGGTAGGCACAAAAACAGATTTATTATGCTCTCTAACAATAGGTTTAAACTTAGGTTTAGAAACTTCAGCGTTAACATCAGAACTTTTACCTTTGTCTAACCTAGCAAAATAAGCATTTTCTTTATTATTCCTCTTAAAAGGAGGGATATAAACTTTCTCAGTCTTAGGCTTAAGAGAAACAGAAACACTTCTGTTATCAACAACAGGCTTGGTACTATTCAAATTTTCAATTTTAGTTTTAGATTCAACTAACTCTTGTTCCAAGCTTTTCATCTTCTCATCTTGAAAGGAAATTTGATTTCTCAAAAATTCATTCTTTTTATTAGACTCATCTAATCTCACAATCAAATCCTCTTTTTCAAGATTAGCCAATTTTAACTCTTCTTTAAATTTCTTAAAAATTTTCAAAGATTTAGATAATTCCTTACGAAGAGTTTCAAAAGCATCAAAAAAATCAGTAGAAGCATGACCAGAAACATGATCAAAAAGACACTTCAAATTATCCATGACAATAGGGGTCAAGGATCAGCTCTTAGGTCAAAAGATCTACAACAAGAAGAGCTACCCGCTCTGATACCACATGTTGGAAATTTAGACCCCTTAAACCAACCAGATTGCATAGCCTAGTTAATTAGCCAAGTTGTTACTTAGTCAAATTAAACAATTCTAGGTTAAAACAATCAAACAATCATATCAAGATATAAAGCAGCGGAAAATAAATGAACACAAGATATGATGACCCAGGAAACCACACGGTAAAAACCTGGGGAGGATTTGGCCTAGCTATCCTCAAGGTAAACCTGAATCCACTATGCGAAAGAATCGAAGTTCATACAGAAGGACTACAAGCTCCCCGCTCGACTTCCTAATGCTACCCACCAGTAGAACTTACTGACACGACCACGTGTAAGCTTCGAATCCACGGACTCCTTCTTTCTTGGACTCTTTAATCAAGTACAAGCACCCACGCTTGTTATTCTTTAAGTTCTTGAATCTGCAACTGAATGATTATCAAGATGTTGATAACCCTAAGTTTATGTGAAGGAAAGCTCCTCAAAGATCTCACAAGAGATTCACATAAACAACAATATGAGCAACAAAGACCTTAGAGAGGTTTGGGTACAAAACCCTAGATACAAAAGAGGCACTCTCTTCTCTCTCTCCAAAAAGCTCTAAAAAACGTGGCTTAGGGTTTCCTTTATATAGTGGGAGAAGTAGATCTGAAACCCTAATCCTTAATGGGCTTAAGCTGCTGTTTGGGCCGACTTAAAATTCTGCAAATATGATTTTCGATCGATCGAGCCTGTTCTTCGATCGATCAAACCAGGCAGAATATGAAGTCTTCTTCCTGCAGCTTGTATGATCTTGAATCTTGACTTGAATCACCTTGAGCATTGTCTAATAAAACTTATAGACTCTAAGATCTATATCTAGACAAGTTTGTGTTCACGATTTGCCAATTGTTCTAAACATTTAGAACCTAACTATCTCCCCCTTTGGCAATTCGTGACAAAACTTCCATACAGAATGAAATGCTCAAATACAAGAACAACCCAATACAATAAAATGCTCATTACAACAAATTCAACCTAACTACTATCCATCAGTTGCAAGTGTAGACAGCAGCTCAATTGAATCAACTTGTATATTTCCTGAAACACTCAACAAACGCATAAACGCAAGTGTAACAGAAAAACAGTTAATCAACAAATATGCAAACTAACTCTCCCCCTAAGTTAGATACATCAAAAATAATGTTAACTCCCCCTAAACATAACATCCTTGTATTTTCCACACATATTCCCATATATCAACTATTTCTCCCCCTTTTTGTCACGTATTGACAAAGACAACTCAATAAAGAGTACACAAACACAACAAAGGACAAGAGAAAATAGAGAAGGAAGGGGACACAGAACAATTCAACTCTATAGAAAATAGAGATAGCTCCCCCTACGAACAACACAGGTTAAAATATTTTTGAACAGCAAGGAATTTTTAGACGCGGCCTGAATGTTTTAGGAAGTAAACATTCTGAGCTTGAATTTGAACGCAAATTTTGTATTTTTTCAATGGAAATCAACAGAGTTATTGTCATTTAAATTTGTCTCACCGTGTTACCTGAAATACGGATTCCAATTATGTGCCGGATGGAAGGAGTAAAAATGGAAGTCAAACGTTTCACTCATGAATTTGGCTTTGAAATATTTTTCATATATCATGGGATTAATCATCTTCCAATGAAGTTTTGGGTAAAAAATACTTTGGCTACTAGTTATTCACGAGCGTTAATCGATTTGAAAATGTGTTGAAAAGTGACCTTTGGTAACCATCTCAAAGATAGCTTTTGAACGGTAAGGAATTTTTAGACGCGTCCTTCATGTATTAGAAAGTACACATTCTGAGCTTGAATTTGAACACAAATTTTCTATCTTTTCAACGGAAATCAATAGAGTTATTGCCGTTTCAATATATCTCAACCTATTGCCTGAAATATGGATTCCAATTATATGCCGATAGAGAAGAGTAAAAATGGAAGTCATAATTTTCGCTCAAGAATTTGGCTTGGAAGTATTTCTCCTATACCATGGGATCAATCATCTCGAAATGAAATTTTCAGAAAAAAATACTTTGGCTGCAAGTTATTCACGAGCATTAATCGATTTGAAAATGTGTAGAAAAGTGACCTTCTATAACCGTCTCACAGATAACTTTTGAACGGTAAGGAATTTTTAGATGCAGCCTGAATGTTTTGGAAAGTACACATTCTGAGCTTGAATTTGAACAATAATTTTGCATTTTTTCAATAGAAATCAAGAGAGTTATTGTTATTTGAATGTGTCTCACCGTGTTACCCGAAATACGGATTCTCATTATGTGCTGAAAGGAGGTAGTAAAAATGGAGCTCAAACGTTTCGCCCACGAATTTGGCTTGGAAATATTTTTCATATATCATGGGATCAATAATATAGAAATGAATTTTTGGATAAAAAATACTTTGGCTGCAAGGTATTCACGAGGATAAATCGATTTGAAAATGTGTTGAAAAGTGACCTACGGTAACTATCTCAGATATAACTTTTGAACAGTAAGGATTTTTTAGATGTGGCCTAAATGTTTTAGAAAGTACACATTCTGAGCTTGAATTTGACCATGAGTTTTGTATCTTTTCGATATAAATCAATACAGTTATTGCCATTTCAATATGTCTCAACGTGTTACCTGAAATACGGATCTCGATTATATGCCGATAGAGGGGAGTAAAAATGGTAGTCAAACATTTCGCTAACGAATTTGGCTTGGAAATATTTTTCCTATACCGGGGGATCAATCATCTCGAAATGATGTTCTGGGTAAAAAATACTTTGGCTGCTAGACATTCACAAGCGTCAATCGATTTAAAAATGTGTTGAAAAGTGAGTTTCGGTAACCGTCTCAAAGATAACTTTTGAACGGCAAGGAATTTTTAGACACGGCATGAATGTTTTAGAAAGTACACATTCTGAGCTTGAATTTGAACACAAATTTTGTATTTTTTTAGCAGAAATCAAGAGAGTTATTGTCATTTGAATATGTCTCATCGTGTTACATGAAATACGGATTCCAATTATGTGCCGAAAAGATGGAGTAAAAATGGAAGTCAAACGTTTCGCTCACGAATTTGGCTTGGAAATATTTTTCCTATACCTTAGGATCAATCATCTCAAAATGATGTTCTGGGTAAAAAATACTTTGGTTGCTAGACATTCACGAGTGTCAATCAATTTGAAAATGTGTTGAAAAGTGACCTTCAGTAACCGTCTCGAAGATAACTTTTGAACGGTAAGGAATTTTTAGACACGGCCTGAATGTTTTAGGAAGTACACATTCTGACCTTGAATTTGAATACAAATTTTGTATTTTTCAATGGAAATCAAGAGTGTTATTTTCGTTTGAATATGTCTCACCGTGTTACCCGAAATATGGATTCCAATTATGCGCCGAAAGGGCGGAGTAAAAGTGGAAGTCAAACGATTCGCTGACGAATTTGGCTTGTGAAAGTTCAGAATGGGTATGAAACACCCTTGAATGTTTAGACCCACAAATTACAAAAATACCAATTCAAGCTTAATATCAAACAATTAATGTGTGGAATATGATAACAAGCTTATAACAGAATTGATAAAACAATCTAAGCCAAATATAGACACATCCACAGCAAGAAATATAAGGCAAAGATAAAGGAAAGAGAGATGCAAACACACGGACAACACACGATGTGTTATCGAAGAGGAAACCGGGGTCCTCGGCGTAAAATCTCTCCGCCGCCCTCCAAGCGGTGATAAAATCCACTAAAGAATATAGTTGGGATACATGAACAGCAGAAGACCCTCCAAGCCTAATCTACCCAAGTACCTAAGCCCTCTAAGCTTCTTGCTCCAATGAGGTTACGCCGAACTTATTTCTTCTTTAGCTTCCCGGATTCTGCTACTTGACCATAGCATCAACCAATGTATATTGGTTCCTTCCCAAACTGCTTCCCTAAGCACTAAATGGACCTTCTCACAGATGTGGGTGTGGTGAGATAAGGGTTTGATAAATAACCTCTCAAGGGTATGACAATGGAGAGGAAGAGAGTAGAGGAATTTATAGAGTCTCTTTAGATAAGGATTGGGGATAAGGCAATCTTGTTTTTCTCTAGGGTTTTCTCTCACAAAATTCTCTCTGAAAGCTCTCTCAATATGATGGGTATAAGGGTGTATATATAGTAGGGTGAGAAGGGAATGCAAAACGTCAGTTTGTGCCAAACAGGGCAAGTTGGCGACTTGGTCTCCCGGCTTGTCCAAGTCGCGAGTTCAAGTCGCGACGTAATGGCCTGGCCAGACTAGAACTTTTGTCCTATAGCGTGACAGTTGGCGCAACCCTTCAGCTTCCCAGTGTACCTCTCACGTGCCAGCCTTTGGCGGCTTGCCAGTCGCGATCCACCCGCGAGCCCTAGCCGCGATCCTCTGTTTTTCTTGCACACTCTTGGGCTTTTCTTCACATCTTCTCACATACTACCCTTACAATTTTCCCACCTAAATACAGGGTTGCTAAGTGCTAAATTACAAGCAAATATGTCACAGAATAAAGCCAATCAAATGGTTGATTAAATTCAACCTTACAATCTCCCCCTTTGGCTATTCCGTGACAAAACCCTACAACAGACTCTAGACTTGAACATGAGTTGGGAACAGTTGGAAAACTCACTCACACCTAACTCTAAATTCTGTAAAGCTCTTGAACATATGAATAAGTAACTCCTTAAACACAATAACATAGCAATATCATTGTATGCAGAATACTTAATATGCATATGGAGCAAAATAAGCATGATCAAGCAAAAATGAACATAGGCATAAAAGCAATAATTCATGGCAAGATCAACACCAGTAGTCACTTAAGCAAAAGTGATTACTATGTTCATTCACACAAGGAATGAACATCCGGACATGCAAAAATGATAAACTCAATTGAAGAGAATCATTTACAAGTCCAACACTCAACCAATGCATACAAACATATATGCATCTAGGAACAATCCTACACGGGCACAAGAGTGTTGTACTTAAGATAATGCAAGGCATTAACAAGTACCAAAACACAAAGCACAAAGGCTGCATATGCAAAGTTTTGCAAATACATGGCACAAACCATAAAAGCCTACAAACATTGCATAAGAACAAGAAACAACCCTCAAAGCTTACAAAAGCAACAATGGGTACAAACTGAACCATACAAAATATAAAATACTTCCCTTATCATATCACTCCCCCTATCACGAATCATAGGAGCTGTGATGAACTTGAAACATATATACTTGTAACCTGAAACACTTGCACAAAACACATTAGACCCTCAGGGTAAAGCAAGTAATAAATGGACAAGTATAATGTAACAAATAAATTGCGATCAAGTAAACATGATGTGAAACATGTGAGCAACTTGACCAAACACCAAAACAAAGTTTTCTTATTAGCTCAATGTCTTCTCCCCCTTGGTATATGCATCTCCCCTATGGAATATCTCTCCCCCTACGAATGTGCACGAGAAATGGAATTTCTTCCCCTAAGAATGTGCATAAGAGTCATATAGAAATGACAAAACTTTCCGGTATACTACTCTAGAGTATACTCCCCCTTTTTGACACGAATAGACAAAGGGGTCAAGGAGAAAAGAGGACAATAGATGAAGGTATGAATAATGATAATTATGCATGAAGGGTGCAATGATACATGAGGGGTGCGAGATGAAAGAGAAAATGAAGCTCAATCCTAAGACATGACATGCTAGGATGAAGAAACAATGTATGAACCAATGCATGACAAGGGTAGCAAGGTGTGTGCAAGAGGTGGCTATATGCAATGCATGACCAATGCATGAAAAATGCACATGTGGGGCAAGGTGTGTTAAGTACACAACCAAAGAACCAAACATGTTCCTAATGAGGAAACATGAGAGACCCCAAAGTTTGAAACTCATTGGAGTCCAAACAAGCGAGAAAATGCCTAAGAGGCATTTTATCAAACACCTAGCGTGCATACTATGAACAACAATGTAAAACAATGCATGAACATTATGAAATCCACCCTAAATACATGCTCTTTTTGCCACAAGGGGCCAACATCCAAAGCAAATCATTAAAGGAAACCAATCCCATACAAAAATTTTGACAAAAAATATTTGCCCAACCCCTATAATGAAAATCCCAACCAAGAGTACAAAACTCTCCAAAACATAATCTAAGGATCCAAAATGATGGAAAGAGTTTAAAATTATCTTAGAGATGTTAATGGAATGAAAAACCATTCAAATTGGTTGGGTTTTGATGTAAAAATATTGAAATAAGGGTTTAAGAGAGGATGGGAGAGGTTTAAAACAAGGTTCCCATGAAAAAGCTCTTAAAAAGACTGATTCTAGGCATTTGGCGACTGGGCAAGTCGCCAGTGAGTCACCAGTAAGTTGCCAAACCTTCTGTGTGAACTCGCTACAGTATTTGGCTGGTTGCAAGTCGCCAAATCAAGTGGCCAAAAATTCTGACACTTGTTTTTCAACCCAGAACATGTTTAAACACTGAAAAACAATGTATGCACTAAACATGAACACAAAGAGTGATAAAAATCACTTCTAAAAGCATATAAAATGATCAAAAATCTTTTTGGATTGATCCATATAGAGATGAGCACACACACATCACATTTAAGCAAAGTACAATCGAACAAATGAATAACACATTCATTGAACATTAGGCATGTGTGTTGTGTGTGTCAAGTGTGGAATAGTTCATAGTCTAGAGTGAAGCTTCAATGATCAATTCAATCAAGTCATACACAACTAGCACTTAGTCAAGTGGTCTATCTCAATTATAAAAATGAACATATATGACCTCCCACAAGAAAATGATTACATATCTTTGAAACTTTTCATTTGGCTCTATATTCAATCATAACATTTGCAATTTTTGACCAAAGAAAATCTCATTTTGAGATAGATGCCTGAAATTTTTGATATTTCAATTGATGATTTAGCCTTTGGCTTTTTGGGGCATCATACATTTTATTTTGGTCGCTTTCCCTTTTTCCTAGTCAAATACTAGTATGTGCGACAGGCTTTAGCATCTCAATATCTCTTTTCATTTGGAGATTTACATTTGGTGAGCTCTTTAAGCAAAAACAACAAAATAAAGAGTGGGAAGATATATAGGTACAAGTCTATGCATATCTCAAAACCAACAAGACTATTGACTAATCATCATGACAAGCTTGAAGATCGATTTACAACAATCACACAAAGATGTCAAGATTTTTCCCACAAAGATATAAATGCATAAAGAACAAGCTAAGCTCGTAAATGCATAAAGCCATTTGTACAGAGGTACAAGGCAAAACTCACATGTGATATGTGCTCAAACATATACGATCAAACTTTTTGAATTTTTCACTCTTTATGTGGTTTTGGATTTTTTACTCACACAAAACAGAAACATAAAAGTAAGATCAAAAACAAAACAATGCAAACAAAAAAAATGCAAGATGCATAAATGCATGAACATATGTCATCTAATGCATGAAGGGTCCTACAAAGATCAAAAGAATTAGATCAAGGACCAAAAGAGCAAAAGCTCAACCGTAGGAACCCTTCCTCATCCAAACGGAACGATTGTTTAGAATGAGTGTCTCAAGAGAAGTGAGACGAGGGTTGGAAGAATGAGAACCGGAGATGCACATAGTTAAGGAGTTAAGAGCATTAAACATTTTCTTTAACAACATGCTATTTTCACTCAAAACCGGTTTACCATTTTTAGCATAACTTCCAAGAAGCTCAAGTTTCTCTTTTCTTTTAATTCTTTTAAAAGCATGAAACTTAGAGCAAAGAGGTCTTAGATGACCAAAAGCACCACAATGGTGACAAACAATGTGTCTAGGTCCACTAGGCTTTTTGTGAAGGGATCTAGCAACATGTTTTTGTTTTCTCTTCAACTTAGAACATTGAGGTCTTATGTGACCGATCACACTGCAATGTTGGTAAGTTGGAACAAACTTAGATCCATTCAAAGCCTTAGATTGAGACCTAAATGGAGGCTTTGATTTAATATCCTTTCTCTCCACCTTTTGGTTTCTTTTATGTGGAGGAATGTACACCGATTTGTCCTTAGAGGTAGAACACACATTAGGCACAAAATTGGGTACCACAACATGATTGCAACATATATTATCATCCATTTTAGCAATAGGTTCAGCAATCAAACACTTGGCATG
This sequence comes from Quercus cerris, assembly GCA_963669245.1. NCBI lineage: Eukaryota > Viridiplantae > Streptophyta > Magnoliopsida > Fagales > Fagaceae > Quercus > Quercus cerris. Next base: position 8,040,850 of record OY770012.1, read on the forward strand.
CATCTTAAGAGATTCATTTTCACATTTAAGATCATCAACAAGTTTGTTAGACAAAACAAATTTAGCATCCAAGTCCATATTCAAATATTCAAACTCTTTCAGCTTTTCAAGAGAAATTTCAGCAAGTTTTTTATATTTCTCAACCAATTTGTTGGATTCATTAAGCTTAGCAATCAAGTCATCCTTTTCACAAAATAACTTGCTCAAATTCTTTTGAAACTTCTTAGCATTTTTCTTCAAGAGTTTGATGTTAGGAATATCAGCAACATCCAAAGGTTCATGTAACATAGCATCATGGTCACGATGATTATCACTTATAGAGGTATTTTCACAAACACGTGGCATGATACATTCATCACCAACCAAATCATACAAGGAGGCATACAAAGCACAATCCATGGCAAATAAACACAAGGGGTCAAGGATCACACTTAGGTATTTAAACCACAACAAGTGTACCCACTCTGATACCAATTGAAAGTTCAAAATGGGTATGAAACACCCTTGAACGTTTAGACCCCCAAATTACAAAAATACAAATTCAAGCTTAATATCAAAAAATTAATGTGCGGAATATGATAACAAGCTTATAACAGAATTGATAAAACAATCTAAGCCAAATATAAACACATCCACAGCAGGAAATATAAGGCAAAGATAAAGGAAAGGGAGATGCAAACACACGGACAACACAAGATGTGTTATCGAAGAGGAAACCGAAGTCCTCGGCGTAAAACCTCTCCACCGCCCTCCACGCGGTGATAAAATCCACTAAAGAATATAGTTGGGATACATGAATAGCAGAAGACCCTCCAAGCCTAATCTACCCAAGTACCTAAGCCCTCCAAGCTTCTTGCTCCAACGAGGTTACACCGAACCTATTTCTTCTTTAGCTTCCCAAATTCCGCTACTTAACCATAGCATCAACCAATGTATATTGGTTCCTTCTCAAACTGCTTCCATAAGCACCAAATGGACCTTCTCACAGATGTGGATGTGGTGAGATAAGGGTTTGGTAAATAATCTCTCAAGGGTATGACAATAGAGAGGAAGAGAGTAGAGGAATTTGTAGAGTCTCTTTAGATGAAGATTAGGGATGAGGTAATCTTGTTTTTCTCTAGGGTTTTCTCTCACAAAATTCTCTCTAGAAGCTCTCTCAATATGATGGGTATAAGGGTGTATATATAGTAGGGTGAGAAGGGAATGCAAAACGTCAGTTTTTGCCAAACAGGGCAAGTTGGCGACTTGGTCTCGCGGCTTGTCCAAGTCACGAGTTCAAGTCGCGACGTAACGGCCTAGCTAGACTGGATCTTTTATCCTGTAGCATGACAGCTGGTGTGACCCTTCAGCTTCCCAGTGTGCCTCCCACGTGCCAGCCTTTGGCGGCTTGCCAGTCACGATCCACCTGCGAGCCTCTGTTTTTCTTGCACACTCTTGAGCATTTCTTCACATCTTGTCACATACTACCCTTACAATTTTTCCACCTAAATACAGGGTTGCTAAGTACAAAATTACAAGCAAATTGGTCACAGAATAAAGCCAATTAAATGGTTGATTAAATTCAACCTTACAGCTTGGAAATATTTTTCATATATCGCAGGATCAATCATCTTGAAATGAAGTTTTGGGTAAAAAATACTTCGGCTGCTAGTTATTCATGAGCGTTAATCAATTTGAAAATATGTTGAAAAGTGACCTTCGGTAACCGTCTCAAAGATAGCTTTTGAACGGTAAGGAATTTTTAGACGAGTCCTTCATGTTTTAGAAAGTACACATTCTGAGCTTGAATTTGAACACAAATTTTCTATCTTTTCAACAGAAATCAATAGAGTTATTGCCGTTTCAATATATCTGAACGTGTTACCTGAAATACGGATTCTAATTATATGCCGATAGAGGGGAGTAAAAATGGTAGTCCAACGTTTCGCTCACGAATTTGGATTGGAAATATTTTTCCTATACAGCAGGATCAATCATCTCAAAATGATGTTCTGGGTAAAAAATACTTTGGCTGCTAGACAATCACGAGCGTCAGTCGATTTGAAAATGTGTTGAAAAGTGACCTTCGATAACCGTCGCAAAGAAAATTTTTTGAACGGCAATGAATTTTTAGACACAGCCTAAATGTTTTAGAAAGTACACATTCTGAGCTTGAAATTGAACACAAATTTTGTATTTTTTCAATGGAAATCAAGAGAGTTATTGTCATTTAAATATGTCTCACCCTGTTACCCGAAATACGGATTCCGATTATGTGTCAGATGGAAGGAGTAAAAATGGAAGTCAAACGTTTCGCTCATAAATTTGGCTTGGAAATATTTTTCATATATCGTGGGATCAATCATCTTCAAATGAAGTTTTGGGTAAAAAATACTTTGGCTGCTAGTTATTCGCGAGCGGTAATCGATTTGAAAATGTGTTCAAAAGTGACCTTCGGTAACCGTCTCAAAGACAGCTTTTGAAAGGTAAGGAATTTTTAGACGCGTCCTTCATGTTCTAGAAAGTAGACATTCTGAGCTTGAGTTTGAACACAAATTTTTTGTCTTTTCAATGGAAATCAATAGAGTTATTGCCGTTTCAATATATCTTAATGTGTTACCTGAAATATGGATTCCAATTATATGCCGATAGAGGAGTATAAAAATGGAAGTCATAATTTTCGCTCACGAATTTGGATTGGATGTATTTCCCCTATACCACAGGGTCAATCATCTCGAAATGAAATTTTCAGAAAAAAAATACTTTGGCTGCTAGTTATTCACGAGCGTTAATCGATTTGAAAATGTGTAGAAAAGTGACCTTCTATAACCGTCTCACAGATAACTTTTGAACGGTAAGGAATTTTAGATGCAGCCTGAATGTTTTAGAAGGTACACATTCTGAGCTTGAATTTGAACAAGAATTTTGCATTTTTTCTTTGAAATTCAAGAGAGTTATTGTCGTTTGAAAGTGTCTCACCGTGCTACCCGAAATAAGGATTCCCATTATGTGCTGAAAAGAGGTAATAAAAATGGAAGTGAAACGTTTTGCCCATGAATTTGCTCGGAAAGATTTTTCATATATTATGGGATCAATCATCTAGAAATGAATTTTTGGATAAAAAACACTTTTGCTGCTAGTTATTCACGAGCATAAATCGATTTGAAAATGTGTTGAAAGGTGACCTACTGTAACTATCTCAAATATAAAGTTTGAACGGTAAGGAATTTTTAGATGTGGCCTGAATGTTTTAGAAAGTAAACACTCTGAACTTGAATTTGAACATGAATTTTGTATCTTTTCAATGGTAATCAATAGAGTTATTGTCGTTTCAATATGTCTCAATGTGTTACCTGAAATACGGATCCCAATTATATGCCAATAGAGGGGAGTAAAAATGGTAGTCAAACGTTTCGCCTACGAATTTGGCTTGAAAATATTTTTCCTATACTGCGGGATCAATCATCTCGAAATGATGTTCTGGGAAAAAAATACTTTGGCTGCTAGACATTCACGAGCGTCAATCGATTTGAAAATGTGTTGAAAAGTGAGCTTCAGTAACCGTCTCAAAGATCACTTTTTAACGGCAAGGAATTTTTAGACACGGCCTGAATGTTTTAGAAAGTACACATTCTGAGCTTGAATTTGAACACAAATTTTGTATTTTTTCAATGGAAATCAAGAGAGTTATTGTCATTTGAATATGTCCCACCGTGTTACCCGAAATACGGATTCCAATTATGTGCCGGAAGGAAGGAGTAAAAATGGAAGTCAAACGTTTCGCTCACGAATTTGGCTTGGAAATATTTTTCCTATACCGTGGGATCAATCACCTTGAAATGATGTTCATGGTAAAAAATACTTTGGTTGCTAGACATTCACGAGCGTCAATCAATTTGAAAATGTGTTGAAAAGTGACCTTTGGTAACCGTCTCAAAGATAACTTTTGAACGGTAAGGAATTTTTAGACGTGTCCTTCACGTATTAAAAAGTACACATTCTGAGCTTGAATTTGAACACAAATTTTCTATCTTTTCAATGGAAACCAATAGAGTTATTGCCGTTTCAATATATCTCAACGTGTTACCTGAAATATGGATTCCAATTATATGCCGATAGAGATGAGTAAAAATGGAAGTCATAATTTTCGCTCATGAATTTGGCTTGGAAGTATTTCTCCTATACCACGGGATCAATCATCTCAAAAAGAAATTTTAGAAAAAAATACTTTGGCTGCTAGTTATTCACGAGCGTTAATCGATTTCAAAATGTGTACAAAAGTGACCTTCTATAACCTTCTCACAGATAACTTTTGAACGGTAAGGAATTTTTAGACGCAGCCTGAATGTTTTGGAAAGTACACATTCTGAGCTTGAATTTGGACAATAATTTTGCATTTTTTCAATGGAAATCAAGAGAGTTATTGTTGTTTGAATGTGTCTCACCGTGTTACCCGAAATACGGATTCCCATTATGTGCCGATAGGAGGTAGTAAAAATGGAAATCAAACGTTTTCCCCACGAATTTGGCTTGGAAAGATTTTTCATATATCATGGGATCAATAATATTGAAATGAATTTTTGGATAAAAAATACTTTGGCTGCAAGTTATTCACGAGCATAAATCGATTTGAAAATGTGTTGAAAAGTGACCTACGGTAACTATCTCAAATATAACTTTTGAACAGCAAGGAATTTTTAGATGTGGCCTAAATGTTTTAGAAAGTACACATTCTGAGCTTGAATTCGAACATGAATTTTGTATCGTTTCAATATAAATCAATAGAGTTATTGCCGTTTCAATATGTCTCAACGTGTTACCTGAAATACGGATCCCGATTATATGCCGATAGAGGGGAGTAAAAATGGTAGTCGAACGTTCCGCTAACGAATTTGGCTTGGAAATATTTTTCCTATACCGGGGGATCAATCATCTCCAAATGATGTTCTAGGTAAAAAATACTTTGGCTGCTAGACATTCACAAGCGTCAATCGATTTAAAAATCTGTTGAAAAGTGAGCTTCGGTAACCGTCTCAAAGATAACTTTTGAACGGCAAGGAATTTTTAGACACGGCCTGAATGTCTCACCGTGTTACCTGAAATACGAATTCCAATTATGTGCCAGAAAGATGGAGTAAAAATTGAAGTCAAACGTTTCACTCACGAATTTGGCTTGGAAATATTTTTCCTATACCGCGGGATCAATCATCTCAAAATGATGTTCTAGGTAAAAAATACTTTGGTTGCTAGACATTCACGAGCGTTAATCAATTTGAAAATGTGTTGAAAAGTGACCTTCAGTAACTGTCTCGAAGATAACTTTTGAACGGTAAGGAATTTTTAGATGTGGCCTGAATGTTTTAGAAAGTACACATTCTGAGCTTGAATTTGAATACAAATTTTGTATTTTTTCAATGGAAATCAAGAGATTTATTGTCGTTTGAATATGTCTCACCGTGTTACCTGAAATATGGATTCCAATTATGTGCCGAAAGGGGGGAGTAAAAATGGAAGTCAAACGTTTCGCTCATGAATTTGGCTTTGAAATATTTTTCATATATCGCAGGATCAATCATGTTGAAATGAAGTTTTGGGTAAAAATTACTTTGGCTGCTAGTTATTCACGAGCGTTAATCAATTTGAAAATATGTTGAAAAGTGACCTTCGGTAACCGTCTCAAAGATAGCTTTTGAACGGTTAGGAATTTTTAGGCGAGTCCTTCATATTTTAGAAAGCACACATTCTGAGCTTGAATTTGAACTCAAATTTTCTATCTTTTCAACGAAAATCAATAGAGTTATTACCGTTTCAATATATCTGAACGTGTTACCTGATATACGGATTCCAATTATATGCCGATAGAGGGGAGTAAAAATGGTAGTCCAACGTTTCACTCACGAATTTGGATTGGAAATATTTTTCCAATACCGCGGGATCAATCAACTCGAAATGATGTTCTGGGTAAAAAATACATTGGTTGCTAGACAATCACCAGCGTCAATCGATTTGAAAATATGTTGAAAAGTGACCTTCGATAACCGTCGCAAAGATAACTTTTAAACGGAAAGAAATTTTTAGACGTGGCCTGAATGTTTTAGAAAGTACAATTCTGAGCTTGAATTTGAAAGCAAATTTTGTATTTTTTCAATGGAAATCGAGAGAGTTATTGTCATTTAAATATGTCTCACCGTGTTACCCGAAATACGGATTCCGATTATGTGCCGGATGGAAGGAGTAAAAATGGAAGTCAAACATTTCGCTCATGAATTTGGCTTGGAAATATTTTTCATATATTGTGGATCAACCATCTTCAAATGAAGTTTTGGGTAAAAAATACTTTGGCTGCTAGTTATTCGCGAGTGGTAATCGATTTGAAAATGTGTTCAAAAGTGACCTTCGATAACCGTCTCAAAGATAGCTTTTGAAAGGTAAGGAATTTTTAGACGTGTCCTCCATGTTCTAGAAAGTAGACATTCTGAGCTTGAGTTTGAACACAAATTTTTTGTCTTTTCAATGGAAATCAATAGAGTTATTACCGTTTCAATATATCTCAACGTGTTACCTGAAATACGGATTCCAATTTTATGCCGATAGAGGAGTGTAAAAATGGAAGTCATAATTTTCGCTCACGAATTTGGATTGGAAGTATTTCCAGAAAAAAATACTTTGGCTACTAGTTATTCACGAGCGTTAATCGATTTGAAAATGTGTAGAATAGTGATCTTCTATAACCGTCTCACAGATAACTTTTGAATGGTAAGGAATTTTTAGATGCAACCTGAATGTTTTAGAAGGTACACATTCTGAGCTTGAATTTGAACATGAATTTTGCATTTTTTCAATGAAAATCAAGAGAGTTATTGTCGTTTGAATGTGTCTCACCGTGCTACCTGAAATACGGATTCCCATTATGTGCTGAAAGGAGGTAATAAAAATGGAAGTGAAACGTTTCGCCCTTGAATTTGGCTTGGAAAGATTTTTCATATATAGCAGGAACAATCATCTAGAAATTAATTTTTGGATAAAAAACACTTTTGCTGCTAGTTATTCACGAGCATAAATCGATTTGAAAATGTGTTGAAAGGTGACCTACGGTAACTATCTCAAATATAACGTTTGAACGTTAAGGAATTTTTAGACGTGGCCTGAATGTTTTAGAAAGTACACACTCTGAGCTTGAATTTGAACATGAATTTTGTATCTTTTCAATGGAAATCAATAGAGTTATTGTCGTTTCAATATGTCTCAACGTGTTACCTGAAATACGAATCCCAATTATATGCCAATAGAGGGGAGTAAAAATGGTAGTCAAACGTTCCGCCCACGAATTTGGCTAGTAAATATTTTTCCTATACCGTGGGATCAATCATCTCAAAATGATGTTCTGGGAAAAAAATACTTTGGCTGCTAGACATTCACGAGCGTCAATCGATTTGAAAATGTGTTGAAAAGTGAGCTTCGGTAACCGTCTCAAAGATAACTTTTGAACGGCAAGGAATTTTTAGACACGGCCTGAATGTTTTAGAAAGTACAGATTCTGAGCTTGAATTTGAACACAAATTTTGTATTTTTTCAGTGCAAATCAAGAGAGTTATTGTCATTTGAATATGTCTCACCGTGTTACCCGAAATACGGATTCCAATTATGTGTCAGAAGGATGGAGAAAAAATGGAAGTCAAACATTTCGCTCACGAATTTGGCTTGGAAATATTTTTCCTATACCGCGGGATCAATCACCTCAAAATGATGTTCTGGGTAGAAAATACTTTGGTTGCTAGACATTCACGAGCGTCAATCAATTTGAAAATGTGTTGAAAAGTGACCTTCGATAACCGTCTCGAACATAACTTTTGAACGGTAAGGAATTTTTAGACGCGGCCTGAATGTTTTAGAAAGTACACATTCTGAGCTTGAATTTGAACATGAATTTTGTATCTTTTCCAAGGTAATCAATAGAGTTATTTCCGTTTCAATATGTCTCAACGTGTTACCTGAAATATGGATTCCATATATATGCTGATAGAGGAGAGTAAAAGTGGAAGTCATAATTTTCGCTCACAAATTTGGCTTGGAAGTATTTCTCCTATACCGCAGGATCAATCATCTCAAAGTGAAATTTTCTGAAAAAAATAATTTGGCAGCTAGTTATTCACGAGCATTAATCGATTTGAAAATGTGTTGAAAACTGACCTTTGGTAACCATCTCGAAGATAACTTTTGAACGGTAAGGAATTTTTAGACGCGGCCTTGATGTTTTAGAAAGAGCACATTCTGAGCTTGAATTTGAACATGAATTTTCTATCTTTCCATAGAAGTCAATAGAGTTATTGTCGTTTCAATGTGTCTCAACGTGTTACATGAAATACGGATTCCAATTATATGCCGATGGAGGGGGGTAAAAATGGAAGTTATAATTTTCTCTCACGAATTTGGCTTGGAAATATTTTTCCTATACCGCGGGTCCAATCATCTCGAAATGAAATTTTAGGAAAAAAAATGCTTTGGCTGCTAGTTATTCATGAGTCTTAATGGATTTGGAAATGTGTTGAAATTTGACCTCGGTAACGGTCTCAAAGATAAATTTTGAACGGTAAGGAATTTTTAGACGCGGCCAAAATATTTTAGAAAGCACACATTCCGAGCTTGAATTTGAACACAAATTTTGTATTTTTTCAAATGGAATTCAAGAGAGTTATTGTCGTTTTAATATGTCTCACTGTGTTACCCGAAATACGTATTACAATTATGTGCCGAAAGGAGGGAGTAAAAATGGAAGTCAAACATTTCGCTCACGAATTTGGCTTGGAAATATTTTCTTATATCGCGGGATCAATCATCTTGAATTGAGGTTTTGGTTAAAAAATACTTTGGCTGCTAGTTATTCACGAGCGTTAATCGATTTGAAAATGTGTTGAAAAGTGACCTTCGATAACCTTCTCAAAGATAACTTTTGAACAGTAACGAATTTTTGGACACGGCCTTGATGTTTTAGAAAGTACACATTCTGAGCTTGAATTTGAACATGAATTTTTTATCTTTTCAATGGAAATCAATAGAGTTATTGCCGTTTCAATATGTCTCAACATGTTACCTGAAATACGGATCCCAATTATATGCTGATAGAGGGGAGTAAAAATGGTAGTCAAACGTTTCGCTCAAGAATTTGGCTTGGAAATATTTTTCCTATACCGCGGGATCAATCATCTCAAAATGATGTTTTGGGAAAAAAATACTTTGGCTGCTAGACAATCACGAGCGTCAATCGATATGGAAATGTGTTGAAAAGTGACCTTCGGTAACCGTCTCAAAGATGACTTTTGAACGGCAAGGAATTTTTAGACGTGGCCTGAATGTTTTGGAAAGTAAACATTCTGAGCTTGAAGTTGAATGCAAATTTTGTATTTTGTCAGTGGAAATCAAAAGAGTTATTGTCATTTAAATAGGTCTCACCGTGTTACCCGAAATATGGATTCCAATTATGTGTCAGATGGAAGGAGTAAAAATGGAAGTCAAACGTTTCGCTGACGAATTTGGCTTGGAAATATCTTTCCTATACCGCAGGATCAGTCATCTCGAAATGATGTTCTTGGTAAAAAATACTTTGTTTGTTAGACATTCACGAGCGTCAATCAATTTGAAAATGTTTTGAAAAGTGACCCTTGGTAACCATCTGAAAGATAGCTTTTGAACGGTAAGGAATTTTTAGACGCGTCCTTCATGTATTAGAAAGTACACATTTTGAACTTGAATTTGAACACAAATTTTCTATCTTTTCTGATAGGTCCCAATCTGAATGACCCATTGTGATTAACCCTAATTAATTAATTTAGCTAAGTAATTAATTAATCAATTAATCATGCAATTTTATGGAAGCACAAACAAATCACCAATCAACTAAATATGCAGCGGAAAATAAATAACACGGTGATTTGTTTACGACTGGGGAAAACCCTAATGGTAAAAACCCCATCGGGTGATTTTCAGGTCACCACTCCCGAAACTCCACTATTATCAAATCAAGCAGTTACAAGTAAAGGAATCCCAAGTACCTTACCAACCTACAGTTGAATCCTTACCCCAATACCCAATTGGACTTGATCTGTAGTAACAGTCTCCACCTTTGATGCACGGCTCCCAAGTACGTGACTAACCAATGCACAGATCCAAGTACGCGACTTCAGAACACCAACTGAGGAAGAATGGTTGGCTGCAAAGTTCTTCAGTTCATCCACTTGATGAATAGCAGGAAGATGCTTGGTTACAAAACCCTATCGTGCAAATACACAGCAACTTCTTGACGGAAGATGAACTAGGTCAAAAACTTCGTCTGTTGATCACAATTTGCTTAAACAGAGATTGCTCAATGATAATGCAACTTGTGTCACACAAAACGGCTCTTAAAATAATCCTTTTATATGTTTAGGGTTAGAAGAAAACAAGGCCCAAAAACATATGCACGAATCCTAAGAAAATCATATTGGAAATCTGACTTTTTAAATCTTGACAGATAGCAAGTATCGAGGTAGCTGTCGAGAAGGTGTCGAGCTTTAAAAACTTTGTACTTCAGCTTGCTTTCTCTTGGACAGACTTGATGACTTCAACACTTGACCCTGAAACATTGTTTCTTGAAGTATTAAAAACACCTAGAACTACCCAATTACAAGCAGAGTGCGTTTTGTCAAAGGATTAGCCAATTTACATAACTAAGTGACATATGTTCTTAAACAAGTTAAAACATATATGTCCTAACATTTTCAACGGAAAGCAATGGAACTCAAACGTTTCGCCCACGAATTTGGCTAGGAAAGATTTTTCATATATCATGGGATCAATAATATTGAAATGAATTTTTGGATAAAAAATACTTTGGCTGCAAGTTATTCCCGAGCATAAATCGATTTGAAAATGTGTTGAAAAGTCACCTACGGTAACTATCTCAAATATAACTTCTGAACAGTAAGGAATTTTTAAATGTGGCCTAAATGTTTTAGAAAGCACACATTCTGAGCTTGAATTTGAACATGAATTTTGTATCTTTTCAATATAAATCAATAGAGTTATTGCCGTTTCAATATGTCTCAACGTGTTACCTGAAATACGGATCCCGATTATATGCCGATAGAGGGGAGTAAAAATGGTAGTCAAACGTTTCGCTAACGAATTTGGCTTGGAAATATTTTTCCTATACCGGGGGATCAATCATCTCGAAATGATGTTCTGGGTAAAAAATACTTTGGCTGCTAGACATTCACAAGCGTCAATCGATTTAAAAATGTGTTGAAAGGTGAGCTTCGGTAACTGTCTCAAAGATAACTTTTGAACAGAAAGGAATTTTTAGACACGGACTGAATGTTTTAGAAAGTACACATTCTGAGATTGAATTTGAACACAAATTTTGTATTTTTTCAATGGAAATCAAGAGACTAATTGTCATTTGAATATGTCTCACCATATTACCTGAAATACGGATTCCAATTTTGTGCCAGAAAGATGGAGTAAAAATGGAAGTCAAACGTTTCGCTCACGAATTTGGCTTGGAAATATTTTTCCTATACTGCGGGATCAATCATCTCAAAATGATGTTCTGGGTAAAAAATACTTTGGTTGCTAGACATTCACGAGCGTCAATAAATTTGAAAATGTGTTGAAAAGGGACCTTCAGTAACCATCTCAAAGATAACTTTTGAACGGTAAGGAATTTCTAGACGTGGCCTGAATATTTTCGAAAGTACACATTCTGAGCTTGAATTTGAATAAAATTTTGTATTTTTTCCATGGAAATCAAGAGTGTTATTTTTGTTCGAATATGTCTCACCGTGTTACCCGAAATATGGATTCCTATTATGTGCCGAAAGGGGGGAGTAAAAATGGAAGTCAAACGATTCGCTCACGAATTTGGCTTGGAAATATTTTTCATATATCGCAGGATCAATCATCTTGAAATGAAGTTCTGGGTAAAAACTACTTTGGCTGCTAGTTATTCACGAGCGTTAATCAATTTGAAAATATGTTGAAAAGTGACCTTCGGTAACCGTCTCAAAGATTACTTTTGAATGGTATGGAATTTTTAGACGAGTCCTGCATGTTTTAGAAAGTACACATTCTGAGCTTGAACTTGAACACAAATTTTCTATCTTTTCAACGGAAATCAATAGAGTTATTGCCGTTTCAATATATCTGAACGTGTTACCTGAAATACGGATTCCAATTATATGCCGATAGAGGGGAGTAAAAATCGTAGTCCAACGTTTCGCTCACGAATTTGGATTTGAAATATTTTTCCTATACCGCAGGTCCAATCATCTCGAAATGAAATTTTCGGAAAAAAAATGCTTTGGCCGCTAGTTATTCATGAGTGTTAATGGATTTAAAAATGTGTTGAAATTTGACCTTAGGTAACCGTTGCAAAGATAACTTTTGAATGGCAAGGAATTTTTAGACCCGGCCTGAATGTTTTGGAAAGTACACATTCTGAGCTTGAATTTGAACGCAAATTTTGTATTTTTTCAATGGAAATCAAGAGAGTTATTGTCATTTAAATATGTCTCACCGTGTTACCCGAAATACAGATTCCAATTATGTGCCGGATGGAAGGAGTAAAAATGGAAGTCAAACGTTTCCCTCAAGAATTTGGCTCGGAAATATTTTTCATATATCGTGGGATCAATCATCTTCAAATGATGTTCTGGGTAAAAAATACTTTGGCTGCTAAACATTCACAAGCGTCAATCGATTTAAAAATGTGTTGAAAAGTGAGCTTCGGTAACTGTCTCAAAGATAACTTTTGAACGGTAAGGAATTTTTAGACACGGCTTGAATGTTTTAGAAAGTACACATTCTAAGCTTGAATTTGAACACAAATTTTGTATTTTTTTAGTGGAAATCAAGCGAGTTATTTTCATTTGAATATGTCTCACCGTGTTACCAGAAATACCATTCAAATTATCTGCCAGAAAGATGGAGTAAAAATGGAAGTCAAACGTTTCACTCACGAATTTGACTTGGAAATATTTTTCCTATACCGCAGGTTCAATCATCTCAAAATGATGTTCTAGGTAAAAAATACTTTGGTTGCTAGACATTCACGAGTGTCAAATAATTTGAAAATGTGTTGAAAAGTGATCTTCAGTAACCGTCTCGAAGATAACTTTTGAACGGTAAGGAATTTTTAGACGCGGCCAGAATTTTTTAGAAAGTACACATTCTGAGCTTGAATTTGAAGATAAATTTTGTATTTTTTCAATGGAAATCAAGAGTGCTATTGTCGTTTGAATATGTCTCACCGTGAACCTGAAATATGGATTCCAATTATGTGCCGAAAGGGGGGAGTAAAAATGGAAGTCAAACGTTTCGCTCACGAATTTGGCTTGGAAATATTTTTCATATATCGCAGGATCAATCATCTTGAAATGAAGTTCTGGGTAAAAACTACTTTGGCTGCTAATTATTCACGAGCGTTAATCAATTTGAAAATATGTTGAAAAGTGACCTTCGGTAACCGTCTCAAAGATAACTTTTGAATGGTATGGAATTTTTAGACGAGTCCTGCATGTTTTAGAAAGTACACATTCTGAGCTTGAACTTGAACACAAATTTTCTATCTTTTCAACGGAAATCAATAGAGTTATTGCCGTTTCAATATATCTGAACGTGTTACCTGAAATACGGATTCCAATTATATGCCGATAGAGGGGAGTAAAAATGGTAGTCCAACGTTTCGCTCACGAATTTGGATTTGAAATATTTTTCCTATACCGTAGGTCCAATCATCTCCAAATGAAATTTTCGGAAAAAAAATGCTTTGGCCGCTAGTTATTCATGAGTGTAAATGGATTTAAAAATATGTTGAAATTTGACCTTAGGTAACCGTTGCAAAGATAACTTTTGAACGGCAAGGAATTTTTAGACCCGGCCTGAATGTTTTAGAAAGTACACATTCTGAGCTTGAATTTGAACGCAAATTTTGTATTTTTTCAATGGAAATCAGGAGATTTATTGTCATTTAAATATGTCTCACCGTGTTACCCGAAATACGGATTCCAATTATGTGCCGGATGGAAGGAGTAAAAATGAAAGTCAAACGTTTCCCTCAAGAATTTGGCTCGAAAATATTTTTCATATATCGTGGGATCAATCATCTTCAAATGATGTTCTGGGTAAAAAATACTTTGGCTGCTAAACATTCACAAGCGTCAATCGATTTAAAAATGTGTTGAAAAGTGAGCTTCGGTAACCGTCTCAGAGATAACTTTTGAACGGTAAGGAATTTTTAGACACGGCTTGAATGTTATAGAAAGTACACATTCTGGGATTGAATTTGAACACAAATTTTTTATTTTTTCAGTGGAAATCAAGAGAGTTATTTTCATTTGAATATGTCTCACCGTGTTACCTGAAATACGGATTCTAATTATGTGCCGGAAAGATGGAGTAAAAATGGAAGTCAAACGTTTCACTCACGAATTTGGCTTGGAAATATTTTTCCTATACCGCGGGTTCAATCATCTCAAAATGATGTTCTAGGTAAAAAATACTTTGGTTGCAAGACATTCACGAGCGTCAAATAATTTGAGAATGTGTTGAAAAGTGATCTTCAGTAACCGTCTCGAAGATAACTTTTGAACGGTAAGGAATTTTTAGACGCGGCCAGAATATTTTAGAAAGCACACATTCTGAGCTTGAATTTGAAGACAAATTTTGTATTTTTTCAATGGAAATCAAGAGTGCTATTGTCGTTTGAATATGTCTCAACGTGTTACCTGAAATATGGATTCCAATTATGTGCCGAAAGGGGGGAGTAAAAATGGAAGTCAAACGATTCCCTCACGAATTTGGCGTGGAAATATTTTTCATATATCGCAGGATCAATCATCTTGAAATGAAGTTCTGGGTAAAAACTACTTTGGCTGCTAGTTATTCACGAGCGTTAATCAATTTAAAAATATGTTGAAAAGTGACCTTCGGTAACCGTCTCAAAGATAACTTTTGAATGGTATGGAATTTTTAGACGAGTCCTGCATGTTTTAGAAAGTACACATTCTGAGCTTGAATTTGAACACAAATTTTCTATCTTTTCAACGGAAATCAATAGAGTTATTGCTGTTTCAATATATCTGAACGTGTTACCTGAAATACGGATTCCAATTATATGCCGATAGAGGGGAGTAAAAATGGTAGTCCAACGTTTCGCTCACGAATTTGGATTTGAAATATTTTTCCTATACCGCAGGTCCAATCATCTCGAAATGAAATTTTCGGAAAAAAAATGCTTTGGCCGCTAGTTATTCATGAGTGTTAATGGATTTAAAAATGTGTTGAAATTTGACCTTAGGTAACCGTTGCAAAGATAACTTTTGAACGGCAAGGAATTTTTAGACCCGGCCTGAATGTTTTAGAAAGTACACATTCTGAGCTTGAATTTGAACACAAATTTTGTATTTTTTCAATGGAAATCAAGAGAGTTATTGTCATTTAAATATGTCTCACCGTGTTACCCGAAATACGGATTCCAATTATGTGCCGGATGGAAAGAGTAAAAATGAAAGTCAAACGTTTCCCTCAAGAATTTGGCTCGGAAATATTTTTCATATATCGTGGGATCAATCATCTTCAAATGATGTTCTGGGTAAAAAATACTTTGGCTGCTAAACATTCACAAGCGTCAATCGATTTAAAAATGTGTTGAAAAGTGAGCTTCGGTAACCGTCTCAGAGATAACTTTTGAACGGTAAGGAATTTTTAGACACGGCTTGAATGTTTTAGAAAGTACACATTCTGAGATTGAATTTGAACACAAATTTTGTATTTTTTCAGTGGAAATCAAGAGAGTTATTTTCATTTGAATATGTCTCACCGTGTTACCTGAAATACGGATTCTAATTATGTGCTGGAAAGATGGAGTAAAAATGGAAGTCAAACGTTTCACTCACGAATTTGGCTTGGAAATATTTTTCCTATACCGCGGGTTCAATCATCTCAAAATGATGTTCTAGGTAAAAAATACTTTGGTTGCTAGACATTCACGAGCGTCAAATAATTTGAAAATGTGTTGAAAAGTGATCTTCAGTAACCGTCTCGAAGATAACTTTTGAACGGTAAGGAATTTTTAGACGCGGCCAGAATGTTTTAGAAAGTACACATTCTGAGCTTGAATTTGAAGACAAATTTTGTATTTTTTCTGTGGAAATCAAGAGTGCTATTGTCGTTTGAATATGTCTCACTGTGTGCCTGAAATATGGATTCCAATTATGTGCTGAAAGGGGGGAGTAAAAATGGAAGTCAAACGTTTCGCTCACGAATTTGGCTTGGAAATATTTTTCATATATCGCAGGATCAATCATCTTGAAATGAAATTCTGGGTAAAAACTACTTTGGCTGCTAATTATTCACGAGCGTTAATCAATTTGAAAATATGTTGAAAAGTAACCTTCGGTAACCGTCTCAAAGATAACTTTTGAATGGTATGGAATTTTTAGACGAGTCCTGCATGTTTTAGAAAGTACACATTCTGAGCTTGAACTTGAACACAAATTTTCTATCTTTTCAACGGAAATCAATAGAGTTATTGCCGTTTCAATATATCTGAACGTGTTACCTGAAATACGGATTCCAATTATATGCCGATAGAGGGGAGTAAAAATGGCAGTCCAACGTTTCGCTCACGAATTTGGATTTGAAATATTTTTCCTATACCGTAGGTCCAATCATCTCCAAATGAAATTTTTGGAAAAAAAATGCTTTGGCCACTAGTTATTCATGAGTGTAAATGGATTTAAAAATGTGTTGAAATTTGACCTTAGGTAACCGTTGCAAAGATAACTTTTGAACGGCAAGGAATTTTTAGACCCGGCCTGAATGTTTTAGAAAGTACACATTCTGAGCTTGAATTTGAACGCAAATTTTGTATTTTTTCAATGGAAATCAAGAGAGTTATTGTCATTTAAATATGTCTCACCGTGTTACCCGAAATACGGATTCCAATTATGTGCCGGATGGGAGGAGTAAAAATGAAAGTCAAACGTTTCCCTCAAGAATTTGGCTCGAAAATATTTTTCATATATCGTGGGATCAATCATCTTCAAATGATGTTCTGGGTAAAAAATACTTTGGTTGCTAAACATTCACAAGCGTCAATCGATTTAAAAATGTGTTGAAAAGTGAGCTTCGGTAACCGTCTCAGAGATAACTTTTGAACGGTAAGGAACTTTTAGACACGGCCTGAATGTTTTAGAAAGTACACATTCTGAGATTGAATTTGAACACAAATTTTGTATTTTTTCAGTGGAAATCAAGAGAGTTATTTTCATTTGAATATGTCTCACCGTGTTACCTGAAATACGGATTCTAATTATGTGCCGGAAAGATGGAGTAAAAATGGAAGTCAAACGTTTCACTCACGAATTTGGCTTGGAAATAATTTTCCTATACCGCGGGTTCAATCATCTTAAAATGATGTTCTAGGTAAAAAATACTTTGGTTGCTAGACATTCACGAGCGTCAAATAATTTGAAAATGTGTTGAAAAGTGATCTTCAGTAACCGTCTCGAAGATAACTTTTGAACGGTAAGGAATTTTTAGACGCGGCCAGAATATTTTAGAAAGCACACATTCTGAGCTTGAATTTGAAGACAAATTTTGTTTTTTTTCAGTGGAAATCAAGAGTGCTATTGTCATTTGAATATGTCTCACCGTGTTACCTGAAATATGGATTCCAATTATGTGCCGAAAGGGTGGAGTAAAAATGGAAGTCAAACGTTTCGCTCACGAATTTGGCTTGGAAATATTTTTCATATATCGTAGGATCAATCATGTTGAAATGAAGTTTTGGGTAAAAAAATACTTTGGCTGCTAGTTATTCACGAGCGTTAATCAATTTGAAAATATGTTGAAAAGTGACCTCCGGTAACCGTCTCAAAGATAGCTTTTGAACGGTATGGAATTTTTAGACGAGTCCTGCATGTTTTAGAAAGTACACATTCTGAGCTTGAATTTGAACACAAATTTTCTATCTTTTCAACGAAAATCAATAGAGTTATTGCCGTTTCAATATTTCTGAACGTGTTACCTGAAATACGGATTCCAATTATATGCTGATAGAGGGGAGTAAAAATGGTAGTCCAACGTTTCTCTCACGAATTTGGATTGGAAATATTTTTCCAATACCACGGGATCAATCATCTCGAAATGATGTTCTAGGTAAAAAATACATTGGTTGCTAAACAATCACCAGCGTCAATCGATTTGAAAATATGTTGAAAAGTGACCTTCGGTAACCATCGCAAAGATAACTTTGGAACGGCAAGAAATTTTTAGACACGGCCTGAATGTTTTAGAAAGTACACATTCTGAGCCTGAATTTGAAAGCAAATTTTGTATTTTTTCAATGGAAATCGAGAGAGTTATTGTCATTTAAATATGTCTCACCGTGTTACCCGAAATAGGGGTTCCGATTATGTGCCGGATGGAGGGATTAAAAATGGAAGACAAACGTTTTGCTCATGAATTTGGGTTGGAAATATTTTTCATATGTCGTGGGATCAATCATCTTCAAATGAAGTTTTGGGTAAAAAATACTTTGGCCGCTAGTTATTCACGAGCGGTAATCGATTGGAAAATGTGTTCAAAAGTGACCTTTGGTAACTGTCTCAAAGATAGCTTTTGAAAGGTAAGGAATTTTTAGACGCTTCCTCCATGTTCTAGAAAGTAGACATTTGGAGCTTGAGTTTGAACACAAATTTTTTGTCTTTTCAATGGAAATCAATAGAGTTATTGCCGTTTCAATATATCTCAACGTGTCACCTGAAATACAGATTCCAATTTTTTCCCGATTGAGGAGTGTAAAAATGGAAGTCATAATTTTCGCTCACGAATTTGGATTGGAAGTATTTCCAGAAAAAAATACTTTGGCTGCTAGTTATTCACGAGCTTTTATCGATTTGAAAATGTGTAGAAAAGTGACCTTCTATAACCGTCTCACAGATAACTTTTGAATGGTAAGGAATCTTTAGATGCAACCTGAATGTTTTAGAAGGTACACATTCTGAGCTTGAATTTGAATATGAATTTTGCATTTTTTCAATGAAAATCAAGAGAGTTATTGTCGTTTGAATGTGTCTCACCGTGCTATCCGAAATACGGATTCCGATTATGTGCCGAACGGAGGTAATAAAAATGGAAGTGAAACGTTTCGCCCATGAATTTGGCTTGGAAATATTTTTCATATATAGTGGGATCAATCATCTAGAAATTAATTTTTGGATAAAAAACACTTTTGCTGCTAGTTATTCACAAGCATAAATCGATTTGAAAACGTGTTGAAAGGTGACCTACGGTAACCGTCTCAAAGATAGCTTTTGAACGGTAAGGAATTTTTAGACGCGTCCTGAATGTTTTAGAAAGTACACATTCTAAGCTTGAATTTGACCACAAATTTTCTATCTTTTCAATGGAAACCAATAGAGTTATTGCCAATTAAATATATCTCAACATGTTACCTGAAATATGGATTCCAATTATATGCCGATAGAGAAGAGTAAAAATGGAAGTCATAATTTTCGCTCATGAATTTGGCTTGGAAGTATTTCTCCTATACCACGGGATCAATCATCTCAAAATGAAATTTTCAAAAAAAAAATACTTTGGCTGCTAGTTATTCACGAGCGTTAATCGATTTCAAAATGTGTAGAAAAGTGACCTTCTATAACCGTCTCACAGATAACTTTTGAACGGTTAGGAATTTTTAGATGCAGCCTGAATGTTTTAGAAAGTAAACATTCTGAGCTTGAATTTGAACAACAATTTTGCATTTTTTCAATGGAAATCAAGAGAGTTATTGTTGTTAGAATGTTTCTCACCGTGTTACCCGAAATACGGATTCCCATTATATGCCGAAAGGAGGTAGTAAAAATGGAACTCAAACGTTTCACCCACGAATTTGATTGGAAATATTTTTCATATATCATGGGATCAATAATATTGAAATGAATACATCGGCTGCAAGTTATTCACGAGCATATATCGATTTGAAAATGTGTTGAAAAGTGACCTTCGGTAACTATCTCAAATAGAACTTTTGAACAGTAAGGAATTTTTAGATGTGGCCTAAATGTTTTAGAAAGTACACATTCTGAGCTTGAATTTGAACATGAATTTTGTATCTTTTTGATATAAATCAATAGAGTTATTGCCGTTTCAATATGTCTCAACGTGTTACCTGAAATACGGATCCCGATTATATGCTGATAGAGGGGAGTAAAAATGGTAGTCAAACGTTTTGCTAAGGAATTTTGCTTGGAAATATTTTCCCTATACCGGGGGATCAATCATCTCCAAATGATATTCTGGGTAAAAAATACTTTGGCTGCTAGACATTCACAAGCGTCAATCGATTTAAAAATGTGTTGAAAAGTGAGCATTGGTAACCGTCTCAAAGATAACTATTGAACGGCAAGGAATTTTTAGACACGGCCTGAATGTTTTAGAAAGTACACATTCTGAGCTTGAATTTTAACACAAATTTTGTATTTTTTCAGTGGAAATCAAGAGAGCTATTTTCATTTGAATATGTCTCACCGTGTTACCTGAAATACGGATTCCAATTATGTGCCGGAAAGATGGAGTAAAAATGGAAGTCAAACGTTTCACTCACGAATTTGGCTTGGAAATATTTTTCCTATACAGCGGGATCAATCATCTCAAAATGAAGTTCTAGGTAAAAAATACTTTGGTTGCAAGACATTCACGAGCGTCAATCAATTTGAAAATGTGTTGAAAAGTGACCTTCAGTAACCGTCTCGAAGATAACTTTTGAACGGTAAGGAATTTTTACAAGCGGCCTGAATGTTTTAGAAAGTACACATTCTGAGCTTGAATTTGAATACAAATTTTGTATTTTTTTCAATGGAACTCAAGAGTGTTATTGTCGTTTGAATATGTCTCACCGTGTTACCTGAAATATGGATTCCAATTATGTGCCGAAAGGGGGGAGTAAAAATGGAAGTCAAACGTTTCGCTCACGAATTTGACTTGGAAATATTTTTCATATATTGTAGGATCAATCATGTTGAAATGAAGTTTTGGGTAAAAAATACTTTGGCTGCTACTTATTCACGAGCGTTAATCAATTTGAAAATATGTTGAAAAGTGATCTTCGGTAACCGTCTCAAAGATAGCTTTTGAATGGTAAGGAATTTTTAGACGAGTCCTTCATGTTTTAGAAAGTACACATTCTGAGCTTGAATTTGAACACAAATTTTCTATCTTTTCAATGGAAATCAATAGAGTTATTGCCGTTTCAATATATCTGAACGTGTTACCTGAAATACGGCTTCCAATTATATGCCGATAGAGGGGAGTAAAAATGGTAGTCCAACGTTTCGCTCAGGAATTTGGATTGGAAATATTTTTCCAATACCGCGAGATCAATCATCTCGAAATGATGTTCTGGGTAAAAAATACTTCGGCTGCTAGACAATCACCAGCGTCAATCGATTTGAAAATATGTTGAAAAGTAACCTTCGGTAACCGTCGCGAAGATAACTTTTGAACGGCAAGAAATTTTTAGACACTGCCTGAATGTTTTAGAAATTACACATTCTGAGCTTGAACTTGAAAGCAAATTTTGTATTTTTTCAATGGAAATCGAGAGAGTTATTATCATTTAAATATGTCTCACCATGTTACCCAAAATACGGATTCCGATTATGTGCCGGATGGAAGGAGTAAAAATGGAAGTCAAACGTTTCGCTCATGAATTTGGCTTGGAAATATTTTTCATATATTGTGGATCAATCATCTTCAAATGAAGTTTTGGGTAAAAAATACTTTGGCTGCAAGTTATTCGCGAGCGGTAATTGATTTGAAAATGTGTTCAAAAGTGACCTTCGGTAACCGTCTCAAAGATAGCTTTTGAAAGGTAAGGAATTTTTAGACCCATCCTCCATGTTCTAGAAAGTAGACATTCTGAGCTTGAGTTTGAACACAAATTTTTTGTCTTTTCAATGGAAATCAATAGAGTTATGGCCGTTTCAATATATCTCAACGTGTTACCTGAAATACAGATTCCAATTTTATGCCGATAGAGGAGTGTAAAAATGGAAGTCATAATTTTCGCTCACGAATTTGGATTGGAATTATTTCCAGAAAAAAATACTTTGGCTACTAGTTATTCACGAGCGTTAATCGATTTGAAAATGTGTAGAAAAGTGACCTTCTATAACCGTCTCACAGATAACTTTTGAATGGTAAGGAATTTTTAGATGCAACCTGAATGTTTTAGAAGGTACACATTCTGAGCTTGAATTTGAACATGAATTTTGCATTTTTTCAATGAAAATCAAGAGAGTCATTGTCGTTTGAATGTGTCTCACCGTGCTACCCGAAATACTTATTCCCATTATGTGCCGAAAGGAGGTATTAAAAATGGAAGTGAAACGTTTCGCCCTTGAATTTGGCTTGGAATGATTTTTCATATATAGCGGGATCAATCATCTAGTAATTAATTTTTGGATAGAAAACACTTTTGCTGCTAGTTATTCACGAGCATAAATCGATTTGAAAATGTGTTGAAAGGTGACCTACGGTAACTATCTCAAATATAACGTTTGAACGTTAAGGAATTTTTAGACGTGGCCTGAATGTTTTAGAAAGTACACATTCTGAGCTTGAATTTGAACATGAATTTTGTATCTTTTCAATGGAAATCAATAGAGTTATTGTCGTTTCAATATGTCTCAACGTGTTACCTGAAATACGGATCCTAATTATATGCCAATAGAGGGGAGTAAAAATGGTAGTCAAACGTTTCGCCCACGAATTTGGCTTGTAAATATTTTTCCTATATCGCGGAATCAGTCATCTCAAAATGTTGTTCTGGGAAAAAAATACTTTGGCTGCTAGACATTCACGAGCGTCAATCGATTTGAAAATGTGTTGAAAAGTGAGCTTTGGTAACCTTCTCAAAGATAACTTTTGAATGGCAAGGAATTTTTAGACCCGGCCTGAATGTTTTAGAAAGTACACATTTTGAGCTTGAATTTGAACACAAATTTTTTATTTTTTCAATGGAAATCAAGAGAGTTATTGTCATTTAAATATGTGTCACTGTGTTACCCGAAATACGGATTCCAATTATGTCCCGGATGAAAGGAGTAAAAATGGAAGTCAAAAGTTTCGCTCAAGAATTTGGCTTGGAAATATTTTTCATATATCGTGGGATCAATCATCTTCAAATGAAGTTTTGGGTAAAAAATACTTTGGCTGCTAGTTATTCGCGAGCGGTAATCGATTTGAAAATGTGTTCAAAAGTGACCTTCAGTAACCGTCCCAAAGATAGCTTTTGGAAGGTAAGGAATTTTTAGACGCGTCCTTCATGTTCTAGAAAGTAGACATTCTAAGCTTGAGTTTGAACACAAATTTTCCGTCTTTTCATTGGAAATCAATAGAGTTATTGCCGTTTCAATATATCTCAACGTGTTACCTGAAATACGGATTCCAATTATATGCCGATAGAGGAGTGTAAAAATGGAAGTCATAATTTTCGCTCTTGAATTTGGATTGGAAGTATTTCTCCTGTACCACGGGGTCAATCATCTCGAAATGAAATTTTCAGAAAAAAATACTATGGCTGCTAGTTATTCACGAGCGTTAATCGCTTTGAAAATGTGTAGAAAAGTGAACTTCTATAACCGTCTCACAGATAACTTTTGAAAGGTAAGGAATTTTTAGATGCAGCCTGAATGTTGTAGAAGCTGCACATTATAAGCTTGAATTTGAACATGAATTTTGCATTTTTTGAATAAAAATCATGAGAGTTACTGTCGTTTGAATGTGTCTCACCGTGCTACCCGAAATACGGATTCCCATTATGTGTCGAAATGAGGTAATAAAAATGGAAGTGAAACGTTTCGCCCAAGAATTTGGCTTGGAAATATTTTTCATATATCGCAGGATCAATCATCTAGAAATGAATTTTTGGATAAAAAACACTTTTGCTGCTAGTTATTCACGAGCATAAATAATTTGAAAATGTGTTTAAAAGTGACCTACGGTCACTATCTCAAATATAACGTTTGAACGGTAAGGAATTTTTAGACGTGGCCTGGATGTTTTAGAAAGTACACATTCTGAGCTTGAATTTGAACATGAATTTTGTATCTTTTCAATGGGAATCAATAGAGTTATTGTCGTTTCAATATGTCTCAACGAGTTACCTGAAATACGAATCCCAATTATAAGCCAATAGAGGGTAGTAAAAATGGTAGTCAAACGTTTCTCCCACGAATTTGGCTTGGAAATATTTTTCCTATACCGTGGGATCAATCATCTCGAAATGATGTTCTGGGAAAAAAATACTTTGGCTGCTAGACATTCACGAGCGTCAATCGATTTGAAAATGTGTTGAAAAGTGGGCTTCGGTAACCGTCTCAAAGATAAAGATAACTTCTGAACGGCAAGGAATTTTTAGACACGGCCTTAATGTTTTAGAAAGTACACATTCTGAGCTTCAATTTTGAACACAAATTTTGTATTTTTTCAATGGAAATCAAGAGAGTTATTGTCATTTGAATATGTCTCACCGTGTTACCCGAAATACGGATTCCAATTATATGCCAGAAGGAAGGAGTAAAAATGGAAGTCAAACGTTTCGCTCACTAATTTGGCTTGGAAATATTTTTCCTATACCGCGGGATCAATCATCTCGAAATAATGTTCTGGGTAAAAAATACTTTGGTTGTTAGACATTCACAAGCGTCAATCAATTTGAAAATGTGTTGAAAAGTGACCTTCGGTAACCGTCTCGAACATAACTTTTGAACGGTAAGGAATTTTTAGATGCGGCCTGAATGTTTTAGAAAGTACACATTCTGAGCTTGAATTTGAACATGAATTTTCTATCTTTTCAACGGAAATGAATAGAGTTATTGCCGTTTCAATATGTCTCAACGTGTTACCTAAAATATGGATTCCAATTATATGCCGATAGAGGAGAGTAAAAGTGGAAGTCATAATTTCCGCTCACAAAATTTGGCTTGGAAATATTTCTCCTATACCGCAGGATCAATCATCTCGAAGTGAAATTTTCTGAAAAAAATAATTTGGCTGCTAGTTATTCACGAGCATTAATTAATTTGAAAATGTGTTGAAAACTGACCTTCGGTAACCATCTCGAAGATAACTTTTGAACGGTAAGGAATTTTTAGACACGGCCTTGATGTTTTAGAAAGAACACTTTCAGAGCTTGAATTTGAACATGAATTTTCTATCTTTTCCATGGAAGTCAATAGAGTTATTGTCGTTTCAATATGTCTCAATGTGTTACATGAAATACGGATTCCAATTATATGCCGATGAAGGGGAGTAAAAATGGAAGTCATAATTTTCGCTCACGAATTTGGCATGGAAATATTTTTCCTATACCGCGGGTCCAATCATCTGGAAATGAAATTCTCAGAAAAAAATGCTTTGGCCACTAGTTATTCACGAGTGTTAATGGATTTGAAAATGTGTTGAAATTTGACCTTGGTAACTGTCTCGAAGATAAATTTTGAACGATAAGCAATTTTTAGACTCGGCCAGAGTGTTTTAGAAAGCACACATTCTGAGCTTGAATTTGAACACAAATTTTGTATTTTTTCAATGGAATTCAAGAGAGTTATTGTCATTTGAATATGTCTCACCTTGTTACCCGAAATATGAATTCCAATTATGTGCCGAAAGGAGGGAGTAAAAATGGAAGTCAAATGTTTCACTCACGAATTTCACTTGGAAATATTTTCCATATATCGCAGGATCGTTCATCTTGAAATGAAGTTTTGGGTAAAAAATACTTTGGCTGCTAGTTATTCATGAGCGTTAATCGATTTGGAAATGTGTTGAAAAGTGACCTTCAGTAACCGTCTGAAAGATAACTTTTGAACTGTAAGGAATTTTTAGACGCGGCCTTGATGTTTTAGAAAGTAAACATTCTAGGCTTGAATTTGAACTTGAATTTTCTATCTTTTCAATGAAAATAAATAGAGCTATTGTCGTTTCAATATGTCTTAATGTGTTACCTGAAATACGGATTCCAATTATATGCCGATAGAGGAGAGTAAAAATGGAAGTCATAATTTTCGCTCATGAATTTGGCTTGGAAATATTTTTCCTATACCGCGGGTCCAATCATCTGGAAATGAAATTTTCAGAAAAAAAATGCTTTGGCAGCTAGTTATTCACGAGTGTTAATGGATTCGAAACTGTGTTGAAATTTGACCTCGGTAACTGTCTCAAAGATAAATTTTGAACGGTAAGGAATTTTTAGACGCGGCCAGAATGTTTTAGAAAGCAAACATTCCGGGCTTGAATTTGAACACAAATTTTGCATTTTTTCAATGGAATTCAAGAGAGTTATTGTCGTTTGAATATGTCTCACCGTGTTACCCGGAATATGGATTACAATTATGTGCCGAAAGAAGGGAGTAAAAATGGAAGTCAAACATTTCGCTCACAAATTTGGCTTGGAAATATTTTCTTGTATCACGGGATCAATCATCTTGAATTGAAGTTTTGGGTAAAAAATACTTTGGCTGCTAGTTTTTCACGAGCGTTAATCGATTTGAAAATGTGTTGAAAAGTGACCTTCGATAACCTTCTCAAAGATAACTTTTGAACGGTAAGGAATTTTTGGACGCGGCCTTGATGTATTAGAAAGTACACATTTTGAGCTTGAATTTGAACATGAATTTTCTATCTTTTCAATGGAAATCAATAGAGTTATTGCCATTTCAATATGTCTCAACGTGTTACCTGAAATACGGATTCCAATTATATGCTGATAAAGGGGAGTAAAAATGCAAGTCATAATTTTCGCTCACGAAATTGGCTTGGAAATATTTTTCCTATACCGTGGGATCAATCATCTCAATATGAAATGTTCAGAAAAAAATACTTTGGCTGCTAGTTATTCACGAGTGTTAATGGATTTGAAAATGTGTTGAAAAGTGACCTTCGGTAACCGTCTCGAAGATAACTTTTGAACGGTAAGGAATTTTTAGACGCGGCTAGAATATTTAAGAAAGTACACATTCTGAGCTTGAATTTGAATACAAATTTTGTATTTTTTCAATGGAATTCAAGAGAGTTATTGTCATTTGAATATGTCTCACCGTGTTATCCGAAATACGGATTCTAATCATGTGCCGAAAAAAGGGAGTAAAAATGAAAGTCAAATATTTCGCTCACGAATTTGGCTTGGAAATATTTTCATGTATCGCGGGATCAATCATCTTGAAATGAGTTTTTGGGTAAAAAATAATTTGGTTGCTAGTTATTCATGAGTGTAAATGGATTTGAAAATGTATTGAAAAGTGACCTTCGGTAACCGTCTCAAAGATAGCTTTTGAACGGTAAGGAATTTTTAGAAGCGGCCTTGATGTTTTACAAAGTAGACACTCTAAGCTTGAATTTGAACACAAATTTTATATCTTTCAATGGAAATCAATAGAGTTATTGCCGTTTCAATATGTCTCAACGTGTTACCTGAAATACGAATTCCAATTATATGCCGATGGAGGAGAGTAAAAATGGAAGTCATAATTTTTGCTCACGAATTTGGCTTGGAAATATTTTTCCTATACCGCAGGATCAATCATCTTGAAATGAAATTTTCAGAAAAAAAATAATTTGGTTGCCAGTTATTCACGAGTGTTAATGGATTTGAAAATGTGTTGAAAAGTGACCCTCGATAACCGTCTCGAAGATAACTCTTGAATGGTAAGGAATTTTTAGATGCAACCAAAATATTTTAGAAAGTGCACATTCTGAGCTTGAATTTGAACACAAATTTTGTAGTTTTTCAATGGAATTCACGAGAGTTATTGTCATTTCAATATGTCTCACAGTGTTACCCGAAATACGGATTACAATTATGTGCCGAAAGGAGGGAGTAAAAATGGATGTCAAACATTTCGCTCACGAATTTGGGTTGGAAATATTTTCTTATATCGTGGGATCAATCATCTTGAATTGAAGTTTTGGTTAAAAAATACTTTGGCTGCTAGTTATTCACGAGCGTTAATCGATTTGGAAATGTGTTGAAAAGTGACCTTCGATAACCTTCTCAAAGATAACTTTTGAACAGTATGGAAATTTTGGACGCGGCCTCGATGTTTTAGAATGTACACATTCTGATCTTGAATTTGAACAGGAATTTTCTATCTTTTCAATGGAAATAAATAGAGTTATTGCCGTTTCAATATGTCTCAACGTGTTACCTGGAATACGGATTCCAATTATATGCTGATAGAGGGGAGTAAAAATGGAAGTCATAATTTTCGCTCACGAATTTGGCTTGGAAATGTTTTTCCTATACCGTGGGACCAATCATCTCGAAATGGAATTTTTGGAAAAAAATACTTTGGCCGCTAATTATTCACGAGTGTTAATCGATCTGAAAATGTGTTGAAAAGTGACCTTCGATAACCTTCTCAAAGATAACTTTTGAACGGTAAGGAATTTTTGGTCGCGGCCTAGATGTTTTAGAAAGTACACATTCTGAGCTTGAATTTGAACATGAATTTTCTATCTTTTTAAAGGAAAACAATAGAGTTATTTCCGTTTCAGTATGTCTCAACGTGTTACCTGAAATACGGATTCCAATTATATCCTGATAAAGGGGGGTAAAAATGGAAGTCACAAATTTCGCTCACGAATTTGGCTTGGAAATATTTTTCCTATACCGCAGGATCATTCATCTTGAAATGAAATTTTGGGAAAAAAAAATAATTTGGTTGCTAGTTATTCACGAGTGTTCATGGATTTGAAAATGTGTCGAAAAGTGACCTTCAGTAACCATCTCGAAGATAACTTTTGAACGGTAAGGAACTTTTAAACGGGGCCAGAATGTTTAAGAAAGTACAAATTCTGAGCTTCAATTTGAACACAAATTTTCTATCTTTTCAATGGAAATCATTAGAGTTATTGTCATTTCAATATGTCTCAACGTGTTACCTGAAATACGGATTTCAATTATATGTCGATAGAGGGGAGTAAAAATGGAAGTCATAATTTGGCTTGGAAATTTTTTTCCTATACCGCGGGACCAATCATCTCAAAATGACATTTTTGGAAAAAAATAATTTGGCTGCTAGTTATTCACGAATGTTAAGGGATTTGAAAATGTGTTGAAAAGTGACCTTAGGTAACCGTCTCGAAGATAACTTTTGAATGGTAAGGAATTTTTAGACGCGGCCAGAATGTTTAAGAAAGTACACATTCTGAGCTTGAATTTGAACATGAATTTTATATCTTTTCAATGGAAATCATTAGAGTTATTGTCGTTTCAATATGTCTTATCTTTATACCTGAAATACGGATTCCAATTATATGCCGATAAAGCGGAGTGAAAATGTAAGTCATAATTTTCGCTCACGAATTTGGCTTGGAAATATTTTTCGTACACCGCGGGATCAATCATCTCGAAATGCAATTTTTGGAAAAAAAAATAATTTGGCTACTAGTTATTCACGAGTGTTAATGGACTTGAAAATGTGATGAAAAGTGATATTCGGTAACCGTCTCGAAGATAACTTTTGAACGGTAAGGAAATTTTAGACGTGGCTAGAACATTTAAGAAAGTACACATTCTGAGCTTGAATTTGAACACGAATTTTGTATTTTTTTCAAAGGAATTCAAGAGAGTTATTGTCGTTTGAATATGTCTCACCGTGTTACCCGAAATACGGATTCCAATTATGTGCCGAAAGGAGGGAGTAAAAATGGAAGTCAAACGTTTCTCTCACGAATTTGGCTTGGAAATATTTTCATATATCGCGGGATCAATCATCTTGAAATGAAGTTTTGGGTAAAAAATACTTTGGCTGCTAGTTATTCACGAGTGTTAATGGATTTGAAAATGTGTTGAAAAGTAAACTTCAGTAACCGTCTCAAAGATAACTTTTGAACGGTAAGGAATTTTTAGACGCGGCCTTGATGTTTTGGAAAGTACACATTATAAGCTTGAATTTGAATACAAATTTTCTATCTTTTCAGTGGAAATCAATAGAGTTATTGCCATTTCAACACGTCTCAATGTGTTACTTGAAATACAGATTCCAATTATATGCCGATAGAGGGGAGTAGAAATGGAAGTCATATTTTTCGCCCATGAATTTGGCTGGCAAATATTTTTCCTATACCGCGGGATCGATCATCACGAAATGAAATTTTCAGAAAACAAAACACTTTGGCTGCTAGTTATTCACGAGCGTTAATCGATTTAAAAATGTGTTGAAAAGTGACCCTTGATAACCTTCTCAAATATAACTTTTGAACGGTAAGGAATTTTTGGACGTGGCCTCGATGTTTTAGAATGTACACATTCTGAGCTAACATGAATTTTCTATCTTTTCAATGGAAATCAATAGAGTTATTGCCATTTCAATATGTCTCAACGTGTTACCTGAAATACTGATTCCAATTATATGCTGATAGAGGGGAGTAAAAATGGAAGTCATTACTTTCGCTAACAAATTTGGCTTGGAAATATTTTTCCTATACCGCGGGACCAATCATCTCAAAATGAAAATTTTCAAAAAAAATACTTTGGCTGCTAGTCATTCACGAGTGTTAGTCGATTTGAAAATGTGTTGAAAAGTGACTTTCGATAACCTTCTCAAAGATAACTTTTGAATGGTAAGGAATTTTTGGACGCGGCCTTGATGTTTTAGAAAGTACACATTCTGAGCTTGAATTTGAACATGAATTTTCTATCTTTTTAGTGGAAATCAATAGAGTTATTGTCGTTTGAATATGTCTCACCGTGTTACCCGAAATACGGATTCCAGTTATGTGCCGAAAGGAGGGAGTAAAAATGGAAGTCAAACGTTTCTCTCACGAATTTGGCTTGGAAATATTTTCATATATCGCGGGATCAATCATCTTGAAATGAAGTTTTGGGTAAAAAATATTTTGGCTGCTAGTTATTCACGAGTGTTAATGGATTTGAAAATGTGTTGAAAAGTGAACTTCAGTAACCGTCTCAAAGATAACTTTTGAACGGTAAGGAATTTTTAGAAGCGGCCTTGATGTTTTGGAAAGTACACATTATAAGCTTGAATTTGAATACGAATTTTCTATCTTTTCAGTGGAAATCAATAGAGTTATTGCCATTTCAACACGTCTCAATGTGTTACTTGAAATACAGATTCCAATTATATGCCGATAGAGGGGAGTAGAAATGGAAGTCATATTTTTCGCTCACGAATTTAGCTGGCAAATATTTTTCCTATACTGCGGGATCGATCATCATGAAATGAAATTTTCGGAAAACAAAACACTTTGGCTGCTAGTTATTCACGAGCGTTAATCGATTTAAAAATGTGTTGAAAAGTGACCTTTGATAACCTTCTCAAATATAACTTTTGAACGGTAAGGAATTTTTGGACGCGGCCTTGATGTTTTAGAATGTACACATTCTGAGCTTGAATTTGAACATGAATTTTCTATCTTTTCAATGGAAATCAATAGAGTTATTGCCATTTCAATATGTCTCAACGTGTTACCTGAAATACTGATTCCAATTATATGCTGATAGAGGGGAGTAAAAATGGAAGTCATTACTTTCGCTAACGAATTTGGCTTGGAAATATTTTTCCTATACCGCGGGACCAATCATCTCAAAATGAAAATTTTCAAAAAAAATACTTTGGCTGCTAGTTATACACGAGTGTTAGTCGATTTGAAAATGTGTTGAAAAGTGACTTTCGATAACCTTCTCAAAGATAACTTTTGAATGGTAAGGAATTTTTGGACGCGGCCTTGATGTTTTAGAAAGTACACATTCTGAGCTTGAATTTGAACAGGAATTTTCTATCTTTTTAGTGGAAATCAATAGAGTTATTGTCGTTTGAATATGTCTCACTGTGTTACCCGAAATATGGATTCCAATTATGTGCCGAAAGTAGGGAGTAAAAATGGAAGTTAAACGTTTCTCTCACGAATTTGGCTTGGAAATATTTTCATATATCGCGGGATCAATCATCTTGAAATGAAGTTTTGGGTAAAAAATACTTTGGCTGCTAGTTATTCACGAGTGTTAATGGATTTGAAAATGTGTTGAAAAGTGAACTTCAGTAACCGTCTCAAAGATAACTTTGGAACGGGAAGGAATTTTTAGACGCGGCCTTGATGTTTTGGAAAGTACACATTATAAGCTTGAATTTGAATACAAATTTTCTATCTTTTCAGTGGAAATCAATAGAGTTATTGCCATTTCAACACGTCTCAATGTGTTACTTGAAATACAGATTCCAATTATATGCCGATAGAGGGGAGTAGAAATGGAAGTCATATTTTTCGCCCACGAATTTAGCTGGGAAATATTTTTCCTATACCGTTGGATCGATCATCACGAAATGAAATTTTCAGAAAACAAAACACTTTGGCTGCTAGTTATTCACGAGCGTTAATCGATTTAAAAATGTGTTGAAAAGTGACCTTTGATAACCTTCTCAAATATAACTTTTGAACGGTAAGGAATTTTTGGACGCGGCCTCGATGTTTTAGAATGTACACATTCTGAGCTTGAATTTGAACATGAATTTTCTATCTTTTCAATGGAAATCAATAGAGTTATTGCCATTTCAATATGTCTCAACGTGTTACCTGAAATACTGATTCCAATTATATGCTAATAGAGGGGAGTAAAAATGGAAGTCATTACTTTCGCTCACGAATTTGGGTTGGAAATATTTTTCCTATACCGCGGGACCAATCATCTCAAAATGAAAATTTTCAAAAAAAATACTTTGGCTGCTAGTTATTCACGAGTGTTATTCGATTTGAAAATGTGTTGAAAAGTGACTTTCGATAACCTTCTCAAAGATAACTTTTGAATGGTAAGGAATTTTTGGACGCGGCCTTGATGTTTTAGAAAGTACACATTCTGAGCTTGAATTTGAACATGAATTTTCTATCTTTTTAGTGGAAATCAATAGAGTTATTGCCGTTTAAATATGTCCTAACGTGTTACCTGAAATACGAATTCCAATTATATGCCGATAGAGGGGAGTAAAAATGGAAGTCGTAATTTTCGCTCACAAATTTGGCTTGGAAATATTTTTCTTATACCGCGGGATCAATCATTTCGAAATGAAATTTTCAGAAAAAAATACTTTGGCTGCTAGTTATTCACGAGTGTTAATGGATTTGAAAATGTGTTAAAAAGTGACCTTCAGTAACCGTCTCGAAGATAACTTTTGAACGGTAAGGAATTTTTAGATAAGGCCAGAATGTTTTAGAAAGTACACATTCTGAGCTTGAATTTGAACACAAATTTTGTATTTTTTCAATGGAATTCAAGAGAGTGATTGTCATTTGAATATGTCTCACCGTGTTACCCGAAATATGAATTCCAATTATGTGCTGAAAGGAGGGAGTAAAAATGGAAGTCAAACATTTCTCTCATGAATTTGGCCTGGAAATATTTTCATATATCGCGGGATCAATCATGTTGAAATGAAGTTTTGGGTAAAAAATACTTTGGCTGCTAGTTATTCACGAGTGTTAATGGATTTGAAAATGTGTTGAAAAGTGACCTTCGGTGACCGTCTCAAAGATAGCTTTTGAACGGTAAGGGATTTTTAGACGCGGCCTTGATGTTCTAGGAAGTACACATTCTAAGCTTGAATTTGAACAGGAATTTTCTATCTTTTGAATGGAAATCAATAGAGTTATTGCCGTTTCAATATGTCTCAACGTGTTTCCTGAAATACGGATTCCAATTATATGCTGATGGAGGGGAGTAAAAATGGAAAGCATAATTTTCGCTCACGAATTTGGCTTGGAAATATTTTTCCTATACCACGGGATCATTCATCTCGAAACAAAATTTTCAGAAAAAAAATAATTTGGCTGCTAATTATTCACGAGTGTAAACGGATTTGAAAATGTGTGCAAAAGTGACCTTCAGTAACCTTGTCGAAGATAACTTTTGAACGGTAAGGAATTTTTAGACGCGGCCAAAATGTTTAAGAAAGTACATATTCTAAGCTTGAATTTTAACACGAATTTTCTATCCTTTCAACGGAAATCATTCGAGTTATTGTCATTTCAATATGTCTTAACGTGTTACCTGAAATATAGATTCCAATTATATGCCGATAGAGGGGAGTAAAAATGGAAGTCATAGTTTTCGCTCACAAATTTGGCTTGGAAATATTTTTCCTATACCGCGGGACCAATCATGTCGAAATGAAATTTCTTGAAAAAAATAGTTTGGCTGCTAGTTATTCATGAGTGTTAATGGATTTGAAAATGTGTTGAAAAGTGACCTTCGGTAACCGTCTCGAAGATAACTTTTGAACGGTAAGGAATTTTTAGACGCGGCCAGAATGTTTAAGAAAGTACTCATTCTGAGCTTGAATTTGAACATGAATTTTCTATCTTTTCACTGGAAATCATTAGAGTTATTGTCGTTTCAATATGTCTTATCTTGTTACCTGAAATACGGATTCCAATTATATGCCGATAGAGGGGAGTGAAAATGGAAGTCATAATTTTCGCTCACGAATTTGGCTTGGAAATATTTTTCCTATACCACGGGATCAATCATCTCTAAATGAAATTTTTGGAAAAAAATAATTTGGCTGCTAGTTATTCATGGGTGTTAATGGATTGGAAAATGAGTTGAAAATTGACCTTCGGTAACCATCTCGAAGATTACTTTTGAACGGTAAGGAAATTTTAGACGCGGCCAAAATGTTTAAGAAAGTACACATTCTGAGCTTGAATTTGAACATATATTTTGTATTTTTTGAAAGGAATTCAAGAGAGTTATTGTCATTTGAATATGTCTCACCGTGTTACCCAAAATATGGATTCCAATTATGTGCCGAAAGGAGGGCGTAAAAATGGAAGTCAAACGTTTCTCTCACGAATTTGGCTTGGAAATATTTTCATATATCGCGGGCATGATGCTAAGGAAAGGACAGAGATACAAAGGGAAAACCAAAAGAACACAAGAAAACAAAACCAAGGGCAGACTGCAAGTTAGCACAAAAGACAATAGAATGAAAATCTATATGATGCATGAACAAATACAATGCCATGATGCATGTACTAATGCAGTAAGCAATTAAGTTCAATTGAGATTAAATTGACAAAATTGGCTTGAGCAGGGAATTTCTTATCAAAAGCCCCAAAAATTGAAAACCACTTGTTGAAATTTTTAAATAATTTGATGAATTGAGCATTACAAAACACAGCACATAGATTATAATGCTTAATTACATCAACACAATCAGATCAAGAACAAACCCTAGATTTTTCAATTTTTCACCAAACTCAAAATTGATCAAATTAACAAGCAAAGATCATGCTTATGATGTGTCCCCACAAAAACCCAATGATCAATTGCACAAAATAGGGCTTAAATCAACAGAAAATCCCAAAAATGCTAAGTCCAAAAATCTCCCTCAAATGCATGGATTTATGCATGAAATCATGAAAATAAATTAAAAAAGAAGGGTAAAAGAGTCTTACCGGCTTGAGGAAAGAGATTCCTTGCAAAAAATCCGGACAAAAACGACAAAAAATTAGAATAGTTGAGCTTGCCAAGTCAGAGAGAGAGAAAAGACTTTTGAAAACTTTTGAAAAAGTATTTGAAAAAGTCAAGAACAGCGTTTTTAAAAACCTGATTCACGACTTTCGATTGATCGAAAATCAGATTCGATCGATCGAATGAGACAGTCATTTTTCAACAAAATAAACCACTTTTTCGATTGATCGAAAATCAGACTGGATCGATCAAAATGGGCAGAGGCTCACAAAATTTTTGAGAAAAATCACAGACTTGAAAAGCACAAACCATATTTTGAAAATAACTCCTCAAAGCATTAAATTACAGAAAAAAAAAAATGCATGAGTATGAGATGGAATGCTTTTTCAAAAACCCAAATTTTAATCCCAGTTTCTTCAAAGATAATTTCAGCCATTTTTCCTTTCAAATTCACAAGCAAAAAAATGTTTTGCATAATTCTCAAAGTATCTTCAAACTTGGTTGGTCAGACCAAAAACACACACAATAACATGTACAAAGTTTAGCAAAGAGTAACTTGTGTAGTGTGTGCAACTAGCATAAACTTGAGATACATGTGAGGTGATATGTGAATAGCAATCAATCACAAAGTCTACAAAATCTATTACATAGAATTTGAAAGAGACTATCACCTAAAGAGTTATATCCTATAACTCCCACATCTCCTAGAACAAAAGCTTGCAATCATGTAAGTTTCTTGTATTTTTGCCTCATTTTTTTTTTTTTTTGTGAGATGGCATCAAGCCTAATAGTACACACCAATTTTATTTATGTGAGATGGCATCAAGCCTAATAGTACACACCAATTTCATCATTAAGCAATTAAGCCGAGGCAACACCTTATGTTCTTTTTGTGCATGTGCTACACTTTCTCGAGCACAGAATCTTATGATATGCACTAAGGTGTTCATGATTGGCTAGTGAACAGTGGTGAGATGGTCATTTATGCCTTTCTCAAAAGGTTCAAGTCCGACAGTCAAATAACATGTGACTTCAAGATCAAAACAAAGTGATAAACACCATAAACATCTTTCCCACACAACATGCACTACAAAGCTTCAACTAGTCAAGTGCAATAAATAAGCTCATCAAAGCTAAACAAGGTACAAAGGACATGATATGTATAAATAAATTAACCAACCTTGTTTTCAAAAACCAAGAAAACAATGTCAAACACATTTTTGCTTTCTCCTTTTATCCTTTTTTTTTAAGAGAAAACAACATAAATCCTAGAATGAAATGCATGAATGTAGTGCAATGCAAATCCTAGAAACAAAACAAAAGAAACACAAAAAACCAAAGAACAATGGTCACAGAGGAATGAGCAATGAAGCACAAGGACAATGTAAGAAAGACTCAATTAGGTCGAGTCTTTTACATCCAAAACCTTTTAGATGCATCACGAGCATTGGAGCTCTTATTCACATTCGAGTGATTTCCAACTCCAGGATTGGAATAAAGGTTCAACACCTTTACTAATTCACCAATAAGTGCCATAGGATCTTGTGCTTGAGACAGACACTTTTGGTTTGTTTGCTCTCTTAGCAGCTTGAAGCTTGTAACAGTTAGGACGAATGTGTCCAGACTTATCACAAAAATGACAAACCCAAGCAGGTTTACCATGCATCTTGCCTTAGAAAGGGTAGGTTTAGTTTCTCTTAAATCAACCCTAATATTCTTAGGAGGTGAAACTTCTACAGGTTTGACTACCTCACTCACAAGTGGTTTGATAGTTTCACTCACAACCTCACTCACAGAAGGTTCAGAAGAAAATGAAGAAACAAAATTCGTGGAATGTGGTGCAGAATCAAAGATGCTTTCAACATATCCTAACCCAGATTTATCAGAAGGATACTTTTGAACATTTAGCATGTGATCAAGTTTAGAACTAGCAGATCTAGCAATAGATAAATCATGTTCTAAAGTTTTAACTTTATCAAGCAAAAGCATGTTTTCAGATTTAACATTGTTCAAAAGATCATTAGCATCAAACAGTTTAACAAGCAAATTTTTCTTTTCAAGCTCAAGAGATTCAATTTTCTTTAGGCCAAGTTCTACATTTATAGCATCCCTTGCAGCAATTTTGCAAAGTTTATTGTAGGCCTCTTGAAGATCTGCATCCCCAGAGAGTTCCTCATCAGAAGGGTTCTCTTCAACAGATATGCTTTCATTGACTACAGCTGTAGTAGTGAAAGCAATGAAGTTTCCATCCTCATCACATCTGGACTCATCATCAGAAACCTCATTATCGCTAAGGGTTACAGCCATAGCTTTACCCTTAGTCCTCAAGAATGTAGGACATTCAGATTTCACATGACCATACCCTTGACAGCCAAAACACTAAGGACCCAAAGAATTATTTGAAGATTGACCAACTTTTTCTCTAGGTTTTTCAAAGTTATTAACCTTAGTGGGATCATTCTTCCTAAAATTTCTAGGTTCATCAGTGTATGTACCTCTTGCCTTTCTGTTGGTATTTCTAAGAAAGTTTTTGAAGTTTTTGGCAAGATAGGCAATCTCTGTAGCAGAGAGCTCATCATCAAATCCACCACCATCAACATCATCAACTGACTTAAGAGCCATTGATTTGAATTTGTTCACTTTAGGTAGGTCAGACTCATAGGACTGAAGAAATCCTACAAGCTCATCAACAGGGATGGAGTCCACATCATTGCTTTCAGTGATGGCAGTCACTTTGGGTCTAAAGTCTTCAGTTAAGGATCTAAGTATCTTCCTAACAATTTTAGGGTGATCATAGATTTCACCCAAATTAAAAGCAGAATTAACAATATCATTCAGTTTGGCATAAAATTCATCAAATGATTCATCATCAGACATCCTAATGCTCTCAAACCTAGAAGTTAATTGCTGCAGTTTGTTTATCTTAACTGCCTTTGTGCCTTCATGCACAATTTGGAGGATTTTCCAAGCAATATGAGCAACCTCAACATTAGAGATCCTCTTAAATTCCTCCATAGAAACAGCATTGAAGATGACATTTATAGCTTTGCTATTGAAGCCAGCTGCTTCTTTTTCAGAAGTTTGCCACTCACTCACAAGAGTAGTGGGCTTCTCCCATCTGTACTCAACGAAATTCCAAACTCTCTCATCAATGGATTTCAAGAATGCTTTCATCCTTACTTTCCAAAAAGCATATTTATTCCCATCAAAGTGAGGAGGAACAACAAGAGAGTGTCCATGCTCCATGACAATAGGGGTCAAGGATCAGCTCAGAGATCAAAAAATCTCAAACAAAAGAGCTACTGGCTCTGATACCACTTGAACGGTTTTAAACCCCTTAAAACACAACCAGATTGGTTAGCCTAGATTAATTAGCCAAGTTGTTACTTAGTCAAATTATGCAATTCTAGGTTAAAGTAATCAAATAATCATATCAAAATAATAAAGCAGCAGAATAATAAAAAAAACACAATGATATGATTACCTAGGAAACCATACGGTAAAAACCTGGGGAGGATTTGACCTACCGATCCTCAAGGCAAACCTGAATCCATTATGAAAGAATCGAAGTTCATACAAAAGGACTACAAGCTCCCCACTCGACTTCCTAATGCTACCCACCAGTAGAACTTACTGACACGACCACGTGCAAGCTCCGAATCCACAGACTCCTTCTTTCTTGAATTCTTCAATCAGCTACAAGCACCCACGATTGATATTCTTTAAGCTTCAATGGTAGCAACCAAGTTGATCATCAAGATGTTGATACTATCTCTAACTTGAAAACCCTAAGCTTTGTGTAAAGGAAAGCTCCTCTAGATCTCACAAGAGATTTACACAAAATAGCAATGTATGAGCAACAATACAATTGGAGCAACTCTAAAAACGTAGCTAGGGTTTTGCCTTATATACCCAGGGCAAAAACATAAAACCCTAAACATTTAATGAGTTAGGGCTGAGTTGGAAATTCTGCAGAAAACGCAATCTGGTCGACTTTCGATTGATCGAGCCAGACCGAAATGCCCCAATGCATCTACGGTCTCTCGATTCCAACTTTACAATAATTAAACAACTTTGAGCACACTATAACAAGACTAAACATATCGTTTGGATCATGGTTTGCCAATATTACAAATTAGAGTTCTAAATACATAAATTCCTAAACCTTTAGAACCTAACAGAAGTTATTGGAAAAAAATACTTTGGCTGCTAGTTATTCACGAGTGTTAATGGATTTGAAAATGTGTTGAAAATTGACCTTCGGTAACCATCTCGATGATAACTTTTGAATGGTATGGAATTTTTAGACGCGGCCAGATTGTTTAAGAAAGTAAACATTCTGAACTTGAATTTGAACACAAATTTTTTATTTTTTCAATGGAATTCAAGAGAGTTATTATCGTTTTAATATGTCTCACCGTGTTACCCGAAATACGGATTCCAATTATGTGCCGAAAGGTGGGAGTAAAAATGGAAGTCAAACGTTTTGCTCACGAATTTGGCTTGGAAATATTTTTTATATATCGCGGATCAATCATCTTGAAATGAATTTTTGGGTAAATAATACGTTGGCTGCAAGTTATTCACGAGCGTAAATCGATTTGAAAATGTGTTGTAAAGTGACCTTCGGTAATTGTCTCAAAGATAACTTTTGAACGGTAAGGAATTTTTAGACGCGGCCTTGATGTTTTAGAAAGTACACATTCCAAGCTTGAATTTGAACACGAATTTTCTATTTTTTCAATGGAAATCAATAGATTTATTGCCGTTTCAATATGTCTCAACGTGTTACGTGAAATACGGTTTCCAATTATATACCGATAGAGGGGAGTAAAAATGGAAGTCATAATTTTCGCTCACGAATTTGGCTTGGAAATATTTTTCCTATACCGCAGGATCAATCATCTCGAAATGAACATTTCAGAGAAAAAAAAATAATTTGGCTGCTAGTTATTCATGAGTGTTAATGGATTTGAAAATGTGTAGAAAAGTGACCTTCAGTAACCGTCTCGAAGATAACTTTTGAATGGTAAGGAATTTTCAGACGCAGCCCGAATGTTTTAGAAAGTACACATTCTAAACTTGAATTTGATGATGAATTTTGTATTTTTTCGACGGAAATCAAGAGAGTTATTGTCGTTTGAATGTCTCTCACTGTCTTACCCGAAATATGGATTCCAATTATGTGTCGAAAGTAGGGAGTAAAAATGGAAGACAAACATTTCGCTCACGAATTTGGCTTGGAAATATTTTTCATATATCGTGGGTTCAATCATCTTGAAATGAAGTTTTGGGTAAAAAATACTTTGGCTGCAAGTTATTCGCGAGTGTTAATGGATTTGAAAATGTGTTAAAAAGTGACCTTCGGTAACCGTCTCAAAGATAACTTTTGAATGGTATGGAATTTTTAGACGCGGCCAGATTGTTTAGAAAGTAAACATTCTGAACTTGAATTTGAACACAAATTTTTTATTTTTTCAATGGAATTCAAGAGAGTTATTGTCGTTTGAATGTGTCTCACCATGTTACCCGAAATACGGATTCCAATTATGTGCCGAAAGGTGGGAGTAAAAATGGAAGTCAAACGTTTTGCTCACGAATTTGGCTTGAAAATATTTTTTATATATCACGGATCAATCATCTTGAAATGAATTTTTGGGTAAAAAATACGTTGGCTACTAGTTATTCACGAGCGTAAATCGATTTGAAAATGTGTTGTAAAGTGACCTTCGGTAATTGTCTCAAAGATAACTTTTGAAAGGTAAGGAATTTTTAGACGCGGCCTTGATGTTTTAGAAAGTACACATTCCGAGCTTGAATTTGAACACGAATTTTCTATTTTTTCAATGGAAATCAATAGATTTATTGCCGTTTCAATATGTCTCAACGTGTTATGTGAAATACGGTTTCCAATTATATGCCGATAGAGGGGAGTAAAAATGGAAGTCATAATTTTCGCTCACGAATTTGGCTTGGAAATATTTTTCCTATACCACGGGATCAATCATCTCGAAATGAACATTTCAGAGAAAAAAAATAATTTGGCTGCTAGTTATTCATGAGTGTTAATGGATTTGAAAATGTGTAGAAAAGTGACCTTCAGTAACCGTCTCGAAGATAACTTTTGAATGGTAAGGAATTTTCAGACGCAGCCCGAATGTTTTAGAAAGTACACATTCTGAGCTTGAATTTGATAACGAATTTTGTATTTTTTCGACGGAAATCAAAAGAGTTATTGTCGTTTGAATGTCTCTCACTGTCTTACCCGAAATATGGATTCCAATTATGTGTCGAAAGTAGGGAGTAAAAATGGAAGACAAACATTTCGCTCACGAATTTGGCTTGGAAATATTTTTCGTATATCGTGGGTTCAATCATCTTGAAATGAAGTTTTGGGTAAAAAATACTTCGGCTGCAAGTTATTCGCGAGTGTTAATGGATTTGAAAATGTGTTGAAAAGTGACCTTCGGTAACCATCTCGAAGATAACTTTTGTATGGTAAGGAATTTTTAGACGCGGCCAGAATGTTGAAGAAAGTACACATTCTGTGCTTGAAGTTGAACACAAATTTTGTATTTTTTCAATGGAATTCAAGAGAGTTATTGTCGTTTGAATGTGTCTCACTGTGTTACCCAAAATACGAATTCCAATTATGTGCCGAAAGGAGGGAGTAAAAATGGAAGTCAAACGTTTCACTCATGAATTTGTCTTGGAAATATTTTCCATATATCGTGGAATCATTCATCTTGAAATGATGTTTTGGGTAAAAAATACTTTGGATGCTAGTTATGCATGAGCGTTAATCGATTTGAAAATGTTTTGAAAAGTGACCTTCGATAACCGTCTCAAAGATAACTTTTGAACGGTAAGGAATTTTTGGACGCGGCCTTGATGTTTTAGAAAGTATACATTCTGACCTTGAATTTGAACACAAATTTTCTATCTTTTCAATGGAAATCAATAGAGTTATTGTCGTTTCAATATGTCTCAACGTGTTACCTGAAATACGGATTCCAATTATATGCCGATATAGGGGAGTGAAAATGGAAGTTATACGTTTCATTCATGAATTTGGCTTGGAAATATTTTTCCCCTACTGCGGGATCAACAATCTGGAAATGAAATTTTTGGAAAAAAAAACTTTGGCTGCTAGTTATTCACAAGTGTTAATGGATTTGAAAATGTGTTGAAAAGTGACCTTCGGTTACCGTCTCGAAGATAACTTTTGAACGGTAAGGAATTTTTAGATGCGACTAGAATGTTTAAGAAAGTACACATTCTGAACTTGAATTTGAACACAAATTTTGTATTTTTTCAATGGAATTCAAGAGAGTTATTGTCGTTTGAATATGTCTCACCGTGTTACCTAGAATACGGATTCCAATTATGTGCCAAAAGGGGGGAGTAAAAATGGAAGTCAAACGTTTCGCTCACGAATTTGGCTTGGGAATATTTTTTATATATCATGGATCAATCATCTTGAAGTGAATTTTTGGGTAAAAAATACTTTGGCTGCTAGTTATTCACGAGTGTTAATCGATTTGAAAATTTGTTGTAAAGTGACCTTCGGTAACCGTCTCAAAGATAACTTTTGAATGGTGAGGAATTTTTAGACGCGGTCGTGATGTTTTAGAAAGTACACATTCCGAGCATGAATTTGAACAAGAATTTTCTATCTTTTCAATGTAAATCGATAGAGTTATTGCCGTTTCAATATGTCTCAACGTGTTACCTGAAATACGGATTCCAATTATATGCCGATAGAAGGGAGTAAAAATGGAAGTCATAATTTTCGCTCACGAATTTGGCTTTGAAATATTTTTCCTATACCACAAGATCAATCATCGCGAAATGAAATTTTCGGAAAAAAATACTTTGGCTGCTAGTTATTCACGAGTGTTAATGGATTTGAAAATGTGTTGAAAAGTAACCTTCGGTGACCGTCTCGAAGATA
Organism: Quercus cerris; assembly: GCA_963669245.1. NCBI lineage: Eukaryota > Viridiplantae > Streptophyta > Magnoliopsida > Fagales > Fagaceae > Quercus > Quercus cerris. Next base: position 8,084,316 of record OY770012.1, read on the forward strand.
ACTTTTGAACGGTAAGGAATTTTTAGATGTGGTCAGAATGTTTTGGAAAGTACACATTCTAAGCTTGAATTTGAACATAAATTTTGTATTTTTTCAGTGGAATTCAAGAGAGTTATTGTCGTTTTGAATATATCTCACCGTGTAACTGAAATACGAATTCCTATTATGTGCCGAAAGGAGGGACTAAAAATGGAAGACAAACGTTTCGCTAACGAATTTGGCTTGGAAATATTTTTCATATATCGTGGGATCAATCATCTTGAAATGAAGTTTTGGGTAAAAAATACTTTGGCTGCAAGTTATTCACAAGTGTTAATGGATTTGAAAATGTGTTGAAAAGTGACTTTCGGAAACCATCTCGAAGATAACTTTTGCACGGTTAGGAATTTTTAGACGCGGCCACAATGTTTAAGAAAGTACACATTCTGAGCTTGAATTTGAACACAAATTTTTTATTTTTTCAATGGAATTGAAGACAGTTATTGTCGTTTGAATGTCTCTCACTGTGTTACTCAAAATACGAATGCCAATTATGTGCTGAAAGGAGGGAGAAAAAATGGAAGTCAAACGTTTCGCTCACGAACTTGGCTTGGATATATTTTCCATATATCCCGGGATCATTCATCTTAAAATGAAGTTTTGGGAAAAAAATACATTGGATGTTAGTTATTCATGAGTGTTAATCGATTTGAAAATGTGTTGAAAAGTGACTTTTGGTAACCGTCTCAAAGATAACTTTTGAATGGTAAGGAATTTTTGGACGCGGCCTGGATTTTTTAGAAAGTACACATTCTGAGCTTGAATTTGAACACAAATTTTCAATGTTTTCAATGGAAATCAATAGAGTTATTGTCATTTCCATATGTCTCAACATGTTACCCGAAATATGGATTCCAATTATATGCCGATAGAGGGGAGTAAAATTGGAAGTCAAACGTTTCTCTCACGAATTTGTCTTGGAAATATTTTTCCTATACTGCGGGACCAATAATCTCGAAAAGAAATTTTTGGAAAAAATTACTTTGCCTGCTAGTTATTCACAAGTGTTAATGGATTTGAAAATATGTTGAAAAGTGACATTCAGTAACCGTCTCGAAGATAACTTTTCAATGGTCAGGAATTTTAGACGTGGCCAGAATGTTTTAGAAAGTACACATTCTGAGCTTGAATTTGAACACAAATTTTGTATTTTTTCAACGGAAATCAAGAGAGTTATTGTCGTTTGAATGTGTCTTACCGTGTTACCCGAAATATGGATTCCAATTATGTGCCGAAAGGAGGGGGTAAAAATGGAAGACAAACGTTTCACTCACGAATTTGGCTTGGAAATATTTTTCGTATATTGTGGGGCCAATCATCTTGAAATGAATTTTTGGGTAAAAAATACTTTGGATGCTAGTTATTCACGAGTGTTAATGGATTTGAAAATGTGTTGAAAAGTGACCTTCGGTAACCGTATCAAAGATAACTTTTGAACGACAAGGAATTTTTAGACGCGGCCTTGATGTTTTAGAAAGTACACATTCTGAGCATGAATTTGAACACAAATTTTTTATTTTTCAATGGAGTTCAAGAGAGTTATTGTCGTTTGAATGTGTCTCACTGTGTTACCCGAAATACGAATTCCAATTATGTGCCGAAAGGAGGGAGTAAAAATGGAAGTCGAACGTTTCGCTCACGAATTTGTTGGAAGTATTTTCCATATATCGCGGGATCATTCATCTTGAAATGAATTTTTGGGTAAAAAATACTTTGGATGCTAGTTATTCGTGAGCGTTAATCGATTTGAAAATGTGTTGAAAAGTGACCTTCGGTAATCGTCTCAATGATAACTTTGGAACGGTAAGGAATTTTTGGACGCGGCCTTGATGATTTAGAAAGTAGACAGTCTGAGCTTGAATTTGAACATGAATTTTCTATCTTTTCAATGGAAATCATTAGAGTTATTGCCGTTTCAATATGTCTCACTGTGTTACCTGAAATATGGATTCCAATTATACGCCGATAGAGGGGAGTAAAAATGGAAGTCAAATGTTTCGCTCACGAATTTGGCTTGGAAATATTTTTCCTATACCGCGGGATCAATCATCTCAAAATAAAATTTTTTGAAAAAAAGATACTTTGGCTGCTAGTTATTCACGAGCGTTAATCGATTTGAAAATGTGTTGAAAAGTGACCTTCGATAACCGTCTGAAAGATAACCTTTGAACGGTAGGGAATTTTTGGACGCGACCTTGATGTTTTTTAAAGTACACATTCTAAGCTTGAATTTGAACACAAATTTTCTATCTTTTCAATGGAAATCAATAGAGTTATTGTCGTTTCAATATGTCTTAACGTGTTACCTGAAATACGGATTCCAATTAGATACCGATAGAGGGGAGTTAAAATGGGAGTCATAATTTTCGCTCACGAATTTGGCTTGGAAATATTTTTCCTACACTGCGGGACCAATCATCTCGAAATGAAATTTTTGGAAAAAAATACTTTGGCTGCTAGTTATTCACCAGTGTTAATGGATTTGAAAATGTGTTGAAAAGTGACCTTCAGTAACCATCTCGAAGATAACTTTTGAACGGTAACGAATTTTTAGACGCGGCTAGAATGTTTTAGTAAGCACACATTCTGAGCTCGAATTTGAACGCAAACTTTGTATTTTTTCAATGGAAATCATGAGAGTTGTTGTCGTTTGAATCTGTCTCACCGTGTTTCTCGAAATATGGATTCCAATTATGTGCCGAAAGGAGGGAGTAAAAATGGAAGACAAACGTTTCGCTTACGAATTTGGCTTGGAAATATTTTTCATATATCGCGGGATCAATCATCTTGAAATGAAGTTTTGGGTAAAAAATACTTTGGCTGCTAGTTATTCACAAGTGTTAATGGATTTGAAAATGTGTTGAAAAGTGACTTCAGTAACCGTCTCGAAGATAACTTTTGAACGGTAATGAATTTTTAGACACGGCCAGAATGTTTAAGAAAGTACACATTCTGAGCTTGAATTTGAACATAAATTTTGTATTTTTTCAATGGAATTCAAGAGAGTTATTGTCGTTTGAATATGTCTCATTGTGTTACCCAAAATACGAATTCCAATTATGTGCCGAAAGGAGGGAGTAGAAATGGAAGTCAAACGTTTCGCTCACGAATTTGGCTTGGATATGTTTACCATATATCGTGGGATAATTCATCTTGAAATGAAGTTTTGGGTAAAAAATACTTTTGATGCTAGTTATTCATGAGCGTTAATCGATTTGAAAATATGTTGAAAAGTGACCTTCGGTAACCGTCTCAAAGATAACTTTTGAACGGTAAGGAATTTTCGGACGCAGCCTTGATGTTTTAGAAAGTACACATTCTGAGCTTGAATTTGAACACAAATTTTCTATCTTTTCAATGGAAATCAATAGAGTTATTGTCATTTCAATATGTCTCAACGTGTTACCTGAAATATGGATTCCAATTATATGCCGATAGAGGGGAGTAAAAATGGAAGTCAAACGTTTCTCTCACGAATTTGTCTTGGAAATATTTTTCCTATACCACGGGACCAATAATCTCGAAATGAAATTTTTGGAAAAAATTACTTTGGCTGCTAGTTATTCACGAGTTTTAGTGGATTTGAAAATGTGTTGAAAAGTGACCTTCAGTAACCGTCTCGAAGATAACTTTTCAATGGTATGGAATTTAGTCGTGGCCAAAATGTTTTAGAAAGTACACATTCTGAGCTTGAATTTGAACATAAATTTTGTTTTTTTTCAACAGAAATCAAGAGAGTTATTGTCGTTTGAATGTGTCTTACCGTGTTACCCGAAATACGGATTCCAATTATGTGCCGAAAGGAGGGAGTAAAAATGGGAGACAAACGTTTCGCTCATGAATTTGGCTTGGAAATATTTTTCATATATTGCGGGATCAATCATCTTGAAATGAAGTTTTGGGTAAAAAATACTTTAGCTGCTAGTTATTCACGAGTGTTAATGGATTTGAAAATGTGTTGAAAAGTGAGCTTCGGTAACCGTATCGAAGATAACTTTTGAACGGTAAGGAATTTTTAGACGCAACCAGAACGTTTAAGAAAATACACTTTCTGAGCTTGAATTTGAACACAAATTTTGTATTTTTTCAATGGAATTCAAGAGAGTCATTGTCATTTGAATGTGTCTCACTGTGTTACCCGAAATACGAATTCCAATTATGTGCCGAAAGGAGGGAGTAAAAATAGAAGTCAAACGTTTCGCTCACGAATTTGGGTTGGAAATATTTTCCATATATCACAGGATCATTCATCTTGAAATGAATTTTTGGGTAAAAAATACTTTGGATGCTAGTTATTCGTGAGCGTTAATCGATTTGAAAATGTGTTGAAAAGTGACCTTCGGTAACCGTCTCAAAGATAACTTTTGAACGGTTAGGAATATTTGGACGTGGCCTGGATGTTTTAGAAAGTACACATTCTGAGCTTGAATTTGAACATGAATTTTCTATCTTTTCAATGGAAATCAATAGAGTTATTTTCGTTTCAATATGTCTCAATGTGTTACCTGAAATATGGATTCCAATTATATGCCGATAGAGGGAAGTAAAAATGGAAGGCAAATGTTTCGCTCACGAATTTGGCTTGCCAAGCTTTTTCTACAATCCCATTGCCAACCAGGGGCCTGCAAAGGCCCTGATCAAATCCTCCAAACACTTCCAAAATCTTGCCCTGCCATTTACGTTAGGAGGGCCATAAATCGAAAGAAAGAGTCAAGGTGAGGAAGGAGGATCATAATAGACTAGAGATGCAATAACATTTTTGTCAGAGTACACAATCTTTAAATCCACACCAGCTTTCCAAAAAATGGCTAGACCTCCATATTTACCAGCAGGATCCACACAAAACTTATCTACAAAACCTATACTTGAGAGAATATTTTCAATCCTACGTGACTGATGTTAGAAGTTCTCTATATGGCATAACTATATTGCTCATTTTGTGGCATACCATAAGAATTACATTTGAAAAATTAATTTCAATTATATCATATGTTACTGACAAGAAAAAAAAGGAAGGAAAACTCAGGAAAAATTTAACTACTAATATTAATTGCAATTACATCACGTTTTAGCATTTTAATATTATTTAATTAAAATGAATAAATATAACAACATAAATATAAAGATATGAAAGTTAATATAGAAGAAGGGTGTTCTTTCGGGTAGAGTTTTGGGCTTAAACACTTTGTGCATAATTTGTTATAGTCATACGACATTTGTTGAGAAGTTATATCCAGGGGGAGATAAGTCAGAGAATGTCTATTCTGGTTACAAAGATTAGCCAAGAGTGTCGCACCTCAATCCCAATTGTGTTGTCTAATTGTTCTTCAAAATAATAATGTTTAGAAGTATTTATTCAGTTTCTCTTTATATTATTTCCATTACTATCATGTTTCCACTATCACATCTCATGTTCCTAAACAAAACCAACCACCTTATTGCCATTATATCTCACACCTAAAAAATACTGGTCATTCAAATCTCTTGACTCACACATTATGAATGTGAAATACGAAAGGCTAGTATACATGGCACTGTATGAAGGGAATAAATCAAAATATAACAAAAAAATAATTAGTTTTCTTCCGGAGAAACCAGTCAGCAAAATGAAATTTTGCTCAATAAAAGAAAAAAAAAATCAGACTCCCTTCTTATTTAAAATCAAGTCTTATTAATATATGACTTTCTAAAATTAAAATAATATTCAAATGCAAATCGAAACTTGTTAGGTTCTAAATGTTTAGAACAATTGGCAAAATTGAACACAAACTTGTTTAGATATAGATCTTAGAGTCTATAGGTTTTATCAGACAATGCTCAAGGTGATTCAAGTCAAGATTCAAGAACATACAAGCTGTAAGAAGAAGACTTCATATTATGCCTGGTTTGATTGATCGAAGAACAGGCTCGATCAATCAAAAATCGTATCTGCAAAATTTTAAGTCGGCCCAAACAGCAGCTTAAGCCCATTAAGGATTAAGGTTTCAAATCTACTTCTCCCACTATATAAAGGAAACCCTAAGCCACGTTTTTGAGACTGAAGAAAGAGAGATTAGAGTGCCTCTTGTGCCTCTTTTGGTTTTAAGGTTTTGTACCCAAACCTCTCTAAAGTCTTGGTTGCTTGAGAGTTGTATTGTTGCTCATATTGCTGTTTTGTGTAAATTTCTTGTGAAATTTAGAGGAGCTTTCCTTTACACAAAGCTTAGGGTTTTCAAGAAGGAGATGTTATCTACACCTTGATGATTAACTCAGTTGCTGCCATTGAAACTTAAAGAAAAACAAGTGTGGGTGCTTGTATCTGGTGGTGAATCCAAGAAAGAAGGAGTCCGTGGTCTCAGAGCTTGCACGTAGTCATGTTAGTAAGTTCTACTGGTGGGTAGCAATAAGAAGTCGAGCGTGGGGGCTTGTAAGTCTTATTGTATGAATTTCGATTCTTTCAAGATAGTGAGTTCAAGTTTACCTTAAGGATAGCTAAGTCAAATCCTCCCCAATTTTTTACCGTGTGATTTCCTAGGTTATCATATTATTGTGTTATTTACTTTTCTGCTACTTTATACTTGATATGATTATGTGTTTGTGATAACCTAAATTTGCATAATTTGACTAAGTTAATCACTTGGCTAATTAACTAGGTTAATCCGATTGTGTTAAGAGGTCTAAAAACTGTACAAGTGGTATCAGAGTAGGTAGCTCTTTTGTTGTAGATCTTTTGATCTCTGAGCTGATCCTTGACCCTTGTTATCATGAATAATTTGAAGTGTCTCTCTGCTCATGTTTGTGATGATTTGAATAAAAAGGACACTGTTGTTTCTGTTGATATTATTGATGCTTGTGAAACGCTTCATAAGGAATTAGTGAAATCTATTAAAATTGTGAAGAAATTCAAGGAAGAGTTAAAATTGGCTAATCTTGAAAAAGAGGATTTGATTGTGAGATTAGATTAGTCTAATAAAAAGAATAAATTTTTAAGAAATCAAATTTCCTTTCAAGATGAGAAGATGAAAAGCTTGGAAAAAGAGTTAGTTGAATCAAAAGCTAAAATTGAAAATTTGACTAGTACCAAGCGTGTTGTAGAAAACAGAAGTGTTTGTGTTTCTTTTAAGCCTAAAACTAAGAAAGTTTATATCCCTCCTTTCAAGAGGAATAATAAAGAAAAAGCTTATTTTGTTAGGTTAGACAAAAGTAAAAGTTCTGATGTAGACGCTGAAGTTTCTAAACCTATGTCTAAACCTACTGTCGGAGAGCATAATAAATTTGTTTTTGTGCCTACCTGTCACATTTGTGGTGTCGTTGGTCATATTAGACCAAATTGTTCTTTGTTGAGGCAAAAACCAAAATTTGAGACTAGATTTGTTGTTAAGAATACTGATGTTCCTAAATTTGTTCCTGTCTACCACTTTTGTGGTGTCCATGGTCACATTCGTCCTAATTGTCATAAATTGAAATTTAAACATTCTGTGTTTCAATCTAGGATATGTGATGATATGTTTCCTGCCATAAGTCCATATAAATTGTTTCATATGCTTTTGAAAAATTTGAGCTTATTGGCTTGTGAAAGGAATTTGCAGGATTTTAGTATTTCTCAGAAAATTGGTGTAATCCCTCAAATACACTCTGGTTCTCATGGTATTTTACTTACAAAGCCGAAGACTCGTGCTAGATGGGTGAGAAAAGATTCTCTAAGGTGAGTGTTGCTGACTTGTCCCTGATTTAATTCTTTCAATTATTTGTAGACATGTTTTGTTTCTGTTTTTGGTCGTGTTTTTTTTAGGTTGTTTTTTATTAAAAAAAAAATCCAAAAACATTGAAAATTTTTCAAAAAGACAAAAATATTTTATTTTGTGTCTTGTTTTATTTGTTTTTCAGGATTACATGAGTTATGATATCTCTCTCTTGATTTCGAACATACTTGAAATTGTGGAGAAACTTGAATAGTATGTGTTATATAATTGCTAAGCTTTTTCTGATTTTGTGTGAGTATGTACTAGTTTGTACATGTACTCAAGGGTTAATTAAGAAATTTATATTTCTTGTTTTTGTACCGTTTATAGCTTAGTTAAGCACTGTCATGCATTACATTTGCATTTTTAATCATTTAGCATAATGTGTGCTTTTTGTTTTTGGTCATAAATTTTTTAAAACGAAAAAGATTTTTGTGTTTTGTATTTCACATCTTGGATTTGTAATCAAGGATTGGCCATATCATTTTTACATAACAAGTTTATGTACCTTGTTTAGCTTGGATGAGCTTATTTAATGCACTTAACTAGTTGAAGTTTTGTAGTGCATGTTGTGTGGGAAAGATGTTTATGGTGTTTACTACGTTGTCTTAATCTTGAAGTCACATGTTATTTGACTGTCGGACTTGATCCTTTTGAGAAAGGCATAAATAACCATCTCACCACTATTTACTAGCCAATCATGAATACCTTAGTGCATATCGTAAGATTCTGTACTCGAGAAAGTGTAGCACATACACAAAAAGAACATAAGGTGTAGCCTCAGTTTAATTGCTTAATGCTTAAAATTGGTGTGTACTATTAGGCTTGATGCCAAATCACATAATTAAAATTGGTGTGTATATTATGAGGCAAAATTCAAGAAACTTACATGATTGCAAACTTATGTTCTAGGAGATGTGGGAGTTATATGATGTAACTCTTTAGGTAATAGTCTATTTTAAATTCTATGTGATGAATTTTGTAGACTTTGTGATTGATTTCTATTCACATATCACCTCACATGTATCTCAAGTTTTTGCTAGTTGCACACACTAGACAAGTTACTCTTTGTTAAACTTGGTAAATTTTATTATGTGTGATCTTGTTGTGGCCATCCAAGATTAAAAGTTCTTTGATCTTAATGCAAAATGTGTTTAAAGTTTGAGATATTGGAAATTTTAGAGCTTGAATGTACCTGAATTGGAGATTTTGTTCAATTGGGTTAAAATTGATGAAATTGGCTTGTTGTTTTGATGTAATTGATCATTCTTATTTGTTCTCTCTCATGTGTAATGGTCAATTTGTCAATTTATTTCAAAACATTCAAGTGTTTTTCAATTTTTTTTGGGGTTTTTGTTAGAAACTCTATGCTCAAGCCAATTTTGTAAATTTAAACTTATATTGAACTTAGTTTCACTGCATTAGAACATGCATCATGACATATTTTTCATGTATCATGTATGTTTAGGATTCACATGCATTGCATTGTTTTTGTATCCATCTTGCAATTTTGTAGTCATATCTCTCATTGTTTTCATACATAACATGCATACACTTTGCTACATTGGGTACACAACTAGATTTAAAATTTGATTGATTAATTTTTGAGTTATGTACTTTCTAGTATATGCTATTTTTATGTGTGAACTGCAGAAAATATTTTTCTTAAGGAGATATGATGGATAATCAATGTGCCAATATTTCTCAACTCATGCAACTATTTATGGGTCACATAGTGTCATGTTTGCATTTATTGAAAGAGAGAATATTTTTCTTCATGTGTATCCTTACCTTAGTTTTTAACTTTGGTTTGTGTTTTTCCCCCCCTCCTAATTTTTCCCCAAACTGTTTTTCCCAACACTTGTTTTGTTTTTCTTATTTTTATAAGGGGATAAACTTATTTTTGACCTTTGTTGTTTATAGGGGGAGTTGTCTCTATTTTCTATAGAGTTGAATTGTCTTGTGTTCCCTTCGTTCTCTATTTCCTCTTACTCTTTTGTTGAGTTGTTACTCTTTGTCTGAGTTATCTTTGTCAATACGTGACAAAAAAGGGGGAGGTTTAGATGAAATGTGGGAATATGTGTGGAAAATACAAGAATGTTTTGTTTAGGGGAAGTTAATATTGTTTTTGATGTATCTAACTTAAGGGGAGAGTTAGTTTGCATATTTGTTGATTTACTGTTTTTTTGTCACACATGCGTTTATGCGTTTTGTTTAGTGTTTCAGGAAATATACAGGTTGATTCAATTGAGTTGCTGTCTACACTTGTAACTGATAGATAGTAGTTAGGTTGAATTTGTTGTAATGCGCATTTTATTGTATTGAGTTGTTCTTGTATTTGAGCATTTCATTTTGTATGAAAGTTTTGTCACGAATTATCAAATGGGGAGTTTGTTTGGTTCTAAATGTTTAGAACAATTGGCAAATCGTAAACACAAACTTGTCTAGACATAGATCTTAGAGTCTATAGGTTTTATTATACAATGCTCAAGGTGATTCAAGTCAAGATTCAAGAACATACAAGCTGTAGGAAGAAGACTTCATATTCTGCCTGGTTCGATCGATCGAAGAATAGGCTCGATCAATCGAAAATAATATCTGTAGAATTTTAAGTCGGCCTAAAGAGTAGCTTAAGCCCATTAAGGATTAGGGTTTCAGATCTACTTCTCCCACTATATAAAAGAATTCCTAAGCCATGTTTTTGAGACTGAAGAGAGAGATTAGAGTGTCTCTTGTGCCACTTTTGGTTTTAGGGTTTTGTACCCAAACCTCTCTAAAGTCTTGATTGCTTAAGAGTTGTATTGTTGCTTATATTGCTGTTTTGTGTAAATCTCTTGTGAGATCTAGAGGCGCTTTCCTTTACACAAAACTTAGAGTTTTCAAGAAGGAGATGTTATCTACACGTTGTTGATCAACTCAGTTGCTGTCATTGAAACTTAAAGAAAAACAAGCGTGGGTGCTTGTATCTGGTGGTGAATTTGAGAAAGAATGAGTCTATGGTCTCGGAGCTTGCACATGGTCATATTAGTAAGTTCTACTGGTGAGTAGTAATAAGAAGTCGAGCGTAGGAGCTTGTAAGTCTTATTGTATGAACTTCGATTCTTTCAAGATAGTAGGTTCAAGTTTATCTTGAGGGTAGCTAGGTCCAATTCTCCCCAGGTTTTTACCGTGTAGTTTCTTGAGTCATCATATCATTGTGTTATTTACTTTTCCGCTGCTTTATACTTGATATGATTATGCGTTTGTGATAACCTAGATTTGCATAATTTGACTAAGTTAATTACTTGGCTAATTAACTAGGTTAATCCGGTTGTGTTAAAGGGTCTAAAAACCGTACAAAACTCATTGTATCAACTATCTACAAATAAATAAGAATTTATTTAAAAGATAAAATTTAAGTACAGTATCTTAGGTACTATTTCCTAGGTTTCCTTTTTAAAATTCAGTTATGTGACTACTTAACTAAAAAAATATACTTCTATCTCATGAATAAAAATCCACATGGCTGAATTTTAAGAAAGGAACCTAAGGAACAACACCTAAGTACTGTACCTAAGTCTTGCCCTTATTTAAACTTTTCTAATAAACGTAACAATTTATTTTTATTTACTTTGACAGACATGTTCTATTAGTTATCGTTTGAATCATTATTTACGTGCTATATATTATTTTCGTAGGGAAGCGATTGTAGACCATTTATGGGACGGTGCTTGGCATAAATTATTTCTAGAGTCATTTCTATACCAACGAAATTTAGGAAGTGCCCCCACCCCCCCCCCAAAAAAAAATAATAATCATTTTACCACAATTTTTATCATTGGCTTTTTCTTTGGTCTAGAATTTCTGTTGCCGTGCTTGACTGCTTGTGCTCATATTGGCTGAAGTAAACATCAAGTTCTTGATGAATTAGGATCTATTTTGAACAAAACCATTTTATGGTTTAAGTTAAATATTACAAACCTAAAAATAGATTTGAAGTCACATTACTTGAAATTTGAAATGGAGTGGTATAAAGTAAAACTAAAGAACGGATTCTCTCCATTTTATCTGAATTTGTAGATGGTGTTTAATGAAGGCCAAGCCTAAGAAAATGAGTTTTATCTGCCAATCAAAAGCATTTCTGTTCGACCACTTCCTTGAAGCTATTGGATCAAATTGATATTTAAAAGGTAAAATATGATTAGCTCGACAGTTAGACGTGCATCTTTTGTGACAGTTGAATAGAGTGACCAGGATGCAATGGTCAACAATTTATTTTTTAAACCCTTGCATGATCCACGTGGGTTTCCAAAGAAATACAAATCGCATTTTTAGTCTTGGGGTTTTAAGTTTTTTAAAATTATAATCCAGTTATTAAATTAAGTGTTGAGGCATGGTTCCCGTTGGCAGTGTTCAAGCTTACTCCAGTGGTGAAGGTAGAGAAAAGATGAAAGGTTCTATAGAGTTGGCTTTTCTTTTTCTCAGTTTAGGTGTTCTTTTTTTTTTTTTTTTTTTTTTTTTGAATTTAAATCATAAACAAGTTTGTTCTAAAAATAAATCATAAACAAGTTTTAAAATAAGATATGATATGTTAACCCTGCAGTGTTGTACAGATCGATCCTCACAAGCACTTGTCAACTCTATCCCGAATAAAACAGGCAACACTTTGTTATGGATCCGAGTTCAGAGTACATAATATGGAGCATGCCACAACAGTTTGTAACTCTACCATTAATTACTGGCCGGAAATTATTTTCGGACCCGTTAAATTTTTACTTTTTTATTTAATGAATGCAATAAGATTTGAATTTATGATATATGCTCTATAATGATTCTTGTTATCATCGGTACTAATTAACTCAAATGATAAAATCATAAATCTTTTATCTTCGAATAAAAGACTTGGATTTTAATTAAAATTTTAAACTAATTTCTGAAAAATTTTGTTGAGTTAATCATAGTTAGTACCATACATCAACAATTAAGTAAATTTGAAAAATTAAATGGAACTAATTTTTTCTGATCATCTAGATAAGATTGAGTATGTTATTGAGTTTGACATTCTCAAAAGAGATGTATCAAAATATTTTGAGGATGATAAATTTGTTGGACATTTTTTGTTTGCATTCATGGAATATGATATTACAATTTTATTGGAAGAACATGTACATGCTTATCTCACTTGTGTTTCAAAAATGATAATGATTTTTGTGGTATCCAATCTCTTAGTTATTCAAATTATTGATTTATAAGGTTTTACAGAATTTTCATTATCTATCTAGTTTGAGAGACTTTGAAGGAGTCGTTGTACGTGCTTGTAAAGATCACTTGTCTTCTTGCGTCGGTAGAGAATTCACATGATTTGCTGTGCTAATTGTCCTAAGGTGAATTGTCAGAACATTATTGCTGCATATCACATGCGATCATAACATCCTTTTTGGCTTTTTCTCAAGAAATTATTATTGGATATCACACTTTCTTGTTGGACATCACATACTCACATTATTGTGTTTTTTGAATTGCCTCACATTCTTCCAGAGAAATTATTATTGCCTCACATACTCACATCCTTTTTGCCTCACACCAAAATATCCACTATGGACGATACTAACATAAACTCACAACCCGAAAGCCTATTAATAGGATAAGAAGAGCTAGTTATTTTTAAAAATTTATTAATTATATAATATATTTTAAATATGTATATATTTATATATTAAATATATGAATGAGTCGGGTTGGGTTTGGTGGGTTTGAAATTTTATGACCCAAATCCAACCCGACCCACTATCAAAATTTTTTTGTAACCAACCCTATCCCCAGGTCACGTGGCCTCCTGTGTTGTATTTTTATTTATATTTTCTTTAACGAGGTGCAAAAGAAAATTATAATATTTCTATATAATTCATCTTTAACTCAAAAAAAATAGTACAATACTATATAAGTAGTAATTATACTATATGTACTGTACCTTAGTCCAATAATACAGTACTTTTTTATTAAAAAAAAAAAAAACTGTATACTTGTCATGGTTAGCATTATTAATTATTATATATAAATAATTAGCGGTCTCTTGATGGTAATGCATTACGAAATAATAATTTTGTATTTTTGACTTTGTTAATTGTTTCTTAATACTAAAAGGATATTTATTTGAATTTTCATGATGTTTTTATTATTTATATTCTGGCCCTTTAATTCGAAATCCTGTCCGCCCCTGTGCATATGGTATGGATATGGAGGAATCAGAGCTGGAGCACCTTCTGGACCACCTTTACGTGCTTGGTAAAATCCTGTCCGTCCCTGTGCATATGGTATTGATATGGACAATCAGAGCTGGACCACCTTTACCCAAACGTGCTTGGTAACGTTTATTCTACAAATTGCTATGTATATAAAAAAAAAAGAAAAAGAAAAAAAAGATGACGTAATGATACTGGAGAAATGTTGACGTAATATTATGAGATATAGTTGCAGTAGTTTTCACATATTATATATATCCTTATGGGCTTCATTTGATTGCTGCGAGAACCATACATCGCATTAGCCGTTGATAGTTTGCACTTCATTGTTTCTGCTGCAACTGCAACGCAATTAATAACTGAGGTAGGCTTTCATACCGTTTCTTATTCAAGTTCCTTTGTCTGTCTATCTATTTATTTAGTTTCTCGTTTTAAGTTTTTGTAATGCCTGTGAGTTTCGACCTTTACTGGTTACATCTGCTAATAGGTTTAAGTCTGTTTTAAATGTTTATACAGCTAATATATAATATTTTCATAACAATTTCACAACAAAGCTCAAGAGTAAATATTAATTCGTTTGTTGGAACTACTCCTGCTTCTGAAGTCTGAACTTGTCGCTTTTTAGTCCATTCAGTAAAAGGCATGCAATAGAGCCAATTTGAAATGTAGTAATGAACAAGACTGGTGTTGCTTTAACGGCAACAACCTTGTTCACAGTCTCTAATTTTCGTTTAAATTTTGCTCCATCACGGAAATTATCATCCAAGTCTACACATCAATTTTATAAAATAGCAGAAACTCAACTCAGAGTAGTATGAGCTTCAACGAGTGGTTGACTCATTGAAAGGAGATCTGAAATCTCTCTCCTTAAGCATTCTACAAAGAGAGGTTCTAGAACTATAATTTTTTTTTTTTTTTGTTACAACTTTGACAAATTATAAGTAGTTACCTATTATTTTCACATAGATCTACTATTTTTTTTTCCCACCACTCACAGTTTGCTACCACATCACATGCAATTGTGGCAAAGTTGTGGTTAAAAAAATTTGTGGGCATAGATTTTCTCTTCTATAAATGCATTTTTATTTTATTTTTTACATTTGACAATTTAATTTTGTAGACATTAATGCATTAATTCATGATTAAATTACAAATTAATTTGAGTATCAAAGTAACATTTTTTTTTAATCAAACATTTAAAGTCTGCTTTTGATAATGAATGTCCTAAGCGTAGAAGTTAAGGGTAATAACACTTTTTATCTTGAGGCATGGAGAAATGACACTATACAGGAAAAGACACTCACCTCTCTTGAAGTTTTAAGAAAATAACACTCCCCATCCCACTTCCATTAATATTAGTAACAGATTTTCCAAAATTTTCAAATATTCTCTTTATCAAAGTTTAACCATAATTAGTAAAAGAGCTTATTATAAAGGGTTTTACTAATGTATATCTTTAGGGAATAGGTTAGTAAACCATTTTAAGAAAAAAATTTATCAGGAATTGAAAAAGTTGTCAAACTTTTTAATAGCTTTTTCAATTCACGAATTTTATTTTATTTTTTTCTAAAATAGATTGTTAAGGTATGTCTTTAGGGTATACATTAACCGAATTTCCCCCATTAAAAAAAAAAAAGGCCTTTTTTTTTTTTTTTTTTGACAAACAACAAGTCAACTTAAATTAAAGACTAAGCTACATATTGAACTGATATTATTCGAGTTTGAATTATTAAACATAAGTGCTTACTATCTCAATATGCTAATTAAGATTTTTTGCTAATTATCATTACTTGATAAAGCGTTGTTCTTTTCATATATATATATATAGATATATTACTAAGTAAATATATCTTAACAACCCTCCCTTCCCAAACACATACATGAACTACAATTCCAAAAGCCAAAAAAAGAAAAAAAAAATGATGAGTCTTAATTTTTTTAGTTGCACCTCACCAAGGCAATGTTAGCTTTAGACAATTTAACTCTATAAGGGAGGGTAATTTTGGAAATTTGCCCTTAACCAAAGAGCGGGTTAGCATACAACATTTTTAACATCAATTTTAAAGAATCAAAGCAAATAGATCTCAATAGGGGAAAGTGTTTTTCCTCTATAGGTTTGGGGTGGAGTGTCAGTCTTCCAAACATCAAAGGAGAGAAGTGTAATCACCCCTTAGAAAAATAAAGTTAAACTATATAAATATATCCAAAAAAGTACACAAAACCACAATAATTTTATGCATGTAAACCTATAAATCATAAACAAGTATATTTTCTTCTTTAAAAAATATACATTATAGCTCATAATTGAACCTGAACACATTACCCTATTCTTTAAAGTAATCTTTCTGTTTATGAAAATCACTCGTTTTCTACCATTGTAAAGTTTTTTGAGTATTAATTTGCACACCAATTAAGAAATACGCCATTTTGGATGTATTTCTATGGTTGTCTTAATTCTCAAATAATTATATGCATTTTTATTCATGAAAATAAGAGTTTTTTTTTGTTGGCATATTTCACTTATTTGTCGTAGCTTATCTGAATATTGTTTATCAAAATACATAGTTTTTAATAAATTTAAAGTTAATGTGGGACAAATAGCTAAAAACTATCTTATTTTTAAAAGAGTTAAAAGTTAAATAATGTACAAAAAAAATTTGAGACAAAAAGTAAAAAAGCTTTTTCCAAACACACTCTAAGGATATTATAAATTTTATTATATAAGTTTTATACATATATGCATGTGTCAATTTCATAATAAAAAAATGTGATTGATAAATTTATTTATCTTATCAGTTTTCCATGTATTTGATAGTTAAGTGAAAAATGCAAAGAAGTTACTACCTAAACACACACACACACACACACACACACACACACACACACACACACACACACACACACACACACTCTCTCTCTCTCTCTCTCTCTCTCTCTCTCTCTCTCATATAACTTGTTGAGTGATTGTGTGATTGAAGAAGGGGGGGGGGGGGAATAAAAAGAACTAGCAAAAAAAAAAAAACACAATCGGGCTTAACGACCTATGTCAACAAGTGAAAGTCATTGACAACTACATCTTGTCTATTAAGTAGTTCAATTTTCAATTAGCCAAAAATAAGATTTATGTACTAAATACCTCTAGGTTAACCTTAGGCTAACCTTAGGTTAGTTTGCTTGTTATAAAAACTATTAGTTTGGGATTCTTGGACCATAATATCTCCAACATATATATAGTGGGGGGAGATTTGATGACACAAAGACAAGCTAAAAATACACGTGCATCCATTTAAAATAAAAATGTATATTGATGGCCCTAATAGTTGTATGTATGTATGTGTCTAAAATGATGTGTTTATCCTATGTGTCTCGTTCTAATTAAAAAATCATTTAAATTATTATGGTTTCTCCATGTGAAATTCTATTAAAAATTTTCAAAAATTTTGAAATTTTATTTTGAAATGTTAATAAATCTTTCAATAAATTAAAAAAGAGTTATTAAAAACAAGTTGTGTGATATTTTGCAATTAGAAAAATGCTAAAGCTACTACAAATTTTACCACAAAAAACATACAAACCTAAGTGTCGATTTATGTTTTTTTTAAAGGTTAAAAAATGGGCTTCTTGTTAGATTTGTTGTTGTCATTTGGGATAGTTTTTGTTATTTTTTAGGCTATTAATTTTTGAGGATCAAGAATTATGTTTGGAGGGGCTAAGTTAAATTTTTTAAGGCTGAAATTCTAAATCAACCTTTTATATATGCATTTTTTACTATTTTTTAAACCTTGTTTTTGTGGGGGGGGGGGGGGGGGGGGGGGCGGAATAGCCCCTATAGGACTGGCTCACAATCATTTAGGTTTCTTGGATTGGATCATGTGCTTGCTTATATATATATATATAGAGAGAGAGAGAGAGAGAGAGAGAGAGAGAGAGAATCATGTGCTTGTTCAACTCCCCATCTCTTGGTCTCAACTATTTTACCAAACCACCCCATAAGTTTTTTAATCTTTGGGACATTTTAAACCTTAAATATTATAATGTAAGGTTGATGCAACAAATTAAACTCTGTAGTGTTAAAAGTAACAAATGAAATCCCAAAATTTTAAAAAGTAAAAAAAAATTAAATACTTAGGTGCTCATGTTAAATATCAAATACAATGTAATTCCACTTAATTAGGTGAGGTTTAATTTGTAACATTTTGAAATATCATTGTTTATTAGACCGGCCGGGCCCCTAATAAACTATGTGTAGAGTTTAAATGTAATTTACCCTAATCTTTTCCTCCACTCCTATCTTCATATTTATGTTCCCAATCATTGCATTAGGTCTTTCAGTTGTAAACATATCTCTCTGTAACTGGATGCGTGCTTCCTTGCGATCCTAAAGATGTAGTAGCCAAAATGATTTGTTTTCTCATTTTTTGAAAGTTAATCTTTGGTTGTTTATATTCAATTTGACAAATTATTGCTAGAATAAATTTTGAAAATTTGTGGATTTGCTTCATGAGTGTGTTTTTTTTTTTTTTTTTTTGGTCATTAAAAAAAAAAAAAAATCCTATAGAATTGGTTTGTGCTATAAATTCCAACTATAGAAAAATAGGTCACATTTATATTTGATGCAACAGAACATAATAATTACAGTATATAATATAAATTTATCAATAAGTAACTTAAATTATTATATATAATTATACATAACAGATTTGCATGCACTATTTCTTCTTTTTTCTCTTCTCAATGATATGTAATGTAATCCAAACTAATATCCCAAATATCAATGAGAACATGTATTCTAGAATGCGAATTATACAATAGAAGAGATAACTATTGTAAAATATTCTGATGAGTCACCTAGTGTTTCTAATGTTAGGTACTCTTTTGTTTGTTATCAGGAAATTTAAGAAAGACAACTTGAATGATGGAAGAATCAGGAAGCGTTCCCTGTAATATTTTCAAGGTTCCCTATGATGTTCGCAAATTGAATATAAATGCCTACATGCCTAGAATTATTTCAATTGTCCCTTTTCACCATGGCAACAGCAGATTGAAACCCATGGAAAAGCATAAAGAAATATACTACGAGAGTTTCAAGGCACGACTTCAGAAACAAAGCGATACTGTAGACAGCATTATAAAGGATTGGGAAGAAAGCATTCGTAGTTGTTATGCAGAACCAATTCAACATGTCACAGCTGTTTTCGTGAAGATGATCCTAGTGGATGCGCTCTTCATTCTTGAGCTTTTCTGGAGATATTATCAAAGAGAAACAACAAAAAATGATCCTTTATCTGTGGTAGGACCACTGCGTGAAACAATGGCGTTGGACTTGTTATTATATGAAAATCAGCTTCCATTCTTTGTTCTCGAACTTTTCGAGCGTGCATATAACCCATACAAAGTTCCTTTAATTCAACTTGCGTTAAACTTCTTTAAGGGGTTTGACTTTTTTAATGGGTTCAACGAGAAGAATAAGACCCTCACTTCCGAAGTGAAAATAAAACACCTCACAGATCTTCTTAGATACTTTATGTTACCTAGTTTATTCAAAAAACCAGAAGGAAGAGAAAAAAAAGCAAGGCTTTCCTACTCCGCAAAACAGCTGCACGAGGCAGGAGTCAAGTTTGAGAGTTCAAGCGAATGCTTATATGACATAAAATTTGAAAAAGGTGTGTTGAAAATCCCATGCGTAAAATTAAGCTATTCAACTGAAGCACTTATCCGAAACGTTATGGCATTAGGGCGCTATAATTATACGACAGAAGGATACATTACGGATTACTTTGCCATGTTGGATTTACTTATTGATAGTACCCAAGATATGGATCTACTTTGTGATAAAGGAATCGTGAATCATTACCTGGGCGACAAAAGGACAGCAACAAATATGGTTAACAATCTTCACACCAATATCTCTTGGGAAGGTCTCAACTCGGATTACTGTCAAATCTGTACTGATTTGAATGATTTCTATAAGAAAACTTGCAACAGATGGATGGCAGCATTACGGCATGACTATTGCAATACTCCGTGGAGGGGCGCTTCTACTATCGCTGCTATCATCCTTCTGTTGCTCACTCTCATACAAACCATATGCTCTATCATCTCCGTAGTATATTCAAAGCCTGTGTAACTAAATTATTGGTTGGCTAGTGATTTTTTTTTTTTTTTTTTGGTGTGCTAGTCATTGCAATTAAACGACCATTGCAAAAATAAATGATTGGTGTATTTCTACGTCCTTGTAGACAAGTTTTCTATCTTATGTTAATAAAATCTTCTGTTAATTGATCCTTTAGCAAAATGCTTGGAGGATAAAAAGCCAGCTATCAATATTAATTACTTCGCTAGACTTGTTTAGCAAAATGCTTATACCACTGAGTGTTGTGCATGATGTAACCCTCTTTAAAAATTTTCTTGATATATTTAACTTGGCTTCCCCTTAACAAAAGATTCTGCTGTTGACACACCTTTTGCTGACCAAGATGCAGTGGTCAAAATTTTTGTTTAGAACCTTAACTGTTCGATGTTAATTCTAGTTGTTTATGTTAAATATTATTCATGTAGTGTTAAGGTAGTAACAGAAAATGAAAAATGTACGTTTATCTATGATGGCTTTTTTCGGTGTTTTCTCATATAATTAAGAAAATGTTGTTTGTTAGGCACATGGGTAGAACTCACTTTTAAAAACCGGCTTATAAATGAAGGATGTCCAAGAACTTATAAAAACATAGTTAAGCTTACACTTAATTCATGTGAGACACTAAGATTATAACATACCACCATGTTCCACAACCGATGTCTATGACAGCTCACTCTAGTGATACTAACCTGATGGTAGCCCTTTCTCTTTTAGTGGCTCTACTCACCTATCAGTTATTTTAATTTAGCCTCTAAGTCGCTCTCTCCGAGATTCAACTATAAAGTCACAACTCATTTGATCCCATACTCAATGAATTATGCCCAATTACTAAGGGTGGTAATTGGCTGTAATACTAAATGTTAGAATCCGTAGTGATTCTAACTCTCTAATTCTCCTACTCACTCAATATTGTATTTCTTTGAGGGAACTAGTCCTCCAATGATTGCTCTCAGCAAGTGAAATAACATGTTCAACATGCAAATTGTTAGGCCATGCACATCTTATTGGCCAAGAATGAAAAATTAATAAATATAAACCAATTTAAGTATCAAATATATTAAAAAATTAAATGACAAATTACGTTTAACCTCGGTTGGACCTCAGTCCGACCTCAAAAATCTTGGACCTCTGCCTTTCTCGGTTCATTAAACGGTTTGGATTTCAAAACCATGTTTGACACACATTTAAAAAAAGAAAAGAAAAGTCACTACTGCGTAGTATACACCCTTAGCATGATGGTTACTCTACAAGTATAAAGTTCTTGTAGGTAGAAGGTAAGGGCCAAGGTTTAAGTATCTCCAAGAAGAAGTTTTACATACATATATACTTAAATTATGTTAGCATTGAATTTATATCTCGTGTATAGATATATATATATATATATATATATAAAGATATGGTGCATGTAAGGAGGGAAAGGAAGTGGACAACAAGGAAACTTCACATTGGTTTTTTTAATAACTAACTTAACGTTCCTTACGTATAGGAACAAATTGAACATTAATGTACGAAAGTTTTTGAAAAATTGATGATAGATAGATAGAATTATGATTATGTATAGCCTATTGGAACATGCTGCATCCAATGTGCCCGGATGAAAGTCAAAATGCAAGTTAAAACACCAGTTGACTATGCTAATTTCAATTAACTAAGCTGAAAAAGTCATAAAATCTCTTGTCATTGGATAAAAGGCTTCTGTTCTTCATTTTTCACGATATCTGTCATGTGTATGGGCTCACTATCTCGGTTCATTATTACTCTCCATGGCCTAATCTTATACTGGGCTCTATCTTGGTAATTTCCTTCATTTTCTGCTCTTGGGCTTGGGTTCCTTATTAATTGAGGACCTACTATTTTAGAAATAAAATATCAGGCCCATCCCCTTGCATACTGTTATCAGGCCCATCTACACAAATTATATTCCCTGCAATCTATCCATAAAAAGATGTTGAAAACAACGTTCAAAATCAATTCATCCTCTTCTACTCTTTGCAACAATATATCATGCTTGTTGAAGGACCAGGGTCCATTCACTAGCAGAAGTTCTCAATCTGCAAATGAGGCAAAAGTGAAAACCATTTTATTGTCCTTGTTAATTTATGATTTTTCTTATAACATTTATGTTGGCTTATTCCATGACAAAAAGATGTTGTAATTTCATTAATTTTTTTCCTTGTATTTTTGTGGGATTTATTTGTATTGGATTTAGTATTAAGTGGTCGAGATCTAATCAAGACAGCTAAAAGTCACATGAGGAGCACATGCCGAAAGCTGAAGAGTCAAGTGCTAGCTATGGAAGTTGAAAAGTCATGTGCTAGCTATGCCAACTATATCTTGTGACTCAAGTGACCCGCAAATTTTCCATGTTAGTAGAAATGTGACTTTTCGTATTCCCTCTCCACTCACATTATATATATCTTCATTACCCACAAAAATGAAAGGAGGCCATTGATAAGAAAACCCTAAGAGAGGTTTCTACAACACACCCACCTTGTTAGAGAGAGAGCTACTCATTCTTAGAGAGAAATATTTATAGTCTCTTCTCCTTCCCTTTCCCATTGTTATACTCATTGAGAGGAGATTTGTACCCAAACACTACCCACACCAATTCATAGTGTTGAGAGTATTTTTGGAGTTTGGGAAGCATTGGAAGATGCCAAGAGTGGCGGATGTAATATGGAGCTTATTGTGAGATCCGAAAAGCTAAAGAAGACACAGTTCGGCGTAACCTTGTTGGAGGGAAAAACTTGGAGGGCTTAGGGGCATTCGGTAGATTAGGCTTGAAGGGTCTATTACTATTCATGTATCCCAATTGATTTTCTAGTAGATAATTTACTGCTTGGAGGGCGGCGGAGAGATTTTTCGCCGAGTTCTTCGGTTTCCTCTTTGATAACACGTGCCGGTATTATTTTGTGTTTGCATCTCTCATCCCTTACTCTTAACCATTAATTGTTGTTGTGTTTGTGATTAATTATGTGTTAAAGTAGTTTGCCAAATTGCTTATATTTCATATCCCGCACATATATTGTTTAAATATAAGCTTGTATTGGAATTGGATTTTTTTTTTTTTTTTTTTTTTTTTTTTTTTTTTTTTTTTACGGTCTAAACATTCACAAGTCCCCGCTCTTTTCAAACTTGGGATTGGGGAATTTATAGGTGATAGGGAGCTCCCCTCCCCAAGGAAAGGGGCATTAAGCAGGGGTATTTATAAGAAACAGTATGTTTATGGAAACAATATGTTTATATAATGAATATAATTGAAATGAGAATATTAAGATTGATGAATGAACATACCAAAAAAGATAGGAAATAAAATGAAGAAATTAAATTTAAAAAAGAGTGGCTCTCGTTGAGGAAAAGAAGAGGGACAATTGATTGAGATGGTTTCGTAATGTGCAAAGAAGAATTATTAATGAACCAATGAAATATAGTAATTTCATTTGAGTCAAGGGACCAAAAAGAGTTAGAGAATAACATATAAAATAACACTAATAATAGTACTTAATTAGGATAGAATGACAGGAAAAAATAAATAAAACAAAAAATAAAACTTGAACGATATTAATTAGTATATATTATGGATCCATAGTCAACTCCAAATATAAGGATTAAGGCTTTTATTTTTAAATTAAATATATCAGGGGTTAAGTACTAACTTTGGTTTGGTAATTATCTCAAAAAAAAAAAAAAAAAAGGGTTGTGTATCGTTTTTGGCTGACCTTGATTAGTGAGTTGTTAAAATAAATACACCAACCCTAGGCCCAAATCCATAGCTAACCCCAAATTTTTTTCTGTAAGGAGGTCTTCATGTTAAGGCTAGGAGCGTTAATGATTTTACTTGCCCCACTAGTGCAGCAGTCTTGTGTTCTACTTACAAATTTTGAGATGCATTTTAGTATTGTTTGTCTAATTGTTAGCCAAGATTCATCTCTTAAGAGTTAAGAGAAACTAGCCTATGTCTCTTTTTAAAAAAAAAAAAACCTTTTTGAAGACCGATACTATATATCTACACAATACCAAGCAGTCTATCGGATCCATGTATTGTTCAGCACATCAAAGGAAGTAATTATTTGTTGATGCATGTCATCCGATCTTGCATAAATGTTTCTATTAACAATAGATTTTATTAGCTGAAGATACAGAATAGAGCTAGTCAATAAGGCGGTGGAAACACAACAATTGTGTATTTTACAATGGCAAGTTCAAATGTATTGATAGTAACAACAAAAGACTAAGAATTCATCACCAAGCAATTAAACAACCATCCAAATTAGACAAGCATTGAGCCTATACTATGATGACAGAGCATACGGTTTGTATGAAAGTGAGTACTGTAGAATATGGCTTGAATTAGGAGTTTGACTCCTTGTTGGATTTGGATAAGGAAGGAATTTTATTCCTTTTGGTTTACTGTAGTTTGAAGTTATCAAGCTCTATTAGAAGTCTTGTTTACTACTTGATTTGAAATTCCTTTTGGAATAGGAGTGATTCTCCTTTTGTGTGTAGAAATGAAAGTTCAATATGTGTATAAAACACCCTTGAGTGTTTAGACCCCAAATTACAAATTATCAATTCAAGCTTATTATCAAACAATAAATGTGCGGAACATGAACATAAGCTAAAACAGAATTGATAAACAATCTAAACCATAAATAATCACAATCACAGCAGTAATTAAATGGCAAAGATAAAGGGAAGGGAGATGCAAACACAAGGACAACACTCGATGTGTTATCGAAGAGGAAATCGAAGCTCTCGGCGTAAAACCTCTCTGCTGCCCTCCAAACGGTCAATAATCCACTAGAAAATGTAGTTGGGATACATGAACAGCAATAAACCCTCCAAGCCTAATCTACCTAATGTACCTAAGCCCTCTAAGCTTTTTGCTCCAACGAGGTTGCGCCGAACTTTTTTTTTTTTTAGCTCACCGGATTCCGCTATAGCCCATAGCATCGACCAATATGAATTGGTCCCTTCCTAACTGCTTCTCAAAGCACCAAAAAGCATTCTCACAGATATGGGTATGGTAAGAAAAGAATTTGGCTAAGAACCTCCTAAGGATATAACAATGGAGAGGATGAGAGTAGAGGAATTTGAAGAGTCTCTTAGGTGAAGATTGTGGATGAATCAATCTTGTTTTTCTCTAGGGTTTCTCTTTCAAAATTCTCTCTAAAACCTCTCTACATTTCGTGGGTATAAGGGTCTATATATAGTGGTGTGTGTTTGGAATGCGAAAAGTCAGTTTTTCCAAAACAAAGCTGGTTGGCGGATTAAACTTGTGACTGGACTAAGTCGCGAGTTCAAGTCGCGAGCTAATAGAACGACCAGGTTGGACTTTTTGTTCTGTAGTGCACCGGCTGGCATGACTGTTCATCTTCTCTGCACGCTTCACTCATGTGCTGTAGTTGGCGGCTTGCCAGTTGCAAGTCACTCGCGAGTCTCTGCATCCTTGCACAATCTTGAGCATTTCTTCACACTCTCTCACACACTACCCTTACATGATTCCCACCTAAATACAGGGTCTCTAAATGCTGAATTACAAGCAAATTTGGCACGGAATAAAACCAACAAAATGGTTGATTATATTCAACCTTACAATCTCCCCCTTTAGCTATTCTGTGACAAAACCCTATAACAGACTCTAGACTTAACGCGTGAATTGGGAACAGTTGAACAAAATTCACTCACACCTAATTCTAGATTATGTGAAACTTTTGAACCATAAGTACAAGTATCTCCTGAAACACAACAACACAATAATATCATAGTATACAGAAAACTCGTAATGCATATGGAGCAAGCACGATACGATCAAGCAAAAATGGACTTAAGCGATAAAGCATGGCTTGACCAAAAACAAACAATCACTAAAAATAGTGATCACAATGCTCATTCACATATAGAGTGAACATCCGGACATGCAAGCTAATAAACTCATTTGTAAAGTATCATTTGCATGTCTAACACTCAACCAATGCAACCATACTAGGTAATTGCATTAAGGATAAAAATCCAAAAAAGGGCATAATAGTGATGTACTTAAGAAATGACATTTAACAACAAGTACTTAAGCTACAGAGCATGGGTACAAAAACCTAAAAGCTTACAAAAGCAACCAGTTACAAAATATAAAGTACTTCCCTTATCATATCACTCCCCCTATCATGAATCATAGGAGCTGTGATGAACTTAAAACATTTGCACAAAACACATTAGACTCTCAAGGT
This sequence comes from Quercus cerris, assembly GCA_963669245.1. Taxonomy (NCBI): domain Eukaryota; kingdom Viridiplantae; phylum Streptophyta; class Magnoliopsida; order Fagales; family Fagaceae; genus Quercus; species Quercus cerris. The sequence continues at coordinate 8,110,657 of OY770012.1, forward strand.
AAAGCAAGTAATAAATAGACAAGTATAATGTAACAAGTAAATTGTGATAAAGTAAACATGATGTAAAACATGTGAGCAACAACTTGATCATACAATAAACACCAAAATAAAGTTCTCTTATTAGCTCAATGTCTTCTCCCCTTTGGTATATGCATCTCCCCTATGGAATATCTCTCCCCTATAAATGTGCATGAGAAATAGAATTTCTTCCCCTAAGAATGTGCACAAGAGTCATATAGAAATGACAAAACTCTCTGGTATACTCTCTAGAATATACTCTCCCTCTTTTTGTCAAGAAAAGACAAAGGGTCAAGGAGAAAAGAGGGTAAGAGATGAAAGTATGAACAATGATAATGATGTATGAGGGGTGCGAGATGAATGAGAAAATGAAGCTCAATCCTAAGACAAAAAAAAGTGCTACAAAGCATAAGGTAAACATGACATGCTAGGATGAAGAAATAGTGTATGAACTAATGCATGACAAGGGTAGCAAGGTGTGTGCAAGAGGTGGCAAAGTGCAACGCATGACCAATGCATGGAAAATACACATGTGGGGTAAGGTGTGTTAAATACACAACCAATAAACCAAACATGTTCCTAATGAGAAAACATGAAAAAACCCCAAAGTTTGATACTCATCAGAGTCCAAACAAGCGAGAAAATGCCTAAGAGACATTTTATCAAACACCTAGCATGCACACTATGAACAATAATGTGAAACAATGTATGAACATCATGAAATCCACCCTTAATACATGCTCTTTTTGCTATAAAGGGCTAACATCCAAAGCAAATTATCAAAAGAAGCCAATCCCATACAAAAATTTGACAAAAATTAAGTTTTTCCAACCCCTATGATGAAAATCCTAACCAAGAGCACAAAACTCACTAAAACATAATCCAATGATCCAAATTAATGAAAAGAGTTTAAGAATACCTTAGAGATGTTAATGGAATGAAAAACCATTCAAATTGGTTGGGTTTTGACATAAAAATATTGAAAGATGGGTTTTAAAGAGGACGGGAGAGGTTTAAAACAAGTTTCCCACAAAAAAAACTCTTTAAAAAAGCTGATTTTGGACATTTCGCGATTGGTGAGTTGCAAGTTGAGTCACGAGTGAGTCGCAAAACCATTCTGCTTGAACTCGCGACTGGACTCGCAGCTTGCTCGCTACTCGCACAAGTAGCCAGAATGAGTAACCAAAAATTCTGACACTTGTTTTTCAACATAGAACATGTTTAATTAATGAAAAACAAAGTAAGAACTAAACATGAATACAAAGAGTGATGAAAATCACTTCCAAAAACATATAAAATGATCAAACATCTTTTTGGATTGATCCATATATAGTTGAGTACACACATCATATTTAAACAAGTACAATCGAACAAATGAATAAGGCATTCATTGAACATTAGGCATGTGTGTTGCATGTGTGTATCAAATGTGGAATAGTCCTTAGTCCAGAGTGAAGTTTCAATGATCAATTCAATCAAGTCATACACAACTAGTACTAAGTCAAGTGGTCTATCTTAATTATAGAAATAAACATATATGACTTCCCACGAAAAATGATTACATATCTTTGAAACTTTTCATTTGGCTTCTTTACAATTCATAACATTTGATCATTTTTTATCTTTACATTTCTTTTTGAGATCGATGCTTAAAATTTTTGATATTTCAAATTGATGAACAAGCTTTTGGCTCTTTGGTCATCATACATTTTTCATAAAAGTTGCTTTCCTTTTTTCCTAGTCAAATACTAGTATGTGCGACGGCTTTTGGAGCTCATTATCTCTTTTCATTTTGAGAATTACATTGGTTGAGCTCTTTAAGCAAAAACATAAAAGAGTGGGAAGAGATATAGGCATAAGTCTATGCATGTATCAAAACCAACATGACTATTGACTTATCATTCATGACAACCTTGAAGATCGATTTACAACAATCACACAAAAATGTCAAAATTTTTCCCACAAAGATATAAGTGCATAAAGAACAAGCTAAGCTCGTAAATGTAAAAAGCCATTTGTACAAAGGTACAAGGCAAAACTCACATACAATATGTGCTTAAACATATACAAACAAATTTTTTGAATTTTTCACCTTTTATGTAGTTTTGGATTTTTTACTCACACAAAACTAAAACATAAAAGTAAGATGAAAACAAAATCAATGCATAAAAATAAATGCAAAAATGCACAAATACATGAAGATATGACATTCAATGCATGAAGGGTCCTACAAAGATCGAAAGAATTAGATCAAGGACCAAAAGAGCAAAAGCTCAACCATAGGAACCCTTCCTCATCCAAACGGAACGATTGTTTGGAATGAGTGTCTCAAGAGAAGTGAGATGATGGTTGTAAGAATGAAAACCAGAGATGCACATAGTCAATGAGTTAAGAGCATTAAACACTTTCTTTAACAACATGCTATTTTCACTCAAATTCGGTTTTCCCTTTTTAGCACAACTTCCAAGAAGCTCAAGTTTCTTTTTTCTTTTGATTCTTTTAAAAACATGAAACTTAGAGCAATGAGGTCTTAGATGACCAAAAGCACTACAATGGTGACACACAATGTGTTTAGGTCCACTAGGCTTTTTGGGAAAGGATCTAGCAACATGGTTTTGTTCTCTCTTCAACTTATAACATTGAGGTCTTATATGACCAATCACACCACAATGGTGGCAAGTTGGAACAAACTTAGATCCACCCAAAACCTTAGGTTGAGACCTAAATGGAGGCTTTGACTTAAGAGCCTTTCTCTCCACCTTTTGGTTTCTTTTATGTGGAGGAATGTACACCGATTTGTCATTTGAGATAAAACACACAATAGGCACAAAATCGGGTACCACAACATGATTGCAACAAATATTTTCATCATTTTTATCAATAGGTTCAGCAATCAAACACTTGGCATACATCTTAAGAGATTCATTTTCACATTTTAGCTCATCAACAAGTTTGTTAAACAAAACAAGTTTAGCATCCAAGTCCATATTCAAACATTCAAACTCTTTCAACTTTTCAAGAGAATTTTAAGCAAGTTTCTTATATTTCTCACCCAATTTGTTGGATTCATTGAGCGTAGCAATCAAATCATCATTTTTGCAAAATAACTTGCTCAAATTCTTTTGAAATTTCTTAGCATTTTTCTTCAAGGGTTTGATGTTAGGAATATCAACAACATCCAAAGATTCATGTAACATAGCATACAATCATGAGGATTATCACTCGTAAAGGCATTTTCACAAACACGTGGCATGTTACATTCATCATCAACCAAATCATACAAAGAGGCATATAAAGCACAATCCATGGCAAATAAACACAAAGGGTCAAGGATCACACTTAGGTATATAAACCACAACAAGTGTACCCGCTCTGATACCAATTGAAAGTTCAATATGTGTATAAAACACCCTTGAACGTTTAGACCTCAAATTACAAATTATCAATTCAAGCTTATTATCAAACAATAAATGTGTGGAACATGAACATAAGCTAAAACATAATTGATAAACAATCTAAACCATAAATAATCACAACCACAGCAGCAATTAAATGGTAAAGATAAAGGAAAGAAAGATGCAAACACAAGGACAACACTTGATGTGTTATCGAACAGGAAACTGAAACGGCGTAAAACCTCTCCACTGCCCTCCAAGTGGTCAATAATCCACTAGAAAATATAGTTGGGATACATGAACAGCAATAGACCCTCCAAGCCTAATCTACTCGATGTACCTAAGCCCTCCAAGCTTTTTGCTCCAACGAGGTTGCGTTGAACCTTTTTCTTTTCTAGCTTACCGAATTCTGCTATAGCCCATAGCATCAACCAATATAAATTAGTCCCTTCCTAACTGCTTCCAAAAGCACCAAAAAACCTTCTCACAGATATGGGTATGGTGAGAAAATGATTTGGTTAAGAACCTCTCAAGGATGTAACAATGGAGAGGATGAGAGTAGAGGAATTTGAAGAGTCTCTTAGGTGAAGATCGTGGATGAATCAATCTTATTTTTCTCTAGAGTTTCTCTCTTAAAATTTTCTCTAGAAACTTTTTACATTTCTTGGGTATAAGGATCTATATATAGTGGTGTGTGTTTGGAATGCGAAGATTCAGTTTTTCCAAAATAGAGCTGGCATGAACAACTCTTTGCTTCACACTTGTGCCATTGTGCTCTCTATGACGGCCCTTAAAATAATCCTTATATATATATTTAGGATTGTTAGAAAAGAAAGTCCAAACATATACTCACGGATTGGAATGAAATCAGAACTGAAAATCCGATTTTCATAATTCTTGATAGATACCCTATCTGTCAAGCAACTATCAAGTTTCGGGCTTAGACAACTTTTTACACCTCGATGGACACCAACTGTCAAGATTTAAAATCTAGCACTTCATCACTTGAATCTTGGACAGACTTGCATGACTTTAACAATTGAACTTGAGACCTTATTCCTTGAAGCATTAAACACATCGTAGATCTACCCAAATACAAGTAAAGTGTGTTTTGTCAAAAAATTAGTCAATACATGATGACATATGTTTTTAACATGAATCACCTATGTCCTAACACTTAAGATGATACACATTAAGTAGGAACAATGAAGTGAACAACAATGAACAACTTCAGGTTCTTCTATAATGGGAACACATTCAACATTAAAATGTTCAACTACCTTCTAGCGTTGCAGTGTTGCTTAGCCCCCACAGCTTTTCTATTTGTTGGCTTTTAAAGAAAGAATCTCATGTTCTATGATATGATTGAAAGGAGTTGAGATATTTTATCTTTGGGGACTAACATATAAAACAAAAAATTCCACGTTTCAAGTACAAGAAAAATATACTAAACCTGAAGCTAAACTAATATATAAAATTTTGATCTATAAATAAATGAAACGGCGCAAAATAATTTTTTTTAATAGATTTATACTTAATCATTAAATAAATGAAACCCAATATTATTTTGAAATTAAAAATTATCTATGATTTATTTTGTAATAAATTTAGTCACAATTTCACTTTCTACGGCAAATCAAAGAGTTAGTTTAAAAAAATAACTTTATTTTGCTTCAAAACTTCATTTTGACATATTCATGACTGAAAAAGTTAAATATTGTAGATGATTTCCCACCATATACAAATCAAATGAAAATCATATTTATTGTTTCATCTTATACCCATCATTCTTTTCACTAAAAACAAATTATTGTTGCCAAGTCAGAATTTTTTTTTTTCCAAACGCAAATAAAAGTTTGAAACTAGTGTCTCAATCTCAACATTATATTTTGTAAATGTCTATTGTTCTTTTAGTTTCGTTTCCAATTAAAAATTACCATATAAAAAGTAAAAATAAAAACACCCAGACAGAGCATTTAGTTGTAGTTAACAACATCTATATCCCAAAAATTTAATATTTTTAACTTTAGGTCCCAAATAGCAAATAGCTTGAGTTCCAAACACAAATTCATTTGGGGGCAAAAGAAAAAACCAAACAGTTTTTTTGAATAAGAATAAGAATGTTAGGACATATGTGTTTCATTTGTTAAGAACATATGTCACTATTTTATGTAGTTGGCTAATCCTTTGACAAAAGGCACTTTACTTGTATTTGGGTAGATTTAGGATATGTTTAATTGAACATGAATTTTGTATCTTTTCAATGGAAATGAATAGAGTTATTGCCGTTTCAATATGCCTCACCGTGTTACCTGAAATACGGATTCCAATTATATGCCGATAGAGGGGAGTAAATATGGAAGTCAAACGTTTCGCACACGAATTTGGCATGGAAATATTTTTCCTATACCACGGGATCAATCATCTCGAAATGATGTTTTGGGTAAAAAATACTTTGGCCGCTAGACATTCACGAGCGTCAATCGATTAGAAAATGTGTTGAAAAGTGACCTTCGGTAACCGTCTCGAAGATAAGTTTTGAACGGTAAGGAATTTTTAGACGCGGCCTAGATGTTTTAGAATGTACACATTCTGAGCTTGAATTTGAACAGGAATTTTCTATCGTTTCAATGGAAATCAATACAGTTATTGCCGTTTCAATATGTCTCAACGTGTCACCTAAAATACAGATTCCAATTATATGCCGATAGAGGGGAGTAAAAATGGAAGTCATAATTTTCACTCACGAATTTGGCTTGGAAATATTTTTCCTATACCGCAAGATCAATAATCTCGAAATGAAATTTTTTGAAAAAAATACTACGGCTGCTAGTTATTCGCGAGCGTTAATCGATTTGAAAATGTGTTGAAAAGTGACCTTCAGTAATCATCTCGAAGATAACTTTTGAACGGTAAGGAACTTTTAGACGCGGCCTGGATGTTTTAGAAAGTACACATTCTGAGCTTGAATTTGAACACAAGGTTTGTATTTTTTCAATGGAAATCAAGAGAGTAATTGTCATTAGAATGTGTCTCACCGTGTTACCCTAAATACGTATTCCAATTATGTGTCAATAGGAGGGAGTAGAAATGGAAGTCAAATGCTTCGCTCACGAATTTAGTTCAGAAATATTTTTCATATATCGTGGGATCAATCATCTTGAAATGATGTTTTGTGTGAAAAATAATTTGGATACTAGACAGTCACGAGCGTCAATCGATTTGAAAATGTGTTGAAAAGTGACCTTCAGTAATCATCTCGAAGATAACTTTTGAACGGTTAGGAATTTTTAGACGTGGCCTGAATGTTTTAGAAAGTACACATTCTGAGCTTAAATTTGAATATGAATTTTGTATCTTTTCAATGGAAATCAATAGTGTTATTGCCGTTTCAATATGTCTCGCCGTATTACCTGAAAAACGGATTCCAATTATATGCCAATAGAGGGGAGTAAAAAAGGAAGTCAAACATTTCGCCCATGAATTTGGCTTGGAAATATTTTTCCTATACCATGAGATCATTCATCTCGAAATGATATTTTGGGTAAAAAATACTTTGGCTGCTAGACATTCACGACTGTCAATCGATTTGACAATGTGTTGAAAAGTGACCTTCGATAACCGTCTCGAAGATAACTCTTGAACGGTAAGGAATTTTTAGACGCGGCCAGAATGTTTTAGAAATTACACATTCTGAGCTTGAATTTGAACATGAATTTTGTATATTTTCAATGGAAATCAATAGAGTTATTGCCGTTCCAATATGTCTCACCGTGTTACCAGAAATACGGATTCCAATTATATGCCGATATAGGGGAGTAAAAATGGAAGTCAAACGTTTCGCACACGAATTTGGCTTGGAAATATTTTTCATATATCGCGGGATCAATCAGCTTGAAATGAAGTTTTAGGTAAAAAATACTTTGGCTGCAAGTTATTCACGAGTGTTAATCGATTTGAAAATGTGTTGTAAAGTGACCTTCGATAACCGTCTCGAAGATAACTTTTGAACAGTAAGGAATTTTTAGACGAGGCCCAAATGTTTTAGAAAGTACACATTTTGAGCTTGAATTTGAATACGAATTTTGTATCTTTTCAATGGAAATCAATAGATTTATTGCCGTTTCAATATGTCTCACTATATTACCTGAAAAATGGATTCCAATTATATGTCGATAGAGGGGAGTAAAAATGGAAGTCAAACATTTCGCTCACGAATTTGGCTTGGAAATATTTTTCCTATACCACGGGATCAATCATCTCGAAATGATGTTTTGGGCAAAAAATACTTTGGCTACTAGACATTCACGAGCGTCAATCGATTTCACAATGTGCTGAAAAGTGACCTTCAGTAACTGTCTCGAGGATAACTTTCGAACGGTAAGGAATTTTTAGATGCGGCCTAAATGTTTCAGAAAGTACACATTCTGAGCTTGAATTTGAATGTGAATTTTGTATATTTTCAATGGAAATCAATAGAGTTATTGCCGTTCCAATATGTCTCACCGTGTTACCAGAAATACAGATTCCAATTATATGCCGATATAGGGGAGTAAAAATGGAAGTCAAACGTTTTGCTCATGAATTTGGCATGGAAATATTTTTCCTATACCACGGGATCAATCATCTTGAAATGATATTTTAGGGAAAAAATACTTTGGCTGCAAGACATTCACGACCGTCAATCGATCAGAAAATGTGTTGAAAAGGGACCTTCGATAACCGTCATGAAGATAGCTTTTGAATGTTAAGGAATTTTTAGACACGGCCTTGATGTTTTAGAATGTGCACATTCTAAGCTTGAATTTGAACACAAATTTTCTATCGTTTCAATGGAAATCAATAGAGTTATTGCTGTTTTAATATGTCTCAACGTGTTACCTGAAATACGGATTCCAATTATATGCCGGTAGAGGGGAGTAAAAATGGAAGTCATTATTTTCGCTGACGAATTTGGCTTGAAAATATTTTTCCTATACCGCGGGATCAATCATCTCGAAATGAAATTTTTGGAAAAAAATACTTTGGCTACTAGTTATTCACGAGTGTTAATCGATTTGAAAATGTGTTGAAAAGTGACCTTTGGTAATCATCTCGAAGATAAATTTTGAACGGAAAGGAATTTTTACACGCGGCCTAAATGTTTTAGAAAGTACACATTTTGAGAATTTGCACATGAATTTTGAATCTTTTCAGTGGAAATCAATAGAGTTATTGTCGTTTCAATATATCTCAACGTGTTACTTGAAATACGGATTCGAATTATATGCCAATAGGGGGGAGTAAAAATGGAAATCATAATTTTCGCTCACGAATTTGGCTAGGAAATATTTTTCCTATACCGCGGGATCAATCATCTCAAAATGAACTTTTAGGAAGAAAATACTTCGGCTACTAATCATTCACGAGCGTTAATCGATTTGAAAATGTGTTGAAAAGTAACCTTTGGTAACCATCTCGAAGATAACTTTTGAACGGTAAGGAATTTTTAGACGCGGCTTGAATGTTTTAGAAAGTAAACATTCTGAGCTTGAATTTGAATGCAAATTTTGTATTTTTTCAATGGAAATCAAGGGAGTTATAGTCATTTGAATGTGTCTCACCGTGTTACCCGAAATACGGATTCCAATTATGTGCCGAAAGGAGGGAGTAAAAATGGAAGTCATACGTTTTGCCCACGAATTTGGCTCGAAAATATTTTTCACATATCGGTGGATCGATCATCTTGAAATGAAGTTTTAGGTAAAAAATACTTTGGCTGGTAGTTATTCACGAGCGTTAATTGATTTGAAATGTGTTGAATAGTGACCTTCGGTAATCGTCTCAAAGATAACTTTTGAACGGTAAGGAATTTTTAGACGTGACCAGAATGTTTTAGAAAGTACACATTCTGAGGTTGAATTTGAACATGAATTTTGTATATTTTCAATGGAAATCAATAGAGTTATTGCGGTTCCAATATGTTTCACCGTGTTACCAGAAATACGAATTCCAATTATATGCCGATAGAGGGGAGTAAAAATGGAAGTTAAATGTTTCGCTCACGAATTTGGCATGGAAATATTTTTCCTATACCACGGGATCGATCATCTCGAAATGATGTTTTGGGGAAAAAATACTTTGGCTGCAAGACATTCATGACCGTTAATCGATTTGAAAATGTGTTGGAAAGGGACCTTGGGTAACCGTCTCGAAGATAACTTTTGAACGGTAAGGAATTTTTAGACGCGGCCTTGATGTTTTAGAATGTGCAAATTCAGAGCTTGAATTTGAACACAAATTTTCAATCTTTTCAATGGAAATCAATAGAGTTATTGCCGTTTCAATATGTCTTAACGTGTTACCTGAAATACGGATTCCAATTACATGCCGATAGAGGGTGTAAAAATGGAAGTGATTATTTTCGTTGACGAATTTGGCTTGAAAATATTTTTCCTATATCGCGGGATCAATCATCTCGAAATGAAATTTGTGGAAAAAAATACTTTGGCTGCTAGTTATTCACGAGCGTTAACCGATTTGAAAATGAGTTAAAAAGTGACCTTTGGTAGCCATCTCGAAGATAACATTTGAACGGTAAGGAATTTTTAGACGAGGCTGGAATGTTTTAGAAAGTACACATTCTGAGCTTGAATTTGACCACAAATTTTTTATTTTTTCAATGGAAATCAAGAGAGTTATTGTCGTTTGAATGTGTCTCACCGTGTTACCCGAAATACGGATTCCAATTATGTGCCAAAAGGAGAGAGTAGAAATGGAAGTCAACTATTTCGCTCACGAATTTGGCTTGGAAATTTTTTTCACATATTGCGGGATCAATCATATCAAAATGATGTTTTGGGTAAAAAATACTTTGGCAGCTAGACATTCACGAGTGTTAATGGATTTGAAAATATGTTGAAATCTGACCTTCGGTAATCATCTCGAAGATAACTTTTGAATGGAAAGGAATTTTTACACGTGGCCTAAAAATTTTAGAAAGTACACATTCTGAGCTTGAATTTGCAAACGAATTTTGAATCTTTTAAGTGGAAATCAATAGAGTTATTTCCGTTTCAATATGTCTCAACGTGTTACTTGAAATACGGATTCGAATTATATGCCAATAGGGGGGAGTAAAAATGGAAATCATAATTTTCGCTCACGAATTTGGCTTGGAAATATTTTTCCCATACCGCGGGATCAATCATCCCAAAATGAAATTTTTGGAAGAAAATACTTCGGCTGCTAGTTATTCACGAGTGATAACCGATTTGAAAATGTGTTGAAAAGTAACCTTTGGTAACCGTCTTGAAGATAACTTTTGAACGGTAAGGAATTTTTAGACGCGACTTGAATGTTTTAGAAAGTAAACATTCTAAGCCTGAATTTGAACACAAATTTTGTATTTTTTTCAATGGAAATCAAGGGAGTTATTGTTGTTTGAATGTGTCTCACCGTGTTACCCGAAATACGGATTCCAATTATGTGCCGAAAGGAGGGAGTAAAAACGGAAGTCATACGTTTTGCCCACGAATTTGGCTTGGAAATATTTTTCACATATCGGTGGATCGATCATCTTTAAATGAAGTTTTGGGTAAAAAATACTTTGGCTGGTAGTTATTCACGAGCGTTAATTGATTGGAAAATGTGTTGAACAGTGCCTTTGGTAATCGTTACAAAGATAAATTTTGAACGGCAAGGAATTTTTAGACGTGGCCTGAATGTTTTAGAAAGTACACATTCTGAGGTTGAATTTGAACATGAATTTTGTATATTTTCAACGGAAATCGATAGAGTTATTGCAGTTCCAATATGTCTCACCGTGTTACCAGAAATATGGATTCCAATTATATGCCGATAGATGGGAGTAAAAATGGAAGTCAAACGTTTCGCTCACGAATTTGGCATGGACATATTTTTCCCATACCACGGGATCAATCATCTTGAAATGATGTTTTGGGGAAAAAATACATTGGATGCAAGACATTCACGACCGTCAATCGATTTGAAAATGTGTTGAAAAGGGACCTTTGGTAACTGTCTCGAAGATAACTTTTGAACAGAAAGGAATTTTTATACGCGGCCTAAATGTTTTAGAAAGTACACATTCTGAGCTTGAATTTGCACACGAATTTTGAATCTTTATAGTGGAAATCAATAGAGTTATTGTCATTTCAATATGTCTCAACGTGTTACTTGAAATACAGATTCAAATTATATGCCGAAAGGGGGGAGTAAAAATGGAAATCATAATTTTCGCTCACGAATTTGGCTTGGAAATATTTTTCCTATACCGCAGGATCAATCATCTCAAAATGAAATTTTCAGAAGAAAATACTTCGGCTGCTAGTTATTCACGAGCGTTAATCGATTTGAAAATGTGTTGAAAGGTAACCTTTGGTAACCGCCTCAAAGATAACTTTTGAACGGTAAGGAATTTTAGACGTGGACTAAATGTTTTAGAAAGTACACATTCTGAGCTTGAATTTGAACATGAATTTCGTATATTTTCCATGGAAATCAATAGAGTTATTGCGGTTCCAATATGTCTCACCGTGTTACTAGAAATATAGATTCCAACTATATGCCGATAGAGGGGAGTAAAAATGGAAGTCAAACGTTTCTCTCACGAATTTGGCATCGAAATATTTTTCCTACACTACGGGATCAATCATCTTGAAATGATGTTCTGGGGAAAAAAATACTTTGGCTGCAAGACATTCACGACCATCAATGAATTTGAAAATGTGTTGAAAAGGGACCTTCAGTAACTGTCTCAAAGATAACTTTTGAACGGTGAGGAATTTTTAGATGCGGCCTCAATGTTTTAGAATGTGCACATTCTGAGCTTGAATTTGACCACAATTTTTCTATCTTTTCAATGGAAATCATTAGAGTTATTGCCGTTTCAATATGTCTCAACCTGTTACCTGAAATACGGATTCCAATTATATGCCGATAGAAGGGAGTAAAAATGGAAGTCATTATTTTTGCTGACGAATTTGGCTTGAAAATATTTTTCCTATACCGCGGGATCAATCATGTCGAAATGAAATTTTTGGAAAAAAATACTTTGGCTGCTAGTTATTCACGAGCGTTAATCGATTTGAAAATGTGTTGAAAAGTGACATTCGGTAACCGTCACAAAGATAACTTTTGAACGGTAAGGAATTTTTAGACATGGCCGGAATATTTTAGAAAGTAAACATTCTGAGCTTGAATTTGAACACAAATTTTGTATTTTTTCAATGGAAATCAAGCGAGTTATTGTCTTTTGAATGTGTCTTACCATGTTACCCGAAATACGGATTCCAATTATGTGTCGAAAGGAGAGAGCAGAAATGGAAGTCAAATGTTTAGCTCACGAATTTGGCTTGGAAAATTTTTTCACATATTGCGGGATCAATCATATCGAAATGACGTTTTGGGTAAAAAATACTTTGGCCGCTAAACATTCATGTGCATCAATCGATTTGAAAATGTGTTGAAAACTTACTTTCGGTAATCGTCTCTAAGATAACTTTTGAACGGAAAGGAATTTTTATGCGCGGCCTATATGTTTTAGAAAGTACACATTCTGAGCTTGAATTTGCACCCGAATTTTGAATCTTTTCCGTGGAAATCAATAGAGTTATTGCCGTTTCAATATGTCTCAATGTGTTACTTGAAATACGGATTCAAATTATATGCCGATAGGGGGGAGTAAAAATGGAAATCATAATTTTCGCTCACGAATTTGACTTGGAAATATTTTTTCTATACTGCGGGATCAATCATCTCAAAAAGAAATTTTTGAAAGAAAGTACTTCGACTGCTAGTTATTGAAGAGCGTTAATCGATTTGAAAATGTGTTGAAAAGTAACCTTTGGTAACTGTCTCGAAGATAAGTTTTGAGCGGTAAGGAATGTTTAGACTTGGCCATAATGTTTTGGAAGGCACACATTCTGAGCTTGAATTTGACCACAAATTTTGTATTTTTTCAATGGAAATAAAGAGAGTTATTGTCGTTTGAAGGTGTGTCACCGTGTTACCCGAAATACGGATTCCAATTATGTGCCGAAAGGAGAGAGTAGAAATGGAAGTCAAAATTTTCGCTCACGAATTTGGCTCGGAAAATTTTTTCACATATCGCAGGATCAATCATATCGAAATGATGTTTTGGGTAAAAAATACTTTGGCCGCTAGACATTCACGAGCGTCAATCGATTTGAAAATGTTTTGAAAAGTCACTTTCGGTAATCGTCTTGAAGATAACTTTTGAACGGAAAGGAATTTTTACACACGGCCAAAATGTTTTAGAAAGTACACATTTTGATCTTGAATTTGCACATGAATTGTGAATCTTTTCACTGGAAATCAATAGAATTATTGCTGTTTCAATATGTTTCAATGTGTTACTTGAAGTACGGATTCAAATTATATGCTGATAGGGGGGCGTAAAAATGGAAATCATAATTTTCACTCGTGAATTTGGCTTCGAAATATTTTTCCTATTCTGCGAGATCAATCATCTCAAAATGAAATTTTTGGAAGAAAATACTTCGGCTGCTAGTTATTCACGAGCATTAATTGATTTCAAAATGTGTTGAAAAGTAACCTTTGCTAACCGTCTCGAAGATAACTTTTGAACGGTAAGGAATTTTTAGACGCAGGCTGAATTTTTTAGAAAGTAAACACTCTTAGCTTGAATTTAAATGCAAATTTTGCATTTTTTCAATGGAAATCAAGGGAGTTATTGTTGTTTGAATGTGTCTCATCGTGTTACCTAAAATACGGATTCCAATTATGTGTCGAAAGGAGGGAGTAAAAACGGAAGTCATACGTTTTGCCCACCAATTTGGCTCAGAAATATTTTTCACGTAACGGCGGATCGATCATCTTGAAATGAAGTTTTGGGTAAAAAATACTTTGGTTGGTAGTTATTCACGAGCGTTAATTGATTTGGAAATGTGTCGAAAAGTGACCTTCGGTAATCGTCTCAAAGATAACTTTTGAATAGTAAGGAATTTTTAGATATGGCCAGAATGTTTTAGAAAGTACACATTTTGAGCTTGAATTTGAACATGAATTTTCTATATTTTCAATGCAAATTAATAGAGTTATTGCGGTTCCAATATGTCTCACCGTGTTACCAGAAATACGGATTCCAATTATATGCCGATAAAGGGGAGTAAAAATAGAAGTCAAACGTTTTGCTCACGTATTTGGCATGGAAATATATTTCCTATACCACGGGATCAATCATCTGGAAATGATGTTTTGGGGAAAAAATACTTTGGCCGTAAGACATTCACGACCGTCAATCGATTTGAAAATGTGTTGGAAAGGGACCTTCGGTAACCGTCTCGAAGATAACTTTTGAACGGTAAGGAATTTTTAGATGTGTCCAGAAAGTTTTAGAAAGAACACATTCTGAGCTTGAATTTCACCACAAATTTTATATTTTTTCAATGGAAATTAAGAGAGTTTGTGTCGTTTGAATGTGTCTCACCGTGTTACCCAGAATATGGATTCCAATTATGTGCCGAAAGGAGGTAGTAGAAATGGAAGTCAAATGTTTCGCTCACGAATTTGGCTTGGAAAATTTTTTCACATATCGCGGGATTAATCTTATCGAAATGATGTTTTGGGTAAAAAATACTTTGCCCGCTAGACATTCACGAGCGTCAATCGATTTGAAAATGTGTTGAAAAGTGACTTCGGTAATCGTCTCGAAGATAACTTTTGAACGGAAAGGAATTTTTACACGCAGCCTGAATGTTTAAGAAATTACACATTCTGAGCTTGAATTTGCACACGAATTTTGAATCTTTTCAGTGGAAATGAATAGACTTATTGCCGTTTCAATATGTCTCAACGTGTTACTTGGAATACGGATTTGAATTATTTGTCAAGAAGGGGAAGTAAAAAATGAAATCATAATTTTCGCTTACGAATTTGGCTTGGAAATATTTTTCCTATACCGCGGGATCAATCATCTCAAAATGAAATTTTGGGAAGAAAATACTTCGGCTGCTAGTTATTCACGAGCGTTAATCGATATGAAAATGTGTTGAAAAGTAACCTTTGGTGACCGTCTTGAAGATAACTTTTAAACGGCAAGGAATTTTTAGTCGCGGCCTGAATGTTTTAGGAAGTAAACATTTTGAGCTTGAATTTGAATGCAAATTTGACATTTTTCCAATGGAAATCAAGGGTGTTATTGTCATTTGAATGTGTCTTACCGTGTTTCCCGAAATCCGGATTCCAATTATGTGTCGAAAGGAGGGAGTAAAAAAGGAAGTCATAAGTTTTGCTCACGAATTTGGCTCGGAAATATTTTTCACATAGCGGTGGATCGATCATCTTGAAATGAAGTTTTGGGTAAAAAATACTTTGGCTCATAGTTATTCACGAGCATTAATTGATTTGAAAATGTGTTGAAAAGTGACATTCGGTAATCGTCTCAAAGATAACTTTTGAACGGTATGGAATTTTTTGATGTGGCCTAAATGTTTTAGAAAGTAAACATTTTGAGCTTAAATTTGAACATGAATTTTGTATTTTTTCAAGGGAAATCAATAGAGTTATTGCTTTTTCAATGTGTCTCAACGTGTTACCTCAAAATTTTCGCTCACGAATTTGGCTTGGAAATGTTTTTCCCATACCGCGGAATCAATCATCTCGAATTGAAATTTTTGGAAAAAATTACTTTGGCTGCTAGTTATTCACGAGTGTTAACCGATTTGAAAATGTGTTGAAAAGTGACCTTCGTTAACCGTCTCAAAGATAACATTTGAACGTTAAGGAATTTTTAGACGTGGCCTTAATGGTATAGAAAGTACACATTCTAAGCTTGAATTTGAAGAAGAATTTTGTATCTTTTCAGTGGAAATCAATAGAGTTATTGCCATTTTAATATGTCACAACGTGTTACCTGAAATACGAATTCCAATTATATGCCGATAGAGGGAGCAAAAATGGAAGTCATAATTTTCGCTCACGAATTTGGCTTGGAAATATTTCACCTATACCGCGGGATCAATCATCTCGAAATGAAATTTTCAGAAAAAATACTGTGGCTGCTAGTTATTCATGAGCGTTAATCGATTTGAAAATGTGTTGAAAACTGACCTTCGGTAACCGTCTCGAAGATAACTTTTGAACAGTAAGGAATTTTCTGACGCGACATGCATGTTTTAGAAAGTACACATTCTAAGCTTGAATTTGAACACAAATTTTGTATTTTTTAAATGGAAATCATGAGAGTTATTGTTGTTTGAATATGTCTCACCGTGTTACCCGAAATACGGATTCCAATTATGTTCCGAAAGGAGGGAATAAAAATGGAAGTCAAATGTTTCGCTCATGAATTTGGCTCGGAATTATTTTTCATATATTGCAGGATCAATCATCTTGAAATGAAGTTTTGGGTAAAAAAATACTTTGGCTGCTAATTATTCACGAGCCTTAATCGATTTGAAAATGTGTTGAAAAGTGACCTTCGGTAACCGTGTCAAAGATAACTTTTGAACGGTAAGAAATTTTTAGACGTGGCTCGAATGTTTTAGAAAGTACACATTCTGAGCTTGAATTTGAAAATGAATTTTGTATCTTTCCAACGGAAATCAATAGCGTTATTGCCGTTTCAATATGTCTTACAGCGTTACTTGAAATACGGATTCCAATTATATGCCGATAGAGGGGAGTAAAAACGGAACTCATAATTTTCGCTCACGAATTTGGCTTGGAAATATTTTTCCTATACCACGGGATCAATCATCTCGAAATTATTTTTTGGGTAAAAAATACTTCGGCTGCTAGACATTCACTAGCGTCAATCGATTTGAAAATGTGTTGAAAAGTGACCTTCGGTAACCGTCTCGAAGATAACTTTTGAATGGTAAGGAATTTTTAGATGCAGCCTAATGTTTTAGAGAGTACACATTCTGAGCTTCAATTTGAATACAAATTTTTTATTTTTTCAACAGAAATCAAGGGATTTATTGTCATTTGAATTTCTCTCACTGTGTTACCCGAAATACGGATTCCAATTATGTGCCGAAAGGAGGGGAGTAAAAATGGAAGTCAAACGTTTTGCTCACGAATTTGGCTTGGAAATATTTGTCATATATCGCAGGATCAATCATCTTGAAATGAAGTTTTGGGTAAAAAATAGTTTGGTTGCTAGTTATTCACAAGCGTTAATCGATTTGAAAATGTTTTGAAAAGTGACCTGTGGTAACCGTCTCAAGGACAACTTCTGAACGTTAAGGAACTTTTAGACGCGGCCTGGATGTTTTAGAAAGTATACATTCTGTGCTTGAATTTGAACACAAATTTTGTATGTTTTCAATGGAAATCAGTAGAGTTATTTTTGTTTCAATATTTCTCAATGTGTTACCTGAAATACGGATTCCAAATATATGCCGATAGAGAGGAGTAAATATGTAAGTCAAAATTTTTGCTCGCGAATTTGGCTTTGAAATATTTTTCCTACAATGTGGGATCAACCTTCTTGAATTGAAATTTTGGGAAAAAATACTTTGGCTGCTAGTTATTCACGAGCGTTAATCGATTTGAAAATGTGTTGAAAAGTGACCTTCGGTAACCGTCTCAAAGATAACTTCTGAACGTTAAGGAACTTTTAGACGTTGCCTGAATGGTATAGAAGTACGCATTCTGAGATTGACTTTGCATGCGAATTTTGTATCTTTTCAATGGAAATCAATAGAGTTATTGCCATTTTAATATGTTTCAATGTGTTACCTGAAATACGGATTCTAATTATATGCCGATAGAGGGGAGTAAATGTGGAAGTCAAAATTTTCACTCACAAACTTGGCTTTGAAATATTTTTCCAATACCGTGGGATCAACCTTCTCGAATTGAAATTTTGGGAAAAAATACTTTGGCTGCTAGTTATTCACGAGCGTTAATCGATTTGAAAATGTGTTGAAAAGTGACCTTCGGTAACTGTCTCAAAGATAACTTTTGAACGTTAAGGAACTTTTAGACGTGGCCTGAATGGTGTAGAAAGTACGCATTCTGAGCTTGAATTTGAACACGAATTTAGTATCTTTTCAATGGAAATCAATAGAGTTATTGCCATTTTAATATGTCTCAACGTGTTACCTGAAATACGGATTCTAATTATATGCCGATAGGGGAGAGTAGAGTTGGAAGTCAAACGTTTCGCTCGCAAATTTGGCTTGGAAATATTTTTCCTATACCACGGGATCAATCACCTCGAAATTATTTTTTGGGTAAAAAATACTTTGGCTGCTAGACATTCACAAGCGTCAATCGATTTGGAAATGTGTTGAAAAGTGACCTTCGGTAACCGTTTCAAAGATAACTTTTGAACGAGAAGGAATTTTTAGACGCAGCCTGTACATTTTAGAAAGTACACATTCTGAGCTTCAATTTGAATACAAATTTTGTATTTTTTCAACGGAAATCAAGAGAGTTATTGTCGTTTCATTGTGTCTCACTGTGTTACCCGAAATATGGATTCCAATTATGTGCCAAAAGGAGGGAGTAAAAATGGAAGTCAAACGTTTCGCTCACGAATTTGGCTTGGAAATATTTGTCATATATCACAGGATTAATAATCTTGAAATGAAGTTTTGGGTAAAAAATAGTTTGGTTGCTAGTTATTCACAAGCGTTAATCGATTTGAAAATGTGTTGAAAAGTGACCTTCGGTAACCGTCTCAAGGATAACTTTCGAACGGTAAGGAATTTTTAGATGCGGCCTTGATGTTTTAAAAAGTACACATTCTGTGCTTGAATTTGAACACGAATTTTGTATCTTTTCAGTGGAAATCAATAGAGTTATTTCCGTATCAATATGTCTCAACGTGTTACCTGAAATACGGATTCCAATTATATGCCGATAGAGGGGAGTAAAAGTGGAAGTCATAATTTTCACTCACGAATTTGGCTTGGAAATATTTTTCCTACACCACGGGATCAATCATCTCGAAATTAAATTTTTGGAAAAAAATACTTCGGTTGCTAGTTATTCAGGAGCGTTAATCGATTTGAAAATATGTTGAGAAGTGACCTTCGGTATCTTGTCTCAAAGATAACTTTTGAACGGTAAGGAATTTTTAGATGTGGCCTGAATGTTTTAGAAAGGACACATTGTAAGCTTGAATTTGAACACAAATTTTGTATCTTTTCAATGGAAGTCAATATAGTTATTTCCCTTTTAGTATGTCTCAACGTGTTACCTGATATATGGATTCCAATTATAAGCTGATAGAGGGGAGTAAAAATGGAAGTCATAATTTTCACTCACGAAGTTTGCTAGGAAATATTTCTCCTATACTGCGGGATCAATCATCTCGAAATGAAATTTTCAGAAAAAAATACTTTGGTTGCTAGTTATTCAAGAGCGTTAATCGATTTCAAAATGTGTTGAAAACTAACCATCGGTAAGCATCTAAAAGATAACTTTTGAACGGTAAGGAATTTTTTGACGCAGCCTGGATGTTATAGAAAGTACACATTCTAAGCTTGAATTTGAACAAGAATTTTCTATCTCTTCAGGGGAAATCAATAGAGTTATTTCCGTTTCAATATGTCTCAATGTGTTACCTGAAATACGAATTCCAATTATATGCCGATAGAGGGGACTAAATATGGAAGTTAAAATTTTCGCTCACGAACTTGGCTTTGAAAAATTTTTCCTATATCGTGGGATCAACCTTCTCGAATTGAAATTTTGGGAAAAAATACTTTGGCTGCCAGTTATTCACGAGAGTTAATCGATTTGAAAATGTGTTGAAAAGTGACCTTCGATAACCGTCTCAAAGATAACTTGAACATTAAAGAACTTTTAGACGTGGCCTGAATGGTATAGAATGTAAGCATTCTGAGATTGAATTTGAACACGAATTTTATATCTTTTAAATGAAAATCAATAGAGTTATTGCCATTTTAATATGTCTCCACGTGTTACCTGAAATACGGATTCTAATTATATGCCGATATAGGGGAGTAAAAATGGAGGTCAAAATTTCCGCTCACGAATTTGGCTTTGAATTATTTTTCCTATACCGCGGGATCAACCTTCTCGAATTGAAATTTTTGGAGAAAAATACTTTGGCTGCTAGTTATTAACGAGCGTTAATCGATTTGAAAATGTGTTGAAAAGTGACCTTCGGTAACCGTCTCAATGATAACTTTTGAACATTAAGGAACTTTTAGACGTGGCCAGAATGGTATAGAAAGTACATATTCTGAGCTTGAATTTGAACACGAATTTTGTATCTTTTCAATGGAAATCGATCGAGTTACTGCCATTTTAATATATCTCAACGTGTTACCTGAAATACGGATTCTAATTATATGCCGATAGAGGGGAGTAAAAATGGAAGTCAAACGTTTCGCTCACAAATTTGGCTTGGAAATATTTTTCCTATACCACGGGATCAATCATCTTGAAATCATTTTTTGGGTAAAAAACGCTTTGGCTGCTAGACATTCACAAGCGTCTATCGATTTGAAAATGTGTTGAAAAGTGACCTTCGGTAACCGTCTCGAAGATAACTTTTGAATGGAAAGGAATTTTTAGATGCGGCCTGTATGTTTTAGAAAGTACACATTCTGAGCTTCAATTTGAATACAAATTTCGTACTTTTTCAATGAAAATCAAGAGAGTTATTGCCGTTTGAATGTGTCTCACAGTGTTACTCGAAATACGGATTCCAATTATGTGACGAAAGGAGGGAGTAAAAATGGAAATCAAACGTTTCGCTCATGAATTGGGCTTGGAAATATTTGTCATATATCGCAGGATCAATCATCTTGAAATGAAGTTTTGGGTAAAAAATACTTTGGTTGCTAGTTATTCACAAGCGTTAATCGATTTGAAAATGTGTTGGAAAGTGACCTTTGGTAACCATCTCAAGGATAACTTTTGAACGGTAAGGAATTTTCAGACGCGGCCTTGATGTTTTAGAAAGTACACATTCTGTGCTTGAATTTGAACACAAATTTTGTATCTTTTCAACAGAAATCAATAGAGTTATTTCTGTTTCAATATGTCTCAACGTGTTACCTGAAATACTGATTCCAATTATATGCCGATAGAGGGGAGTAAAAATGGAAGTCATAATTTTCACTCAAGAATTTGGCTTGGAAATATTTTTCCTATACTGCGGGATCAATCATCTCGAAATTAAATTTTTGGAAAAAAATACTTTGGCTGCTAGTTATTCAGGAGCGTTAATCGATTTGAAAATATGTTGAAAAGTGACGTTCGGTAACTTGTCTCAAAGATAACTTTTGAACGGTAAGGAATTTTTAGACGTGGCCAGAATGTTGTAGAAAGCACACATTCTGAGCTTGAATTTCAACACAAATTTTGTATCTTTTCAATGGAAATCAATTTAATTATTGCCCTTTTAGTATGTCTCAACGTGTTATCTAATATAAGGATTCCAATTATAAGCCGATAGAGGGGAGTAAAAATGGAAGTCATAATTTTCGCTCACGAATTTGGCTTGGAAATATTTCTCCTATACCGCGGATCAATCATCTCAAAATGAAATTTTCAGAAAAAAATAGTTTGGGTGGTAGTTATTCACGAGCGTTAATCAATTTCAAAATTTGTTGAAAACTGACATTCGGTAACCGTCTAAAAGCTAACTTTTGAACAGTAAGGAATTTTTTGACGTGGCCTAGATGTTATAGAAAGTACACATTCTAAGCTTGAATTTGACCAAGAATTTTCTATCATTTCAGGGGAAATCAATAGAGTTATTTCCGTTTCAATATGTCTTAATATGTTACCTAAAATACGGATTCCAATTATATGCCGATTGAGGGGAGTAAATATGGAAATCAAAATTTTCGCTCACGAACTTGGCTTTGAAATATTTTTCCTATACTGCGGGATCAACCTTCTCAAATTGAAATTTCGGGAAAAAATACTTTTGCTACTGGTTATTCACGAGCGTTAATCGATTTGAAAATGTGTTGAAAAGTGACCTTCGGTAACCGTCTCAAAGATAACTTTTTGACGTTAAGGAACTTTCAGATGTGGCCTGAATGGCATAGAAAGTACGCATTCTGACATTGAATTTGCACACGAATTTTGTATCTTTTCAACGGAAATCAATAGTGTTATTGCCATTTTAATAAGTCTCAACGTGTTACCTGAAATACGGATTCTAATTATATGTCGATAGAGGGGAGTAAAAATGGAAGTCATAATTTTCGCTCACAAATTTGGCTTGGAAATATTTCTCCTATACCGTGGGATCAATCATCTCGAAATGAAACTTTCAGAAAAAAAATACTTTGGCTGCCAGTTATTCGTGTGCGTTAATTGATTTGAAAATATGTTGAAAACTGACCTTCGGCAATCGTCTCAAAGATAACTTTTGAACAGTAAGGAATTTTCAGACGCAGCCTGGATGTTTTAGAAAGTACACATTCTAAGCTTGTATTTGAACCCAAATTTTGTATTTTTTCAATGGAAATCACGAAAGTTATTGCCATTTGAATATGTCTCACCGTGTTACCCGAAATACGGATTCCAATTATGTGTCAATAGGAGAGACTAAAAATGGAAGTCAAATGTTTCGCTTACGAATTTGGCTCCGAAATATTTTTCATATATCGCGGGATCAATCATCTTGAAATGAAGTTTTGGGTAAAAAATACTTTGGCTGCTAGTTATTCACGAGCGTTAATCAATTTGAAAATGTGTTGAAAATTGACCCTTGGTAACC
This sequence comes from Quercus cerris, assembly GCA_963669245.1. Lineage (NCBI taxonomy): Eukaryota > Viridiplantae > Streptophyta > Magnoliopsida > Fagales > Fagaceae > Quercus > Quercus cerris. The sequence goes on from OY770012.1 coordinate 8,133,778, forward strand.
GTCTAAAAGATAACTTTTGAACGGTAAGGAATTTTTGGACGTGGCCTGAATGTTTTTGAAAGTACACATTCTGAGCATGAATTTGGACATGAATGTTGTATCTTTTCAATGGAAATCAATAGAGTTATTGCCGTTTCAAAATGTCTTAACGTGTTACCAAAAATATGGATTCCAATTATGTGCCGAAAGGAGGGCGTAAAAATTGTAGTCATACGTTTCACTAACTAATTTGGCTCAGAAATATTTTTCATATATCGCAAGATGAATCATCTTGAAATGAAGTTTTTGGTGAAAAATACTTTGGCTGCTAGACATTCACGAGCGTCAATCGATTTGAAAATGTGTTGAAAAGTGACCATCGGTAACCGTCTCGAAGATAACTTTTGGAAGGTAATGAATTTTTAGACATGGCCAAAATGTTTTAGAAAGTACACATTCTGAGCTGGAATTTGAACTCAAATTTTGTATTTTTTCATTGGAAATCAAGATAGTTGTTGGCATTTGAATTTGTCTCACCGTGTTTCCCAAAATACGGATTCCAATTATGTGCCGAAAGGAGGGAGTAAAAGCGGAAGTCAAACGTTTCACTCACGAATTTGGCTCAGAAATATTTTTCATATATCGCGCGATCAGTCATCTTGAAATGAAGTTTTGGGTAAAAAATACTTTGGCTGCTAGTTATTCACGAGCGTTAATCGATTCGAAAATTTGTTGAAAAGTGACCTTCGGTAACCATCTCAAAGATAACTTTTGAATGGTAAGGAATTTTTAGACATGGCCTAAATGTTTTAGAAAGTACAAATTCTGAGCTTGATTTTGAACCCAAATTTAGTATCTTTTCACTGGAAATCAATAGAATTATTGCCGTATCAATATGTCTCACTGTGTTACCTGAAATACGGATTCCAATTATATGCCCATAAAGGGGAGCAAAAATGGAAGTCAAACGTTTCGCTCACGAATTTGGCTTGGAAATATTTTTCCTATACCACGAGATGAATCATCTCAAAATGAATTTGTCAGAAAAGAATACTTTGGCTGTTGATTATTCACGAGCGTTAATCGATTTGAAAATGTGTCGAAAACTGACCTTCTGTAACCGTCTCAAAGATAACTTTTGAACAGTAAGGAATTTTCAAACGTGGCCTGGATGTTTTAGAAAGTACATATTCAAAGCTTGAATTTGAAAACAAATTTTGTATTTTTTCAATGGAAATCATGAGAGTTATTGTCGATTGAATATGTCTCACCATGTTACCTGAAAAACGGATTCCAACTATGTGTCAATAGGAGGGAGTATAAATGGAAATCAAATGTTTGGTTTTGAATTTGGCTTGGAAAGTTTTTCATATATTGCGGGATCAATCATCTCAAAATAATCATTTGGGTAAAGAATACTTTGGCTGCTAGACATTCACGAGGGCCAATCGATTTGAAAATGTGTTGAAATGTGACCTTCGGTAACCGTCTCAAAGATAACTTTTGAAAGGTAAGGAATTTTTAGAGGTAGCCATAATTTTTTAGAAAGTAAACATTCTAAGCTTGATTTTGAACTCAAATGTTGTATTTTTTCAATGGAAATCAACAGAGTTATTGCCGTTCAAATATGTCTCAACGTGTTGCCCGAAATACGGATTCCAATTATATGCCGATAGAGGGGAGTAAAATGGAAGTCATAATTTTCGCTCACAAATATGGCTGGGAAATATTTTTCCTATACCACGGGATTAATCACCGCGAAATGAAATTTTTAGAAAAAAAATACTTTGGAGGCTAGTTATTCACGAGCGTTAATCGATTTGAAAATGTGTTGGAAAGTGACCTTCGGTAATCGTCTCGAAGATAACTGTTGAACGGTAAGGAATTTTTATACGCGGCCTAGATATTTTAGAAAGTACACATTCTGAGCTTGAATTTAAACACAAATTTTGTATTTTTTCAATTGAAATCAAGAGAGTTATTGTCGTTTGAATTTGTCTCACCGTGTTACCCGAAATACGAATTCAAATTATGTGTCAATAGGAGGGAGTAAAAATGGAAGTCAAACGCTTTGCCCACAAATTTGGCTTGGAAATATTTTACGTGTATCGCGGGATCAATCAGTTCGAAATGATGTTTGGGGTAAAAAATACTTTAGCTGCTAGACATTCACGAGTCTCAATCGATTTGAAAATGTGTAGAAAAATGACCTTTTATAACTGTCTCGCAAATAACTTTTGAACGGTAAGGAATTTTTAGATGTGGCCTCAATGTTTTAGAAAGTACACATTCTGAGCTTGAATTTGAACACAAATTTTGAATTTTTTCAATGGAAATCGAGAGAGTTATTGTCGTTTGAATGTGTCTCACCGTGTTACCTGAAATACAGATTCCAATTATGTGCCGAAAGGAGGTAGTAAAAATGGAAGTCAAACGTTTCGCTCACAAATTTGGCTTGGAAATATTTTTCATATATCGCGGGGTCAATCGTCTAGAAATGAATTTTTGGACAAAAAATCTTTCGGTTGCTAGTCATTCACGAGCATAAATCAATTTGAAAAGTTATCTCAAAGATAACTTTTGAACGATAAGGAATTTTTACACAAGGCCTAGATGTTTTAGAAATTACACATTTCGAGCTTGAATTTGAACACGAATTTTCGATCTTTTCAATGGAAATCAATAAAGTTATTACCGTTTCAATATGTCTCAACATGTTACCTGAAATACAGATCCCAATTATATGTTGGTAGAGGGAAGTAAAAATGGTAGTCAAACGTTTCGCTCACGAATTTGGCTTGGAAATATTTTTCCTATACCGCGGGATCAATCATCTCGAAATGATGTTCTGGGTAAAAAATACTTTGGCTGCTAGGAAATCAAGAGCGTCAGTCGATTAGAAAATGTGTTGAAAAGTGACCTTCGGTAACCGTCTCAAAGATAACTTTTGAACGGCGAGGAATTTTTAGACACGGCCTGAATGTTTTAGAAAGTACACATTCTGAGCTTGAATTCGAGTTCAAATTTTGTTTTTTTTTTTCAATATAAATCAAGAGAGTTATTGTCATTTCAATATGTCTCACCGTGTTACTCGAAATACGGATTTCAATTATGTGCCGGACGGAAGGAGTAAAAATGGAAGTCAAATGTTTCGCTCATGAATTTGGCTTGGAAATATATTTCATATATCGTGGGAGCAATCATCTTCAAATGAAGTATTGGGTAAAAAATACTTTGGCTGCTAGTTATTCACGAGCGTTAATCGATTTGAAAATGTGTTGGTAACCGTGTCAAAGATAGCTTTTGAACGGTAAGGAATTTTTAGACGCGTCCTTTATGTTTTGGAAAGTACACATTCTGAGCTTGAATTTGAACACAAATTTTCTATCTTTTCAATGGAAATCAATAGAGTTATTGCCGTTTCGATATATCTTAACGTGTTACCTGAAATACGGATTCCAATTATATGTCGATAGAGGAGAGTAAAAATGGAAGTCATAATTTTCGCTCATGAATTTGGCTTGGAAGTATTTCTCCTATACCACAGGATCAATCATCTCGACATTAAATTTTCAGAAAAAAATACTTTGGTTGCTAGTTATTCACGAGCGTTAATTGATTTGAAAATGTGTAGAAAAGTGGCCTTCTATAACCGTCTAGTAGATAACTTTTGAATGGTAAGGAATTTTTAGATGCAGCCTGAAGGTTTTAGAAAGTACACATTCTGAGCTTGAATTTGAACACAAATGTCGCATTTTTTCAATGGAAATCAAGAGAGTTATTGTCGTTTGAATGTGTCTCACCGTGTTACCTGAAATACGGATTCACATTATGTGCCAAAAGGAGGTAGTAAAAGTGGAAGTCAAACGTTTCGCCCACGAATTTGGCTTGGAAATATTTTTCATATATCGCGGGATCAATCATCTAGAAATGAATTTTTCGATTAAAAATACTTTGGCTGCTAGTTATTCACGAGCATAAATCGATTTGAAAATATGTTGAAAAGTGACCTACGGTAACTATCTCAAATATAACTTTTGAACGAGAAGGAATTTTTAGACGTGGCCTGAATGTTTTAGAAAGTACACATTCTGAGCTTGAATTTGAACATGAATTTTGTATATCTTCAATGGAAATCAATTGAGTTATTGTCGTTCAATATGTCTCGACGTGTTACCTGAAATACGGATCCCAATTATATACTGATAGAGGGGAGTAAAAATGGAAGTCAAACGTTTTGCGCATGAATTTGGCTTGGAAATATTTTTCATATATCGTGGGATCAATCATCTTCATATGAAATTTTGGGTAAAAAATACTTTGGTTGCTAGTTATTCACGAGCGTTAATCGATTTGAAAATGTGTTGAAAAGTGACCTTCGGTAACCGTCTCAAAGATAGCTTTTGAACAGTAAGGAATTTTTAGGTCCCGCATGTCTTAGAAAGTACACATTTTGAGCTTGAATTTGAACACAATTTTTCTATCTTTTCAGTGGAAATCAATAGAGTTATTGCCGTTTCAATATATCTCAACGTGTTACCTGAAATACGGATTCCAATTTTATGCCGATAGAGGAGAGTAAAAATGGAAGTCATAATTTTCGCTCACAAATTTGGCTTGAAAATATTTCTCCTATACTGCGGGATTAATCATCTCGAAATGAAATTTTCAGAAAAAAATAATTTGGCTGCTAGTTATTCACGAGTGTTAATTGATTACAAAATGTGTTGAAAATTGACAATCGGTAACCATCTAAAAGATAACTTTTGAACGGTAAGGAATTTGTTGACGCGGCCTAGATGTTATAGAAAGTACACATTCTAAGCTTGAATTTGAACAAGAATCTTCTATCTTTTCAAGGGAAATCAATAGAGTTATTTCCATTTCAATATGTCTCAATGTGTTACCTGAAATACGGATTCCAATTATATGCCGATAGAGGGGACTAAATATGGAAGTCAAAATTTTCGCTCACGAACTTGGCTTTGAAATATTTTTCCTATACCATGGGATCAATCATCTTGAAATTAAATTTTTGGAAAAAAAATAGTTTGGTTGCTCGTTATTCACGAGCGTTAATCAATTTCAAAATATGTTTAAAACTGACCTTCGGTAACTTGTCTCAAAGATAACTTTTGAACGGCAAGGAATTTTTAGATGTGGCCTAAATGTTTTAGAAAGCACATATTTTGAGCCTGAATTTGAACACAAATTTTTTTACTTTTCAATGGAAATCAATATAGTTATTGCCCTTTTAGTATGTCTCAACGTGTTACCTGATATACGGATTCCAATTATAAGCCAGTAGAGGGGAGTAAAAATGGAAGTCATAATTTTCTCTCTCGAATTTGGCTAGGAAATATTTCTCCTATACTGCGGGATCAATCATCTCGAAGTGAAATTTTCAGAAAAAAATAATTTGGCTGCTAGTTATTCACGAGCGTTAATCAATTTCAAAATGTGTTGAAAATTGACCATCAGTAACCACCTCTAAGGTAACTTTTGAACGGTAGGGAATTTTTTTGACGCAGCCCGGAAGTTATAGAAAGTACACACTCTAAGCTTGAATTTGTACAAGAATTTTCTATCTTTTCAGGGGAAATCAATAGAGTTATTTCCGTTTCAATATGTCTCAATGTGTTACCTGGAATACGGATTCCAATTATATGCCGATAGAGGGGACTAAATATGGAAGTCAAAATTTTCGCTCACGAACTTGGCTTTGAAAGATATTTCCTATGCCGTAGGATCAACCTTCTCGAATTGAAATTTTGGGAAAAAATACTTTGGTTGCTAGTTATTCACGAGAGTTAATCGATTTGAAAATGTGTTGAAAAGTGACCTTTGGTAACCGTCTCAAAGATAACTTTTGAACGTTAAGGAACTTTTAGGCGTGGCCTGAATGGTATAGAAAATACGCTTTCTAAGATTGAATTTGAACAAGAATTTTGTATCTTTTCCATGGAAATCAATAGAGTTATTGCCATTTTAATATGTCTCAACGTGTTACCTGAAATACGGATTCTAATGATATGCCGATAGAAGGGAGTAAATATGGAAGTCAAAATTTTCGCTCACGAACTTGGCTTTGAAATATTTCTCCTATACCGCGGGATCAACCTTCTCGAACTGAAATTTTGGGAAAAAAATATTTTGGCTGCTAGTTATTCACGAGCGTTAATCGATTTGAAAATGTGTTGAAAAGTGACCTTCAGTAACCGTCTTGAAGATAACTTTTGAACGTTAAGGAACTTTTAGACGTGGCCAGATCGGTATAGAAAGTACGCATTCTGAGATTGAATTTGAACACGAATTTTGTATCTTTTCAATGGAAATCAATAGAGTTATTGCCATTTTAATATGTCTCAACGTGTTACCTAAAATACGGATTCTAATGACATGCCGATAGAGGGGAGTAAATATGGAAGTCAAAATTTTCGCTCACGAACTTGGCTTTGAAATATTTCTCCTATACCGCGAGATCAACCTTCTCGAATTGAAATTTTGGGAAAAAAATACTTTGGCTGCTAGTTATTCACGAGCGTTAATCGATTTGAAAATGTGTTGAAAAGTGACCTTCGGTAACCGTCTCAAAGATAACTTTTGAACGTTAAGGAACTTTTAGACGTGGCCAGAATGGTATAGAAAGTACGCATTCTGAGATTGAATTTGAACAAGAATTTTCTATCTTTTCAATGGAAATCAATAGAGTTATTTCCGTTTCAATATGTCTCAACGTGTTACCTAAAATACGGATTCTAATTATATGCCGATAGAGGGAGTAAAAACGGAAGTCATAATTTTCCCTCACGAATTTGGCTTCGAAATATGTTTTCTACCCCGCGGGATCAATCATCTCGAAATGAAATTTTTGGAAAAAAATACTTTGGCTACTAGTTATTCACGAGCGTTAATCGATTTGAAAATGTGTTGCAAAGTGACCTTCGGTAACCGTCTCAAAGATAACTTCTGAGCGTTAAGGAACTTTTAGACGTGGCCTGAATGGTATAGAAAGTACATATTCTGAGCTTGAATTTGAACACAAATTTTGTATCTTTTCAATGGAAATCGATAGAGTTATTGCCATTTCAATATGTCTCAACGTGTTACCTGAAATACGGATTCTAATTATATGCCGATAGAGGGGAGTAAAAATGGAAGTCAAACGTTTCGCTCACAAATTTCGCTTGGAAATATTTTTCCTATACCACGGGATCAATCATCTCGAAATCAATTTTTGGGTAAAAAATACTTTGGCTGCTAGACATTCACAAGCGTCTATCGATTTGAAAATGTGTTGAAAAGTGACCTTCGGTAACCGTCTTGAACATAACTTTCGAACGTTAAGGAATTTTTAGATGCGGCCTGTACGTTTTGGAAAGTACACATTCTTAGCTCCAATTTGAGTACAAGTTTTGTATTTTTTCAATGGAAATCAAGCGAGTTATTGTCGTTTGAATGTGCCTCACAGTGTTACCTGAAATACGGATTCCAATTATGTGCCGAAAGGAGGGAGTAAAAATGGAAGTCAAACGTTTCGCTCACGAATTTGGCTTGGAAATATTTGTCATATATCACAAGATCAATCATCTTGAAATGATGTTTTGGGTAAAAAATACTTTGGTTGCTAGTTATTCACAAGCGTTATTCGATTTGAAAATGTGTTGAAAAGTGACCTTTGGTAACCGTCTCAAGGATAACTTTTGAACGGTAAGGAATTTTTAGACTCGGCCTGGATGTTTTAGAAAGTACACATTCTGTGCTTGAATTTGAACATGAATTTTGTATCTTTTCAATGGAAATCAATAGAGTTATTTCTGTTTCAATATGTCTCAACGTGTTACCTGAAATACGGATTCCAATTATATGCCGATAAAGGGGAGTAAAAATGGAAGTCATAATTTTCACTCACGAATTTGGCTTGGAAATATTTTTCCTATATCACGGGATCAATCATCTCAAAATTAAATTTTTGGAAAAAAATACTTTGGTTGCTCGTTATTCACGAGCGTTAATCAATTTCAAAATATGTTTAAAACTGACCTTCGGTAACTTGTCTCAAAGATAACTTTTGAACGGCAAGGAATTTTTAGATGTGGCCTAAATGTTTTAGAAAGCACATATTTTGAGCCTGAATTTGAACACAAATTTTTTTACTTTTCAATGGAAATCAATATAGTTATCGCCCTTTTAGTATGTCTCAACGTGTTACCTGATATACGGATTCCAATTATAAGCCGGTAGAGGGGAGTAAAAATGGAAGTCATAATTTTCTCTCTCGAATTTGGCTTGGAAATATTTCTCCTACACTGCAGGATCAATCATATTGAAATGAAATTTTCAGAAAAAAATAATTTGGCTGCTAGTTATTCACGAGCGTTAATCGATTTCAAAATGTGTTGAAAATTGACCATCGGTAACCATCTAAGAGATAACTTTTGAACAGTAAGGAATTTTTTTGACGCTGCCTGGATGTTATAGAAAGTACACATTCTAAGATTGAATTTGTACAAGAATTTTCTATCTTTTCAGGGGAAATCAATAGAGTTATTTCTGTTTCAAAATGTCTCAATGTGTTACCTGAAATACGGATTCCAATTATATACCGATAGAGGGGACTAAATTTGGAAGTCAAAATTTTCACTCACGAACTTGGCTTTGAAAGATATCTCCTATGTCGCAGGATCAACCTTCTCGAATTGAAATTTTGGGAAAAAAATACGTTGGCTGCTAGTTATTCACGAGAGTTAATCGATTTGAAAATGTGTTGAAAAGTGACCTTCGGTAACCATCTCAAAGATAACTTTTGAACGTTAAGGAACTTTTATGCGTGGCTTGAATGGTATAGAAAATACGCATTCTAAGATTGAATTTGAACAAGAATTTTGTATCTTTTCCATGGAAATCAATAGAGTTATTGCCATTTTAATATGGCTCAACGTGTTACCTGAAATACGGATTCTAATGATATGCCGATAGAGGGGAGTAAATATGGAAGTCAAAATTTTCGCTCACGAACTTGGCTTTGAAATATTTCTCCTATACCGCGGGATCAACCTTCTCGAATTGAAATTTTGGGAAAAAAATACTTTGGCTGCTAGTTATTCATGAGCGTTAACCGATTTGAAAATGTGTTGAAAAGTGAGCTTCGGTAACCGTCTCAAAGATAACTTTTGAACGTTAAGGAACTTTTAGTCGTGGCCAGAATGGTATAGAAAGTACGCATTCTGAGATTGAATTTGAACAAGAATTTTCTATCTTTTCAATGGAAATCAATAGAGTTATTTCCGTTTCAATATGTCTCAACGTGTTACCTAAAATATGGATTCCAATTATATGCCGATAGAGGGGAGTAAAAACGGAAGTCATAATTTTCCCTCACGAATTTGGCTTGGAAATATTTTTTCTACACCGCGGGATCAATCATCTCGAAATGAAATTTTTAGAAAAAAATACTTTGGCTGCTAGTTATTGACGAGCGTTAATCGATTTGAAAATGTGTTGAAAAGTGACCTTCGGTAACCATCTGAAAGATAACTTTTGAGCGTTAAGGAACTTTTAGACGTGGCCTGAATGGTATAGAAAGTACATATTCTGAGCTTGAATTTGAACACGAATTTTGTATCTTTTCAATGGAAATCGATAGAGTTATTGCCATTTTAATATGTCTCAACGTGTTACCTGAAATACGGATTCTAATTATATGCCGATAGAGGGGAGTAAAAATGGAAGTCAAACGTTTCGCTGACAAATTTGGCTTGGAAATATCTTTCCTATACCACGGGATCAATCATCTCGAAATCAATTTTTGGGTAAAAAATACTTTGGCTGCTAGACATTCACAAGTGTCTATCGATTTGAAAATGTGTTGAAAAGTGACCTTTGGTAACCGTCTCGGAGATAACTTTTGAACGGTAAGGAATTTTTAGATGTGGCTTGTATGTTTTGGAAAGTACACATTCTGAGCTCCAATTTGAGTAGAAATTTTGTATTTTTTCAGTGGAAATGAAGCGAGTTATTGTCGTTTGAATGTGCCTCACAGTGTTACCCGAAATACGGATTCCAATTATGTGCCGAAAGGAGGGAGTAAAAATGGAAGTCAAACGTTTCGCTCATGAATTTGGCTTGGAAATATTTGTCATATATCGCAAGATCAATCATCTTGAAATGATGTTTTGGGTAAAAAATACTTTGGTTGCTAGTTATTCACAAGCGTTATTCGATTTGAAAATGTGTTGAAAAGTGACCTTTGGTAACCGTCTCAAGGATAACTTTTGAACGGTAAGGAATTTTTAGACTCGGCCTGGATGTTTTAGAAAGTACACATTCTGTGCTTGAATTTGAACACGAATTTTGTATCTTTTCAATGGAAATCAATAGAGTTATTTCTGTTTCAATATATCTCAACGTGTTACCTGAAATACGGATTCCAATTATAGGCCGATAAAGGGGAGTAAAAATGGAAGTCATCATTTTCACTCACGAATTTGGCTTGGAAATATTTTTCCTATATCACGGGATCAATCATCTCGAAATTAAATTTTTGGAAAAAAATACTTTGGTTGCTAGTTATTCACGAGCATTAATCGATTTCAAAATATGTTTAAAAGCGACCTTCGGTAAGTTGTCTCAAAGATAACTTTTGAATGGCAAGGAATTTTTAGACCTGGCCTGAATGTTTTAGAAAGAACACATTCTGAGCTTGAATTTGAACACAAATTTTTTAACTTTTCAATGGAAATCAATATAGTTATTGCCCTTTTAGTATGTTTCAACGTGTTACCTGATATACGGATTCCAATTATAAGTCGATAGAGGGTAGTAAAAATGGAAGTCATAATTTTTGCTCACGAATTTGGCTTGGAAATATTTCTCCTATACCGCGGGATCAATCATCTCAAAATGAAATTTTCAGAAAAAAATAATTTGGCTGCTAGTTATTCACGAGCGTTAATTGATTTCAAAATGTGTTGAAAACTGACCCTCGGTAACCGTCTAAAAGATAACTTTTGAACGGTAAGGAATTTTTTGACGCGGCCTGGATGTTATAGAAAGTACACATTCTAAGCTTGAATTTGAATAAGAATTTTCTACCTTTTCGGGGGAAATCAATAGAGTTATTTCCATTTCAATATGTCTCAATGTGTTCCCGGAAATACGAATTCCAATTATATGCCGATAGAGGGGAGTCAATATGGAAGTCATAATTTTCGCTCACGAACTTTGCTTTGAAATATTTTTCCTATACCGCAGGATCAACCTTCTCGAATTGAAATTTTGGGAAAAAATACTTTGGCTGCTAGTTATTCACGAGTGTTAATCGATTTTATAATGTGTTGAAAAGTTACCTTCGGTAACCGTCTCAAAGATAACTTTTGAATGTTAAGGAACTTTTAGACGTGGCCTGAATAGTATAGAAAGTACGCATTATGATATTGAATTTGCACACAAATTTTGTATCTTTTCATTGGAACTCAATAGAGTTATTGCCATTTTAATATGTCTCAACGTGTTACCTGAAATACGGATTCTAATTATATGCCGATAGAGGGGAGTAAAAATGGAAGTCATAATTTTCGCTCACGAACTTTGCTTTGAAATATTTTTCCTATACCGCGGGATCAACCTTCTCGAATTGAAATTTTGGAAAAAAATACTTTGGCTGCTAGTTATTCACGAGCGTTATTCGATTTTAAAATTGTTAGGACATATATGTTTTAACTTGTTTAAGAACATATGTCACTTAGTTATGTAAATTGGCTAATCCTTTGACAAAACGCACTCTGCTTGTAATTGGGTAGTTCTAGGTGTTTCTAATACTTCAAGAAACAATGTTTCAAGGTTAAGTGTTGAAGTCATCAAGTCTGTCCAAGAGAAAGCAAGCTGAAGTGCAAAGTTTTTAAAGCTCGACACCTTCTCGACAGCTACCTCGACACCTGCTATCTGTCGAGATTTAAAAAGTCCGATTTCCAATCTGATTTTCTTGGGATCCGTGAATATATTTTTGGGCCTTCTTTTCTTCTAACCCTAAACATATAAAAGTATTATTTTAAGAGCCGTTTTGGGTGACACAAGTTGCATTATCATTGAGCAATCTCTGTTTAAGCAAATTGTGATCAACAGACGAAGCTCTTGACCTAGTTCATCTTCCATCAAGAAGTTGCTGTGTATTTGCACCATAGGGTTTTGTAACCAAGCATCTTCCTACTATTCATCAAGTGGATGAACTGAAGAACCTTGCAGCCAACCATTCTTCCTCAGTTGGTGTTCTGAAGTCGCGTACTTGGATCCGCGCATTGGTTAGTCACGTACTTGGGAGCCGTGCATCAAAGGTGGAGACTGTCACTACAGATCAAGTCCAATTGGGTATTGGGGTAAAGGTTCAGCTATAGGTTGGTAAGGTACTTAGGATTCCTTTACTTGTAACCACTTGATTTGATAATAGTGGAGTTTCGGGAATGGTGACCTGAAAATCACCCGGTGGGGTTTTTGCCATTAGGGTTTTCCCCATTCGTAAACAAATCACCGTGTTATTTATTTTCCGCTGCATATTTTAGTTGTTGGTGATTTGTTTGTGCTTCCATAAAATTGCATGATTAATTGATTAATTAATTACTTGGCTAAATTAATTAATTAGGGTTAGTCACAAGGGGTCATTCAGATTGTGACCTATCAAAAATGTGTTGAAAAGTTACCTTCGGTAACCGTGTCAAAGGTAACTTTTGAATGTTAAGGAACTTTTAGACGTGGACTGAATGGTATAGAAAGTACGCATTATGAGATTGGATTTGCACACAAATTTCTATCTTTTCATTGGAACTCAATAGAGTTATTGCCATTTTAATATGTCACAACTTGTTACCTGAAATACAGATTCTAATTATATGCTGATAGAGGGGAGTAAAAATGGAAGTCATAATTTTCGCTCACAAATTTGGCTTGGAAATATTTCTCCTATACCATGGGATCAATTATCTAGAAATGAAATTTTCAGAAAAAAAAATACTTTCGCTGCTAGTTATTCACGAGCGTTAATCGATTTGAAAATGAGTTGAAAACTGACCTTCGGTAACCGTCTAAAAGATAACTTTTGAACTGTAAGGAATTTTTTGACGCGGCCTGGATGTTATAGAAAGTACACATTCTGAGCTTGAATTTGAACAAGAATTTTCTATCTTTTCAATGGAAATCAATAGAGTTATTTCTGTTTCAACATGTCTCAATGTGTTACCTGAAATACGGATGCCAACTATATGCCGATAGAGGGGAGAAAATATGGAAGTCAAAATTTTCACTCACGAACTTGGATTTGAAATATTTTTCCTGTACCGCGGGATAAACCTTCACGAATTGAAATTTGGGAAAAAAATACTTTGGCTGCTAGTTATTCACAAGCATTAATTGATTTGAAAATGTGTTGAAAAGTGACCTCCAATAACCGTCTCAAAGATAACTTTTGAACGTTAAGGAACTTTTAGACGTGGCCAGAATGGTATAGAACGTACGCATTCTGAGATTGAATTTGAACACGAATTTTGTATCTTTTCAATGGAAATCAATAGAGTTATTGCCATATTAATACGTCTCAATGTGTTACCTGAAATACGGGTTCTAATTATATGCCGATAAAGGGGAGTAAAAATGGAAGTCAAACGTTTCGCTAACGAATTTTTCTTGGAAATATTTTTCCTATACCACGGGATCAATCATCTCAAAATTATTTTTTGGGTACAAAATACTTTGGTTGCTAGACATTCACAAGTGTCAATTGATCTGAAAATGCGTTGAAAAGTGACCTCTGGTAACCATCTCGAAGATAACTTTTGAACGGTAAGGAATTTCTAGACATGGCCTGAATGTTTTAGAAATTACACATTCTGAGCTTCAATTTGAATAAAAATTTTGCATTTTTTTAGTGGAAATCAAGAGAGTTATTGTCGTTTGAATGTGTCTCACCGTGTTACCCGAAATATGGATTTCAATTATGTGCCGAAAGAAGGGAGTAAAAATGGAAGTCAAACGTTTTGCTCACAAATTTGGCTTGGAAATATTTGTCGTATATTGCGGGATCAATCATCTTGAAATGAAGTTTTGGGTAAAAAATACTTTCGTTGCAAGTTATTCACAAGCATTAATCGATTTGAAAATGTGTTGAAAAGTGACCATCGGTAACTGTCTCAAGGATAACTTTTGAACGGTAAGGAATTTTAAGACGCGGCCTTGATGTTTTAGAAAGTACACATTTTGTGCTTGAATTTGGACATGAATTCTCTATCTTTTCAATGGAAATCAATTCAGTTATTGCCGTTTCAATATGTCCCAACGGGTTACCTGAAATACGGATTCCAATTATATGCTGATAGAGGGGAGTAAAAATGGAAGTCATAATTTTCACTCACGAATTTGGCTTGGAAATATTTTTCCTATACCGCGAGATCAATCATCTCGAAATGAAATTTTTGGAAAAAAATACTTTTGCTGCTAGTTATTCACGAGCGTTAATCGATTTTAAAATGTGTTGAAAAGTGACCTTCGGTAACCTGTCTCAAAGATAACTGTTGAACTGTATGGAATTTTTAGACGTGGCCTGAATGTTTTAGAAAGCACACATTCTGAGCTTGAATTTGAACACAAATTTTGTATCTTTTCAATGGAAATCAATATAGTTATTGCCCTTTTAATATGTATCAACGTGTTACCTGATATACGGATTCCAATTATATGCAGATAGAGGGGAGTAAAAATGGAAGTCATAATTTTCGCTCAATTTGGTTTGGAAATATTTCTCCTATACCATGGGATCAATCATCTCAGAATGAAATTTTAAGAAAAAAAATAATTTGGCAGCTAATTATTCATGAGCGTTTATCGATTTGAAAATGTGTTGCAAACTGACCTTTGGTAACCGTCTAAAAGATAACTTTTGAACGGTAAGGAATTTTTTCACGCGGCCTGGATGTTATAGAAATTACACATTCTAAGCTTGAATTTGAACAAGAATTTTCTATCTTTTCAATGGAAATCAATAGAGTTGTTTCCGTTTCAATATGTCTCAACATGTTACCTAAAATACGGATTCCAATTATATGCCAATAGAGGGGAGTAAAAACGGAAGTCATAATTTTCACTCACGAATTTGGCTTGGAAATATTTTTTCTACACCGCGGGATCAATCATCTTGAAAAGAAATTTTTGGAAAAAAATACTTTGGCTGCTATTCACGAGCGTTAATCGATCTGAAAATGTGTTGAAAAGTGACCTTCGGTAACCTGTCTCAAAGATAACTTTTGAACGGTAAGGAATTTTTAGACGTGGCCAGAATGTTTTAGAAAGCACACATTCTAAGCTTGAATTTGAACACGAATTTTGTATCTTTTCAACGAAAATCAATAGTGTTATTGCCCTTTTAATATGTCTCAACGTGTTACCTGAAATACGGATTCCAATTATATGCCGATAGAGGGGAGTAAAAATGGAAGTTAAAATTTTCGCTAAAGAATTTGGCTTGGAAATATTTCTCCTATACCGCGGGATCAATCATCTCTAAATGAAATTTTCAGAAAAAAATACTTCGGCTGCTAATTATTCACGAGCGTCAATCGATTTTAAAATGTGTTGAAAACTGACATTCGGTAACCGTCTCGAAGATAACTTTTGAACAGTAAGGAATTTTCAGACGCGGCCTAGATGTTTTAGAAAGTACACAATCTAAGCTTGAATTTGAACACAAATTTTGTATTTTTTCGATGGAAATCACGAGAGCTATTGTCATTTGAATATGTCTCACTGTATTACCCGAAATACGGATTCCAACTATGTGTCAATAGGAGAGAGTAAAAATGGAAGTCAAATGTTTGGTTTCGAATTTGGGTTGGAAATTTTTTCATATATTGCGGGATCAATCATCTCGAAATGATGTTTTGGGTAAAAAATACTTTGGCTGCTAGACATTCACGAGCGTCAATTGATTTGAAAATGTGTTGAAAAGTAACCTTTGGTAACCGTCTCGAAGATAACTTTTGAAAGGTAAGGAATTTTTAGATGCAGCCTGAATGTTCTAGAAAGTAAACATTCTGAGCTTGAATTTGAACTCAAATTTTGTATTTTTTCAATAGAAATCAGGAGAGTTATTGTCATTTGAATATGTCTCACCGTGTTACGCGAAATACGGATTCCAATTATGTGCCGAAAGGAGGGAGTAAAAATGGAAGTCAAATGTTTCACTCATGAATTTGGCTTGGAAATATTTCTCCTATACCGTGGGATCAATCATTTCAAAATGAAATTTTCAGAAAAAAATACTTTGGCTGCTAGTTATTCATGAGCGTTAATCCATTTGAAAATGTGTTGAAAATTGACCTTCGGTAACCGTCTAAAAGATAACTTTTGAACGGTATGGAATTTCTTGACGCGGCCGGGTTGTTATAGAAAGTACACATTCTAAGCTTGATTTTGAACAAGAATTTTCTATCTTTTCAATGAAAATCAATAGAGTTATTTCCGTTTCAATATGTCTCAACGTGTTACCTAAAATACAGATTCCAATTATATGCCGATAGAGGGGAATAAAAATGGAAGTCAAAATTTTCGCCCACGAATTTGGTTTGGAAATATTTTTCCTATACCGCGGGATCAATTTTCTCGAATTGAAATTTTTGTAAAAAAATATTTTGGCTGCAAGTTATTCACGAGCGTTAATCAATTTGAAAATGTGTTGAAAAGTGACCTTCGGTAACCGTCTCAAAGATAACTTTTGAATGTTAAGGAATTTTTAGACGTGGCCTGAATGGTATAGGAAGTACACATTCTAAGCTTGAATTGGAACATGAATTTTGAATCTTTTCAATAGAAATCAATAGAGTTATTGATAGTTTAATATGTCTCAATGTGTTACCTGAAATACGGATTCCAATTACATGCCTATAGAGGGGAGTAAAAATGGAAGGCATAATTTTCGCTCACGAATTTGGCTTGGAAATATTACTTCTATACTGCGGGATAAATCATCTCAAAATGAAATCTTCAGAAAAAAATGCTTTGGCTGCTAGTTATTCACAGGTATTAATTGATTTGAAATTGTGTTGGAAACTGACCTTCGGTAACCGTCTCGAAGATAACTTTTGAAATGTACCGAATTTTTAGACGCGGCTTGCATGTTTTAGAAAGTACACATTCTAAGCTTGAATTTGAACACAAATTTTGTATTTCTTCAATTGAAATCACGAGAGTTATTGCTGTTTGAATATGTCACACCGTGTTACCCAAAGTACGGATTCCAATTATGTGTTAATAGGAGGGAGTAAAAATGGAAGTCAAACGTTTCGCTTATGAATTTGGCTTGGAAATATGTTTCATATATCGTGAGATCAATCATCTCGAAATGATGTTTTGGGTAAAAAATACTTTGGCTACTAGACATTCATGAGCGTCAATTGATTTGAAAATGTGTTGAAAAGTGTTCTTCGATAACCGCCTCGAAGATAACTTTTGAAAGGTAAGGAATTATTAGATGCATCCAGAATGTTTTAGAAATTAAACATTCTAAGCTTGAATTTGAACCCAAATTTTGTATTTTTTCAATAGAAATCAAGAGAGTCATTGTCGTTTGAATATGTCTCACCGTGTGAAATACGGATTCCAATTATGTGCTGAAAGGAGGGAGTAAAAATGGAAGTCAGATGTTTCGCTCACGAATTTGGCTTGGAAATATTTCTCCTATACCGCGGGATCAATCATCTTGAAATGAAATTTTCAGAAAAAAATACTTTGGCTGCTAGTTATTCACGAGCGTTAATCGATTTGAAAATGTGTTGAAAACTGACCTTCGATAACCGTCTAAAAGATAACTTTTGAACGGTACGAAATTTCTTGACGAGGCCTAGGTGTTATAGAAAGTACACATTCTGAGGTTGAATTTGAACAAGAAATTTCTATCTTTTCAATGGAAATCAATAGAGTTATTTCTGTTTCAATATGTCTCAACGTGTTACCTAAAATACGGATTTCAATTCTATGCCGAAAGAGGGGAGTAAAAATGGAAGTCAAAATTTTTGCCGACGAAATTGGTTTGGAAATATTTTTCCAATACCACGGGATCAATCATCTCGAATTGAAATTTTTGGAAAAAAATACTTTGGCTGCTAGTTATACACAAGCATTAATCGATTTGAAAATGTGTTGAAAAGTGACCTTCGGTAACCGTCTCAAAGATAACTTTGGAACGTTAAGCAATTTTTAGACGTGGCTTGAATGGTGTAGAAAGTACACATTCTAAGCTTGAATTTGAACACGAATTTTGAATCTTTTCAATGGAAATCAATAGAGTTATTTCCATTTTAATATGTCTCAACGTGTTACCTAAAATACAGATTCCAATTACATGCTGATAGAGGGGAGTAAAAATGGAAGTCATAATTTTCGCTCACGAATTTGGCTTGGAAATATTATTCCTATACTGCAGGATAAATCATCTCGAAATGAAATTTTCAGAAAAAAATACTTTGGCTGCTAGTTATTCACGAGCGTTAATCGATTTAAAATTGTGTTGAAAATTAACCTTCGGTAACCGTCTCGAAGATAACTTTTGAACAGTACCGAATTTTCAGACGTGGCTTGGATGTTTTAGAAAGTACACATTCTAAGCTTGAATTTGAACACAAATTGTGTATTTTTCCAATGGAAATCACAAGAGTTATTGTCGTTTGAATATGTCTCACCGTATTACCCAAAATACGGACTCCAATTATGTGTTAATAGGAGGGAGTAAAAATGGAAGTCAAACGTTTCGCTTACGAATTTGGCTTGGAAATATTTTTCATATATCGCAGGATCAATCATCTCGAAATGATGTTTTGGGTAAAAAATACTTTGGCTTCTAGACATTCACGAGCGTCAATCGATTTTAAATTGTGTTGAAAAGTGATCTTCGGTAGCCGTCTCGAAGATAACTTTTTAAAGGTAAGGAATTTTTAGACGCATCCAGAATGTTTTAGAAAGTAAACATTCTGAGCTTTAATTTGAACTCAAATTTTGAATTTTTTCAATGGAAATCAATAGAGTTATTGTCGTTTGAATATGTCTTACCGTGTTACGCGAAATGCGGATTTCAATTACGCACCGAAAGGCGGGAGCAAAAATGGAAGTCAAATGTTTAGCTCACGAATTTGGCTAGGAAATATTTTTCATATATCGTCGGATCAATCATCTTGAAATGAAGTTTTGGGTAAAAAATTCTTTGGCTGCTAGTTCTTCACGAGCGTTAATCAATGTGAAAATGTGTTGAAAACTGACCTTCGGTAACCGCCTAAAAGATAACTTTTGAACGGTGAGGAATTTTTTTACGCGGCCTGGATGTTATAGAAAGTACACATTCTAAGCTTGAATTTGAACAAGAATTTTCTATCTTTTCAATGGAAATCAATCGAGTTATTTCCGCTTCAATATGTCTCTACGTGTTACCTGAAATACAGATTCCAATTATATGCTGATAGAGGGGAGTAAAAATGGAAGTCATAATTTTCGATCACGAATTTGGCTTGGAAATATTTCTCCTATACCACGGGATCAATCATCTTGAATGAAATTTTCAGAAAAAATATACTTTGGCTGTTGATTATTCACGTGTTAATCGATTTGAAAATGTGTTGAAAACTGACCTTCGGTAACCGTCTCGAAGATAACTTTTGAACAGTAAGGAATTTTCAGACGTAGCCTGGATGTTTTAGAAAGTACACATTCTAAGCTTGAATTTGAACACAAATTTTGTATTTTTTCACTGAAAATCATGAGAGTTATTGTCGTTTTGAATATCTCTTACCGTGTTACCTGAAATACGGATTCCAACTATGTGTCAATAGGAGGGTGTAAAAATGGAAGTCAAGTGTTTGGTTTCGAATTTGGCTTGGAAATTTTTTCATATATCGCAGGATCAATCATCTCGAAATGATGTTTTGGGTAAAAAATACTTTGGCTGCTAGACATTCACGAGCGTCAATCGATTTGAAAAAGTGTTGAAATGTGACCTTCGGTAACCGTCTCGAAGATAACTTTTGAAAGGTAAGGAATTTTTAGTCGCGGCCAGTGTTTTAGAAAGTAAACATTCTGAGCTTGAATTTGAACTCAAATTTTGTATTTTTTCAACGGAAATCAAGAGAGTTATTGTGGTTAGAATATGTCTCACCATGTTACGCGAAATACGGATTCGAATTATGTGCCAAAAGGAGGGAGTAAAAATGGAAGTCAAATGTTTTGCTCACGAATTTGTCTTTGAAATATTTCTCCTATACCGCGGGATCAATCATCTCGAAATGAAATTTTCAGAAAAAAATACTTTCGCTGCTATTTCTTCACGAGCGTTAATCAATTTGAAAATGTGTTGAAAACTGACCTTCGGTAACCGTCTAAAAGATAACTTTTGAATGGTAAGAAATTTTTTGATGCGGCCTGGATGTTGTAGAAAGTACACATTCTAAGCTTGAATTTGAACAAGAATTTTCTATCTTTTCAACGGAAATCAATAGAGTTATTTCTATTTCAATATGTCTCAACGTGTTACCTGAAGTACGGATTCCAATTATATGCCGATAGAGGGGTGTAAAAATGGAAGTCAAAATTTTCGCTCACGAATTTGGCTTGGAAATATTTTTCCTATACCGCGGGATCAACCATCTCGAATTGAAATTTTTGGAAAAAAAAAATACTTCAACTGCTAGTTATTCACGAGCGTTAATCGATTTGAAAATGTGTTGAAAAGTGACCTTCGGTAACCGGCTCAAAGATACCTTTTGAACATTAAGGAATTTTTAGACGTGGCCTGAGTGGTCTAGAAAGTACACATTCTGAACTTGAATTTGACCCCGAATTTTGTATCTTTTTAATGGAAATCAATAGAGTTATTGCCATTTTAATATGTCTCAACGTGTTGCCAGAAATACGGATTCCAATTATATGCCGATAGAGGGGAGTAAAAATGGAAGTCATAATTTTCGCTCACCAATTTGGCTTGGAAATATTTCTCCTATACCGCGGGATCAATCATCTCAAAATGAAATTTTCAGACAAAAATACTTTGGCTGCTAGTTATTCACGTGCGTTAATCGATTTGAAAATGTGTTGAAAACTGACCTTCGGAAATCGTCTCGAAGATAACTTTTGAACAATAAGGAATTTTTAGACGCGGCCTTAATGTTTTAGAAAGTACACATTCTAAGCTTGAATTTGAACACAAATTTTGTATTTTTTCTATAGAAATCATGAAAGTTATTACCGTTTGAATATATCTCCCCCTTTGGCAATTCGTGACAAAACTTCCATACATAATGAAATGCTGAAATACAAGAACAACCCAATACAATAAAATGCTCATTACAACAAATTCAACCTAACTACTATCCATCAGTTGCAAGGGTAGACAGCAGCTCAATTGAATCAACCTGTATATTTTCTGAAACACTCAACAAATGTATAAACGCATGTGTGACAGAAAAACAATAAATCAACAAATATGCAAACTAACTCTCCCCCTAAGTTAGATACATCAAAAATAATGTTAACTCCCCCTAAACATAACATCCTTGTATTTTCCACACATATTCCCATATATCAACTATTTCTCCCCCTTTTTGTCACGTATTGACGAAGACAACTCAATAAAGAGTACACAAACACAACAAAGGATAAGAGAAAATAGAGAAGGAAAGGGACACAGAACAATTCAACTCTATAGAAAATAGAGATAGCTCCCCCTATGAACAACACAGGTTAAAAAAAAACTTTTCTCCCCCTATCAAAAATAGGAAAAACAGTTTTGGGGAAAAATAGAGGTAGGAGAAAATCAGCAGCAACAGCAGCATCACCAACAGGATCAGGTACATCCTCACCAGCAGGACCAAAGGTAAAAACACACAAACTAAAGTTAAAAACTAAGGTGAGGATACACATGAAGAAAAAATATTCTCTCTTTCAATAAAATGCAAACATGGCACTATGTGACCCATAAACAGTTGCATGAGTAGAGAAAATATTTGCACATTGATTATCCATCATATCTCTTAAGAAAAATATTTTCTATAGTTCACACATAAGAAAAAGCATATACTAGAATGTACAAAACTCAAAAAGTAATCAATCAATTTTTAAATCAAGTTGAGTACCCAATGTAGCAAAGTGTATGCATGCTATGTGTGAAAACAATGAGAGATATGACTGCAAAACTGCAAGATGGATACAAAAACAATGCAATGCATGTGAATCTTAAACACAAATGATGCATAAAAAATTTTGGTCAAAAACATAGAAACTGAAAATTTTTTAGTTTCGATCGATCGAGAATCGATCGAACATCAATCGAGTCAGGCAAACTCAAACCAAAAATTTAATCACAATTTTGATTGATCGAAAAACAGGTTCGATCGATCGAAAGTCTGAAAAAATCAGATTTTTGAAAAACAGAACATTTTAATGCAGAAACTCCTCAAAGCACATTATTTTATAAAAAAAAAATGCATGAGTATGAGATGAAAAGTTTTTCAAAAACACTTGAATTTAACCCAGATATTCCAAAATCAAGATTTTCAATCAATTTGTCCTCAAAGCGCAAACATTATACACATTTTGTATTAAAATCAAGGAACTTTTAATCTTGGATGGCCACAACAAGATCACAAACAATAAAGTGTACCAAGTTTAACAAAGAGTAACTTGTGTAGTGTGTGCAACTAGCAAAAGCTTGAGATATATGTGAGGTGATATGTGAATAGCAATTAATCACAAAGTCTACACAATTTATTACATAGAATTTAAAAGAGACTATCTACACAATTTATTACATAGAATTTAAAAGAGACTATCACCAAAAGAGTTACATCCTATAACTCCCACATCTCCTAGAACAAAAGCTTGCAATCATGTAAGTTTCTTGTATTTTTGCCTCATTATTATGTGAGATGGCATCAAGCCTAATAATACACACCAATTTTATTTATGTGAGATGGCATCAAGCCTAATAGTACACACTAGTTTTAATTAAATTTGAGGCTACACCTTATGTTCTTTTTGTGCATGTGCTACACTTTCTCGAGCACAAAATCTTATGATATGCACTAAGGTGTTCATGATTGGCTATTGAACAGTGGTGAGATGGTTATTTATGCCTTTCTCAAAAGGATCAAGTCCAACAGTCAAATACCATGTGACTTCAAGATTAAGACAAAGTGGTAAACACCATAAACATCTTTCCCACACAACATGTACTACAAAACTTCAACTAGTAAAGTGCAATAAATAAGCTCATCAAAGCTAAACAAGGTACATAAACATGTTGTGTAAAGATAAGGTGGCCAACCTTGATTTCAAATCCATGATATGAAATACAAAACACAAAAATCTTTTTGGTTTAAAAAAATTTTATGACCAAAAACAAAAAGCACGCATTATGCTAAATGAACAATGCAAATGCAATGCATGACAATGTTTAACTAAGCTATAGAGGGTACACAAACAAGAAATATCAATTTCTTAATTAACCCATGAGTACATGTACAAACTAGTACATACTCACAAAATTAGAAAAAGCTTAGCATACTATTCAAGTTTCTCCACAATGTCAAGCATGCTATAAATCAAGAGAGAGATATCATAACCCATGTAATCCTCAAGAACAATAAAACAAGACACAAAATAAAATATTTTTGTCTTTTTGAAAATTTTCAATGTTTTTGGATTTTTTTTTTTTTAAAAAAAAAAAATCTAAAAAACAACACAGCCAAAAAAAAAAAAAAACAAAACATGTCCATAAATAATTGAAAGAATTAAATCAGGGACAAGTTAGCAACACTCACCTTGGAGAATCTTTTCTCACCCATCTAGCACGAGTCTTCAGCTTTGTAGGTGAAAATCCATGTGAAGCAGAGTGTATTTGAGGAATTACACCAATCTTCTAAGAAAGACTGAAATCCTGCAAATTCCTTTCACAAGCCAACAAGCTCAAATTTTTCAAAAGAATATGAAACAATTTATATGGACTTATGGCAGGAGAAATATCATCACATATCCTAGATTGACAAACATAATGTTTAAATTTCAATTTATGACAATTAGGACGAATGTGACCAGAGACACCACAAAAGTGACAAACAGGAACAAATTTAGGAACATCAGTATTCCTAACAGCAAATCTAGTCTCAGATTTTGGTTTTTGCCTCAATAAAGAACAATTTGGTCTAATATGACCAACAACACCACAAAGGTGACAGGTAGAAACAAAAACAGATTTATTATGCTCTCTAACAGTAGGTTTAGACTTAGGTTTAGAAACTTCAGCGTTAACATCAGAACTTTTACCTTTGTCTAACCTAGCAAAATAAGCATTTTCTTTATTATTCCTCTTAAAAGGAGGGATATAAACTTTCTCAGTCTTAGGCTTAAGAGAAACAGAAACACTTCTGTTATCAACAACAGGCTTGGTACTAGTCAAATTTACAATTTTAGTTTTAGATTCAACTAACTCTTGTTCCAAACTTTTCATCTTCTCATCTTGAAAGGAAATTTGATTTCTCAAAAATTCATTCTTTTTATTAGACTCATCTAATCTCACAATCAAATCCTCTTTTTCAAGATTAGCCAATTTTGACTCTTCTTTAAATTTCTTAGAAATTTTCAAAGATTTAGATAATTCCTTACGAAGAGTTTTAAAAGCATCAAAAAAATCATTAGAAGCATGAGCAGAAACATGATAAAAAAGACACTTCAAATTATCCATGACAATAGGGGTCAAGGATCAGCTCTTTAGATCAAAAGATCTACAACAAGAAGAGCTACCCGCTCTGATACCACATGTTGGAAATTTAGACCCCTTAAACCAATCAGATTGCATAGCCTAGTTAATTAGCCAAGTTGTTACTTAGTCAAATTAAACAATTCTAGGTTAAAACAATCAAACAATCATATCAAGATATAAAGCAGCGGAAAATAAATGAACACAAGATATGATGACCCAGAAAACCACACGGTAAAAACCTGGGGAGGATTTGACCTAGCTATCCTCAAGGTAAACCTGAATCCACTATGCGAAAGAATCGAAGTTCATACAGAAGGACTACAAGCTCCCCGCTCGACTTCCTAATGCTACCCACCAGTAGAACTTACTGACACGACCACGTGTAAGCTCCGAATCCACGGACTCCTTCTTTCTTGGACTCTTTAATCAAGTACAAGCACCCACGCTTGTTATTCTTTAAGTTCTTGAATCTACAACTGAATGATTATCAAGATGTTGATAACCCTAAGTTTATGTAAAGGAAAGCTCCTCAAAGATCTCACAAGAGATTCACATAAACAACAATATGAGCAACAAAGACCTTAGAGAGGTTTGGGTACAAAACCCTAGATACAAAAGAAGCACTCTCTTCTCTCTCTCCAAAAAGCTCTCAAAAACGTGGCTTAGGGTTTCCTTTATATAGTGGGAGAAGTAGATCTGAAACCCTAATCCTTAATGGGCTTAAGCTGCTGTTTGGGCCGACTTAAAATTCTGCAGATATGATTTTCGATCGATCGAGCCTGTTCTTCGATCGATCAAACCAGGTAGACTATGAAGTCTTCTTACTGCAGCTTTTATGATCTTGAATCTTGACTTGAATCACCTTGAGCATTGTCTAATAAAACTTATAGACTCTAAGATCTATATCTAGACAAGTTTGTGTTCACGATTTGCCAATTGTTTTAAACATTTAGAACCTAACTATCTCCCCCTTTGGCAATTCGTGACAAAACTTCCATACAGAATGAAATGCTCAAATACAAGAACAACCCAATACAATAAAATGCTCATTACAACAAATTCAACCTAACTACTATCCATCAGTTGCAAGTGTAGACAGCAACTCAATTGAATCAACCTGTATATTTCCTGAAACACTCAACAAACGCATAAACGCAAGTGTAACAGAAAAACAGTAAATCAACAAATATGCAAACTAACTCTCCCCCTAAGTTAGATACATCAAAAATAATGTTAACTCCTCCTAAACATAACATCCTTGTATTTTCCACACATATTCCCATATATCAACTATTTCTCCCCCTTTTTGTCACGTATTGACAAAGACAACTCAATAAAGAGTACACAAACACAACAAAGGATAAGAGAAAATAGAGAAGGAATGGGACACAGAACAATTCAACTCTATAGAAAATAGAGATAGCTCCCCCTACGAACAACACAGGTTAAAATATTTTTGAACGGCAAGGAAATTTTAGACGCGGCCTGAATGTTTCAGGAAGTAAACATTCTGAGCTTGAATTTGAACGCAAATTTTGTATTTTTTCAATGGAAATCAACAGAGTTATTGTCATTTAAATATGTCTCACCGTGTTACCCGAAATACGGATTCCAATTATATGCTGGATGGAAGGAGTAAAAATGGAAGTCAAACGTTTCGCTCATGAATTTGGCTTGGAAATATTTTTCATATATCATGGGATTAATCATCTTCAAATGAAGTTTTGGGTAAAAAATACTTTGGCTGCTAGTTATTCACGAGCGTTAATCGATTTGAAAATGTGTTGAAAAGTAACCTTTGGTAACCGTCTCAAAGATAGCTTTTGAACGGTAAGGAATTTTTAGACGCGTCCTTCATGTATTAGAAAGTACACATTCTGAGCTTGAATTTGAACACAAATTTTCTATCTTTTCAACAGAAATCAATAGAGTTATTGCCGTTTCAATATATCTCAACCTGTTACCTGACATATGGATTCCAATTATATGCCGATAGAGAAGAGTAAAAATGGAAGTCATAATTTTCACTCAAGAATTTGGCTTGGAAGTATTTCTCCTATACCACGGGATCAATCATCTCGAAATGAAATTTTCAGAAAAAAATACTTTGGCTGCTAGTTATTCACGAGCGTTAATCGATTTGAAAATGTGTAGAAAAGTGACCTTCTATAACCGTCTCAAAGATAACTTTTGAACGATAAGGAATTTTTAGATGCAGCCTGAATGTTTTGGAAAGTACACATTCTGAGCTTGAATTTGAACAATAATTTTGCATTTTTTCAATGGAAATCAAGAGAGTTATTGTTGTTTGAATGTGTCTCACCGTGTTACCCGAAATACGGATTCCCATTATGTGCTGAAATGAGGTAGTAAAAATGGAGCTCAAACATTTCGTCCACGAATTTGGCTTGGAAATATTTTTCATATATCATGGGATCAATAATATAGAAATGAATTTTTGGATAAAAAATATTTTGGCTGCAAGTTATTCACGAGCATAAATCGATTTGAAAATGTGTTGAAAAGTGACCTACGGTAACTATCTCAGATATAACTTTTGAACAGTAAGGAGTTTTTAGCCTAAATGTTTTAGAAAGTACACATTCTGAGCTTGAATTTGACCATGAGTTTTGTATCTTTTCGATAAAAATCAATACAGTTATTGCCGTTTCAATATGTCTCAACGTGTTACCTGAAATACGGATCCCGATTATATGCCGATAGAGGGGAGTAAAAATGGTAGTCAAACATTTCGCTAACGAATTTGGCTTGGAAATATTTTTTCCTATACCGGGGGATCAATCATCTCGAAATGATGTTCTGGGTAAAAAATACTTTGGCTGCTAGACATTCACAAGCGTCAATCGATTTAAAAATGTGTTGAAAAGTGAGCTTCGGTAACCGTCTCAAAGATAACTTTTGAACGGCAAGGATTTTTTAGACACGGCCTGAATGTTTTAGAAAGTACACATTCTGAGCTTGAATTTGAACACAAATTTTGTATTTTTTTTAGTGGAAATCAAGAGAGTTATTGTCATTTGAATATGTCTCATCGTGTTACCTGAAATACGGATTCCAATTATGTGCCGGAAAGATGGAGTAAAAATGGAAGTCAAACGTTTTGCTCACGAATTTGGCTTGGAAATATTTTTCCTATACCATAGGATCAATCATCTCAAAATGATGTTCTGGGTAAAAAATACTTTGGTTGCTAGACATTCACGAGCGTCAATCAATTTGAAAATGTGTTGAAAAGTGACCTTCAGTAACCGTCTCGAAGATAACTTTTGAACTGTAATGAATTTTTAGACGCGGCCTGAATGTTTTAGGAAGTACACATTCTGAGCTTGAATTTGTATACAAATTTTGTATTTTTTCAATGGAAATCAAGAGTGTTATTTTCGTTTGAATATGTCTCACCGTGTTACCCGAAATATGGATTCCAATTATGCGCCGAAAGGGGGGAGTAAAAGTGGAAGTCAAACGATTCGCTGACGAATTTGGTTGTGAAAGTTCAGAATGGGTATGAAACACCCTTGAACGTTTAGACCCACAAATTACAAAAATACCAATTCAAGCTTAATATCAAACAATTAATGTGCGGAATATGATAACAAGCTTATAACAGAATTGATAAAACAATCTAAGCCAAATATAGACACATCCACAGCAGGAAATATAAGGCAAAGATAAAGGAAAAAGAGATGCAAACACATGGACAACACACGATGTGTTATCGAAGAGGAAACCGGGGTCCTCGGCGTAAAATCTCTCCGCCGCCCTCCAAGCGGTGATAAAATCCACTAAAGAATATAGTTGGGATACATGAACAGCAGAAGACCCTCGAAGCCTAATCTACCCAAGTACCTAAGCCCTCCAAGCTTCTTGCTCCAACGAGGTTACGCCGAACTTATTTTTTCTTTAGCTTCCCGGATTCCGCTACTTGACCATAGCATCAACCAATGTATATTGGTTCCTTCCCAAACTGCTTCCCTAAGCACCAAATAGACCTTCTCACAGATGTGGGTGTGGTGAGATAAGGGTTTGGTAAATAACCTCTCAAGGGTATGACAATGGAGAGGAACAGAGTAGAGGAATTTATAGAGTCTCTTTAGATGAGGATTGGGGATAAGGCAATCTTGTTTTTCTCTAGGGTTTTCTCTCACAAAATTCTCTCTGGAAGCTCTCTCAATATGATGGGTATAAGGGTGTATATATAGTAGGGTGAGAAGGGAATGCAAAACGTCAGTTTTTGCCAAACAGAGCAAGTTGGCGACTTGGTCTCGCGGCTTGTCTTGCGAGTTCAAGTCGCGACGTAACGACCTGGCCAAACTGGAACTTTTGTCCTGTAGCGTGACAGCTGGCGCAACCCTTCAGCTTCCCAGTGTACCTCTCACGTGCCAGCCTTTGGGAGCTTGCCAGTTGCGATCCACCCGCGAGCCCTAGCCGCGATCCTCTGTTTTTCTTGCACACTCTTGGGCTTTTCTTCACATCTTCTCACATACTACCCTTACAATTTTTCCACCTAAATACAGGGTTGCTAAGTGCTAAATTACAAGCAAATATGTCACAGAATAAAGCCAATCAAATGGTTGATTAAATTCAACCTTACAATCTCCCCCTTTGGCTATTCCGTGACAAAACCCTACAACAGACGCTAGACTTGAACATGAGTTAGGAACAGTTGGAAAACTCACTCACACCTAACTCTAGATTCTGTAAAGCTGTTGAACATATGAATAAGTAACTCCTGAAACACAATAACATAGCAATATCATTGTATGCAGGAAACTTAATATGCATATTGAGCAAAATAAGCATGATCAAGCAAAAATGAACATAGGCATAAAAGCAATAATTCGTGGCAAGATCAACACCAGTAGTCACTTAAGAAAAAGTGATTACTATGTTCATTCACATAAGGAATGAACATCCGGACATGCAAAAATGATAAACTCAATTGAAGAGAATCATTTGCAAGTCTAACAATCAACCAATGCATACAAACATATATGCATCTAGGAACAATCCTACACGGGCACAAGAGTGTTGTACTTAAGATAATGCAAGGCATTAACAAGTACCAAAACACAAAGCACAAAGGCTGCATATGCAAAGTTTTGCAAATACATGGCACAAACCATAAAAGCCTACAAACATTGCATAAGAACAAGAAACAACCCTCAAAGGGTACAAACTGAACCATACAAAATATAAAATACTTCCCTTATCATATCACTCCCCCTATCATGAATCATAGGAGCTGTGATGAACTTGAAACATATATACTTGTAACCTGAAACACTTGCACAAAACACATTAGACCCTCAGGGTAAAACAAGTAATAAATGGACAAGTATAATGTAACAAATAAATTGCGATCAAGTAAACATGATGTGAAACATGTGAGCAACTTGACCAAACACCAAAACAAAGTTTTCTTATTAGCTCAATGTCTTCTCCCCCTTGGTATATGCATCTCCCCTATGGAATATCTCTCCCCCTACAAATGTGCGCGAGAAATGAAATTTCTTCCCCTAAGAATGTGCACAAGAGTCATATAGAAATGACAAAACTTTCCGGTATACTACTCTAGAGTATACTCTCCCCTTTTTTGACACGAATAGACAAAGGGGTCAAGGAGAAAAGAGGACAATAGATGAAGGTATGAATAATGATAATAATCCATGAAGGGTGCAATGATACATGAGGGGTGCGATTCCTAAGACATGACATGCTAGGATGAAGAAGCAATGTATGAACCAATGCATGACAAGGGTAGCAAGGTGTGTGCAAGAGGTGGCTATATGCAATGCATGACCAATGCATGAAAAATGCACATGTGGGGCAAGGTGTGTTAAGTACACAACCAAAGAACCAAACATGTTCCTAATGAGGAAACATGAGAGACCCCAAAGTTTGAAACTCATTGGAGTCCAAACAAGCGAGAAAATGCCTAAGAGGCATTTTATCAAACACCTAGCGTGCATACTATGAACAACAATGTAAAACAATGCATGAACATTATGAAATCCACCCTAAATACATGCTCTTTTTGCCACAAGGGGCCAACATCCAAAGCAAATCATTAAAGGAAACCAATCCCATACAAAAATTTCGACAAAAAATATTTGCCCAACCCCTATAATGAAAATCCCAACCAAGAGTACAAAACTCTCCAAAACATAATCTAAGGATCCAAAATGATGGAAAGAGTTTAAAATTATCTTAGAGATGTTAATGGAATGAAAAACCATTCAAATTGGTTGGGTTTTGATGTAAAAATATTGAAATAAGGGTTTAAGAGAGGATGGGAGAGGTTTAAAACAAGTTTCCCATGAAAAAGCTCTTAAAAAGACTGATTCTAGGCATTTGGCGACTGGGCAAGTCGCCAGTGAGTCACCAGTAAGTTGCCAAACCTTCTGTGTGAACTCGCTACAGTATTTGGCTGGTTGCAAGTCGCCAAATCAAGTGGCCAAAAATTCTGACACTTGTTTTTCAACCCAGAACATGTTTAAACACTAAAAAACAATGTATGCACTAAACATGAACACAAAGAGTGATAAAAATCACTTCCAAAAGCATATAAAATGATCAAAAATCTTTTTGGATTGATCCATATAGAGATGAGCACACACACATCACATTTAAACAAAGTACAATCGAACAAATGAATAACGCATTCATTGAACATTAGGCATGTGTGTTGTGTGTGCGTATCAAGTGTGGAATAGTTCATAGTCTAGAGTAAAGCTTCAATAATCAATTCAATCAAGTCATACACAACTAGCACTTAGTCAAGTGGTCTATCTCAATTATAAAAATGAACATATATGACCTCCCACAAGAAAATGATTACATATCTTTGAAACTTTTCATTTGGCTCCATATTCAATCATAACATTTGCAATTTTTGACCAAAGAAAATCTCATTGTGAGATAGATGCCTAAAATTTTTGATATTTCAATTGATGAGTTAGCCTTTGGCTTTTTGGGGCATCATACATTTTATTTTGGTCGCTTTCCCTTTTTCCTAGTCAAATACTAGTATGTGCGACAGGCTTTTGCATCTCAATATCTCTTTTCATTTGGAGATTTACATTTGGTGAGCTCTTTAAGCAAAAACAACAAAATAAAGAGTGGGAAGATATATAGGTACAAGTCTATGTATATCTCAAAACCAACAAGACTATTGACTAATCATCATGACAAGCTTGAAGATCGATTTACAACAATCACACAAAGATGTCAAGATTTTTCCCACAAAGATATAATTGCATAAAGAACAAGCTAAGCTCGTAAATGCATAAAGCCATTTGTACGGAGGTACAAGGCAAAACTCACATGTGATATGTGCTCAAACATATACGATCAAACTTTTTGAATTTTTCACTCTTTATGTGGTTTTGGATTTTTTACTCACACAAAACAGAAACATAAAAGTAAGATCAAAAACAAAACAATGCAAACAAAAAAAATGCAAGATGCATAAATGCATGAACATATGTCATCTAATGCATGAAGGGTCCTACAAAGATCAAAAGAATTAGATCAAGGACCAAAAGAGCAAAAGCTCAACTGTAGGAACCCTTCCTCATCCAAACGGAACGATTGTTTGGAATGAGTGTCTCAAGAGAAGTGAGACGAGGGTTGGAAGAATGAGAACTGGAGATGCACATAGTTAAGGAGTTAAGAGCATTAAACATTTTCTTTAACAACATGCTATTTTCACTCAAAACCGGTTTACCATTTTTAGCATAACTTCCAAGAAGCTCAAGTTTCTCTTTTCTTTTAATTCTTTTAAGAGCATGAAACTTAGAGCAAAGAGGTCTTAGATGACCAAAAGCACCACAATGGTGACAAACAATGTGTCTAGGTCCACTAGGCTTTTTGTGAAGGGATCTAGCAACATGTTTTTGTTTTCTCTTCAACTTAGAACATTGAGGTCTTATGTGACCGATCACACCGCAATGGTGGTAAGTTGGAACAAACTTAGATCCATTCAAAGCCTTAGATTGAGACCTAAATGGAGGCTTTGATTTAATATCCTTTCTCTCCACCTTTTGGTTTCTTTTATGTGGAGGAATGTACACCGATTTGTCCTTAGAGGTAGAACACACATTAGGCACAAAATTGGATACCACAACATGATTGCAACATATATTATCATCCATTTTAGCAATAGGTTCAGCAATCAAACACTTGGCATGCATCTTAAGAGATTCATTTTCACATTTAAGATCATCAACAAGTTTGTTAGACAAAACAAGTTTAGCATCCGAGTCCATATTCAAACATTCAAACTCTTTCAGCTTTTCAAGAGAAATTTCAGCAAGTTTTTTATATTTCTCAACCAATTTATTGGATTCATTAAGCTTAGCAATCAAATCATCCTTTTCACAAAATAACTTGCTCAAATTCTTTTGAAACTTCTTAGCATTTTTCTTCAAGAGTTTGATGTTAGGAATATCAGCAACATCCAAAGGTTCATGTAACATAGCATCATGGTCACGATGATTATCACTCATAGAGGTATTTTCACAAACACGTGGCATGTTACATTCATCACCAACCAAATCATACAAGGAGGCATACAAAGCACAATCCATGGCAAATAAACACAAGGGGTCAAGGATCACACTTAGGTATTTAAACCACAACAAGTGTACCCACTCTGATACCAATTGAAAGTTCAAAATGGGTATGAAACACCCTTGAACGTTTAGACCCCCAAATTACAAAAATACCAATTCAAGCTTAATATCAAAAAATTAATGTGCGGAATATGATAACAAGCTTATAACAGAATTGATAAAACAATCTAAGCCAAATATAAACACATCCACAGTAGGAAATATAAGGCAAAGAAAAAGGAAAGGGAGATGCAAACACACGGACAACACAAGATGTGTTATCGAAGAGGAAACCGAAGTCCTCGGCGTAAAACCTCTCCAACGCCCTCCACGCGGTGATAAAATCCACTAAAGAATATAGTTGGGATACATGAATAGCAGAAGACCCTCCAAGCCTAATCTACCCAAGTACCTAAGCCCTCTAAGCTTCTTGCTCC
The DNA here is from genome assembly GCA_963669245.1 of Quercus cerris. Taxonomy (NCBI): domain Eukaryota; kingdom Viridiplantae; phylum Streptophyta; class Magnoliopsida; order Fagales; family Fagaceae; genus Quercus; species Quercus cerris. The sequence goes on from OY770012.1 coordinate 8,167,602, forward strand.
AACGAGGTTACGCCGAACCTATTTCTTCTTTAGCTTCCCAAATTCCGCTACTTGACCATAGCATCAACCAATGTATATTGGTTCCTTCCCAAACTGCTTCCCTAAGCACCAAATAGACCTTCTCACAGATGTGGGTGTGGTGAGATAAGGGTTTGGTAAATAACCTCTCAAGGATATGACAATAGAGAGGAAGAGAGTAAAGGAATTTGTAGAGTCTCTTTAGATGAAGATTGGGGATGAGGCAATCTTGTTTTTCTCTAGGGTTTTCTCTCACAAAATTCTCTCTGGAAGCTCTCTCAATATGATGGGTATAAGGGTGTATATATAGTAGGGTGAGAAGGGAATGCAAAACGTTAGTTTTTGCCAAACAGGGCCGACTTGGTCTCGCGGCTTGTCCAAGTCACGAGTTCAAGTCGCGACGTAACGGCCTAGCCAGACTGGAACTTTTGTCCTGTAGCATGACAGCTGGTGTGACCCTTCAGCTTCCCAGTGTGCCTCTCACGTGCCAGCCTTTGGCGGCTTGCCAGTCGCAATCCAACGGCGAGCCTCTGTTTTTCTTGCATACTCTTGAGCATTTCTTCACATCTTCTCACATACTACCCTTACAATTTTTTCAGCTAAATACAGGGTTGCTAAGTACAAAATTACAAGCAAATTGGTCACAGAATAAAGCCAATTAAATGGTTGATTGAATTCAACCTTACAGCTTGGAAATATTTTTCATATATCGCAGGATCAATCATCTTGAAATGAAGTTTTGGGTAAAAAATACTTCGGCTGCTAGTTATTCATGAGCGTTAATCAATTTGAAAATATGTTGAAAAGTGACCTCGGTAACCGTCTCAAAGATAGCTTTTGAACGGTAAGGAATTTTTAGACGAGTCCTTCAAGTTTTAGAAAGTACACATTTTGAGCTTGAATTTGAACACAAATTTTCTATCTTTTCAATGAAAATCAATAGACTTATTGCCGTTTCAATATATCTGAACGTGTTACCTGAAATACGGATTCTAATTATATGCCGATAGAGGGGAAATATTTTGGATTGGAAATATTTCAATATATCAATCATCTCAAAATGATGTTCTGGGTAAAAAATACTTTGGCTGCTAGACAATCATGAGCGTCAGTCGATTTGAAAATGTGTTGAAAAGTAACCTTCGATAACCGTCGCAAATAAAATTTTTTGAACGGCAAGGAATTTTTAGACACGGCCTAAATGTTTTAGAAAGTACACATTTTGAGCTTGAATTTGGACACAAATTTTGTATTTTTTCAATGGAAATCAAGAGAGTTATTTTCATTTAAATATGTCTCACCCTGTTACCTGAAATACGAATTCCGATTATGTGTCGGATGGAAAGAGTAAAAATGGAAGTCAAACGTTTCGCTCATGAATTTGGCTTGGAAATATTTTTCATATATCGTGGGATCAATCATCTTCAAATGAAGTTTTGGGTAAAAAATACTTTGGCTGCTAGTTATTTACGAGCGGTAATCGATTTGAAAATGTGTTCAAAAGTGACCTTCGGTAACTGTCTCAAAGATAGCTTTTGAAAGGTAAGGAATTTTTAGATGCGTCCTTCATGTTCTAGAAAGTAGACATTCTGAGCTTGAGTTTGAACACAAATTTTTTGTCTTTTCAATGGAAATCGATAGAGTTATTGCCGTTTCAATATATCTCAATGTGTTACCTGAAATACGGATTCCAATTATATGCCGATAGAGGAGTATAAAAATGGAAGTCATAATTTTCGCTCACGAATTTGGATTGGATGTATTTCTCCTGTACCACGGGGTCAATCATCTCGAAATGAAATTTTCAAAAAAAAATACTTTGGCTGCTAGTTATTCACGAGTGTTAATCGATTTGAAAATGTGTAGAAAAGTGACCTTCTATAACCGTCTCACAGATAACTTTTGAACGGTAAGGAATTTTTAGATGCAGTCTGAATGTTTTAGAAGGTACACATTCTGAGCTTGAATTTGAACAAGAATTTTGCATTTTTTCATTGAAAATCAAGAGAGTTATTGTCGTTTGAAAGTGTTTCACCGTGCTACCCGAAATACGGATTCCCATTATGTGCTGAAAGGAGGTAATAAAAATGGAAGTGAAACGTTTTGCCCATGAATTTGCTCAGAAATATTTTTCACATATTGCGGAATCAATCATCTAGAAATGAATTTTTGGATAAAAAACACTTTTGCTGCTAGTTATTCACGAGCATAAATCGATTTGAAAATGTGTTGAAAGGTGACCTACTGTAACTATCTCAAATATAAAGTTTGAACGGTAAGGAATTTTTAGATGTGGCCTGAATGTTTTAGAAAGTAAACACTCTGAACTTGAATTTGAACATGAATTTTGTATCTTTTCAATGGAAATCAATAGAGTTATTGTCGTTTCAATATGTCTCAACGTGTTACCTGAAATACGGATCCCAATTATATGCCAATAGAGGGGAGTAAAAATGGTAGTCAAACGTTTCGCCCACGAATTTGGCTTGGAAATATTTTTCCTATACTGCGGGATCAATCATCTCAAAATGATGTTCTGGGAAAAAAATACTTTGGCTGCTAGACATTCACGAGCGTCAATCGATTTGAAAATGTGTTGAAAAGTGAGCTTCAGTAACCGTCTCAAAGATCACTTTTGAACGGCAAGGAATTTTTAGACACGGCCTGAATGTTTTAGAAAGTACACATTCTGAGCTTGAATTTGAACACAAATTTTGTATTTTTTCAATGGAAATCAAGAGAGTTATTGTCATTTGAATATGTCCCACCGTGTTACCCGAAATACGGATTCCAATTATGTGCCGGAAGGAAGGAGTAAAAATGGAAGTCAAACGTTTCGCTCACGAATTTGGCTTGGAAATATTTTTCCTATACCGCGGGATCAATCATCTTGAAATGATGTTCTTGGTAAAAAATACTTTGGTTGCTAGACATTCACGAGCGTCAATCAATTTGAAAATGTGTTGAAAAGTGACCTTTGGTAACCGTCTCAAAGATAGCTTTTGAACGGTAAGGAATTTTTAGACGTGTCCTTCATGTATTAGAAAGTACACATTCTGAGCTTGAATTTGAATACAAATTTTCTATCTTTTCAATGGAAACCAATAGAGTTATTGCCGTTTCAATATATCTCAACGTGTTACCTGAAATATGGATTCCAATTATATGCCGATAGAGATGAGTAAAAATGGAAGTCATAATTTTTGCTCATGAATTTGGCTTGGAAGTATTTCTCCTATACCACGGGATCAATCATCTCAAAATGAAATTTTCAGAAAAAAATACTTTGGCTGCTAGTTATTCACGAGCGTTAATCGATTTCAAAATGTGTACAAAAGTGACCTTTTATAACCTTCTCACAGATAACTTTTGAACGGCAAGGAATTTTTAGACACAGCCCGAATGTTTTAGAAAGTACACATTCTGAGCTAGAATTTGAACAATAATTTTGCATTTTTTCAATGGAAATCAAGAGAGTTATTGTTGTTTGAATGTGTCTCACCGTGTTACCCGAAATACGGATTCCCATTATGTGCCGATAGGAGGTAGTAAAAATGGAACTCAAACGTTTTCCCCACGAATTTGGCTTGGAAAGATTTTTCATATATCATGGGATCAATAATATTGAAATGAATTTTTGGATAAAAAATACTTTGGCTGCAAGTTATTCACGAGCATAAATCGATTTGAAAATGTGTTGAAAAGTGACCTATGGTAACTATCTCAAATATAACTTTTGAACAGCAAGGAATTTTTAGATGTGGCCTAAATGTTTTAGAAAGTACACAATCTGAGCTTGAATTTGAACACAAATTTTGTATCTTTTCAATAAAATCAATAGAGTTATTGCCGTTTCAATATGTCTCAACATATTACCTGAAATACGGATCCCGATTATATGCCCATAGAGGGGAGTAAAAGTGGTAGTCGAACGTTTCGCTAACGAATTTGGCTTGAAAATATTTTTCCAATACCGGGGGATCAATCATCTCCAAATGATGTTCTGGGTAAAAAATACTTTGGCTGCTAGACATTCACAGCGTCAATCGATTTAAAAATGTGTTGAAAAGTGAGCTTCGGTAACCGTCTCAAAGATAACTTTTGAACGGCAAGGAATTTTTAGACATGGCCTGAATGTTTTAGAAAGTACACATTCTAAGCTTGAATTTGAACACAAATTTTGTATTTTTTTCAGTGGAAATCAAGAGAGTTATTTTCATTTGAATATGTCTCACCGTGTTACCTGAAATACGGATTCCAATTATGTGCCGGAAAGATGGAGTAAAAATGGAAGTCAAACGTTTCACTCACGAATTTGGCTTGGAAATATTTTTCCTATACCACGGGATCAATCATCTCAAAATGATGTTCTAGGTAAAAAATACTTTGGTTGCTAGACATTCACGAGCGTCAATCAATTTGAAAATGTGTTGAAAAGTGAGCTTCGGTAACCGTCTCAAAGATAACTTTTGAACAGCAAGGAATTTTTAGACACGGCCTGAATGTTTTAGAAAGTACACATTCTGAGCTTGAATTTGAATACAAATTTTGTATTTTTTCAATGAAAATCAAGAGTGGTATTGTCGTTTGAATATGTCTCACCGTGTTACCTGAAATATGGATTCCAATTATGTGTCGAAAGGGGGGAGTAAAAATGGAAGTCAAACGTTACGCTCACGAATTTGGCTTTGAAATATTTTTCATATATCGCAGGATCAATCATGTTGAAATGAAGTTTTGGGTAAAAATTACTTTGGCTGCTAGTTATTCACGAGCGTTAATCAATTTGAAAATATGTTGAAAAGTGACCTTCGGTAACCGTCTCAAAGATAGCTTTTGAACGGTAAGGAATTTTTAGACGAGTCCTTCATGTTTTAGAAAGTAAACATTCTGAGCTTGAATTTGAACATAAATTTTCTATCTTTTCAACGAAAATCAATAGAGTTATTGCCATTTCAATATATCTGAACATTTACCTAATATACGGATTCCAATTATATGCCGATAAAGGGGAGTAAGTATGGTAGTCCAACGTTTCACTCACGAATTTGGATTGGAAATATTTTTCCAATACCGCGGGATCAATCATCTCGAAATGATGTTCTGGGTAAAAAATACATTGGCTGCTAGACAATCACCAGCGTCAATCGATTTGAAAATATGTTGAAAAGTGACCTTCGGTAACAGTCGCAAAGATAACTTTTGAACGGAAAGAAATTTTTAGACATGGCCTGAATGTTTTAGAAAGTACACATTCTGAGCTTGAATTTGAAAACAAATTTTGTATTATTTCAATGGAAATCGAGAGAGTTATTGTCATTTAAATATGTCTCACCGTGTTACCCGTAATACGGATTCCGATTATATGCCGGATGGAAGGAGTAAAAATGGAAGTCAAACGTTTCGCTCATGAATTTGGCTTGGAAATATTTTTCATATATTGTGGATCAACCATCTTCAAATGAAGTTTTGGGTAAAAAATACTTTGGCTGCTAGTTATTCGCGAGCGGTAATCGATTTGAAAATGTGTTCAAAAGTGACCTTCGATAACCATCTCAAAGATCGCTTTTGAAAGGTAAGGAATTTTTAGACGTGTCCTACATGTTCTAGAAAGTAGACATTCTGAGCTTGAGTTTGAACACAAATTTTTTGTCTTTTCAATGGAAATCAATAGAGTTATTGTCGTTTCTATATATCTCAACTCGTTACCTGAAATACAGATTCCAATTTTATGCCGATAGAGGAGTGTAAAAATGGAAGTCATAATTTTCGCTTACGAATTTCGATTGGAAGTATTTCTCCTATACCACGGGATCAATCATCTCGAAATGAAATTTTCAGAAAAAAATATTTGGCTGCTAGTTACTCACAAGCGTTAATCGATTTCAAAATGTGAAGAAAAGTGACCTTCTATAACCGTCTCACAGATAACTTTTGAATGGTAAGGAATTTTTAGATGCAGCCTAAATGTTTTAGAAAGTACACATTCTGAGCTTGAATTTGAACAATAATTTTGCATTTTTTCAATGGAAATCAAGAGAGTTATTTTTATTTGAATGTGTCTCACTGTGTTACCCGAAATACGGATTCCTATTATGTGCCGAAAGGAGGTAGTAAAAATGGAACTCAAACGTTTCACCCACGAATTTGGCTTGGAAAGATTTTTCATATACCATGGGATCAATAATATTGAAATGAATTTTTGGATAAAAAATACTTTGGCTGCAAGTTATTCCCAAGCATAAATCGATTTGAAAATGTGTTGAAAAGTCACCTACGGTAACTATCTCAAATATAACTTCTGAACAGTAAGGAATTTTTAGATGTGGCCTACATGTTTTAGAAAGTACATATTCTGAGCTTGAATTTGAACATGAATTTTGTATCTTTTCAATATAAATCAATAGAGTTATTGCCGTTTCAATATGTCTCAACGTGTCACCTGAAATACGGATCCCGATTATATGCCGATAGAGGGGAGTAAAAATGGTAGTCAAACGTTTCGCTAACGAATTTGGCTTGGAAATATTTTTCCTATACCGGGGGATCAATCATCTCGAAATGATGTTCTGGGTAAAAAATACTTTGGCTGCTAGACATTCACAAGCGTCAATCGATTTAAAAATGTGTTGAAAAGTGAGCTTCGATAACCGTCTCAAAGATAACTTTTGAACGGAAAGGAATTTTTAGACACGGCCTGAATGTTTTAGAAAGTACACATTCTGAGATTGAATTTGAACACAAATTTTGTATTTTTTCAATGGAAATCAAGAGACTTATTGTCATATGTCTCACTGTGTTACCTGAAATACGGATTCCAATTTTGTGCCGGAAAGATGGAGTAAAAATGGAAGTCAAACGTTTCGCTCACGAATTTGGCTTGGAAATATTTTTCCTATACCGCGGGATCAATCATCTCAAAATGATGTTCTGGGTAAAAAAATACTTTGGTTGCTAGACATTCACGAGTGTCAATAAATTTGAAAATGTATTGAAAAGTGACCTTTAGTAACCATCTCGAAGATAACTTTTGAATGGTAAGGAATTTTTAGACGTGGCCTGAATATTTCCGAAAGTACACATTCTGAGCTTGAATTTGAATAAAATTTTGTATTTTTTCAATGGAAATCAAAAGTGTTATTTTTGTTCGAATATGTCTCACCGTGTTACCCGAAATATGGATTCCTATTATGTGCCGAAAGGGGGGAGTAAAAATCGAAGTCAAACGATTCGCTCACGAATTTGGCTTGGAAATATTTTTCATATATCGCAGGATCAATCATCTTGAAATGAAGTTCTGGGTAAAAACTACTTTGGCTGCTAGTTATTCAAGAGCGTAAATCAATTTGAAAATATGTTGAAAAGTGACCTTCGGTAACTGTCTCAAAGATAACTTTTGAATGGTATGGAATTTTTAGACGAGTCCTGCATGTTTTAGAAAGTACACATTCTGAGCTTGAACTTTAACACAAATTTTCTATCTTTTAAACGGAAATCAATAGAGTTATTGCCGTTTCAATATATCTGAACGTGTTACCTGAAATACGGATTCCAATTATATGCCGATAGAGGGGAGTAAAAATGGTAGTCCAACGTTTCGCTCACGAATTTGGATTTGAAATATTTTTCCTATACCGCAGGTCCAATCATCTCGAAATGAAATTTTCGGAAAAAAAATGCTTTGGCCGCTAGTTATTCATGAGTGTTAATGGATTTAAAAATGGGTTGAAATTTGACCTTAGGAAACCATTGCAAAGATAACTTTTGAACGGCAAGGAATTTTTAGACCCGGCCTGAATGTTTTAGAAAGTACACATTCTGAGCTTGAATTTGAACGCAAATTTTGTATTTTTTCAATGGAAATTAAGAGAGTTATTGTCATTTAAATATGTCTCACCATGTTACCCGAAATACGGATTCCAATTATGTGCCGGATGGAAGGAGTAAAAATGGAAGTCAAACGTTTCCCTCAAGAATTTGGCTTGGAAATATTTTCACTATACAGCAGGATCAATCATCTTCAAATGATGTTCTGGGTAAAAAATACTTTGGCTGCTAAACATTCACAAGTGTCAATCGATTTAAAAATGTGTTGAAAAGTGAGCTTCAGTAACCGTCTCAAAGATAACTTTTGAACGGCAAGGAATTTTTAGACACGGCCTGAATGTTTTAGAAAGTACACATTCTGAGCTTGAATTTGAACACAAATTTTGTATTTTTTCAGTGGAAATCAAGAGAGTTAGTTTCATTTGAATATGTCTCACCGTGTTACCTGAAATACGGATTCCAATTATGTGCCGGAAAGGTGGAGTAAAAATGGAAGTCAAACGTTTCACTCACGAATTTGGCTTGGAAATATTTTTCCTATACCGCGGGTTCAATCATCTCAAAATGATGTTCTAGGTAAAAAATACTTTGGTTGCTAGACATTCACGAGCGTCAATCAATTTGAAAATGTGTTGAAAAGTGATCTTCAGTAACTGTCTCGAAGATAACTTTTGAACGGTAAGGAATTTTTAGACGCGGCCAGAATGTTTTAGAAAGTACACATTCTGAGCTTGAATTTGAAGACAAATTTTGTATTTTTTCAATGGAAATCAAGAGTGTTATTGTTGTTTGAATATGTCTCACCGTGTTACCTGAAATATGGATTCCAATTATATGCCGAAAGGGGGGAGTAAAAATGGAAGTCGAACGTTTCACTCACGAATTTGGCTTGGAAATATTTTTCATATATCGTATGATCAATCATGTTGAAATGAAGTTTTGGGTAAAAAAATACTCTGGCTGCTAGTTATTCACGAGCCTTAATCAATTTGAAAATATGTTGAAAAGTGACCTCCGGTAACCGTCTCAAAGATAGCTTTTGAACGGTAAGGAATTTTTAGACGAGTCCTGCATGTTTTAGAAAGTACACATTCTGAGCTTGAATTTGAACACAAATTTTCTATCTTTTCAATGAAAATCAGTAGAGTTATTGCCGTTTCAATATTTCTGAACGTGTTACCTGAAATACGGATTCCAATTATATGCTGATAGAGGGGAGTAAAAATGGTAGTCCAACGTTTCTCTCACGAATTTGGATTGGAAATATTTTTCCAATACCGCGGGATCAATCATCTCGAAATGATGTTCTGGGTAAAAAATACATTGGTTGCTAAACAATCACTAGCGTCAATCGATTTGAAAATATGTTGAAAAGTGACCTTCGGTAACTGTCGCAAAGATAACTTTTGAACGGCAAGAAATTTTTAGACATGGCCTGAATGTTTTAGAAAGTACACATTCTAAGCTTGAATTTGAAAGAAAATTTTGTATTTTTTCAATGGAAATCGAGAGAGTTATTGTCATTTAAATATGTCTCACCGTGTTACTCGAAATAGGGATTCCGATTATGTGCCGGATGGAAGGATTAAAAATGGATGTCAAACGTTTCGCTCGTGAATTTGGGTTGGAAATATTTTTCATATATTGTGGATCAATCATCTTCAAATGAAGTTTTGGGTAAAAAATACTTTGGCCGCTAGTTATTCACGAGCGGTAATCGATTTGAAAATGTGTTCAAAAGTGACCTTCGGTAACTGTCTCAAAGATAGCTTTTGAAAGGTAAGGAATTTTTAGACGCGTCCTCCATGTTCTAGAAAGTAGTCATTCTGAGCTTGAGTTTGAACACAAATTTTTTGACTTTTCAATGGAAATCAATAGAGTTATTGCCGTTTCAATATATCTCAACGTGTCACCTAAAATACGAATTCCAATTCTATCCCGATTGAGGAGTGTAAAAATGGAAGTCATAATTTTCGCTCACGAATTTGGATTAGAGGTATTTCCAGAAAAAAATACTTTGGCTGCTAGTTATTCACGAGCTTTAATCGATTTGAAAATGTGTAGAAAAGTGACCTTCTATAACCGTCTCACAAATAACTTTTGAATGGTAAGGAATTTTTGGATGCAACCTGAATGTTTTAGAAGGTACACATTCTGAGCTTGAATTTGAACATGAATTTTGCATTTTTTCAATGAAAATCAAGAGAGTTATTGTCGTTTGAATGTGTCTCACCGTGCTACCCGAAATACGGATTCCGATTATGTGCCGAACGGAGGTAATAAAAATGGAAGTGAAACGTTTCGCCCTTGAATTTGGCTTGGAAAGATTTTTCATATATAGCGGGATCAATCATCTAGAAATTAATTTTTGGATAAAAAACACTTTTGCTGCTAGTTATTCACGAGCATAAATCGATTTGAAAATGTGTTGAAAGGTCACCTACGGTAACCGTCTTAAAGATAGCTTTTGAACGGTAAGGAATTTTTAGACGCGTCCTGAATGTTTTAGAAAGTACACATTCTAAGCTTGAATTTGAACACAAATTTTCTATCTTTTCAATGGAAACCAATAGAGTTATTTCCAATTCAATATATCTCAACATGTTACCTGAAATATGGATTCCAATTATATGCCGATAGAGAAGAGTAAAAATGTTAGTAATAATTTTCGCTCATGAATTTGGCTTGGAAGTATTTCTCCTATACCACGGGATCAATCATCTCAAAATGAAATTTTCAGAAAAAAATACTTTGGCTGCTAGTTATTCACGAGCGTTAATCGATTTCAAAATGTGCAGAAAAGTGACCTTCTATAACCGTCTCACAGATAACTTTTGAACGGTAAGGAATTTTTAGATGCAGCCTGAATGTTTTAGAAAGTAAACATTCTGAGCTCGAATTTGAACAACAATTTTGCATTTTTTCAATGGAAATCAAGAGAGTTACTGTTGTTAGAATTTTTCTCACCGTGTTACCCGAAATACGGAATCCCATTATGTGCCGAAAGGAGGTAGTAAAAATGGAACTCAAACGTTTCGGCCACGAATTTGGCTTCGAAAGATTTTTCATATATCATGGGATCAATAATACTGAAATGAATTTTTGGATAAAAAATACATCGGCTGCAAGTTATTCACGAGCATAAATCGATTTGAAAATGTGTTGAAAAGTGACCTACGGTAACTATCTCAAATAGAACTTTTGAACAGTAAGGAATTTTTAGATGTTGCCTAAATGTTTTAGAAAGTACACATTCTGAGCTTGAATTTGAACATGAATTTTGTATCTTTTTAATATAAATCAATAGAGTTATTGCCGTTTCAATATGTCTCAACGTGTTACCTGAAATACGGATCCCGATTATATGCCGATAGAGGGGAGTAAAAATGGTAGTCGAACGTTTCGCTAAGGAATTTGGCTTGGAAATATTTTCCCTATACCAGGGGATCAATCATCTCCAAATGATGTTCTGGGTAAAAAATATTTGGCTGCTAGACATTCACAAGCGTCAATCGATTTAAAAATGTGTTGAAAAGTGAGCTTTGGTAACTGTCTCAAAGATAACTTTTGAACGGCAAGGAATTTTTAGACACGGCCCGAATGTTTTAGAAAGTACACATTCTGAGCTTGAATTTTAACACAAATTTTGTATTTTTTCAGTGGAAATCAAGAGAGTTATTTTCATTTGAATATGTCTCATCGTGTTACCTGAAATATGGATTCCAATTATGTGCCGGAAAGATGGAGTAAAAATGGAAGTCAAACGTTTCACTCACGAATTTGGCTTGGAAATATTTTCCCTATACCGCGGGATCAATCATCTCAAAATGATGTTCTAGGTAAAAAATACATTGGTTGCAAGACATTCACGAGCGTCAATCAATTTCAAAATGTGTTGAAAAGTGACCTTCAGTAACTGTCTCGAAGATAACTTTTGAACGGTAAGGAATTTTTACAGGCGGCCTGAATGTTTTAGAAAGTAAACATTCTGAGCTTGAATTTGAATACAAATTTTGTATTTTTTCAATGGAACTCAAGAGTGTTATTGTCGTTTGAATATGTCTCACCGTGTTACCTGAAATATGGATTCCAATTATGTGCCGAAAGGGGGGAGTAAAAATGGAAGTCAAACGTTTCGCTCACGAATTTGGCTTGGAAATATTTTTCATATATCGCAGGATCAATCATGTTGAAATGAAGTTTTGGGTAAAAAATACTTTGGCTGCTAGTTATTCACAAGCGTCAATCAATTTGAAAATATGTTGAAAAGTGACCTTCGGTAACCGTCTCAAAGATAGCTTTTGAACGTTAAGGAATTTTTAGACGAGTCCTTCATGTTTTAGAAAGTACACATTCTGAGCTTGAATTTGAACACAAATTTTCTATCTTTTCAACGGAAATCGATAGAGTTATTGCCGTTTCAATATATCTGAACGTGTTACCTGAAATACGGCTTCCAATTATATGCCGATAGAGGGGAGTAAAAATGGTAGTCCAACGTCTCGCTCAGGAATTTGGATTGGAAATATTTTTCCAATACCGCGGGATCAATCATCTCGAAATGATGTTCTGGGTAAAAAATACTTTGGCTGCTGGACAATCTCCAGCGTCAATCGATTTGAAAATATGTTGAAAAGTAACCTTCGGTAACCGTTGCGAAGATAACTTTTGAACGGCAAGAAATTTTTAGACACGGCCTGAATGTTTTAGAAATTACACATTCTGAGCTTGAACTTGAAAGCAAATTTTGTATTCTTTCAATGGAAATCGAGAGAGTTATTATCATTTAAATATGTCTCACCATGTTACCCGTAATACGGATTCCGATTATGTGCCGGATGGAAGGAGTAAAAATGGAAGTCAAACGTTTCGCTGATGAATTTGGCTTGGAAATATTTTTCATATATTGTGGATCAATCATCTTCAAATGAAGTTTTGGGTAAAAAATACTTTGGCTGCAAGTTATTCGCGAGCGGTAATCGATTTGAAAATGTGTTCCAAAGTGACCTTCGGTAACCGTCTCAAAGATAGCTTTTGAAAGGTAAGGAATTTTTAGACCCATCCTCCATGTTCTAGAAAGTAGACATTCTGAGCTTGAGTTTGAACACAATTTTTTTTGTCTTTTCAATGGAAATCAATAGAGTTATGGCCATTTCAATATATCTCAACGTGTTACCTGAAATACGGATTCCAATTTTATGCCTATAGAGGAGTGTAAAAATGGAAGTCATAATTTTCGCTCACGAATTTGGATTGGAATTATTTCCAGAAAAAAATACTTTGGCTACTAGTTATTCACGAGCGTTAATCGATTTGAAAATGTGTAGAAAAGTGACCTTCTATAACCGTGTCACAGATAACTTTTGAATGGTAAGGAATTTTTAGATGCAACCTGAATGTTTTAGAAGGTACACAATCTGAGCTTGAATTTGAACATGAATTTTGCATTTTTTCAATGAAAATCAAGAGTGTTATTGTCGTTTGAATGTGTCTCACCGTGCTACCCGAAATACGGATCCCCATTATGTGCCGAAAGGAGGTAATAAAAATGGAAGTGAAACGTTTCGCCCTTGAATTTGGCTTGGAAAGATTTTTCATATATAGCGGGATCAATCATCTAGAAATTAATTTTTGGATAAAAAACACTTTTGCTGCTAGTTATTCACGAGCATAAATCGATTTGAAAATGTGTTGAAAGGTGACCTACGGTAACTATCTCAAATATAACGTTTGAACGTTAAGGAATTTTTAGACGTGGCCTGAATGTTTTAGAAAGTACTCATTCTGAGCTTGAATTTGAACATGAATTTTGTATCTTTTCAATGGAAATCAATAGAGTTATTGTCGTTTCAATATGTCTCAACGTGTTACCTGAAATACGGATCCCAATTATATGCCAATAGAGGGGCGTAAAAATGGTAGTCAAACGTTTCGCCCATGAATTTGGCTTGTAAATATTTTTCCTATATCACGGGATCAATCATCTCAAAATGATGTTCTGGGAAAAAAATACTTTGGCTGCTAGACATTCGCGAGCGTCAATCAATTTGAAAATGTGTTGAAAAGTGAGCTTTGGTAACCGTCTCAAAGATAACTTTTGAACGGCAAGGAATTTTTAGACCCGGCCTGAATGTTTTAGAAAGTACACATTCTGAGCTTGAATTTGAACACAAATTTTGTATTTTTTCAATGGAAATCAAGAGAGTTATTGTCATTTAAATATGTGCCACCGTGTTACCCGAAATACGGATTCCAATTATGTGCCGGATGAAAGGAGTAAAAATGGAAGTCAAAAGTTTCGCTCAAGAATTTGAATTGGAAATATTTTTCATATATCGTGGGATCAATCATCTTCAAATGAAGTTTTGGGTAAAAAATACTTTGGCTGCTAGTTATTCGCGAGCGGTAATCGATTTGAAAATGTGTTGAAAAGTGACCTTCGGTAACCGTCCCAAAGATAGCTTTTGGAAGGTAAGGAATTTTTAGATGCATCCTTCATGTTCTAGAAAGTAGACATTCTGAGCTTGAGTTTGAACACAAATTTTCCGTCTTTTCATTGAAAATCAATAGAGTTATTGCCGTTTCAATATATCTCAACGTGTTACCTGAAATACGGATTCCAATTATATGCCGATCGAGGAGTGTAAAAATGGAAGTCATAATTTTCGCTCTTGAATTTGGATTGGAAGTATTTCTCCTGTACCAAGGGGTCAATCATCTCGAAATGAAATTTTCAGAAAAAAATACTTTGGCTGCTAGTTATTCACGAGCGTTAATCGATTTGAAAATGTGTAGAAAAGTGACCTTCTATAACCGTCTCACAGATAACTTTTGAAAGGTAAGGAATTTTTAGATGCAGCCTGAATGTTGTAGAAGGTACACATTCTGAGCTTGAATTTGAACACGAATTTTGCATTTTTTGAATAAAAATCAAGATAGTTGTTGTCGTTTGAATGTGTCTCACCGTGCTACCCGAAATACGGATTCCCATTATGTGCCGAAAGGAGGTAATAAAAATGGAAGTGAAACGTTTCGCCCATGAATTTGGCTTGGAAATATTTTTCATATATCGCAGGATCAATCATCTAGAAATGAATTTTTGGATAAAAAACACTTTTGCTGCTAGTTATTCACGAGCATAAATCGATTTGAAAATGTGTTTAAAGGTGACCTACGGTCACTATCTCAAATATAACATTTGAACGGTAAGGAATTTTTAGACGTGGCCTGAATGTTTTAGAAAGTACACATTCTGAGCTTGAATTTGAACATGAATTTTGTATCTTTTCAATGGAAATCAATAGAGTTATTGTCGTTTCAATATGTCTCAACGAGTTACCTGAAATACGGATCCCAATTATATGCCAATAGAGGGTAGTAAAAATTAGACATGGCAAAACGGGTCAGAATTTTCTGACCCGACCCGACCAGACCCGAAAAATACCCGACCTGAACCCGATTTTTTTGACCCGAAGCAAAAACGGGTTGACCCGTGACCCGACCCGTGTTTTTTGCGGGTCAACCCGACCCGACCCGACCCGCGACCCGACCCGAACTCGAACCATTTTTTTAAAACTTTTTTTTTTTTGGAAAAAAAAAATAGTAAAACTAAGACAATATTGGTTTAATTGTTTATTGTGAACTTTAAGGAAACAATTGATACATTTACATAACTATATGCAAATTAATTGAAAGATTAATGGTTGAACATTCTGTAATGAGTGAATATTTTTAGATATCAAATAACAAAGTACATGCCAAGATAATCTGGTTACAGTGGAGTTATAAACATAGATTTAAAATTATAGACATGTAAGAAATATTCACAAGTGTAAAAATAGTGAACCTAAAGTATCAAATTAGCATAAATTATGAATACTTAGACCTATTTTTTAATAATTTATGTTCAAAATAAACAGCTTTTCAAAATAAATTATGATATATCTTAGAGTGTGTGTTGCTTAACAATAATATGATATTCATAAAAGAGACCATGTATAAATAAGTAAGCAATCAAATTTTAAAGTATATCTCAAATTGAAATAGAGTGTCAACCACAACTGATAATAGATTATAAAATTAATTTTCAAGATTGTAAATTTCTTATATATTTTTATTCTTTATCAAATGAGTTATCCAATAAGTCATTTGTAATTTTGTTTTATATTTGGAATGTTGATATTGTGTAGAAATAAAACTTGTGTATTTGTTTTACTTATCTTTGTGTTATTTTGTTTTAGATAGTAATGTTAGGATTTGTATAATTTTAAAATTGTTGAATAAGTATTAATAAGTTTAATTGAGTTCATTCTTGATATAAGTGGTGAATTCAAAATAATGCATTTTACATTAAGTAATTTGTTGCATAACTTTCCAAATGACAGATACATGTTGTTTTCTATATAAAAATTAAATAAAAAAAATTCTTGTGAAAAATACGGGTCAACCCGACCCGACCCGCAACCCGACTGACCTGAACCCGATTTTGACCCGCTTAAAGTGACCCGTTTTGACCCGTGACCCGTTTGACCCGCAACCCGATTGACCCGACCCGAACCCGACCCGACCCGCCCGTTTTGCCATGTCTAGTAAAAATGTTAGTCAAACGTTTCACCCACGAATTTGGCTTGGAAATATTTTTCCTATACCGTGGGATCAATCATCTCGAAATGATGTTCTGGAAAAAAAATACTTTGGCTGCTAGACATTCACGAGCGTCAATCGATTTGAAAATGTGTTGAAAAGTGAGCTTCGGTAACCGTCTCAAAGATAACTTCTGAACGACAAGGAATTTTTAGACACGGCCTGAATGTTTTAGAAAGTACACATTCTGAGCTTCAATTTTGAACACAAATTTTGTATTTTTTCAATGGAAATCAAGAGAGTTATTGTCATTTGAATATGTCTCACCGTGTTACCCAAAATACGGATTCCAATTATATGCCGGAAGGAAGGAGTAAAAATGGAAGTCAAACGTTTCGCTCACTAATTTGGCTTGGAAATATTTTTCCTATACCGCGGGATCAATCATCTCAAAATGATGTTCTGGGTAAAAAATACTTTGGTTGCTAGACATTCACGAGCGTCAATCAATTTGAAAATGTGTTGAAAAGTGACCTTCGGTAACCGTCTCAAACATAACTTTTGAACGGTAAGGAATTTTTAGATGCGGCCTGAATGTTTTAGAAAGTACACATTCTGAGCTTGAATTTGAACATGTTTTCTATCTTTTCAATGGAAATCAATAGAGTTATTGCCGTTTCAATATGTCTTAACGTGTTACCTGAAATATGGATTCCAATTATATGCCGATAGAGGAGAGTAAAAGTGGAAGTCATAATTTTCGCTCACAAAATTTGGCTTGGAAATATTTCTCCTATACCGCAGGATCAATCATCTCGAAGTGAAATTTTCTGAAAAAAATAATTTGGCTACTAGTTATTCACGAGCATTAATTGATTTGGAAATGTGTTGAAAACTGACCTTCGGTAACCATCTCGAAGATAACTTTTGAACGGTAAGGAATTTTTAGACGCGGCCTTGATGTTTTAGAAAGAACACTTTCTGAGCTTGAATTTGAACACGAATTTTCTATCTTTTCCAAGGAAATGAATAGAGTTATTGTCGTTTCAATATGTCTCAATGTGTTACATGAAATACGGATTCCAATTATATGCCGATGAAGGGGAGTAAAAATGGAAGTCATAATTTTCGCTCACGAATTTGGCATGGAGATATTTTTCCTATACCGCGGGTCCAATCATCTGGAAATGAAATTTTCAGAAAAAAATGCTTTGGCCACTAGTTATTCACGAGTGTTAATGGATTTGAAAATGTGTTGAAATTTGACCTCGGTAACTGTCTCGAAGATAAATTTTGAATGGTAAGGAATTTTTAGACGCGGCCAGAATGTTTTAGAAAGCACACATTCTGAGCTTGAATTTGAACACAAATTTTGTATTTTTTCAATGGAATTCAAGAGAGTTATTGTCATTTGAATATGTCTCACCTTGTTACCCGGAATATGAATTCCAATTATGTGCCGAAAGGAGGGAGTAAAAATGGAAGTCAAATGTTTCGCTCACGAATTTCACTTGGAAATATTTTCCATATATCGCGGGATCATTCATCTTGAAATGAAGTTTTGGGTAAAAAATACTTTGGCTGCTAGTTATTCATGAGCGTTAATCGATTTGGAAATGTGTTGAAAAGTGACCTTCAGTAACCGTCTCAAAGATAACTTTTGAACTGTAAGGAATTTTTAGACGCGGCCTGTATGTTTTAGAAAGTAAACATTCTAGGCTTGAATTTGAACTTGAATTTTCTATCTTTTCAATGTAAATAAATAGAGTTATTGTCGTTTCAATATGTCTTAATGTGTTACCTGAAATACGGATTCCAATTATATGCCGATAGAGGAGAGTAAAAATCTAAGTCATAATTTTCGCACACGAATTTGCCTTGGAAATATTTTTCCTATACCGCAGGTCCAATCATCTGGAAATGAAATTTTCAGAAAAAAAATGCTTTGGCCACTAGTTATTCACGAGTGTTAATGGATTTGAAAATGTGTTGAAATATGACCTCGGTAACTGTCTCAAAGATAAATTTTGAACGGTAAGGAATTTTTAGACGCGGCCAGAATGTTTTAGAAAGCAAACATTTCGAGCTTGAATCTAAACACAAATTTCATATTTTTTCAATGGAATTCAAGAGAGTTATTGTCGTTTGAATATGTCTCACCGTGTTACCCGGAATATGGATTACAATTATGTGCCGAAAGGAGGGAGTAAAAATGGAAGTCAAACATTTCGCTCGCAAATTTGGCTTGGAAATATTTTCTTGTATCACGGGATCAATCATCTTGAATTGAAGTTTTGGGTAAAAAATACTTTGGCTGCTAGTTATTCACGAGCGTTAATCGATTTGAAAATGTGTTGAAAAGTGACCTTCGATAACCTTCTCAAAGATAACTTTTGACCGGTAAGGAATTTTTGGACGCGGCCTTGATGTATTAGAAAGTACACATTTTGAGCTTGAATTTGAACATGAATTTTTCATCTTTTCAACGGAAATCAATAGAGTTATTGCCATTTCAATATGTCTCAACGTGTTACCTGAAATACGGATTCCAATTATATGCTGATAAAGGGGAGTAAAAATGCAAGTCATAATTTTCGCTCACGAAATTGGCTTGGAAATATTTTTCCTATACCGTGGGATCAATCATCTCAATATGAAATTTTTAGAAAAAAATACTTTGGCTGCTAGTTATTCACGAGTGTTAATGGATTTGAAAATGTGTTGAAAAGTGACCTTCGGTAATCGTCTCGAAGATAACTTTTGAACGGTAAGGAATTTTTAGACGCGGCTAGAATGTTTAAGAAAGTACACATTCTGAGCTTGAATTTGAATACAAATTTTGTATTTTTTCAATGGAATTCAAGAGAGTTATTGTCGTTTGAATATGTCTCACCATGTTACCCGAAATACGGATTCTAATCATGTGCCGAAAAGAGGGAGTAAAAATGAAAGTCAAATATTTCGCTCACGAATTTGGCTTGGAAATATTTTCATGTATCGCGGGATCAATCATCTTGAAATGAATTTTTGGGTAAAAAATAATTTGGTTGCTAGTTATTCATGAGTGTAAATGGATTTGAAAATGTATTGAAAAGTGACCTTCGGTAACCGTCTCAAAGATAGCTTTTGAGCGGTAAGGAATTTTTAGAAGCGGCCTTGATGTTTTACAAAGTAGACACTCTAAGCTTGAATTTGAACACAAATTTTCAATCTTTTCAATGGAAATCGATAGAGTTATTGCCGTTTCAATATGTCTCAACGTGTTACCTGAAATACGGATTCCAATTATATGCCGATGGAGGAGAGTAAAAATGGAAGTCATAATTTTCGCTCACGAATTTGGCTTGGAAATATTTTTCCTATACCGCAGGATCAATCACCTTGAAATGAAATTTTCGGAACAAAAATAATTTGGTTGCCAGTTATTCACGAGTGTTAATGGATTTGAAAATGTGTTGAAAAGTGACCCTCGATAACCGTCTCGAAGATAACTCTTGAATGGTAAGGAATTTTTAGATGCGACCAAAATGTTTTAGAAAGTACACATTCTGAGCTTGAATTTGAACACAAATTTTGTAGTTTTTCAATGGAATTCACGAGAGTTATTGTCATTTCAATATGTCTCACCGTGTTACCCGAAATACGGATTACAATTATGTGCCGAAAGGAGGGAGTAAAAATGAATGTCAAACATTTCGCTCACGAATTTGGGTTGGAAATATTTTCATACATCGTGGGATCAATCATCTTGAATTGAATTTTTGGTTAAAAAATACTTTGGCTACTAGTTATTCACGAGCGTTAATCGATTTGGAAATGTGTTGAAAGGTGACCTTCGATAACCTTCTCAAAGATAACTTTTGAACAGTATGGAAAATTTGGACGCGGCCTTGATGTTTTAGAATGTACACATTCTGAGCTTGAATTTGAACAGGAATTTTCTATCTTTTCAATGGAAATCAATAGAGTTATTGCCGTTTCAATATGTCTCAACGTGTTACCTGAAATATGGATTCCAATTATATGCTGATAGAGGGGGGTAAAAATGGAAGTCATAATTTTCGCTCACGAATTTGGCTTGGAAATATTTTTCCTATACCGCAGGATCATTCATCTCGAAATGAAATTTTGGGAAAAAAAAATAATTTGGTTGCTAGTTATTCACGAGCGTTCATGGATTTGAAAATGTGTCGAAAAGTGACCTTCAGTAGCCGTCTCGAAGATAACTTTTGAACGGTAAGGAACTTTTAGACGGGGCCACAATGTTTAAGAAAGTACAAATTCTGAGCTTCAATTTGAACACAAATTTTCTATCTTTTCAATGGAAATCATTAGAGTTATTGTCGTTTCAATATGTCTCAACGTGTTACCTGAAATACGGGTTTCAATTATATGCTGATAGAGGGGAGTAAAAATGGAAGTCATAATTTTCGCTCACGAATTTGGCTTGGAAATTTTTTTCCTATACCGCGGGACCAATCATCTCAAAATGAAATTTTTGGAAAAAAATAATTTGGCTACTAGTTATTCACGAATGTTAAGGGATTTGAAAATGTGTTGAAAAGTGACCTTAGGTAACCGTCTCGAAGATAACTTTTGAACGGTAAGGAATTTTTAGACGCGGCCAGAATGTTTAAGAAAGTACACATTCTGAGCTTGAATTTGAACCTGAATTTTATATCTTTTCAATGGAAATCATTAGAGTTATTGTCATTTCAATATGTCTTATCTTTATACCTGAAATACGGATTCCAATTATATGCCGATAAAGCGGAGTGAAAATGTAAGTCATAATTTTCGCTCACGAATTTGGCTTGGAACTATTTTTCCTACACCGCGGGACCAATCATCTCGAAATGCAATTTTTGGAAAAAAAATAATTTGGCTACTAGTTATTCACAGGTGTTAATGGACTTGAAAATGTGATGAAAAGTGATCTTCGGTAACCGTCTCGAAGATAACTTTTGAACGGTAAGGAAATTTTAGATGCGGCCAGAACTTTTAAGAAAGTACACATTCTGAGCTTGAATTTGAACACGAATTTTGTATTTTTTTTCAAAGGAATTCAAGAGAGTTATTGTTGTTTGAATATGTCTCACCGTGTTACCCGAAATACGGATTCCAATTATGTGCCGAAAGGAGGGAGTAAAAATGGAAGTCAAACGTTTCTCTCACGAATTTGGCTTGGAAATATTTTCATATATCGCGGGATCAATCATCTTGAAATGAAGTTTTGGGTAAAAAATACTTTGGCTGCTAGTTATTCACGAGTGTTAATGGATTTGAAAATGTGTTGAAAAGTGAACTTCAGTAACCGTCTCAAAGATAACTTTTGAACGGTAAGGAATTTTTAGACGCGGCCTTGATGTTTTGGAAAGTACACATTGTAAGCTTGAATTTGAATACGAATTTTCTATGTTTTCAGTGGAAATCAATATAGTTATTGCCATTTCAATACGTCTCAATGTGTTACCTGAAATACATATTCCA
Organism: Quercus cerris; assembly: GCA_963669245.1. Lineage (NCBI taxonomy): Eukaryota > Viridiplantae > Streptophyta > Magnoliopsida > Fagales > Fagaceae > Quercus > Quercus cerris. Next base: position 8,189,520 of record OY770012.1, read on the forward strand.
ATTATATGCCGATAGAGGGGAGTAGAAATGGAAGTCATATTTTTCGCTCACGAATTTGGCTGGGAAATATTTTTCCTATACCGTGGGATCGATCATCTCGAAATGAAATTTTTGGAAAACAAAACACTTTGGCGGCTAGTTATTCACGAGCATTAATCGATTTAAAAATGTGTTGAAAAGTGACCTTCGTTAACCTTCTCAAATATAACTTTTGAACGGTAAGGAATTTTTGGACGCGGCCTTGATGTTTTAGAATGTACACATTCTGAGCTTGAATTTGAACATGAATTTTCTATCTTTTCAATGGAAATCAATAGAGTTATTGCCATTTCAATATGTCTCAACGTGTTACCTGAAATACTGATTCCAATTATATGCTGATAGAGGGCAGTAAAAATGGAAGTCATTATTTTCGCTCACGAATTTGGCTTGGAAATATTTTTCCTATACCGCGGGACCAATCATCTCAAAATGAAATTTTTCGAAAAAAATACTTTGGCCGCTAGTTATTCACGAGTGTTAGTCGATTTGAAAATGTGTTGAAAAGTGACCTTCGATAACCTTCTCAAAGATAACTTTTGAATGGTAAGGAATTTTTGGACACGGCCTTGATGTTTTAGAAAGTACACATTCTGAGCTTGAATTTGAACATGAATTTTCTATCTTTTTAGTGGAAATCAATAGAGTTATTGCCGTTTCAATATGTCCCAACGTGTTACCTGAAATACGGATTCCAATTATATGCCGATAGAGGGGAGTAAAAAAGGAAGTCATAATTTTCGCTCACGAATTTGGCTTGGAAATATTTTTCCTATACCGCGGGATCAATCATTTCGAAATGAAATTTTCAGAAAAAAATACTTTGGCTGCTAGTTATTCACGAGTGTTAATGGATTTGAAAATGTGTTAAAAAGTGACCTTCAGTAACCGTCACGAAGATAACTTTTGAACGGTAAGGAATTTTTAGACGAGGCCAGAATGTTTTAGAAAGTACACATTCTGAGCTTGAATTTGAACACAAATTTTGTATTTTTTCAATGGAATTCAAGAAAGTTATTGTCATTTGAATATGTCTCACCGTGTTACCCGAAATACGAATTCCAGTTATGTGCTGAAAGGAGGGAGTAAAAATGGAAGTCAAACGTTTCTCTCACGAATTTGGCTTGGAAATATTTTCATATATCGCGGGATCAATCATCTTGAAATGAAGTTTTGGGTAAAAAATACTTTGGCTACTAGTTATTCACGAGTGTTAATGGATTTGAAAATGTGTTGAAAAGTGAACTTCAGTAACCGTCTCAAAGATAACTTTTGAACGGTAAGGAATTTTTAGACGCGGCCTTGATGTTTTGGAAAGTACACATTGTAAGCTTGAATTTGAATACGAATTTTCTATGTTTTCAGTGGAAATCAATATAGTTATTGCCATTTCAATACGTCTCAATGTGTTACCTGAAATACATATTCCAATTATATGCCGATAGAGGGGAGTAGAAATGGAAGTCATATTTTTCGCTCACGAATTTGGCTGGGAAATATTTTTCCTATACCGTGGGATCGATCATCTCGAAATGAAATTTTTGGAAAACAAAACACTTTGGCGGCTAGTTATTCACGAGCATTAATCGATTTAAAAATGTGTTGAAAAGTGACCTTCGTTAACCTTCTCAAATATAACTTTTGAACGGTAAGGAATTTTTGGACGCGGCCTTGATGTTTTAGAATGTACACATTCTGAGCTTGAATTTGAACATGAATTTTCTATCTTTTCAATGGAAATCAATAGAGTTATTGCCATTTCAATATGTCTCAACGTGTTACCTGAAATACTGATTCCAATTATATGCTGATAGAGGGCAGTAAAAATGGAAGTCATTATTTTCGCTCACGAATTTGGCTTGGAAATATTTTTCCTATACCGCGGGACCAATCATCTCAAAATGAAATTTTTCGAAAAAAATACTTTGGCTGCTAGTTATTCACGAGTGTTAGTCGATTTGAAAATGTGTTGAAAAGTGACCTTCGATAACCTTCTCAAAGATAACTTTTGAATGGTAAGGAATTTTTGGACACGGCCTTGATGTTTTAGAAAGTACACATTCTGAGCTTGAATTTGAACATGAATTTTCTATCTTTTTAGTGGAAATCAATAGAGTTATTGCCGTTTCAATATGTCCCAACGTGTTACCTGAAATACGGATTCCAATTATATGCCGATAGAGGGGAGTAAAAAAGGAAGTCATAATTTTCGCTCACGAATTTGGCTTGGAAATATTTTTCCTATACCGCGGGATCAATCATTTCGAAATGAAATTTTCAGAAAAAAATACTTTGGCTGCTAGTTATTCACGAGTGTTAATGGATTTGAAAATGTGTTAAAAAGTGACCTTCAGTAACCGTCACGAAGATAACTTTTGAACGGTAAGGAATTTTTAGACGAGGCCAGAATGTTTTAGAAAGTACACATTCTGAGCTTGAATTTGAACACAAATTTTGTATTTTTTCAATGGAATTCAAGAAAGTTATTGTCATTTGAATATGTCTCACCGTGTTACCCGAAATACGAATTCCAGTTATGTGCTGAAAGGAGGGAGTAAAAATGGAAGTCAAACGTTTCTCTCACGAATTTGGCTTGGAAATATTTTCATATATCGCGGGATCAATCATCTTGAAATGAAGTTTTGGGTTAAAAATACTTTGGCTGCTAGTTATTCACAAGTGTTATTGGATTTGAAAAAGTGTTGAAAAGTGACCTTGGGTGACCGTCTCAAAGATAACTTTTGAACGGTAAGGGATTTTTAGACGCGGCCTTGATGTTTTAGGAAGTACACATTCTAAGCTTAAATTTGAACACGAATTTTCTATCTTTTGAATGGAAATCAATAGATTTATTGCTGTTTCAATATGTCTCAACGTGTTTCCTGAAATACGGATTCCAATTATATGCTGATGGAAGGGAGTAAAAATGGAAAGCATAATTTTCGCTCACGAATTTGGATTGGAAATATTTTTCCTATACCACAGGATCATTCATCTCGAAATGAAATTTTCAGAAAAAAAATAATTTGGCTGCTAGTTATTCACGAGTGTAAACGGATTTGAAAATGTGTGCAAAAGTGACCTTCGGTAACCGTGTCGAGGATAACTTTTGAACGGTAAGGAATTTTTAGATGCGGCCAAAATGTTTAAGAAAGTACACATTCTAAGCTTGAATTTTAACACGAATTTTCTATCCTTTCAACGGAAATCATTCGAGTTATTGTCATTTCAATATGTCTTAACGTGTTACCTGAAATGTAGATTCCAATTATATGCCGATAGAGGTGAGTAAAAATGGAAGTCATATTTTTCACTCACGAATTTGGCTTGGAAATATTTTTCCTATACCGCGGGACCAATCATCTCGAAATGAAATTCTTGAAAAAAATATTTTGGCTGCTAGTTATTCATGAGTGTTAATGGATTTGAAAATGTGTTGAAAAGTGACATTCGGTAACCCTCTCGAAGATAACTTTTGAACGGTAAGGAATTTTTAGATGCGGCCATAATGTTTAAGAAAGTACTCATTCTGAGCTTGAATTTGAACATGAATTTTCTATCTTTTCACTGGAAATCATTAGAGTTGTTGTCGTTTCAATATGTCTTATCTTGTTACCTGAAATACGGATTCCAATAATATGCCGATAGAGGGGAGTGAAAATGGAAGTCGTAATTTTTGCTCACGAATTTGGCTTGGAAATATTTTTCCTATACCGCGGGATCAATCATCTCTAAAGGAAATTTTTGGAAAAAAAATAATTTGGCTGCTAGTTATTCACGGGTGTTAATGGATTAGAAAATGAGTTTAAAATTGACCTTCGGTAACCATCTCGAAGATTAATTTTGAACGGTAAGGAAATTTTAGACGCGGCCAGAATGTTTAAGAAAGTACACATTCTGAGCTTGAATTTGAACATATATTTTGTATTTTTTGAAAGGAATTCAAGAGTGTTATTGTCGTTTGAATATGTCTCACCGTGTTACCCGAAATATGGATTCCAATTATGTGCCGAAAGGAGGGCGTAAAAATGGAAGTCAAACGTTTCTCTCACGAATTTGGCTTGGAAATATTTTCATATATCGCGGGATCAATCATCTTGAAATGAAGTTTTGGGTAAAAAATACTTTGGCTGCTAGTTATTCACGAGTGTTAATGGATTTGAAAATGTGTTGAAAAGTGACCTTCAGCAACGGTCTCAAGGATAACTTTTGAACGGTAAGGAATTTTTAGACGCGGCCTTGATGTTTTAGGAAGTACACATTCTAAACTTGAATTCGAACATGAATTTTCTAACTTTTCAATGGAAATCAATAGACTTATTGCTGTTTCAATACGTCTCAATGTGTTACCTGAAATACAGATTCCAATTATCTGCCGATAGAGGGGAGTAAAAATGGAAGTCATAATTTTTGCTCACGAATTTGGCTGGGAAATATTTTTCCTATACCGCGGGATCGATCATCTCGAAATGAAATTTTTGGAAAGCAAAATACTTTGGCTGCTAGTTATTCACGAGCGTTAATCGATTTGAAAATATGTTGAAAAGTGACCTTCGATAACCTTCTAAAAGATAACTTTTGAACGGTAAGGAATTTTTGGACGCGGCCTTGATGTTTTAGAATGTACACATTCTAAGCTTGAATTTGAACATGAATTTTCTATCTTTTCAATGGAAATCAATAGAGTTATTGTCGTTTCAATATGTCTCAACGTGTTACCTGAAATACGGATTCCAATTATATGCTAATAGAGGGGAGTAAAAATGGAAGTCATAATTTTCGCTCACGAATTTGGCTTGGAAATATTTTTCCTATACCGCGGGACCAATCATCTTGAAATGAAATTTTTGGAAAAAAATACTTTGGCTGCTAGTTATTCATGAGTGTTAATCGATTTGAAAATGTGTTGAAAAGTGACCTTCGATAACCTTCTCAAAGATAACTTTTGAATGGAGGGAATAGTCCTACGGGCTCTAGTCTTCCTAGGCATTATGCTAAGGAAAGGACAGAGATACAAAGGGAAAACCAAAAGAACACAAGAAAACAATACCAAGGGTCGACTGCAAGTTAGCACAAAAAACAATAGAATGAAAATCTATATGATGCATGAACAAATACAATGCCATGATGCATGTACTAATGCAGTAAGCAATTAAGTTCAATTGAGATTAAATTGACAAAATTGGCTTGAGCAGGGAATTTCTTATCAAAAGCCCAAAAAATTGAAAACCACTTGTTGAAATTTTTAAATAATTTGATGAATTGAGCATTACAAAACACAGCACATAGATTATAATGCTTAATTACATCAACACAATCGGATCAAGAACAAACCCTAGATTTTTCAATTTTTCACCAAACTCAAAATTGATCAAATTAACAAGCAAAGATCATGTTTATGATGTGTCCCCACAAAAACCCAATGATCAATTGCACAAAATAGGGCTTGAATCAACAGAAAATCCCAAAAATGCTAAGTCCAAAAATCTCCCTCAAATGCATGGATTTATGCATGAAATCATGAAAATAAATTCAAAAAGAAGGGTAAAAGAGTCTTACTAGCTTGAGGAAAGAGATTCCTTGCAAAAAATCCGGAAGAAAACGACAAAAAATTGGAATAGTTGAGCTTGCCAAGTCAGAGAGAGAGAAAAGATTTTTGAAAACTTTTGAAAAAGTATTTGAAAAAGTCAAGAACAGCGTTTTCAAAAACCTGATTCACGACTTTCGATTGATCGAAAATCAGATTCGATCGATCGAATGAGACAGTCATTTTTCAACAAAATAAAGCACTTTTTCGATTGATCGAAAATCAGACTGGATCGATCAAAATGGGCAGAGGCTCACAAAATTTTTAAGAAAAATCACAGACTTGAAAAGCACAAACCATATTTTGAAAATAACTCCTCAAAGCATTAAATTACAGAAAAAAAAAATGCATGAGTATGAGATGGAATGCTTTTTCAAAAACCCAAATTTTAATCCCAGTTTCTTCAAAGATAATTTCAGCCATTTTTCCTTTCAAATTCACAAGCAAAAAAATGTTTTGCATAATTCTCAAAGTATCTTCAAACTTGGTTGGTCAGACCAAAAACACACACAATAACATGTACAAAGTTTAGCAAAGAGTAACTTGTGTAGTGTGTGCAACTAGCATAAACATGAGATACATGTGAGGTGATATGTGAATAGCAATCAATCACAAAGTCTACAAAATCCATTACATAGAATTTAAAAGAGACTATCACCTAAAGAGTTATATCCTATAACTCCCACATCTCCTAGAACAAAAGCTTGCAATCATGTAAGTTTCTTGTATTTTTGCCTCATTTTTTTGTTTTTTGTGAGATGGCATCAAGCCTAATAGTACACACCAATTTTATTTATGTGAGATGGCATCAAGCCTAATAGTACACACCAATTTCATCATTAAGCAATTAAGCCGAGGCGACACCTTATGTTCTTTTTGTGCATGTGCTACACTTTCTCGAGCACAGAATCTTATGATATGCACTAAGGTGTTCATGATTGGCTAGTGAACAGTGGTGAGATGGTCATTTATGCCTTTCTCAAAAGGTTCAAGTCTGACAGTCAAATAACATGTGACTTCAAGATCAAAACAAAGTGATAAACACCATAAACATCTTTCCCACACAACATGCACTACAAAGCTTCAACTAGTCAAGTGCAATAAATAAGCTCATCAAAGCTAAATAAGGTACAAAGGACCTGATATGTATAAATAAATTGACCAACCTTGTTTTCAAAAACCAAGAAAACAATGTCAAACACATTTTTGCTTTCTCCTTTTATCCTTTTTTTTTAAGAGAAAACAACATAAATCCTAGAATGAAATGCATGAATGTAATGCAATGCAAATCCTAGAAACAAAACAAAAGAAACACAAAAAACCAAAGAACAATGGTCACAGAGGAATGAGCAATGAAGCACAAGGACAATGTCAGAAAGACTCAATTAGGTCGAGTCTTTTACATCCAAAACCTTTTAGATGCATCACGAGCATAGGAGTTCTTATTCACATTCGAGTGATTTCCAACTATAGGATTGGAATAAAGGTTCAACACCTTTACTAATTCACCAATAAGTGCCATAGGATCTTGTGCTTGAGACATAGACACTTTTGGTTTGTTTGCTCTCTTAGCAGCTTGAAGCTTGTAACAGTTAGGACGAATGTGTCCAGACTTATCACAAAAATGACAAACCCAAGCAGGTTTACCATGCATCTTGCCTTAGAAAGGGTAGGTTTAGTTTCTCTCAAATCAACCCTAATATTCTTAGGAGGTGAAACTTCTACAAGTATGACTACCTCACTCACAGGTGGTTTGACAGTTTCACTCACAACCTCACTCACAGAAGGTTCAGAAGAAAATGAAGGAACAAAATTCGTGGAATGTGGTGCAAAATCAAAGATGCTTTCAACATATCGTAACCCAGATTTATCAGAAGGATACTTTTGAACATTTAGCATGTGATCAAGTTTAGAACTAGCAGATCTAGCAACAGATAAATCATGTTCCAAAGTTTTAACTTTATCAAGCAAAAGCATGTTTTTAGATTTAACATTGTTCAAAAGATCATTAGCATCAAACAGTTTAATAAGCAAATTTTTCTTTTCAAGCTCAAGAGATTCAATTTTCTTCAGGCCAAGTTCTACATTTATAGCATCCCTTGCAGCAATTTTGCAAAGTTTATTGCAGGCCCCTTGAAGATCTGCATCCTCAGAGAGTTCCTCATCAGAAGGGTTCTCTTCAACAGATATGCTTTCATTGACTACAGCTGTAGCGGTGAAAGAAATGAAGTTTCCATTCTCATCAAATCCGGACTCATCATCAGAAACCTCATTATCGCTAAGGGTTACAGCCATAGCTTTACCCTTAGTCCTCAAGAATGTAGGACATTCAGATTTCACATGACCATACCCTTGACAGCCAAAACACTGAGGACCCAAAGAATTATTTGAAGGTTGACCAACTTTTTCTCTAGGTTTTTCAAAGTTATTAACCTTAGTGGGATCATTCTTCCTAAAATTTCTAGGTTCATCAGTGTATGTACCTCTTGCCTTTCTGTTGGTATTTCTAAGAAAGTTTTTGAAGTTTTTGGCAAGATAGGCAATCTCTGTAGCAGAGAGCTCATCATCAAATCCACCACCATCAACATCATCAACTGACTTAAGAGCCATTGATTTGAATTTGTTCACTTTAGGTAGGTCAGACTCATAGGACTGAAGAGATCCTACAAGCTCATCAACAGGGATGGAGTCCACATCATTGCTTTCAGTGATGGCAGTCACTTTGGGTCTAAAGTCTTCAGTTAAGGATCTAAGTATCTTCCTAACAATTTTAGGTTGATCATAGATTTCACCCAAATTAAAAGCAGAATTAACAATATCATTCAGTTTGGCATAAAATTCATCAAATGATTCATCATCAGACATACTAATGCTCTCAAACCTAGAAGTTAATTGCTGCAGTTTGTTTATCTTAACTGCCTTTATGCCTTCATGCACAGTTTGGAGGATTTTCCAAGCAATATGAGCAACCTCAACATTAGAGATCCTCTTAAATTCCTTCATAGAAACAGCATTGAAGATGGCATTCATAGCTTTGCTATTGAAGCCAGCTGCTTCTTTTTCAGAAGTTTGCCACTCACTCACAGGAGTAGTAGGCTTCTCCCATCCGTACTCAACGGAATTCCAAACTCTCTCATCAATGGATTTCAAGAATGCTTTCATCCTTACTTTCCAAAAAGTATAGTTATTCCCATCAAAGTGAGGAGGAACAATAAGAGAGTGTCCATGCTCCATGACAATAGGGGTCAAGGATCAGCTCAGAGATCAAAAAATCTCAAACAAAAGAGCTACTGGCTCTGATACCACTTGAACGGTTTTAGACCCCTTAAAACACAAGCAGATTGGTTAGCCTAGATTAATTAGCCAAGTTGTTACTTAGTCAAATTATGCAATTCTAGGTTAAAGCAATCAAATAATCATATCAAAATAATAAAGCAGCGGAATAATAAAAAAAAACACAATGATATGATTACCTAGGAAACCACACGGTAAAAACTTGGGGAGGATTTGACCCACCGATCCTCAAGGCAAACCTGAATCCATTATGAAAGAATCGAAGTTCATACAAAAGGACTACAAGCTCCCCACTCAACTTCCTAATGCTACCCACCAGTAGAACTTACTGACACGACCACGTGCAAGCTCCGAATCCACAGACTCCTTCTTTCTTGAATTCTTCAATCAGCTACAAGCACCCACGCTTGATATTCTTTAAGCTTCAATGGTAGCAACCAAGTTGATCATCAAGATGTTGATACTATCTCTAACTTGAAAACCCTAAGCTTTGTGTAAAGGAAAGCTCCTCTAGATCTCGTAAGAGATTTACACAAAATAGCAATGTATGAGCAACAATACAATTGGAGCAACTCTAAAAACGTGGCTAGGGTTTTGCCTTATATACCCAGGGCAAAAACATAAAACCCTAAACATTTAATGAGTTAGGGCTGAGCTGGAAATTCTGCAGAAAACGCAATCTGGTCGACTTTCGATTGATTGAGCCAGACCGAAATGCCCCAATGCATCCACAGTCTCTCGATTCCAACTTTATAATAATTAAACAACTTTGAGCACACTATAACAAGACTAAACATATCGTTATGATCATGGTTTGCCAATATTACAAATTAGAGTTCTAAATACATAAATTCCTAAACCTTTAGAACCTAACAAAAGTTATTGGAAAAAAATACTTTGGCTGCTAGTTATTCATGAGTGTTAATGGATTTGAAAATGTGTTGAAAATCGACCTTCGGTAACCATCTCGAAGATAACATTTGAATGGTAAGGAATTTTTAGATGCGGCCAGATTGTTTAAGAAAGTAAACATTCTGAACTTGAATTTGAACCCAAATTTTTTATTTTTTCAATGGAATTCAAGAGAGTTATTATCGTTTTAATATGTCTCACCGTGTTACCCGAAATACGGATTCCAATTATGTGCCGAAAGGTGGGAGTAAAAATGGAAGTCAAACGTTTTGTTCACGAATTTGGCTTGCAAATATTTTTTATATATCGCGGATCAATCATCTTGAAATGAATTTTTGGGTAAAAAATACGTTGGATGCTAGTTATTCACGAGCGTTAATCGATTTGAAAATGTGTTGTAAAGTGACCTTCGGTAATCGTCTCAAAGATAACTTTTGAACGGTAAGGAATTTTTAGACGCGGCCTTGATGGTTTAGAAAGTACACATTCCGAGCTTGAATTTGAACACGAATTTTCTATTTTTCCAATGGAAATCAATAGAGTTATTGCCGTTTCAAAATGTCTCAACGTGTTACGTGAAATACGGTTTCCAATTATATGCCGATAGAGGGGAGTAAAAATGGAAGTCATAATTTTCGCTCACGAATTTGGCTTGGAAATATTTTTCCTATACCGCGGGATCAATCATCTCGAAATGAATATTTCAAAAAAAAAAAAAATTTGGCTGCTAGTTATTCATGAGTGTTAATGGATTTGAAAATGTGTAGAAAAGTGACCTTCAGTAACCGTCTCGAAGATAACTTTTGAATGGTAAGGAATTCTCAGACGCAGCTAGAATGTTTTAGAAAGTACACATTCTAAGCTTGAATTTGATAATGAATTTTGTATTTTTTCGACGGAAATCAAGAGAGTTATTGTCGTTTGAATGTCTCTCACTGTCTTACCCGAAATATGGATTCCAATTATGTGCCGAAAGTAGGGAGTAAAAATGGAAGACAAACATTTCGCTCACGAATTTGGCTTGGAAATATTTTTCATATATCGTGGGATCAATCATCTTGAAATGAAGTTTTGGGTAAAAAATACTTTGGCTGCTAGTTATTCGCGAGTGTTAATGGATTTGAAAATGTGTTGAAAAGTGACCTTCGGTAACCGTCTCGAAGATAACTTTTGTACAGCAAGGAATTTTTAGACGCGGCCAGAATGTTGAAGAAATTACACATTCTGTGCTTGAAGTTGAACAAAAATTTTGTATTTTTTCAATGGAATTCAAGAGAGTTATTGTCGTTTGAATGTGTCTCACTGTGTTACCCAAAATACGAATTCCAATTATGTGCCGAAAGGAGGGAGTAAAAATGGAAGTCAAACGTTTCACTCATGAATTTGGCTTGGAAATATTTTCCATATATCGTGGAATCATTCATCTTGAAATGAAGTTTTGGGTAAAAAATACTTTGGATGCCAGTTATGCATAAGCGTTAATCGATTTGAAAATGTGTTGAAAAGTGACCTTCGGTAACCGTCTCAAAGATAACTTTTGAACGGTAAGGAATTTTTGGACGCGGCCTCGATGTTTTAGAAAGTACACATTCTGACCTTGAATTTGAACACAAATTTTCTATCTTTTCAATGGAAATCAATAGAGTTATTGTCGTTTCAATATGTCTCAACGTGTTACCTGAAATACGGATTCCAATTATATGCCGATATAGGGGAGTGAAAATGGAAGTTAAACGTTTCATTCATGAATTTGGCTTGGAAATATTTTTCCCCTACTGCGGGACCAATAATCTGGAAATGAAAGTTTTGGAAAAAAAAACTTTGGCTGCTAGTTATTCACAAGTGTTAAAGGATTTGAAAATGTGTTGAAAAGTGACCTTCGGTTACCGTCTCGAAGATAACTTTTGAACGGTAAGGAATTTTTAGATGCGACTAGAATGTTTAAGAAAGTACACATTCTGAACTTGAATTTGAACATAAATTTTGTATTTTTTCAATGGAATTCAAGAGAGTTATTGTCGTTTGAATATGTCTCACCGTGTTACCCAGAATACAGATTCCAATTATGTGCCGAAAGAGGGGAGTAAAAATGGAAGTCAAACGTTTCGCTCATGAATTTGGCTTGGAAATATTTTTTATATATCATGGATCAATCATCTTGAAATGAATTTTTGGGTAAAAAATACTTTGGCTGCTAGTTATTCACGAGTGTTAATCGATTTGAAAATGTGTTTTAAAGTGACCTTCAGTAACCGTCTCAAAGATAACTTTTGAATGGTGAGGAATTTTTAGACGCGGTCTAGATGTTTTAGAAAGTACACATTCTGAGCTTGAATTTGAACATGAATTTTCTATCTTTTCAATGTAAATCAATAGAGTTATTGCCATTTCAATATGTCTCAACGTGTTACCTGAAATACGGATTCCAACTATATGCCTATAGAGGGGAGTAAAAATGGAAGTCATAATTTTCGCTCACGAATTTGGCTTTGAAATATTTTTCCTATACCACAGGATCAATCATCGCGAAATGAAATTTTCGGAAAAAAATACTTTGGCTGCTAGTTATTCACGAGTGTTAATGGATTTGAAAATGTGTTGAAAAGTAACCTTCAGTGACCGTCTCGAAGATAACTTTTGAACGGTAAGGAATTTTTAGACGTGGTCAGAATCTTTTAGAAAGTACACATTCTAAGCTTGAATTTGAACATAAATTTTGTATTTTTTCAGTGGAATTCAAGAGAGTTATTGTCGTTTGAATATGTCTCACCGTGTAACTGAAATACGAATTCCTATTATGTGCCGTAAGGAGGGACTAAAAATGGAAGACAAACGTTTCGCTCACGAATTTGGCTTGGAAATATTTTTCATATATCGTGGGATCAATCATCTTGAAATGAAGTTTTGGGTAAAAAATACTTTGGCTGCAAGTTATTCACAAGTGTTAATGGATTTGAAATGTGTTGAAAAGTGACTTTCGGAAACCATCTCGAAGAAAACTTTTGCACGGTTAGGAATTTTTAGACGCGGCCACAATGTTTAAGAAAGTACACATTCTGAGCTTGAATTTGATCACAAATTTTGTATTTTTTCAATGGAATTGAAGACAGTTATTGTCGTTTGAATGTCTCTTACTGTGTTACTCGAAATACGAATGCCAATTATGTGCCGAAAGTAGGGAGTAAAAATGGAAGTCAATCGTTTCGCTCACGAATTTGGCTTGAATATATTTTCCATATATCCCGGGATCATTCATCTTAAAATGAAGTTTTGGAAAAAAAATACTTTGGATGTTAGTTATTCATGAGTGTTAATCGATTTGAAAATGTGTTGAAAAGTGACTTTCGGTAACCGTCTCAAAGATAACTTTTGAATGGTAAGGAATTTTTGGACGCGGCCTGGAATTTTTAAAAAGTACACATTCTGAGCTTGAATTTCAACACAAATTTTCTATGTTTTCAATGGAAATCAATAGAGTTTTCGTCGTTTCCATATGTCTCAACATGTTACCCGAAATATGGATTCCAATTATATGCCGATAGAGGGGTGTAAAATTGGAAGTCAAACGTTTCTCTCACGAATTTGTCTTGGAAATATTTTTCCTATACTGCGGGACCAATAATCTCGAAAAGAAATTTTTGGAAAAAATTACTTTGCCTGCTAGTTATTCACAAGTGTTAATGGATTTGAAAATATGTTGAAAAGTGACCTTCAGTAACCGTCTCGAAGATAACTTTTCAATGGTCAGGAATTTTAGACGTGGCCAGAATGTTTTAGAAAGTACACATTCTGAGCTTGAATTTGAACACAAATTTTGTATTTTTTCAAACGGAAATCAAGAGAGTTATTGTTGTTTGAATGTGTCTTACCGTGTTACCTGAAATATGGATTCCAATTATGTGCCGAAAGGAGGGGGTAAAAATGGAAGACAAACGTTTCACTCATGAATTTGGCTTGGAAATATTTTTCCTATATTGCGGGGTCAATCATCTTGAAATGAATTTTTGGGTAAAAAATACTTTGGATGCTAGTTATTCACGAGTGTTAATGGATTTGAAAATGTGTTGAAGAGTGACCTTCGGTAACCGTATCAAAGATAACTTTTGAACGGCAAGGAATTTTTAGACGCGGCCTTGATGTTTTAGAAAGTACACCTTCTGAGCATGAATTTGAACACAAATTTTTTATTTTTCAATGGAGTTCAAGAGAGTTATTGTCATTTGAATGTGTCTCACTGTGTTACCCGAAATACGAATTCCAATTATGTGCCGAAAGGAGGGAGTAAAAATGGAAGTCGAACGTTTCGCTCACGAATTTGGCTTGGAAATATTTTCCATATATCGCGGGATCATTCATCTTGAAATGAATTTTTGGGTAAAAAATACTTTGGATGCTAGTTATTCGTGAGCCTTAATCGATTTGAAAATGTGTTGAAAAGTGACCTTCGGTAATCGTCTTAATGATAACTTTTGAACGGTAAGGAATTTTTGGACGCGGCCTTGATTTTTTAGAAAGTAGACAGTCTGAGCTTGAATTTGAACATGAATTTTCTATCTTTTCAATGGAAATCAATAGAGTTATTGCCGTTTCAATATGTCTCAATGTGTTACCTGAAATATGGATTCCAATTATACGCCGATAGAGGGGAGTAAAAATGGAAGTCAAATGTTTCGCTCACGAATTTGGCTTGGAAATATTTTTCCTATACCACGGGATCAATCATCTCAAAATAAATTTTTTTTAAAAAAAGATACTTTGGCTGCTAGTTATTCACGAGCGTTAATCGATTTGAAAATGTGTTGAAAAGTGACCTTCGATAACCGTCTCAAAGATAACTTTTGAACGGTAGGGAATTTTTGGACGCGGCCTTGATGTTTTTTAAAGTACACATTCTGAGCTTGAATTTGAACACAAATTTTCTATCTTTTCAATGGAAATCAATAGACTTATTTTCGTTTCAATATGTCTTAACGTGTTACCTGAAATACGGATTCCAATTAGATGCCGATAGAGGGGAGTTAAAATGGGAGTCATAATTTTCGCTCATGAATTTGGCATGGAAATATTTTTCCTACACCGCGGGACCAATCATCTCGAAATGAAATTTTTGGAAAAAAATACTTTGGCTGCTAGTTATTCACCAGTGTTAATGGATTTGAAAATGTGTTGAAAAGTGACCTTCAGTAACCATCTCGAAGATAACTTTTGAATGGTAACGAATTTTTAGACGCGGCTAGAATGTTTTAGAAAGTACACATTCTGAGCTCGAATTTGAACAGAAATTTTGTATTTTTTCAATGGAAATCATGACAGTTGTTGTCGTTTGAATCTGTCTCACCGTGTTTCTCGAAATATGGATTCCAATTATGTGCCGAAAGGAGGGAGTAAAAATGGAAGACAAACGTTTCATTTACGAATTTGGCTTGGAAATATTTTTCATATATCGCGGGATCAATCATCTTGAAATGAAGTTTTGGGTAAAAAATACTTTGGCTGCTAGTTATTCACAAGTGTTAATGGATTTGAAAATGTGTTGAAAAGTGACTTTCAGTAACCGTCTCGAAGATAACTTTTGAACGGTAAGGAATTTTTGACACGGCCAGAATGTTTAAGAAAGTACACATTCTGAGCTTGAATTTGAACACAAATTTTGTATTTTTTCAATGGAATTCAAGAGAGTTATTGTCGTTTGAATGTGTCTAATTGTGTTACCCAAAATACGAATTCCAATTATGTGCCGAAAGGAGGGAGTAGAAATGGAAGTCAAACGTTTCGCTCACGAATTTGGCTTGGATATGTTTACCATATATCGCGGGATAATTCATCTTGAAATGAAGTTTTGGGTAAAAAATACTTTGGATGCTAGTTATTCATGAGCGTTAATCGATTTGAAAATATGTTGAAAAGTGACCTTCGGTAACCGTCTCAAAGATAACTTTTGAACGGTAAGGAATTTTTGGACGCAGCCTTGATGTTTTAGAAAGTACACATTCTGAGCTTGAATTTGAACACGAATTTTCTATCTTTTCAATGGAAATCAATAGAGTTATTGTCGTTTCAATATGTCTCAACGTGTTACCTGAAATATGGATTCCAATTATATGCCGATAGAGGGGAGTAAAAATGGAAGTCAAACGTTTCTCTCACGAATTTGTCTTGGAAATATTTTTCCTATACCACAGGACCAATAATCTCGAAATGAAATTTTTGGAAAAAATTACTTTGGCTGCTAGTTATTCACGAGTGTTAGTGGATTTGAAAATGTGTTGAAAAGTGACCTTCAGTAACCGTCTCGAAGATAACTTTTCAATGGTAAGGAATTTTAGTCATGGCCAAAATGTTTTAGAAAGTACACATTCTGAGCTTGAATTTGAACAAAAATTTTGTATTTTTTCAAAGGAAATCAAGAGAGTTATTGTCGTTTGAATGTGTCTTACCGTGTTACCCGAAATACGGATTCCAATTATGTGCCGAAAGGAGGGAGTAAAAATGGGAGACAAACGTTTCGCTCATGAATTTGGCTTGGAAATATTTTTCATATATTGCGGGATCAATCATCTTGAAATGAAGTTTTGGGTAGAAAATACTTTAGCTGCTAGTTATTCACGAGTGTTAATGGATTTGAAAATGTGTTGAAAAGTGAGCTTCGGTAACCGTATCAAAGATAACTTTTGAACGGTAAGGAATTTTTAGACGCGACCAGAATGTTTAAGAAAGTACACTTTCTGAGCTTGAATTTGAACACAAATTTTGTATTTTTTCAATGGAATTCAAGAGAGTCATTGTCATTTGAATGTGTCTCACTGTGTTACCCGAAATACGAATTCCAATTATGTGCCGAAAGGAGGGAGTAAAAATGGAAGTCAAACGTTTTGCTCACGAATTTGGGTTGGAAATATTTTCCATATATCACAGGATCATTCATCTTGAAATGAATTTTTGGGTAAAAAATACTTTGGTTGCTAGTTATTCGTGAGCGTTAATCGATTTGAAAATGTGTTGAAAAGTGACCTTCGGTAACCATCTCAAAGATAACTTTTGAACGGTTAGGAATTTTTGGACGCGGCCTTGATGTTTTAGAAAGTACACATTCTGAGCTTGAATTTGAAAATGAATTTTCTATCTTTTCAATGGAAATCAATAGAGTTATTGTCGTTTCAATATGTCTCAATGTGTTACCTGAAATATGGATTCCAATTATATGCCGATAGAGGGGAGTAAAAATGAAAGTCAAATGTTTCCCTCACGAATTTGGCTTGCCAAGCTTTTTCTACAATCCCATTGCCAACCAGGGGCCTGCAAAGGCCCTGACCAAATCCTCCAAACACTTCCAAAATCTTGCCCTGCCATTTACGTTAGGAGGGCCATAAATCGAAAGAAAGAGCCAAGGTGAGGAAGGAGGATCATAATAGACTAGAGATGCAATAACATTTTTGTTAGAGTACACAATCTTTAAATCCACACCAGCTTTCCAAAAAATGGCTAGACCTCCATATTTACCAGCAGGATCCACACAAAACTTATCTACAAAACCAATACTTGAGAGAATATTTTCAATCCTACGTGACTGATGTTAGAAGTTCTCTATATGGCACATCTATATTGCTCATTTTGTGGCATACCATAAGAATTACATTTGAAAAATTAATTTCAATTATATCATATGTTACTGACAAGAAAAAAAAGGCAGGAAAACTCAGGAAAAATTTAACTACTAATATTAATTGCAATTACATCACGTTTTAGCATTTTAATATTATTTAATTAAAATGAATAAATATAACAACATAAATATAAAGATATGAAAGTTAATATAGAAGAAGGGTGTTCTTTTGGGTAGAGTTTTGGGCTTAAACACTTTGTGCATAATTTGTTATAGTCATACGACATTTGTTGAGAAGTTATATCCAGGGGGAGATAAGTCAGAGAATGTCTATTCTGGTTACAAAGATTAGCCAAGAGTGTCGCACCTCAATCCCAATAGTATTGTCTAATTGTTCTTCAAAATAATAATGTTTAGAAGTATTTATTCAGTTTCTCTTTATATTATTTCCATTATTATCATGTTTCCACTAACACATCTCATGTTCCTAAACAAAACCAACCACCTTATTGCCATTATATCTCACACCTAAAAAATACTGGTCATTCAAATCTCTTGACTCACACATTATGAATGTGAAATACGAAAGGCTGGTATACATGGCACTGTATGAAGGGAATAAATCAAAATATAACAAAAAAATAATTAGTTTTCTTCTGGAGAAACTAGTCAGCAAAATGAAATTTTGCTCAATAAAAGAAAAAAAAAAATCAGACTCCCTTCTTATTTAAAATCAAGTCTTATTAATATATGACTTTCTAAAATTAAAATAATATTCAAATGCAAATCGAAACTTGTTAGGTTCTAAATGTTTAGAACAATTGGCAAAATTGAACACAAACTTGTTTAGATATAGATCTTAGAGTCTATAGGTTTTATTAGACAATGCTCAAGGTGATTCAAGTCAAGATTCAAGAACATACAAGCTGTAAGAAGAAGACTTCATATTATGCCTGGTTTGATTGATCGAAGAATAGGCTCAATCAATCAAAAATCGTATCTACAAAATTTTAAGTCGGCCCAAACAGCAGCTTAAGCCCATTAAGGATAAAGGTTTCAAATCTACTTCTCCCACTATATAAAGGAAACCCTAAGCCACGTTTTTGAGACTGAAGAGAGAGAGATTAGAGTGCCTCTTGTGCCTCTTTTGGTTTTAGGGTTTTGTACCCAAACCTCTCTAAAGTCTTGGTTGCTTGAGAGTTGTATTGTTGCTCATATTACTGTTTTGTGTAAATTTCTTGTGAAATTTAGAGGAGCTTTCCTTTACACAAAGCTTAGGGTTTTCAAGAAGGAGATGTTATCTACACCTTGATGATTAACTCAGTTGCTGCCATTGAAACTTAAAGAAAAACAAGCGTGGGTGCTTGTATTTGGTGGTGAATCCAAGAAAGAAGGAGTCTGTGGTCTCAGAGCTTACATGTGGTCATGTTAGTTAGTTCTACTGGTGGGTAGCAATAAGAAGTCGAGCGTGGGGGCTTGTAAGTCTTATTGTATGAACTTCGATTCTTTCAAGATAGTGGGTTCAAGTTTACCTTAAGGATAGCTAAGTCAAATCCTCCCCAAGTTTTTACCGTGTGATTTTCTAGGTCATCATATCATTGTGTTATTTACTTTTCCGCTGCTTTATACTTGATATGATTATGTGTTTGTGATAACCTAAATTTGCATAATTTGATTAAGTTAATCACTTGGCTAATTAACTAGGTTAATCCGGTTGTGTTAAGGGGTCTAAAAACTGTACAAGTGGTATCAGAGTAGGTAGCTCTTTTGTTGTAGATCTTTTGATCTCTGAGCTGATCCTTGACCCTTGTTATCATGAATAATTTGAAGTGTCTCTCTGCTCATGTTTGTGATGATTTGAATAAAAAGGACACTGTTGTTTCTGTTGATTTTATTGATGCTTGTGAAACTCTTCATAAGGAATTAGTGAAATCTATTAAAATTGCGAAGAAATTCAAGGAAGAGTTAAAATTGGCTAATCTTGAAAAAGAGGATTTGATTGTGAGATTAGATGAGTCTAATAAAAAGAATAAATTTTTAAGAAATCAAATTTCCTTTCAAGATGAGAAGATGAAAAGCTTGGAACAAGAGTTAGTTGAATCAAAAGCTAAAATTGAAAATTTGACTAGTACCAAGCGTGTTGTTGAAAACAAAAGTGTTTGTGTTTCTTTTAAGCCTAAAACTGAGAAAGTTTATATCCCTCCTTTCAAGAGGAATAATAAAGAAAAAGCTTATTTTGTTAGGTTAGACAAAAGTAAAAGTTCTGATGTAGACGCTGAAGTTTCTAAACCTATGTCTAAACCTACTGTTGGAGAGCATAATAAATTTGTTTTTGTGCCTACCTGTCACATTTGTGGTGTCGTTGGTCATATTAGACCAAATTGTTCTTTGTTGAGGCAAAAACCAAAATTTGAGACTAGATTTGTTGTTAGGAATACTGATGTTCCTAAATTTGTTCCTGTCTACCACTTTTGTGGTGTCCATGGTCACATTCGTCCTAATTGTCATAAATTGAAATTTAAACATTCTGTGTTTCAATCTAGGATATGTAATGATATGTTTCCTGCCATAAGTCCATATAAATTGTTTCATATGCTTTTGAAAATTTTGAGCTTATTGGCTTGTGAAAGGAATTTGTAGGATTTTAGTATTTCTCAGAAAATTGGTGCAATCCCTCAAATACACTCTGGTTCTCATGGTTTTTTACTTACAAAGCCGAAAACTCGTGCTAGATGGGTGAGAAAAGATTCTCTAAGGTGAGTGTTGCTGACTTGTCCCTGATTTAATTCTTTCAATTATTTGTAGACATGTTTTGTTTCTGTTTTTGGTCGTGTTTTTTTTAGGTTGTTTTTTATTAAAAAAAATCCAAAAACATTGAAAATTTTTCAAAAAGACAAAAATATTTTATTTTGTGTCTTGTTTTATTTGTTTTTCAGGATTACATGAGTTATGATATCTCTCTCTTGATTTCGAACATACTTGAAATTGTGGAGAAACTTGAACAGTATGTGTTATATAATTGCTAAGCTTTTTCTGATTTTAAATATGCACCAACACAAATCAGAGGACAAACTTCATTATATTCAAGTTAGTTCCAAAACAGACTTAGAACAAACTGAAAACAAAGCATGAAACACACTAAACATTATGCTAAAATGGTTCCAACTAATAAGGCATAACAACAATGCAACAAATTAAGAGACAGTGCAAGTGAGTGTGTCTATGTGCATGTGCTGATGAGTGTATGCGGCATGAGATGCATGAGGGTGCCTAAGTGTGCCTAGGTGTGTGCCAAGAGTGTGCAACATAAGCAAAGTGAGTGAAACACACATACAAAAACCAAAACAGAGTAGAATAGGATCAAACAATTGAAACACCATGGATTGAAATCACTTGATTCCATTTTGTCACAAAAATGTCACTTGGACATTTTGACAAACACTTAGCGTGCACAAAAGTAAGAAATACATGAATAATGCATGAACATATGAAAATCTACCCTCAATACATGATAAACTGCCACAAGGGGCCAACACAAGTGCAGAAACAACAAATGGGACACAGCCTAATCAAGAAATTATAAAGAAATACGCCTAATTTTGAAAACCAACCCAAAGTTTCGAAAATCCCCAATTTTGAAAACCCTAACAAAAAATTCTGCATAATCTAAGTAAAAACTTCTAAAGGAATGGTTAATAAACATACCTTGAAGAAGAAAATGCAGAAAAAGTGCTTGGATTGCAGGGAAATGAATGGAATAGTGTTTTTGGGTTGAAAAAATTTAAGAGAGGTTGAGCGAGGGAAGTTTGATATGTTTGAAAAACTGTCACATCAGCTATATAAAAACTGAAAACACGCGTTTTTCGCGGGTTAGAGAGGGGCGAGACAGTCGCGAAACAGTCGCGAGAGATGCCACTGAAGCACAAAATTTTCGCGAGAAGCATTAGATTGTGAAACAGTCGCGAGACAGTCGCTGTATCTTCTGTCTGAAATTGGAAAAACTCCAATTTTAGCCAAACAGCATTTCGCGAGAAGCTGTTGGTCATGAGACAGTCGCGAAAGTTTCTGTGTGACATGTTAAAAGAAAATTTTCCCTCAACCCATTTTCGCGGGAAGCTCTAAGTTGTGAGCTTCTCGCGAAACTGGCCCTGAGCCATTTTTTGAAGAAATACAAAAACATGCATTTTAATTAAAACCAATGACAAGAAAGTATAAAATCACTTTCAAAAACAAATAAAACACTCAAAAATCTTTTTGGGATTGATTAACAAAGATTGAACATGTGAAAACACATTTAATCAAGTACAATCACACAAATGAATAATACATTCAATGAACATAGACTTGTGTGTTGTGTGTGGATATCAAAAATGAGATAGTCCTTAGTTCAATGTGAAGCTTCAATGATCAATTGAATCAAGGCATACACAACTAGCACTAGATTATGTGACCTATCTCAATAATAGAAACATGCATATATGACCTCCCACATGTACTTGATAATAATTCAATGAAGCTTTTCATTTGGCTCCATATTTAACATAACATTTGTAACTTTTGAGCAAAGAGAATCTCATTTTAGAGAAAGATGCCTGAAATTTTTGATATTACAATTGATGAGTTAGCCTTTGGCTTTTTGGGCATCATACATTTTATTTTGGTCTCTTTCCCTTTTTCCAAGTCGAATACTAGTTTGTGCGACAGGCTTTTGTAGCTCTATATCTCTTTTCATTTGGAGATTTACAATTAGAGAGCTCTTTTAAGCAAAGAAAATAAAAGTGGGAAGATATATAGGTATGAGTCTATGCATGTCTCAAGATCAACAAAACCATTCACTAATCATTCATGACAAGGTTGAAGATCTATTTATAACAGTCACATAGATTTCAGAATTTCTTCCACAATGATATGAGTGCATGAGAAACAAGCTAAGCTCGTTAAATGCACAAAGCCATAAGTAGAAAGGTACAAGGCAAAACATGCTTTGAGACAAAAACTCAACAAAGTGATCAAACTTTTTGGATTTTCTATTTTTATGTGTTTTTTTTTTTTTGAATTTTTGAACACACCCAAAAACAGAACAAGAGAATAAAGATTAACAAAGACAACCGGTATAAAACACCAACAGAAATAGTAGAGCATTGCATGAAACGATGCAACAGCAAAAGTCCCTAATCATTGAAAGAATTTATGCGTAGACATGTTATAATGCTTATGCATGAGTACCCCTCTTCACCCACACGTCACATGCGTTTGGGGTGATATCCTTAACGGATTGGGTACGAGAATTTGGACTGTCAAACCTTCTGGTAAAACTCTCCAAGCAAGTGGTGAAGGCACCAATCATTTTCATCACATCCATCATGCCAGGATCACGATTCTGATTTCTTGGTTGTTCACCACCCCAAGACCTCATGTCATTTCTCCTTCCTCATGACCGAGGTGCGCTTGAGTTGTTGTCTGATCTCAGCTTTTGACAGTTAGGTCTAGTATGTCCTTGCATTCCGCAGTAGTGACACACATAGTCTGTTCTAGAACCCCGTTGAGATCTTGGAAGAGATCTTCCTCTGGTTTCATGTCTACCTATGGAATGATTTTGGGGCTTATTCACCATCCGTTGCTCACTCACATTCTTCTTCTCAGCCTAAACATTCTCAAGAATGGGCTCTTCTACAATAGGCTCTATGGCCTTTACAAATTTCACTTCTTTGGTAACTTTGGCTGATGAGCTACTTCTTCCGGTGTATCCTAACCCGGACTTGTCTGACGAAGGTTTTTGAGATGAGATAACATCATCTAACTTCTGGGAGGAGACTCTTTCTATCTTGGCATAAGCTTGCACTACCTCTTGCTCAAGAAACCTCACCTTCGTATAGGCTTCAGACAACTCGCCATTTAGTGTCTCAATCTCACACTTAGCCTCTTTATATCTGATCAAGAGACTTCTATAATCTTCCTCAGCTTTCTTCATTTTCCTTACAGCCGCCTTGGCTACTCTGGTATACTCTCCTGACTTCTCAAGTAATAAGGAGTAATTTTCTTGAAGATTAACGGTATTCTCTTCTTCTTCTTCAACATCTGATTCTTCCACATTCCCAATAGACTCTGAATCAGAATGCTCACCAAGCTCTTTCACAAGTGCACTCAAATTATCCGATGACTCCACATGAGCAATGGTCATGGACGCGGAGTAGTTTCCCTCTCCGTCACAACTCTCTTCCGAGTCAGAATTAGAGGAGTCTGAATCACTGAGTGTCGTGGCATAGGCTTTGCCTTTTCCCCTCAGAAAATTTGGACACTCCTTCTTTAGATGTCCATGGCCATTGCACTCATAGCATATAATTTCTGAAGAAGGTTGAAACTCCCTCCCGTCTTTCTTTGTAAACTCTTTCCTATCACCTTTTGAAGATGAAAATTTTCCTCTGTTGAATGGTTTCCCACTATTCTTCATCTTCAGAAATTTGCGGAAGTTTTTCGCAAGAAATGCTACCTTCTTTTCCACCCCATCTTCTTCGGAGGAATCACCCATCCTTTCGGTGATGGTTTTAAGAGCAAGTGATTTACTCATCTTATGGGAAGGCAGTCCCATCTGATATGTTTGGAGAGACCCAACTAATTCTTGAATCTTAATCTCATCCAAATCCTTGCTTTCTTCTATGGCTGTAACTTTTGCTCTAAAACTTTCAGGCAAGGACCTCAATACTTTTCTCACCACCTTAGCATCTTCAATCTTCTCCCCAAGATTGAGTTTAGCAATAACAATTTCATTGAGCTTCCCATAGAATGAATCAAATGGTTCATCATCACCCATCTTGAGCTCTTCAAATTTGGTGGTAAGCATCTGAAGCTTTGTGTCCTTAACTTTCTTTGTACCCTTATAAGTGGTCTCCAAAATCTCCCATGCTTCCTTAGCAACTGTCATATGAGAGATCCTGTGGAATTCATCAGTTGAAACAGCACAAAATATAGCGTTTAAAGCTTTACTATTTGCATTGGCTGCTGTGAGAGCTGCCTTATCCCAATTTGCCTTAGGAGCTTCCGGCTTAATCCAGCCGAGCTCTACCGCATCCCAAACGGTATCTTCCATAGAGCATAAAAATGCTCTCATTCTGACTTTCCAGAATGCGTAATTGTTCCCATCAAAAAATGGTGGAACATTGAGCGATTGAGACCGGTCCATCTCAAATAGGGTCAAGGATCACACTAAGGTATTTAAACCAAGCAAGTGTACCCGCTCTGATACCAATTGAAAGCTCGAAAACGTGTTGAAAAACACAAGAGCTGTTTAGACCCCCGATTAAAATTATGGCTCGATAGATTTTACATAACTTTAATATAAAGTGCGGAATAGTGTAAAAGCGAGCGGATGAACAAAATAACTACTCTAATCCATAAACTAATCAACACAGCAGTATAATGGAAAATAAAAGAGTAGGGAAGAGAGATGCAAACACAGAAAACACCAAGACGTGTTTTCGAAGAGGAAACCGAAGAACTCGGTGAAAAACCTCTCCGCCACCCTCCAAGTGGAAATCGATCCACTAGACAATCAGTTGGGATACATGAGTAAGCAAGAGACCCTCCAAGCCTAATCTACCCGATGTACCTAAGCCCTCCAAGCTCCTACTTCAACAAGGCTTCTCGGAACCGTGTCTTGTCTTAGTTATCCGGATCCCGTAACAAGCTCCATGTTGCATCTGCCATTCCAGGCTTCTTCCAATGCTTCCCAGCAGCACCAAAACGTCACACAACACTCTCCAAAGGTGTGGTAAGTGTTTGGGCTATCAACCTCTCAATGGTGTGGAAATGGAGAGGGAAGGGTTGAGGAGATACCACAAGCAAGTGTATAGAGAAAGGTGGGGATGACAATCTCTAATTACAAATGTTTTTGGCTAGGGTTTTCTCTCTTAAAACCTCTCTCAACATTTGTGGGTAATGGGGGTTTATATAGGATAGGTGCAAAATGTGTGAGTCAGTCAGTACAGGCTGGCAGAACAGCATGTCTCGCGGGTGTCTCACGGGAAGGCCTTACCCGCGAGATACTCGCGAGAGACAGCTGTCTCCATCTGTCATGACTCTTCGCATTCCAACATGTGCAGGGCACATACTTCACTTCGCGGGAAGCTTAGTCGCGAGATACCCGCGAGATTCCATCAGCTTCCAACTTGCTTGAGTCTTCACACACTCTCTATCACACACCCCTTACAACAATTCCCACAACAAATACAGGGTATAAACGATTGATAGAAATTACAATCAAATTTGGCACGGAATAAAAGCCAACAAAACACATAGTTGTAAATTACAACTTTACACCAAACATGTTCCAAATGAGAAAACATGAAAAACTCCAAAGTTTGATACTTATCAAAGTCCAAACAAGCGAGAAAATGCTTAAGAGACATTTTATCAAACACCTAGCATGCACACTATGAACAACAATGTGAAACAATGCATGAACATCATGAAATCCACCCTTAATACATGCTCTTTTTGCCATAAAGAGCTAACATCCAAAGCAAATCATCAAAAGAAGCCAATCCCATACAAAAATTTGACAAAAATTAAGTTTTTCCAACCCCTATGATGAAAATCCTAACCAAGAGCACAAAACTCACTAAAACATAATCCAATGATCCAAATTAATGAAAAGAGTTTAAGAATACCTTAGAGATGTTAATGGAATTAAAAAACATTCAAATTGGTTGGGTTTTGATGTAAAAATATTGAAAGATGGGTTTTAAAGAGGATGGGAGAGGTTTAAAACAAGTTTCCCATTAAAAAAACTCTTTAAAAAAGCTGATTTTGGGCATTTCGTGATTGGTGAGTTGCAAGCTAAGTCGCGAGTGAGTCGCAAAACCATTCTGCTTGAACTCACGAATGGACTCGCAGCTGGGCAAGTCACCAAATCGAGTAGCCAAAACTCGCAACTTGCTCGCTACTCGCTCAAGTAGCCAGAATGAGTAACCAAAAATTCTGACACTTGTTTTTCAACACAGAACATGTTCAAATAATGAAAAACAAAGTAAGCACTAAACATGAATACAAAGAGTGATAAAAATCACTTTCAAAAACATATAAAATGATCAAACATCTTTTTGGATTGATCCATATATAGTTGAGTACACACATTACATTTAAACAAGTACAATCGAACAAATGAATAAGGTATTCATTGAACATTAGGCATGTGTGTTGCGTGTGTATATCAAATGTGGAATAGTCCTTAGTCTAGAGTGAAGTTTCAATGATCAATTCAGTCAAGTCATACACAACTAGTACTAAGTCAAGTGGTCTATCTTAATTATAGAAATAAACATATATGACTTCCCACGAAAAATGATTACATATCTTTGAAGCTTTTCATTTGGCTTCTTTACAATTCATAACATTTGATCATTTTTTATTTTTACATTTCTTTTTGAGATCGATGCTTAAAATTTTTGATATTTCAAATTGATGAACAAGCTTTTGGCTCTTTGGGCATCACACATTTTTCATAAAAGTCGCTTTCCCTTTTTCCTAGTCAAATACTAGTATGTGCGATGGCTTTTGGAGCTCATTATCTCTTTTCATTTTGAGATTTACATTGGTTGAGCTCTTTAAGCAAAAACATAAAAGAGTGGGAAGAGATATAGGCACAAGTCTATGTATGTATCAAAACCAACATGACTATTGACTAATCATTCATGACAAGCTTGAAGATCGATTTACAACAATCACACAAAGATGTCAAGATTTTTCTCACAAAGATATAAGTGCATAAAGAACAAGCTAAGCTCATAAATGTAAAAAGCCATTTGTACGAAGGTACAAGGCAAAACTCACATACAATATGTGCTCGAACATATACGATCAAATTTTTTGAATTTTTCACTTTTTATGTGGTTTTGGATTTTTTACTCACACAAAACTAAAACATAAAAGTAAGATCAAAACAAAATCAATGCATAAAAATAAATGCACAAATGCATGAAGGGTCCTAGAAAGATCGAAAGAATTAGATTAAGGACCAAAAGAGCAAAAGCTCAACCATAGGAACCCTTCCTCATCCAAACGAAATGATTGTTTGGAATGAGTGTCTCAAGAGAAATGAGACGAGGATTGGAAGAATGAAAACCGGAGATGCACATAGTCAAGGAGCTAAGAGCATTAAACACTTTCTTTAACAACATGCTATTTTCACTCAAATTCGGTTTACCCTTTTTAGCACAACTTCCAAAAAGCTCAAGTTTCTATTTTCTTTTGATTCTTTTAAAAACATGAAACTTAGAGCAATGAGGTCTTAGATGACCAAAAGCACCACAATGGTGACACACAATGTGTTTAGGTCCACTAGGCTTTTTGGGAAGGGATCTAGCAACATGGTTTTGTTCTCTCTTCAACTTATAACATTGAGGTCTTATATGACCAATCACACCACAATGGTGGCAAGTTGGAACAAACTTAGATCGACCCAAAACCTTAGGTTGAGACCTAAACGGAGGCTTTGACTTAAGAGCCTTTCTCTCCACCTTTTGGTTTCTTTTATGTGGAGGAATATACACCGATTTGTCCTTTGAGATAAAACACACAATAGGCCCAAAATCGGGTACCACAACATGATTGCAACAAATATTTTCATCATTTTTATCAATAGGTTCAGCAATCAAACACTTGGCATGCATCTTAAGAGATTCATTTTTCACATTTTAGCTCATCAACAAGTTTGTTAGACAAAACAAGTTTAGCATCCAAGTCCATATTCAAACATTCAAACTCTTTCAACTTTTCAAGAGAATTTTGAGCAAGTTTCTTATATTTCTCAACCAATTTGTTGGATTCATTAAGCGTAGCAATCAAATCATCATTTTTGCAAAATAATTTGCTCAAATTCTTTTGAAACTTCTTAGCATTTTTCTTCAAAAGTTTGATGTTAGGAATATCAACAACATTCAAAGATTCATGTAACATAGCATCACAATCATGAGGATTATCACTCATAAAGGCATTTTCACAAACATGTGGCATGTTACATTCATCATCAACCAAATCATACAAAGAGGCATATAAAGCACAATCCATGGCAAATCAACACAAAGGGTCAAGGATAACACTTAGGTATTTAAACCACAACAAGTGTACCCACTCTGATACCAATTGAAAGTTCAATATGTGTATAAAACACCCTTGAACGTTTAGACCCCAAATTACAAATTATCAATTCAAGCTTATTATCAAACTATAAATGTGCGGAACATGAACATAAGCTAAAACATAATTGATAAACAATCTAAACCATAAATAATCACAACCACAGTAGTAATTAAATGGTAAAGATAAAGGAAAGAAAGATGCAAACACAAGGACAACACTCGATATGTTATCGAACAGGAAACTGAAACGGCGTAAAACCTCTCCGCTGCCCTCCAAGCGGTCAATAATCCACTAGAAAATATAGTTGGGATACATGAACAGCAATAGACCCTCCAAGCCTAATCTAGTCGATCTACCTAAGCCCTCCAAGCTTTTTGCTCCAACGAGGTTGCGTCGAACCTTTTTCTTTTCTAGCTTACCGGATTCTGCTATAGCCCATAGCATCAACCAATATAAATTGGTTCCTTCCTAACTGCTTCCAAAAGTACCAAAAAGCCTTCTCACAGATATGGGTATGGTGAGAAAAGGATTTGACTAAGAACCTCTCAAGGATGTAACAATGGAGAGGATGAGAGTAGAGGAATTTGAAGAGTCTTTTAGGTGAAGATTGTGGATGAATCAATCTTGTTTTTCTCTAGAGTTTCTCTCTCAAAATTTTCTCTGGAAACTCTTTACATTTCTTGGGTATAAGGGTCTATATATAGTGGTGTGTGTTTGGAATGCGAAGAGTCAGTTTTTTCCAAAACAGAGCTGGCATGAACAACTCTTTACTTCACACTTGTGCCATTGTGCTCTCTATGACGGCCCTTAAAGTAATCCTTATATATATATATATATATATTTAGGGTTGTGAGAAAAGAAAGTCCAAACACATATTCACGGATTGGAATGAAATCAGAACTTAAAATCCGATTTTCATAATTCTTGATAGATACCTTATCTGTCAAGCAACTATCAAGTTTCAGGCTTAGACAACTTTTTAAACCTCGATGGACACTAACTGTCAAGATTTAAAATCCAGCATTTCATCATTTGAATCTTGGACAGACTTGCATGACTTTAACAATTGAACTTGAGACCTTATTCCTTGAAGCATTAAACACATCTTAGATCTACCCAAATACAAGTAAAGTGTGTTTTGTCAAAAAATTAGTCAACACATGATGACATATGTTTTTAACATGAATCACATATGTCCTAACACTTAAGATGATACACATTAAGTAGGAACAATGAAGTGAACAACAATGAACAACTTCAGGTTCCTCTATAATGGGAACACATTCAACATTAAAATGTTCAACTACCTTCTAGCGTTGCAATGTTGCTTAGCCCCCACAGCTTTTCTATTTGTTGGCTTTTAAAGAAAGAATCTCATGTTCTATGATATGATTGAAAAGAGTTGGGATATTTTATCTTTGGGGACTAACATATAAAAAAAAAAAAAAAATTCCACGTTTCAAGTACAAGAAAAATATACTAAACCTGAAGCTAAACTAATATATAAAATTTTGATATATAAATAAATGAAACGGCACAAAATAATTTTTTTTAATAGATTTATACTTAATCATTAAATAAATGAAACCCATTATTATTTTGAAATTAAAAATTATCTATGATTTATTTTGTAATAAATTTAGTCACAATTTCACTTTCTACGGCAAATTAAAGAGTTCGTTTAAAAAAATAACTTTATTTTGCTTCAAAACTTCATTTTGACATATTCATGACTGAAAAAGTTAAATATTGTAGATAATTTCCCACCATATACAAATCAAATGAAAATCACATTTATTGTTTCATCTTATACCCATCATTCTTCTCACTAAAAACAAATTATTGTTGCCAAGTCAGAATTTTTTTTTTTCCAAACGCAAATAAAAGTTTGAAACAAGTGTCTCAATCTCAACATTATATTTTGTAAATGTCTATTGTTCTTTTAATTTTGTTTCCAATTAAAAATTACTATATAAAAAATAAAAACAAAAACACCCAAACAGAGCATCTAGTTGTAGTTAACAACATCTATATCCCAAAAATTTAATATTTTTAACTTTAGGTCCCAAATAGCAAATAGCTTGAGTTCCAAACACAAATTCATTTGGGGCCAAAAGAAAAAACCAAACAGTTTTTTTGAATAAGAATAAGAATGTTAGGACATATGTGTTTCATTTGTTAAGAACATATGTCACTATTTTATGTAGTTGGCTAATCATTTGACAAAAGGCACATTACTTGTATTTGGGTAGATCTAGGACATGTTTAATTGAACATGAATTTTGTATCTTTTCAATGGAAATGAATAGAGTTATTGCCGTTTCAATATGTCTCATCATGTTACCTGAAATACGGATTCCAATTATATGCCGATAGAAAGGAGTAAAAATGGAAGTCAAACGTTTTGCACACGAATTTGGCATGGAAATATTTTTCCTATACCACGGGATCAATCATCTCGAAATGATGTTTTGGGTAAAAAATACTTTGGCTGCAAGACATTCACGAGCGTCAATCGATTAGAAAATGTGTTGTAAAGTGACCTTCGGTAACAGTTTCGAAGATAAGTTTTGAACGGTAAGGAATTTTTAGACGCGGCCTAGATGTTTTAGAATGTACACATTCTGAGCTTGAATTTGAGTAGGGATTTTCTATCTTTTCAATGGAAATCAATAGAGTTATTGTCGTTTCAATATGTCTCAACGTGTTACCTGAAATACGGATTCCAATTATATGCCGATAGAGGGGAGTAAAAATGGAAATCATAATTTTCGCTCATGAAGTTGGCTTGGAAATATTTTTCCTATACCGCAAGATCAATCATCTCGAAATGAAATTTTCCGAAAAAAAATACTACGGCTGCTAGTTATTCACGAGCGTTAATCAATTTGAAAATGTGTCGAAAAGTGACCTTCGGTAATCATCTCGAAGATAACTTTTGAACGGTAAGGAACTTTTAGCCGCAGCCTTGATGTTTTAGAAAGTACACATTCTGAGCTTGAATTTGAAGACAAGTTTTGTACTTTTTCAATGGAAATCAAGAGAGTTATTGTCGTTAGAATGTGTCTCACTGTGTTACCCTAAATACGTATTCCAATTATGTGTCAATAGGAGGAAGTAGAAATGGAAGTCAAACGTTTCGCTCCCGATTTCGGCTCGGAAATATTTTTCATATATTGCGGGATCAATCATCTCGAAATGATGTTTTGTGTGAAAAATACTTTGGACGCTAGACATTCACGAGCGTCAATCGATTTGAAAATGTGTTGAAAAGTGACCTTTGGTAATCGTCTCAAAGATAACTTTCGAACGGTTAGGAATTTTTAGACGTGGCCTGAATGTTTTAGAAAGTACACATTCTGAGCTTGAATTCGAATATGAATTTTGTATCTTTTCAATGGAAATCAATAGTGTTATTGCCATTTCAATATGTCTCGCCGTATTACCTGAAAAATGGATTCCAATTATATGCCAATAAAGGGGAGTAAAAAAAGGAAGTCAAACACTTCACCCACGAATTTGGCTTGGAAATATTTTTCCTATACCACGAGATCAATAATCTCGAAATGATGTTTTGGGTAAAAAATACTTTGGCTGCAAGACATTCACGAGCGTCAATCGATTTGACAATGTGTTGAAAAGTGACCTTCGGTAACCGTCTCGAAGATAACTTTTGAACGGTAAGGAATTTTTTTACGCGGCCAGAATGTTTTAGAAATTACACATTCTGAGCTTGAATTTGATCACAAATTTTGTATTTTTTCAATGGAATTCAAGAGAGTTATTGCAATTTGAATATGTCTCACCGTGTTACCCAAAATACGGATTCCAATTATATGCCGAAATGAGGGAGTAAAAATGGAAGTCAAACGTTTCGCACACGAATTTGGCTTGGAAATATTTTTCATATATCGTGGGATCAAACATATTGAAATGAATTTTTAGGTAAAAAATACTTTGGTTGCAAGTTATTCACGAGCGTTAATCGATTTGAAAATGTGTTGTAAAGTGACCTTCAATAACCGTCTCGAAGATAACTTTTGAACGGTAAGGAATTTTTAGACGAGGCCTACATGTTTTAGAAAGTACACATTTTGAGCTTGAATTTGAATATGAATTTTGTATTTTTTCAATGGAAATCAACAGAGTTATGGCCGTTTCAATATGTCTCAACGTATTACCTGAAAAATGGATTCCAATTATATGTCGATAGAGGGGAGTAAAACTGGAAGTCAAACATTTCGCTCACGAATTTGGCTTGGAAATATTTTTCCTATACCACGGGATCAATCATCTCGAAATGACGTTTTGGGCAAAAAATACTTTGGCTGCCAGACATTCATGAGCGTCAATCGATTTGACAATGTGTTGAAAAGTCACCTTCGGTAACCGTCTTGAGGATAACTTTTGAACGGTAAGGAATTTTTGGACGCGGCCTGAATGTTTTAGAAAGTACACATTCTGTGCTTGAATTTGAACATGAATTTTGTATATTTTCAATGGAAATCAATAGAGTTATTTCTGTTCCAATATGTCTAACCGTGTTACCAGAAATACGGATTCCAATTATATACCGATATAGGGGAGTAAAAATGGACGTCAAACGTTTCGCTCACGAATTTGACATGGAAGTATTTTTCCTATACCACGGGATCAATCATCTCGAAATGATGTTTTGGGGAAAAAATACTTTTGTTGCAAGACATTCACGACCGTTAATCGATTTGAAAATGTATTGAAAAAGGACCTTCGGTAACCGTCTCGAAGATAACTTTTGAACGGTAAGGAATTTTTAAACACGGCCTTCATGTTTTAGAATGTGCACATTCTGAGCTTGAATTTGAACCCAAATTTTCAATCATTTCAATGGAAATCAATAGAGTTATTGCCATTTTAATATGTCTCAACGTGTTACCTGAAATACGGATTCAAATTATATGCCGATAGAGGGGAGTAAAAATGGAAGTGATTATTTTGACTGACGAATTTGGCTTGAAAATATTTTTCCTATACCGTGGGATCAATCATCTTGAAATGAAATTTTTGGAAAAAAATACCTTGGTTGCTAGTTATTCACGAGTGTTAATCGATTTGAAAATGCGTTGAAATGTGACCTTTAGTAACCGTCTCGAAGATAACTTTTGAACGGTAAGGAATTTTAGACGTGGCCAGAATATTTTAGAAAGTACACTTTCTGAGCTTGAATTTGACCACAAATTTTGTATTTTTTCAATGGAAATCAAGAGAGTTATTGTCGTTTGAATGTGTCTCACCGTGTTACCCGAAATACGGATTCCAATTATGTGCCGAAAGGAGAGAGTAGAAATGGAAGTCAAATGCTTTGCTCATGAATTTGGCCTAGAAAATTTTTTCACATATCGCGGGATCAATCATATCAAAATGATGTTTTGGGTAAAAAAATACTTTGGCCGCTAGACATTCATGAGCGTCAATCGATTTGAAAACGTGTTGAAAAGTGACCATCGGTAATCGTCTCGAAGATAACTTTTGAACGGAAAGGAATTTTTACACGCGGCCTAAATGTTTTAGAAAGTACACATTCTGAGCTTGAATTTGCACATGAATTTTGAATCTTTTCAGTGGAAATCAATAGAGTTATTGCCGTTTCAATAAGTCTCAACATGTTACTTGAAATACGGATTCGAATTATATGCCGATAGGAGGGAGTAAAAATGGAAGTCATTATTTTCACTGACGAATTTGGCTTGAAAATATTTTTCCTATACCATGGGATCAATCATCTTGAAATGAAATTTTTGGAAAAAAATACCTTAGCTGCTAGTTATTCACGAGTGTTAATCGATTTGAAAATGTGTTGAAATGTGACCTTCAGTAACCGTCTCGAAGATAACTTTTGAACGGTAAGGAATTTTTAGATGTGGCCTGAATGTTTTAGAAAGTGAAAATTCTGAGCTTGAATTTGAATGCAAATTTTGTATTTTTCAATGGAAATCAAGGGAGTTATTGTCATTTGAATGTGTCTCACCGTGTTACCCGAAATACGGATTCCAATTATGTGCCGAAAGGAGGGAGTAAAAATGGAAGTCATACGTTTTGCCCACGAATTTTGTCTCGGAAATATTTTTCACATATCAGTGGATTGATCATCTTGAAATGAAGTTTTGGGTAAAAAATACTTTGGCTGGTAGTTATTCATGAGCGTTAATTGATTTGAAAATGTGTTGAAAAGTGACCTTCGATAATCGCCTCAAAGATAACTTTTGAACGGTAAGGAATTTTTAGGCGTGGCCTAAATGTTTTAGAAAGTACACATTCTGAGATTGAACTTGAACACGAATTTTGTATATTTTCAATGGAAATCAAAAGAGTTATTGCGGTTCCAATATGTCTCACCGTGTTACCGGAAATACGGATTCCAATTATATGCCGATAGAGGGGAGTAAAAATGGAAGTCAAATGTTTCGCCCACGAATTTGGCATGGAAATATTTTTCCTATGCCACGGTATCAATCATCTCGAAATGATGTTTTGGGGGAAAAAATACTTTGGCTGCAAGACATTCACGACTGTCAATCGATTTGAAAATGTGTTGAAAGGGACCTTTGGTAACCATCTCGAAGATAACTTTTGAACGGTAAGGAATATTTAGACGCAGCCTTGATGTTTTAGAATGTGGACATTCAGAGCTTGAATTTGAACACAAATTTTCTATGTTTTCAATGGAAATCAATAGAGTTATTGCCGTTTCAATATGTCTCAACGTGTTACCTGAAATACGGATTCCAATTATATGTCGATAGAGGGGAGTAAAAATGGAAGTCATTATTTTCGCAGATGAATTTGGCTTGAAAATATTTTTCCTATACCGCGGGATCAATCATCTCGAAATGAAATTTTTGGAAAAAAATACTTTGGCAGCTAGTTATGCATGAGCGTTAATCGATTTGAAAATGAGTTGAAAAGTGACCTTCGATAACCGTCTCGAAGATAACTTTTGAACGGTAAGGAATTTTTAGACGAGGCCAGAATGTTTTAGAAAGTACACATTCTGAGCTTGAATTTGGCCACAAATTTATTATTTTTTCAATGGAAATCAAGAGAGTTATTGTCGTTTGAATGTGTCTCACCGTGTTACCCAAAATACGGATTCCAATTATGTGCTGAAAGGAGGGAGTGGAAATGGATGTCAAATGTTTTGCTCACGAATTTGGCTTGGAAAATTTTTTCACATATCGCGGGATCAATCATATTGAAACGATGTTTTGGGTAAAAAATACTTTGGCCGCTAGACATTCACGAGCATCAATCGATTTGAAAATGTGTTGAAAAGTGACCTTCGGTAATCGTCTCGAAGATAACTTTTGAACGGAAAGGAATTTTTACACGCAGCCTAAATGTTTTAGAAAGTACACATTCTGAGCTTGAATTTGCACACAAATTTTGAATCTTTTCAGTGGAAATCAATAGAGTTATTGCTGTTTCAATATGTCTCAACGTGTTACTTGAAATACGGATTCGAATTATATGACAATAGGGGGGAGTAAAAATGGAGATCACAATTTTCACTGACGAATATGGCTTGGAAATATTTTTCCTATACCGCAGGATCAATCATCCCAAAATGAAATTTTCAGAAGAAAATACTTCGGCTGCTAGTTATTTACGAGCATTAATCAATTTGAAAATGTGTTGAAAAGTAACCTTTGGTAACCGTCTCGAAGATAACTTTTGAACGGTAAGGAATTTCAAGACGCGGCCTGAATGTTTTAGAAAGCAAAACTTCTGTGCTTTAATTTGAATGCAAATTTTGTATTTTTTCGATGGAAATCAAGGGAGTTATTGTCGTTTGAATGTGTCTCACCGTGTTACCCGAAATACGGATTCCAATTATGTGCCGAAAGGAAGGAGTAAAAACGAAAGTCATACGTTTTGCCCACGAATTTGGCTCGAAAATATTTTTCACATATCAGTGGACCGATCATCTTAAGATGAAGTTTTTGGTAAAAAATACTTTGGCTAGTAGTTATTCACGGGCGTTAATTGATTTGAAAATGTGTTGAAAAGTGACCTTCGGTAATCGTCACAAAGATAACTTTTGAACGGTAAGGAATTTTTAGACGAGGCCTGAATGTTTTAGAAAGTACACAATCTATGGTTGAATTTGAACATGAATTTTGTATATTTTCAATGGAAATCAATAGCGTTATTGCGGTTCCAATATGTCTCACCATGTTACCAGAAATACGGATTCCAATTATATGCCGATAGAGGGGAGTAAAAACGGAAGTCAAATGTTTCGCTCACGAATTTGGCATGGAAATATTTTTCCTATACCACGGGATCAAACATCTCGAAATGATGTTTTGTGGAAAAAATACTTTGGCTGCAAGACATTCACGACCGTCAATCGATTTGAAAATGTGTTGAAAAGGGACCTTCGGTAACCGTCTAGAAGATAAATTTAAAACGGTAAGGAATTTTTAGACGCGGCCATGATGTTTTTCAATGTGCACATTCTGAGCTCGAATTTGAACACAAATTTTCTATCTTTTCAATGGAAATCAATAGAGTTATTGCCGTTTCAATATGTCTAAACGTGTTACCGGAAATACAGATTCCAATTATATGCCGATAGTGGGGAGTAAAAATGGAAGTCATTATATTATCTGACGAATATGGCTTGAAAATATGTTTCCTATACTGCGGGATCAATCATCTCGAAATGAAATTTTTTGAAAAAAAATACTTTGGCTGCTAGTTATTCCCGAGCGTTAATCGATTTGAAAATGTGTTCAAAAGTGACCTTCTGTAACCGTCTCGAAGATAATTTTTGAACGGTAAGGAATTTTTAGACGTGGCCATCATGTTTTAGAATGTACACATTCTGAGCTTGAACTTGACCATAAATTTTGTATTTTTTGAATGGAAATCCAGAGAGCTATTGTCGTTTGAATGTGTCTCACCGTGCTACCCGAAATACGGATTCCAATTATGTGCCGAAAGGAGAGAGTAGAAACGGACGTCAAATGTTTCTCTCACGAATTTGGCTTGGAAAATTTTTTCACATATCGCGGGATCAATCATATCGAAATGATGTTTTGGGTACAAAATAGTTTGGCCGCTAGACATTCACGTGCGTCGATCGATTTGAAAATGTGTTCAAAAGTTACTTTCGGTAATCGTCTCGAAGATAACTTTTGAAAGGAAAGGAATTTTTACACGCGGCCTAAATGTTTTAGAATGTACACATTTTGAGCTTGAATTTTCACATGAATTTTAAATCTTTTCCGTGGAAATCAATAGAGTTATTGCCGTTTCAATATGTCTCAACGTGTTACTTGAAATACGGATTCGAATTATATGCCGATTGGGGGGAGTAAAAATGGAGATCACAATTTTCGCTGACGAATTTGGCTTGGAAATATATTTCCTATACCACAGGATCAATCATCCCAAAATGAAATTTTCAGAAGGAAATACTTCAGCTGCTAGCTATTCACGAGCATAAATTGATTTGAAAATGTGTTGAAAAGTAACCTTCGGTAACCGTCTTGAAGATAACTTTTGAACGGTAAGGAATTTTTAGGCGTGGCTGCAATGTTTTAGAAAGTACACATTCTGAGCTAGAATTTGACCACAAATTTATTATTTTTTCAATGGAAATCAAGAGAGTTATTGTCGTTTGAATGTGTCTCACCGTGTTACCCAAAATACGGATTCCAATTATGTGCCGAAAGGAGAGAGCAGAAATGGAAGTCAAATGTTTCGCTCACGAATTTGGCTAGGAAAATTTTTTCACATATCGCGGGATCAATCATATCGAAATGATGTTTTGGTTAAAAAATACTTTGACCGCTAGACATTCACGAGCGTCAATCGATTTGAAAATATGTTGAAAAGTTACTTTCAGTAATCGTCTCGAAGATAACTTTTGAACGGAAAGGAATTTTTACACGCGGCCAAAATGTTTTAGAAAGCACACATTCTGAGCTTGAATTTGCACAAGAATTTTGAATCTTTTCAGTGGAAATCAATAGAGTTATTGCCGTTTCAATATGTCTCAACGTGTTACTTGAAATACGGATTCAAATTATATGCCGATAGGGGGAGTAAAAATTGAAATCATAATTTTCGCTCACGAATTTGGCTTGGAAATATTTTTCCTATAGCCCGGGATCAATCATCTCAAATTTAAATTTTTGGAAGAAAATACTTCGGCAGCTAGTTATTCACGAGCGTTAATCGATTTGAAAATGTGCTGAAAAGTAACCTTTGGTAATCGTCTCAAAGATAACTTTTGAACGGTAAGGAATTTTTAGACGCGGCCTGAATGTTTTAGAAAGTACACATTTTGAGCTTGAATTTGAACATCAATTTTGTATATTTTCAATGGAAATCAATAGAGTTATTGCGGTTCCAATATGTCTCACCGTGTTACCAGAAATACAGATTCCAACTATATGCTGATAGAAGGGAGTAAAAATGGAAGTCAAATGTTTCGCTCACGAATTTGGCATGGAAATATTTTTCCTATACCATGGGATCAATCATATCGAAATGATGTTTTGGGGAAAAAATACTTTGGCTGCAAGACATTCACAACCGTCAATCAATTTGAAAATGTGTTGAAAAGGGACCTTCGGTAACCGTCTCGAAGATAACTTTAAAACGGTAAGGAATTTTTAGACGCGGCCATGATGTTTTTCAGTGTGCACATTCTGAGCTTGAATTTGAACACAAATTTTCTATCTTTTCAAAGGAAATCAATAGAGTTATTGCCGTTTCATCTCAATGTGTTACCTGAAATACGGAGTCCAATTATATGCCGATAGAGGGGTGTAAAAACGGAAGTCATTATTTTCCCTGATGAATTTGGCTTGAAAATATTTTTCCTATACCACGGGATCAATCATGTTGAAATTAAATTTTTTGAAAAAAATACTTTGGCTGCTAGTTATTCATGAATGTTAATCAATTTGAAAATGTGTTGAAAAGTGACCTTCGGTAACCGTCTCGAAGATAACTTTTGAACGGTAAGGAATTTTTAGATGTGGCCAGAATGTTTTAGAAAGTACACATTCTGAGCTTGAATTTCACCACAAATTTTGTATTTTTTCATTGAAAATCAAGAGAGTTAGTGTCGTTTGAATGTGTCTCACTGTGTTACCCGAAATACGGATTCCAATTATGTGCAAAAAGGAGAGAGTAGAAATGGAACTCAAATGTTTCGCTCACGAATTTGGCTAGGAAAAGTTTTTCACATATTGCGGAAACAATCATATCGAAATGATGTTTTGGGTACAAAATACTTTGGCCTCTAGACATTCACGTGCGTCGATCGAATTGAAAATGTGTTGAAAACTTACTTTCGGTA
The DNA here is from genome assembly GCA_963669245.1 of Quercus cerris. Taxonomy (NCBI): domain Eukaryota; kingdom Viridiplantae; phylum Streptophyta; class Magnoliopsida; order Fagales; family Fagaceae; genus Quercus; species Quercus cerris. The sequence continues at coordinate 8,229,447 of OY770012.1, forward strand.
ATCGTCTCGAAGAAAACTTTTGAACGGAAAGGAATTTTTACACGCGGCCAAAATTTTTTAGAAAGCACACATTCTGAGCTTGAATTTGCACAAGAATTTTGAATCTTTTTAGTGGAAATCAATAGAGTTATTGCCGTTTCAATATGTCTCAACGTGTTACTTGAAATACGGATTCAAATTATATGCCGATAGGGGGGAGTAAAAATGGAAATCATAATTTTTGCTCACGAATTTGGCTTGGAAATATTTTTCCTATACCACGGGATCAATCATCTCAAAATTAAATTTTCGGAAGAAAATACTTTGACTGCTAGTTATTCACGAGCATTAATCGATTTGAACTTGTGTTGAAAAGTAACCTTTGGTAACCATCTCGAAGATAACTTTTGAACAGTAAGGAATTTTTAGACGCGGCCAGAATGTTTTAGAAAGTACACATTCTGAGCTTGAATTTGAACATGAATTTTGTACATTTTCAATGGAAATCAATAGAGTTATTGCGGTTCCAATATGTCTCACCGTGTTACCAGAAATACGGATTCCAATTATATGCCGATAGAGGGGAGTAAAAATGGAAGTCAAACATTTCTCTCACGAATTTGGCAAGGAAATATTTTTCCAATACCACGGGATCAATCATATCGAAACGATTTTTTGGGGAAAAAATACTTTGGCTACAAGACATTCACGACTGTCAATCAATTTGAAAATTTGTTGAAAAGGGACCTTCGGTAACCGTCTCGAAGATAACTTTTGAGCGGTAAGGAATTTTTAGACGCGGCCATGATGTTTTAGAATGTACACATTCTGAGCTTGAATTTGAACACAAATTTTCTATCTTGTCAATGGAAATCAATAGAGTTATTGCCGTTTCAATATGTCTCAACGTGTTACCTGAAATACGGATTCCAATTATATAGCGATAGAGGGGAGTAAAAATGGAAGTCATTATTTTCCCTGATGAATTTGGCATGAAAATATTTTTCCTATACCACGGGATCAACCATGTCGAAATGAAATTTTTTGAAAAAAATACTTTGGTTGCTAGTTATTCATGAACGTTAATCGATTTGAAAAAGTGTTGAAAAGTGACCTTCGGTAACCGTCTCGAAGATAACTTTCGAACGGTAAGAAATTTTTAGACGTGGCCGGAATGTTTTAGAAAGTACACATTCGGAGCTTGAATTCGACCACCAAGTTTGTATTTTTTCGATGAAAATCAAGAGAGTTATTGTCGTTTGAATGTGTCTCACTATGTTATCCGAAATACGGATTCCAATTATGTGCCGAAAGGAGAGTGTAGAAATGGAAGTCAAATGTTTCGCTCACGAATTTGGCTTGGAAAATTTTTTCACATATCGCGGGATTAATCATATCGAAATGATGTTTTGGGTACAAAATACTTTGGCCGCCAGACATTCACGTACGTCGATCGATTTGAAAATGTGTTGAAAAGTTACTTTCGGTAATCGTCTCGAAGATAACTTTTGAACGGAAAGGAATTTTTATAGGCAGCCAAAATGTTTTAGAAAGCACACATTCTGAGTTTGAATTTGCACAAGAATTTTGAATCTTTTCAGTGGAAATCAATAGAGTTATTGTCGTTTCAATATGTCTCAACGTGTTACTTGAAATACGGATTCAAATTATGTGCCAATAGGGGGAGTAAAAATGGAAATCATAATTTTCGCTCACGAATTTGGCTTGGAAATATTTTTCCTATACCACGGGATCAATTATCTCAAAATTAAATTTTTGGTAGAAAATACTTTGGCTGCTAGTCATTCACGAGCGTTAATCGATTTGAAAATGTGTTGAAAAGCAACCTTTGGTAACCATCTCGAAGATAACTTTTGAACGGTAAGGAATTTTTAGACGCGGCCTAATTGTTTTGGAAAGTACACATTCTGAGCTTGAATTTGAACATGAATTTTGTATATTTTCAATGGAATCAATGGAGTTATTGAGGTTCCAATATGTCTTACCGTGTTACCAGAAATATAGATTCCAATTATATGCCGATAGAGGGGAGTAAAAATGGAAGTCAAATGTTTCGCTCAAGAATTTGGCACAGAAATATTTTTCCTACACCACGGGATCAATCATATCAAAATGATGTTTTGGGGAAAAAATACTTTGGCTGCAAGACATTCACGACTGTCAATCAATTTGAAAATGTGTTGAAAAGGGACCTTCAGTAACAGTCTTGAAGATAACTTTTGAACGGTAAGGAATTTTTAGACGCGGCATTGATGTTTTAGAATCTGCACATTCTGAGCTTGAATTTGAACACAAATTTTCTACCTTTTCAGTGGAAATCAATGGAGTTATTGCCGTTTCAATATGTCTCAACGTGTTACCTGAAATACAGATTCCAATTATATGCCGATAGAGGGGAGGAAAAATGGAAGCCATTATTTTCCCTGATGAATTTGGCTTGAAAATATGTTTCCTATACTATGGGATCAATCAGGTCGAAATGAAATTTTTGGAAAGAAATACTTTGGCTGCTAGTTATTCGTGAACGTTAATCGATTTGAAAATGTGTTGAAAAGTGACCTTCGGTAACCGTCTCGAAGATAACTTTTCAACGGTGAGGAATTTTTCGATGTGGCCGGAATGTTTTAGAAAGTACATATTCTAAGCTTGAATTTGACCATATATTTTGGATTGAACTTATTGTTGCTGAAACTGAAACTGAAAACACTGTAGCAAAATAAATTTTAAATGTGTGAATAGTACCGTGAGACCCATTTTTAATATTTTTTATTGCGTGAACAGTAAAAAATAGTGCGTGAACAGTAATTTTTGTCCCCTGCACAGTAATTTTACTGTTCACGCGGGAAAAAAAAAAAAAAAAAGGGAAAACGCACGGATCCAAAACGTGAACGCTGAGGCCAAACGGGCACTGTGTTACCCGAAATACGGATTCCAATTATGTGCCGAAAGGAGAGAGTGGAAATGGAAGTCAAATGTTTCGCTCTCGAATTTGGGTTGGAAAATTTTTTCATATATCGCGGGATCAATCATATCGTAATGATGTTTTGGGTACAAAATACTTTGGCCGCTAGACATTCACGTGCGTCGATCGATTTGAAAATGTGTTGAAAAGTTACTTTCGGTAATCGTCTCGAAGATAACTTTTGAACGGAAAGGAATTTTTACACACGGCCTGAATGTTTTAGAAAGTACACATTTTGAGCTTGAATTTGCACATGAATTTTGAATCTTTTTAGTGGAAATCCAAAGAGTTTTTCCCGTTTCAATATGTCTCAACATGTTACTTGTATTACGGATTCAAATTATTTGCCGATTGGGGGGAGTAAAAATGGAAATCGTAATTTTCGCTCACGAATTTAGCTGAGAAATATTTTTCCTATACCGCGGGATCAATCATCTCAAAATGAAATTTTCGAAAGAAAATACTTCGGCTGCTAGTTATTCATAAGCGTTAATCGATTTGAAAATGTGTTGAAAAGTAACCTTTGGTAATCTTCTCGAAGATAGCTTTTGAGCGGCACGGAATATTTGGACGTGAACGTAATGTTTTAGAAAGTACACATTCTGAGCTTGAACTTGACCACAAATTTTGTATTTTTCCAATGGAAATCAAGAGAGTTATTGTTGTTTGAATGTGTGTCACCGTGTTACCCGAAATACAGATTCCAATTATGTGCCGAAGGAGAGAGTAGAAATGGAAGTCAAATGTTTCGCTCACGAATTTGCCTTGGGAAATTTTTTTCACATATTGCGGGATTAATCATATCGAAATGATGTTCTGGGTAAACAATACTTTGGCCGCTAGACATTGACGAGCGTCAATCGATTTGAAAATGTGTTGAAAAGTTACTTTCGGTAATCGTCTCGAAGATAACTTTTGAACGGAAAGGAATTTTTACACACGGCCAAAATGTTTTAGAAAGCACACATTCTGAGCTTGAATTTGCACAAGAATTTTGAATCTTTTCAGTGGAAATCAATAGAGTTATTGCTGTTTCAATATGTCTCAACGTGTTACTTGAAATACAGATCCAAATTATATGCCGATAGGGGGGACTAAAAATGGAAATCATAATTTTCGCTCATGAATTTGGCTTGGAAATATTTTTCCCATACCACAAGATCAATCATCTCAAAATTAAATTTTCAGAAGAAAATACTTCGGCTGCTAGATATTCACGAGCGTTAATCGATTTGAAAATGTGTTGAAAAGTAACCTTTGGTAACCGTCTCGAAGATAACTTTTGAATGGTTAGGAATTTTTAGACGCGGCTAGAACGTTTTAGAAAGTGCACATTCTGAGCTTGAATTTGAACATGAATTTTGTATATTTTCAATGAAAATCAATAGAGTTATTACGGTTCCAATATGTCTCACCGTGTTACCAGAAATACGGATTCCAATTATATGCCGATAGAGGGGAGTAAAAATGGAAGTCAAACGTTTTGCTCACGAATTTGGCACAGAAATATTTTTCCTATACCACAGGATCAATCGTATCGAAATGATGTTTTGGAGAAAAAATACTTTGGCTACAAGACATTCACGACCGTCAATCAATTTGAAAATGTGTTGAAAAGGGACCTTCTTTAACCGTCTCGAAGATAACTTTTGAACGGTAAGGAATTTTTAGACGCGGCCTGGACGTTTTAGAATGTGCACATTCTAAGCTTGAATTTGAACACAAATTTTCTATCTTTTCAATGGAAATCAATTGAGTTATTGCCATTTCAATATTTCTCAACCTGTTACCTGAAATACGGATTCCAATTATATGCCGATAGAGGGGAGTAAAAATGGAAGTCATTATTTTCCCTGACGAATTTGGTTTGAAAATATTTTTCCTATACTGTGGGATTAATCATGTCAAAATGAAATTTTTGGAAAAAAATACTTTGGCTGCTAGTTATTCATGAACGTTAATCGATTTGAAAATGTGTTGAAAAGTGACCTTCAGTAACCGTCTCGAAGATAACTTTTGACAAGTAAGGAATTTTTAGACGTGGCCAAAATGTTTTAGAAAGTAAACATTCTGAGCTTGAATTTGACCACAAATTTTGTATTTTTTTGATGGAAATCAAGAGATTTAATGTCATTTGAATGTGTCTCACTGTGTTACCCGAAATACGGATCCCAATTATGTGCCGAAAGGAGAGAGCAGAAATGGAAGTCAAATGTTTCGCTCACGAATTTGGCTTGGAAATTTTTTTCACATATCATAGGATCAATCATATCGAAATGATGTTTTCGGTACAAAATACTTTGGCCGCTAGACATTCACGTGCATCGATCGATTTGAAAATGTGTTGAAAAGTCACTTTCGGTAATCGTCTCGAAGATAACTTTTGAACAGAAATGAATTTTTACACGTGACCCAAATGTTTTAGAAAGTACACATTTTGGGCTTGAATTTGCACATGAATTTTGAATCTTTTCATTGGAAATCCATAGAGTTACTGCCGTTTCAATATGTCTTAACGTGTTACTTGAAATACGGATTCAAATTATATGCCGATAGGGGGGAATAAAAATGGAAATCGTAATTTTCGCACACGAATTTGGCTTGGAAATATTTTTCCTATACCACAGGATCAATCATCTCAAAATGAAATTTTCGAAAGAAAATACTTCGGCTGCTAGTTATTCACGAGCGTTAATCGATTTGAAAATGTGTTGAAATGTAACCTTTGGTAACCGTCTCGAAGATAACTTTTGAATGGTTAGGAATTTTTAGACGCGGCCAGAATGTCTTAGAAAGTGTACATTCTGAGCTTCAATTTGAACATGAATTTTGTATATTTTCGATGGAAATCAATAGAGTTATTGCAGTTCCAATATGTCTCATCGTGTTACCAGAAATACGAATTCCAATTATATGCCGATAGAGGGGAGTAAAAACGGAAGTCAAATGTTTCGCTCACGAAATTGGCACGGAAATATTTTTCCTATACCACGGGATCAATCATATCGAGATGATGTTTTGGAGAAAAAATACTTTGGCTGCAAGACATTCACGACCGTGAATCAATTTGAAAATGTGTTGAAAAGGGACCTTCGGTAACCATCTCGAAGATAACTTTTGAACGGTAAGGAATTTTTAGACGCGGCCTTGATGTTTTAGAATGTGCACATTCTGAGCCTGAATTTGAACACAAATTTTCTATCTTTTCAATGGAAATCAATAGAGTTATTGCCATTTCAATATGTCTCAACGTGTTACTTGAAATATGAATTCAAATTATATGACGATAGGGGGGAGTAAAAATGGAAATCGTAATTTTCGCTCACGAATTTGGCTTGGAAATATATTTCCTATACCGTGGGGTCAATCATCTCAAAATCAAATTTTCAGAAGAAAATACTTCTGCTGCTAGTTATTCACGAGCGTTAATCGATTTGAAAATGTGTTCAAAAGTAACCTTTGGTGACCGTCTCAAAGATAACTTTTGAACGGTAAGGAATTTTTTGACGCGGCCTGAATTTTTTTGAAAGTAAACATTCTGAGCTTGAATTGGAACGAAAATTTTGTATTTTTTCAATGGAAATCAAGCGAGTCATTATCGTTTGAATGTGTCTGACCGTGTTACCCGAAATACGGATTCCAATATGTGCTGAAAGGAGAGAGTAGAAATGGAAGTCAAATGTGTCGCTCACGAATTTGTCATGGAAAATTTTTTCACATATCGCGGGATCAATCATATCGAAATGTTGTTTTGGGTAAAAAATACTTTGGCCGCTAGACACTCACAAGCGTTAATCGATTTGAAAATGTGTTGAAAAGTAACCTTTGGTTACTGTCTCAAAGATAACTTTTGAACGGCAAGGAATTTTTAGATGTGACCGTAATGTTTTAGAAAGTACACATTTTGAGCTTGAATTTGACCATAAATTATGTTTTTTTTTTTTTCAGTAGAAATCAAGAGAGTTATTGTTGTTTGAATGTGTGTCACCGTGTTACCCGAAATACGGATTCCAATTATGTGCCAAAAGGAGAGAGTAGAAATGGAAGTCAACTGTTTCGCTCACGAATTCGTCGTGGAAAATTTTTTCACACATCGCGGGATCAATCATATCGAAATTATGTTTTAGGAAAAAAATACTTTGGCCGCTAGACATTCACGTGCGTCAATCGATTTGAAAATGTGTTGAAAAGTTACTTTCGGTAATCGTCTCGAAGATAACTTTTGAACGGAAAGGAATTTTACACGTGGCCTAAATGTTTTAGAAAGTACACATTTTGAGCTTGAATTTGCACATGAATTTTGAATATTTTCAGTGGAAATCAAAAGAGTTATTACCGTTTCAATATGTCTCAATGTGTTACTTGAAATACGGATTCAAATTATATGCCGATAGGGGGGAGTAAAAATGGAAATCATAATTGTCGCTCACGAATTTGGCTTGGAAATATTTTTCCTATATCGGGATCAATCATCTCAAAATGACATTTTCGAAAGAAAATACTTTGGCTGCAAGTTATTCGCGAGCGTTAATTGATTTGAAAATGTGTTAAAAAGTAACCTTCTCAAAGATAACTTTTGAACGGTAAGGAATTTTTAGATTTGGCCGTAATGTTTTAGAAAGTACACATTCTGAGCTTGAATTTGACCTCAAATTTTTTATTTTTTCAATTAAAATCAAGAGAGTTATTGTCGTTTGAATGTGTGTCACAGTGTTACCCGAAATACGGATTCCAATTATGTGCCGAAAGGAGAGAATAGAAATGGAAGTCAAATGTTTCACTCACGAATTTGGTTTGGAAAATTTTTTCACATATTGCGGGATCAATCATATCGAAATTATGTTTTGGGTAAAAAATACTTTGGCCGCTAGACACTCACTAGTGTCAATCGATTTGAAAATGTGTTGAAAAGTTACTTTCGGTAATTGTCTCGAAGATAACTTTTGAACGGGAAAGAATTTTTACACACGACCAAAATGTTTTAGAAAGTACACATTCTGAGCATGAATTTGTAAAAGAATTTTGATTCTTTTCAGTGGAAATGAATAGAGTTATTGCCGTTTCAATATGTCTCAACGTGTTACTTGAAATACAGACTCAAATTATATACCGAAAGGGGGGAGTTAAAATGGAAATCAAAATTTTCGCTCACGAATTTGGCTTGGAAATATTTTTCCTATACCGCAGGATCAATCATCTCAAAATGAAATTTTCGGAAGAAAATACTTCGGCTGCTAGTTATTCACGAGCGTTAATCGATTTGAAAATGTGTTGAAAAGTAACCTTTGGTAACCGTCTCGAAGATAACTTTTGAACGGTAAGGAATTTTTAGACGCGGCCTGAATGTTTTAGAAACTACACATTCTAAGCTTGAATTTGAACATGAATTTTGTATATTTTTAGTGGAAATCAATAGAGGTATTGCAGTTCCAATATGACTCACCGTGTTACCGGAAATACGGATTCCAACTATATGCCGATAGAGGGGAGTAAAAATGGAAGTCAAACGTTTCGCTCACGAATTTGGCATGGAAATATTTTTCCAATACCACGGGATCAATCATATCGAAATGATGTTTTACGGAAAAAATACTTTGGCTGCAAGACATTGACGACCGTCAATTAAATTGAAAATGTGTTGAAAAGGGACCTTCGGTAACCGTCTCGAAGATAACTTTTGAACGGTAAGGAATTTTTAGACACGGCCTTGATGTTTTAGAATGTGCACATTCTAAGCTTGAATTTGAACACAAATTTTCTATCTTTTCAAAGGAAATCAATAGAGTTATTGCCGTTTCAATACGTCTTAACATGTTACCTGAAATACGGATTCCAATTATATGCCGATAGAGGGGAGTAAAAATTGAAGTCATTATTTTTGCTGACGAATTTGGCTTGAAAATATTTTTCCTATACTGCGGGATCAATCATGTTGAAATGAAATTTTTGGAAAAAAATACTTTAGCTGCTAGTTATTCACGAGCGTTAATCGATTTGAAAATGTGTTGAAAATTGATCTTCGGTAACCGTCTCGAAGATAACTTTTGAACGGTAAGGAATTTTTAGACGTGGCCGTACAGTTTTAGAAGTTACACATTCTGAGCTTGAATTTGACCACAAATTTTGTATTTTTTCAATGGAAATCAAGAGAGTTATTGTCTTTTGAATGTGTCTCACCGTGTTACCCGAAATATGGATTCCAATTATGAGCCGAAAGGAGAGAGTAGAAATGGAAGTCAAATGTTTCGCTCACGAATTTGGCTTGGAAACTTTTTTCACATATCACGGGATCAATCATATCGAAATGATGTTTTGGGTAAAAAATACTTTGGCCTCTAGACATTCACGTGCGTCAATCGATTTGAAAATGTGTTGAAAAGTTACTTTCGGTAATCGTCTCAAAGATAACTTTTGAACGGAAAGGAATTTTTACACACGGCCAAAATGTTTTAGAAAGTACACATTTTGAGCTTGAATTTGCACACGAATTTTAAATCTTTTCTGTGGAAATCAATAGAGTTATTGCCGTTTCAATTTGTCTCAACGTGTTACTTGAAATACGGATTCAAATTATATGCCGATAGGGGGGAGTAAAAATGGAAATCATAATTTTCGCTCACGAATTTGGCTTGGAAATATTTTTCCTATACCGCAGGAGCAATCATCACAAAATGAAATTTTCGTAAGAAAATACTTCAGCTGCTAGTTATTCACAAGCGTTAATCGATTTGAAAATGTGTTGAAAAGTAACCTTTGGTAACCGTCTCAAAGATAACTTTTGAGTGGCAAGGAATTTTTAGACGTGACCGTAGCGTTTTAGAAAGTACACATTCTGAGCTTGAATTTGACCACAAATTTTGTATTTTTTCAACGGAAATCAAGAGAGTTATTGTCGTTTAAATGTGTGTCACTGTGTTACCCGAAATACGGATTCCAATTATGTGCCGAAAGGAGAGAGTAGAAATGGAAGTCAAATGTTTCGCTCACGAATTTGGCTTGGAAAATTTTTTCACATATCGCGGGATCAATCTTATTGAAATGATGTTTTGGGTAAAAAATACTTTGGCCGCTAGACAGTCACGTGCGTCAATCGATTTGAAAGTGTCTTGAAAAGTTACTTTCGGTAATCGTCTCGAAGATAACTTTTGAATGGAAAGGAATTTTTACACGTGGCCTAAATGTTTTAGAAAGTACACATTTTGAGCTTGAATTTGCACACGAATTTTGAATCTTTTCAGTGGAAATCAATAGAGTTATTGCCGTTTCAATATGTCTCAACGTGTTACTTGAAATACGGATTCAAATTATATGCCGATAGGGGGGAGTAATAATGGAAATCATAATTTTCACTCACGAATTTGGCTTGGAAATATTTTTCCTATACCGTGGGATCAATCATCTCAAAATGAAATTTTCGAAAGAAAATACTTTGGCTGCAAGTTATTCACGAGCGTTAATTAATTTCAAAATGTGTTGAGAAGTAACCTTCTCGAAGATAACTTTTGAACGGTAAGGAATTTTTAGACGTGGCCGTAATGTTTTAGAAAGTACACATTCTGAGCTTGAATTTGACCTCAAATTTTTTATTTTTTCAATGGAAATCAAGAGAGTTATTGTTGTTTGAATGTGTGTCACCGTGTTACCCGAAATACGGATTCCAATTATGTGCCGAAAGGCAAGAGTAGAAATGGAAGTCAAATGTTTCACTCGCGAATTTGGCTTGGAAAATTTTTTCACATATTGTGGGATCAATCATATCGAAATATGTTTTGGGTAAAAAATACTTTGGCCGCTAGACACTCACCAGTGTCAATCGATTTGAACATGTGTTGAAAAGTTACTTTCGGTAATCGTCTCGAAGATAACTTTTGAACGGAAAGGAATTTTTACACGCTGCCAAAATGTTTTAGGAAGTACACATTCTGAGCTTGAATTTGTACAAGAATTTTGAATATTTTCAGTGGAAATCAATAGAGTTATTGCCGTTTCAATATGTCTCAACGTATTACTTGAAATACGGATTCAAATTATTTGCCGATAAGGGGGAGTAAAAATGGAAGTCATAATTTTCGCTCACGAGTTTGGCTTGGAAATATTTTTCCTATATCGCGGGATCAATCATATCAAAATCAAATTTTCAGAAGAAAATACTTCTACTGCTAGTTATTCACGAGCGTTAATCGATTTGAAAATGTGTTCAAAAGTAACCTTTGGTGACCGTCTCGAAGATAACTTTTGAACGGTAAGGAATTTTTTGACGCGGCCTGAATTGGAACATTTTGAGCTTGAATTGGAACGCAAATTTTGTATTTTTTCAATGGAAATCAAGGGAGTCATTGTCGTTTGAATGTGTCTGACCGTGTTACCCAAAATGTTTTAGAAAGTACACATTCTGTGCTTGAATTTGAACACAAATTTTGAATCTTTTCATTGCAAATCAATAAAGTTATTTCTGTTTCAATATGTCTCAACGTGTTACCTGAAATACGGATTCCAATTATATGGCGATAGAGGGGAGTAAAAATGGAAGTCATAATTTTCACTCACGAATTTGGCTTGGAAATATTTTTCCTACACCACGGGATCAATCATCTCAAAATTAAATTTTTGGAAAAAAATACTTTGGCTGCTAGTTATTCAGGAGCATTAATCGATTTGAAAATATATTGAAAAGTGACCTTCAGTAACTTGTCTCAAAGATAACTTTTGAACGGTAAGGAATTTTTAGATGTGGCCTAAATGTTTTAGAAAGCACACATTCTGAGCTTGAATTTGAACACAAGTTTCGTATCTTTTCAATATAAATCAATATAGTTATTGCCCTTTTTGTATGTCTCAATGTGTTACATGATATATGGATTCCAATTATAAGCCGATAGGGGGGAGTAAAAACGGAAGTCATAATTTTCGCTCATGAATTTGGCCTAGAAATATTTCTCCTATATGGCGGGATCAATCATCTCGAAATGAAATTTTCAGGAAAACATACTTTGGCTGCTAGTTATTCACGAGCATTAATCGATTTCAAAATGTGATAAAAACTGACCATCGGTAACCGTCTAAAAGATAACTTTTGAACGGTGAGGAATTATTTGACGCGACCTGGATGTTATAGAAAGTACACATTCTAAGCTTGAATTTGTACTAGAATTTTCTACCTTTTCAGTGGAAATCAATAGAGTTATTTCCGTTTCAATATGTCTCAATGTGTTACCTGAAATACGGATTCCAATTATATGCCGATAGAGGGGAGTAAATTTGGAAGTCAAATTTTCGCTCACGAACTTGGCTTTGAAATATTTTTCCTATACCGCGGGATCAACCTTCTCGAATTGAAATTTTGGGAAAAAATACTTTGGCTGCTAGTTATTCATGAGCATTAATCGATTTGAAAATGTGTTGAAAAGTGACCTTCGGTAACCGTCTCAATGATAACTTTTGAACGTTAAGGAACGTTTAGACGTGGCCTGAATGGTATAGAAAGTACGCATTCTGATATTGAGTTTGAACATGAATTTTGTATCTTTTCAATGGAAATCAATAGAGTTATTGCCATTTTAATATATCTCAACGTGTTACCTGAAATACGGATTCTAATTATATGCCGATAGAGGGCAGTAAAAATGGAAGTCAAAATTTTCGATCACGAATTTCACGAATTTAGCTTTGAAATATTTTTCCTATACCGTGGGATCAACCTTCTCGAATTGAAATTTTCGGAAAAAAATACTTTGCCTGCTAGTTATTCACGAGCGTTAATCGATTTGAAAATGTGTTGAAAAGTGACCTTCGGTAACCGTCTCAAAGATAACTTTTTAACGTTAAGGAACTTTTAGACGTGGCCTGAATGGTAAAGAATGTACACATTCTGAGCTTGAATTTGAACATGAATTTTGTATCTTTTCAATGGAAATCAATAGAGTTATTGCCATTTTAATATGTCTCAATGTGTTACCTGAAATATGGATTCTAACTATATGCCAATAGAGGGGAGTAAAAATGGAAGTCAAATGTTTCGCTCACAAATTTGGCTTGGAAATATTTTTCCTATACCACGGGATCAATCATCTACAAATTATTTTTTGGGTAAAAAATACTTTGGCTGCTAGACATTCACAAGCGTCAATCAATTTGAAAATGTGTTTAAAAGTGACTTTCGGTAACCGTCTCGAAGATAACTTTTGAACGGTAAGGAATTTTTAGACACGGCTTGTATGTTTTAGAAAGTACACATTCTGAGCTTCAATTTGAATACAAATTTTTTATTTTTTCAGTGGAAATCAAGAGAGTTATTGTTGTTTGAATGTATCTTACTGTGTTACTCGAAATACGGATTCCAATTATGTGCTGAAAGGAGGGTGTAAAATTGGAAGTCAAATGTTTCGCTCACGAATTTGGCTTGGAAATATTTGTCATATATCACAGGATCAATCATCTTGAAATGAAGTTTTGAGTAAAAAATACTTTGGTTGTTAGTTATTCACAAGCGTTAATTGATTTGAAAATGTGTTGGAAAGTGACCTTCGGTAACCGTCTCAAGGATAACTTTTGAACGGTAGGGAATTTTTAGACGCGGCCTTGTTGTTTTGGAAAGTACACATTCTGTGGTTGAATTTGAACATGAATTTTGTATCTTTTCAATGGAAATCAATAGAGTTATTTCCATTTCAGTATGTCTCAACATGTTACCTGAAATATGGATTCCAATTATATGCCGATAGAGGGGAGGAAAAATGGAAGTCGTAATTTTCACTCACAAATTTGGCTTGGAAATATTTTTCCTATACAGCGGGATCAATCATCTCGAAATTAAATTTTTGGAAAAAAATACATCGGCTGCTAGTTATTCAGAAGCGTTAATCGATTTGAAAATATGTGGAAAAGTGACCTTCGGTAACTTGTCTCAAAGATAACTTTTGATCGGAAAGGAATTTTTAGACGTGGCCTTACTGTTTTAGAAAGCACACATTCTAAGCTTGAATTTGAACACGAATTTTGTATCTTTTCAATGGAAATCAATATAGTTATTTCCCTTTTAGTATGTCTCAACGTGTTACCTGATATACGGATTCCAATTATAAGCCGATAGAGGGGAATAAAAATGGAAGTCATAATTTTCGCTCACGAATTTGGCTTGGAAATATTTCTCCTATACTGTGGGATCAATCATCTCGAAATGAAATTTTCAGAAAAAAAATACTTTGGCTGCTAGTTATTCACGAGCATTAATCGATTTGAAAATGTGTTGAAAACTGACCTTCGGTAACTGTCTAAAAGAAAACTTTTGAACGGTAAGGATTTTTTGATGCGGCCTGGATGTTATAGAAAGTACACATTCTGAGCCTGAATTTGAACAAGAATTTTCTACCTTTTCATTGGAAATCAATAGAGTTATTTCCGTTTCAATATGTCTCAATGTGTTACCTGAAATACGGATTCCAATTATATCCTGATAGAGGGGAGTAAATATGGAAATAAAAATTTTCGCTCACGAACTAGGCTTTGAAATATTTTTCCTATACCACGGGACCAACCTTCTCGAATTTAAATTTTGGGAAAAAATACTTCGGCTGCTAGTTATTCACGAGCGTTAATCGATTTGAAAATGTGTTGAAAAGTGACCTTCAGTAACCGTCTCAAAGATAAGTTTTGAACGTTAAGGAACTTTTAGACGAGGCCCGAATGGTATAGAAAGTACGCATTCTGAGATTGAATTTGAACACGAATTTTGTATCTTTTCAATGGAAATCAATAGAGCTATTGCCATTTTAATATGTCTCAACATGTTACCTGAAATATGGATTTTAATTATAAGACGGTAGAGGGGAGTAAAAATGGAAGTCATAATTTTCACTCACAGATTTGCCTTGGAAATATTTCTCCTGTACCGCAGGATCAATCATCTCAAAATGAAATTTTCAGAGAAAAATACTTTGGCAGCTAGTTACTCACGAGCATTAATCGATTTGAAATTATGTTGAAAACTGACCTTCGGTAACCGTCTAAAAGATAACTTTTGAACGGTAAGGAATTTTTTGACGCGGCCTGGATGTTATAGAAAGTATACATTCTGAGCTTGAATTTGAACAAGAATTTTCTATCTTTTCAGTGGAAATCAATAGAGTTATTGCCGTTTCAATATGTCTCAATGTGTTACCTGAAATACAGATTCCAATTATATGTCTATAGAGGGGAGTAAATATGGAAGTCAAAGTTTTCGCTCACGAACTTGGCTTTGAAATATTTTTCCTATACCACAGGAACAACCATCTCAAATTGAAATTTTGGAAAAAAATACTTTGGCTGCTAGTTATTCACGAGCGTTAATCGATTTGAAAATGCGTTGAAAAGTGACCTTCGGTAACCGTCTCAAAGATAACTTTTGAATGTTAAGGAACTTTTAGACTTGGCCTGAATGGTATAGAAAGTACGCATTCTGAGATTGAATTTGAACACGAATTTTGAATCTTTTCAATGGAAATCAATCGAGTTATTGCCATTTTAATATGTCTCAACGTGTTACCTGAAATACGGATTCTAATTATATGCCGATATAGGGGACTAAAAATGGAAGTCAAACGTTTTCGCTAACGAATTTTGCTTGGAAATATTTTTCCTATACCACGTGATCAATCATCTTGAAATTATCTTTTGGGTAAAAAATACTTTGGTTTCTAGACATTCACAAGTGTCAATCGATTTGAAAATGTGTTGAAAAGTGTCCTCCAGTAACCGTCTCGAAGATAACTTTTGAACGGTAAGGAATTTTTAGACGCGGCCTTTTAGAAAGTACACATTCTGAGCATTAATTTGAATACAAATTTTGTATTTTTTCATTGGAAATCAAGAGAGTTATTGCCCTTTTAATATGTCTCACCGTGTTACCCGAAATACGGATTCTAATTATATGCCGATAGAGGGGAGAAAAAATGGAAGTCAAAATTTTCGCTAACAAATTTGGCTTGGAAATATTTCTCCTATACCGGGGAATCAATCATCTCGAAATGAAATTTTCAGAAAAAAATAATTTGGCTGCTAATTATTCACGAGCGTTAATTGATTTTAAAATGTGTTGAAAACTGACCTTCGGTAACCGTCTCGAAGATAACTATTGAACAGTAAGGGATTTTCAGACGCAGCCTAGGTGTTTTAGAAAGTACACATTCTAAGCTTGAATTTGAACACAAATTTTTTATTTGTTCAATGGAAATCACGAGAGTTATTGTCGTTTGAATATGTCTCACCGTGTTACCTGAAATACCGATTCCAACTATATGTCAATAGGAGGGAGTAAAAATGGAAGTCAAATGTTTGGTTTCGAATTTGGCTTGGAAATTTTTTCATATATCGCGGGATCAATCATCTCGGAATGATGTTTTGGGTAAAAAATACTTTGCCTGCTAGACATTCACGAGCGTCAATCCATATGAAAATGTGTTGAAAAGTAACCTTCGGTAACCGTCTCGAAGATAACTTTTGAAAGGTAAGGAATTTTTGGATGCAGCCAAAATGTTTTAGAAAGTAAACATTCTGAGCTTGAATTTGAACTCAAATTTTGTTATTTTTCAATAGAAATCAGGAGAGTTATTGTCATTTGAATATGCCTCACTGTGTTACGCGAAATACGGATTCCAATTATGTGCCGAAAGGAGGGAGTAAAAATGGAAGTCAAATGTTTCACTCACGAATTTGGCTTGGAAATATTTCTCCTATACTGCAGGATCAATCATCTCGAAATGAAATTTTCAGTCAAAATTACTTTGGCTGCTAGTTATTCATGAGCGTTAATCGATTTGGAAATGTGTTGAAAACTGACCTTCGGTAACCGTCTAAAAGATAACTTTTGAACGGTAAGGAGTTTCTTGACGCGGCCTAAGTGTTATAGAAAGTAAACATTCTAAGCTTGAATTTGAACAAGAATTTTCTATCTTTTCAATGGAAATCAATAGAGTTATTTCCGTTACAATATGTCTCAACATGTTACCTAAAATACGGATTCCAATTATATGCCGATAGAGGGGAGTAAAAATGGAAGTTAAAATTTTTGCCCACGAATTTGGTTTGGAAATATTTTTCCTATACCACGGGATCCATCATCTCGAATTGAAATTTTTGGAAAAAAAAACTTTGGCTGCAAGTTATTCAAGAGCGTTAATCAATTTGAAAATGGGTTGAAAAGTGACCTTCGGTAACCGTCTCAAAGATAACTTTTGAACGTTAAGGAATTTTTAGACGTGGCCTAAATGGTGTAGAAAGTACACATTCTAAGCTTGAATTTGAACATGAGTTTTGAATCTTTTCAATGGAAATCAATAGAGTTGTTGCAATTTTAATATGTCTCAATGTGTTACCTGAAAAACGGATTCCAATTACATGCCGATAGAGGGGAGTATAAATGGAAGTCATAGTTTTCGCTCACGAATTTGGCTTGGAAATATTACTCCTATACTGCGGGATAAATCATCTCAAAATGAAATTTTCAGAAAAAAATACTTTGGCTGCTAGTTATTCACGAGCATTAATCGATTTGAAATTGTGTTGGAAACTGACCTTCGATAACCGTCTCAAATATATCTTTTGAACAGTACCAAATTTTCAGACGTGGCTTGGATGTTTTAGAAAGTACACATTCTAAGCTTGAATTTGAACACAAATTTTGTATTTTTTCAATGGAAATCACGAGGGTTATTGTCGTTTGAATATGTCTCACCGTGTTACCCAAAACACAGATTCCAGTTATGTGTTAATAGGAGGGAGTAAAAATGGAAGTCAAACGTTTCACTTTTGAATTTGGCTTGGAAATTTTTTCATATATCGCGGGATCAATCATCTCGAAATGCTGTTTTGGGTAAAAAATACTTTCCTTGCTAGACATTCACGAGCGACAATCCATATGAAAATGTGTTGAAAAGTAACCTTCGGTAGCCGTCTCGAAGATAACTTTTGAAAGGTAAGGAATTTTTAGACGCAGCCAGAATGTTTAAGAAAGTAAACATTCTGAGCTTGAATTTGAACTCAAATTTTGTTATTTTTCAATAGAAATTAGGAGAGTTATTGTCGTTTAAATATGTCTCTCTGTGTTACGTGAAATACAGATTCCGATTATGTGCCGAAAGGAGGGAGTGAAAATGGAAGTCAAATGTCTCGCTCACGAATTTGTCTTGGAAATATTTCTCCTATACCACGGGATCAATCATCTTGAAATGAAATTTTCAGAAAAAAAAAAAAAAAAAAAAAAAAAAAAAAAAAAACACTTTCACTGCTAGTTCTTCACAAGCGTTGATCGATTTGAAAATGTGTTGAAAACTGACCTTCGGTAACCGTCTAAAAGATAAATTTTGAACGGTAAGGAATTTTTTGACGCGGCATGGATGTCATAGAAAGTACACATTCTAAGCTTCAATTTGGACAAGAATTTTCTATCTTTTCAATGGAAATCAATAGAGTTATTTCCATTTCAAAATGTCTCAACGTGTTACTTGAAATGCAGATTCCAATTATATGCCGATAGAGGGGAGAAAAAATGAAAGTCAAAATTTTCACTCACGAATTTGGCTTGGAAATATTTTTCCTATCCCACGGGATCAATCATCTCAAATTGAAATTTTTGGAAAAAAATACTTCGGCTGCTAGTTATTCACGAGCGTTAATCGATTTGAAAATGTGTTGAAAAGTGACCTTCGGTAACCGTCTCAAAAGTAACTTTTGAACGTTAAGGAATTTTTAGACGTGGCCTGAGTGGTCTGGAAAGTACACACTCTGAACTTGAATTTGAACACGAATTTTGTATCTTTTTAATGGAAATCAATAGAGTTATTGCCATTTTAATATGTCCGAACGTGTTACCTGAAATAGGGATTCCAATTATATGCCAATAGAGGGGAGTGAAAATGGAAGTCATAATTTTCGCTCACCAATTTGGCTTGGAAATATTTCTCCTATACCGCAGGATTGATCATCTCGAAATGAAATTTAAAAAAAAAAATACTTTGGCTGCTAGTTATTCACGAGCGTTAATCGATTTGAAAATGTGTTGAAAACTGACCTTCGGTAATCGTCTTGAAGATAACTTTTGAACAGAAAGGAATTTTCAGATGCGACCTAGATGTTTTAGAAAGTAAACATTCTAAGCTTGAATTTGGACACAAATTTTGTATTTTTTCAATGGATATCACGAGAGTTATTGTTGTTTGAATATGTCTCACCGTGTTACCCGAAATACGGATTCCAAATGTTTCGCTTACGAATTTGGCTCAGCAATATTTTTCATATATCACGGGATCAATCATCTTGAAATGAAGTTTTGGGTAAAAAATACTCCGGCTGCTAGTTATTCACGAGCATTAATCGATTTGAAAATGTGTTGAAAAGTGACCTTTGGTAACCGTCTCAAAGATAACTTTTGAACGGTAAGAAATTTTTAGATGTGGCCTAAATGTTTTCGAAAGTACACTTTCTGAGCTTGAATTTGAACATGAATATTGTATCTTTTCAATGGAAATCAATAGAGTTTTTGCCGTTTCAAAATATCTCAACGTGTTACCCGAAATACGGATTCCAATTATGTGCCGAAAGGAGGGCATAAAAATGGAAGTCAAATGTTTCGCTCACGAATTTGGCTCGGAAATATTTTTCATATATTATGGGATCAATCATCTTGAAATGAAGTTTTGGGTGAAAAATACTCTGGCTGCTAGACATTCACAAGCGTCAATCGATTTGAAAATGTGTTGAAAAGTGAGCATCGGTAACCGTCTCGAAGATAACTTTTGAAAGGTAAGGAATTTTTAGACATGGCCAGAATGTTTAAGAAAGTACACATTCTGAGCTAGAATTTGAACTCAAATTTTGTATTTTTTCATTGGAAATCAAGATAGTTATTATCGTTTGAATTTGTCTCACCGTGTTTCCCGAAATACGGATTCCAATTATGTGTCGAAATGAGGGAGTAAAAGTGGAAGGCAAACGTTTCGCTCACGAATTTGGCTCGGAAATATCTTTCATATATCGCAGGATCAGTCATCTTGAAATGAAGTTTTGGGTAAAAAATACTTTGGTTGCTATTTATTCACGAGTGTTAATCGATTCGAAAATGTGTTGAAAAGTGACCTTCGGTAACCATCTCAAAGACAACTTATGAACGGTAAGGAATTTTTAGACATGGCCTAAATGTTTTAGAAAGTACAAATTCTGAGCTTGATTTTGAACACGAATTTAGTATCGTTTCAATGGAAATCAATAAAATTATTGACGTATCAATATGTCCCACCGTGTTACCTGAAATATGGATTCCAATTATATGCCCATAGAGCGGAGCAAAAATGGAAGTCAAACATTTCGCTCACGAATTTGGCTTGGAAATATTTTTCCTACACCACGGGATCAATCATCTCGAAATGAAATTTTCAAAAAAGAATACTTTGGCTGCTGATTATTCACGAGCATTAATCGATTTGAAAATGTGTTGAAAACTGACTTTCGGTAATCGTCTCGAAGATAACTTTTGAACAGTAAGGAATTTTCAGACGCAGCCTGGATGTTTTAGAAAGTACACATTCTAAGCTTGAATTTGAACACAAATTTTTTATTTTTTCAATGGAAATCACGAGAGTTATTGTCGATTGAATATGTCTCACCGTGTTACCCGAAATACAGATTCCAACTATGTGTCAATAGGAGGGAGTAAAAATGGAAGTCAAATGTTTGGTTTCGAATTTGGCTTGGAAATTTTTTCATATATTGCGGGATCAATCATCTCGAAATGATGTTTTGGGTAAAAAATACTTTGGCTACTAGACATTCACGAGCGTCAATCGATTTGAAAATGCGTTGAAATGTGACCTTCAGTAACCGTCTCGAAGATAACTTTTGAAAGGTAAGGAATTTTTAGAGGTAGCCAGAATGTTTTAGAAAGTAAACATTCTGAGCTTGAATTTGAACTCAAATTTTGTATTTTTTTCAATGGAAATCAATAGAGTTATTGTCGTTTCAATATGTCTCAACGAGTTGCCCGAAATACAGATTCCAATTATATGCCGATCAAGGGGAGTAAAAATGGAAGTCATAATTTTCGCTCACAAATTTGGCTGGGAAATATTTTTCCTATACCACGGGATTAATCATCTCAAAATGAAACTTTTAGAAAAAAAATACTTTGGATGCTAGTTCTTCATGAGCGTTAATCGATTTGAAAGTGTGTTAGAAAGTGACCTTCGGTAACCATCTCGAAGATAGCTTTTGAACGGTAAGGAATTTTTATATGCGGCCTAGATATTTTAGAAAGTACACATTCTGAGCTTGAATTTAAACACAAATTTAGTATTTTTTCAATTGAAATCAAGAGATTTATTGTCGTTTGAATTTGTCTCACTGTGTTACACGAAATACGAATTCCAATTATGTGTCAATAGGAGGGAGTAAAAATGGACGTCAACGTTTCGCCCACGAATTTGGCTTGGAAATATTTTTCATATATCACGGGATCAATCATCTCAAAATGATGTTTGGGGTAAAAAATACTTTGACCACTAGACATTCACGAGTGTCAATCGATTTGAAAATGTGTAGAAAAGTGAACTTCTATAACTGTCTCGCAGATAACTTTTGAACAGTAAGGAACTTTTAGACACGGCCTTGAAGTTTTAGAAAGTACACATTCTGAGCATGAATTTGAACACGAATTTTTGCTCTTTTCAATGGAAATAAATAGAGTTATTGCCGTTTCAATATGTCCCAACGTGTTTCTTGAAATACGGATCCCTATTATATGCCGATAAAGGGGAGTAAAAATGGTAGTCAAACGTTTCGCTCACGAATATGGCTTGGAAATATTTTTCCTATACCGCGGGATCAATCATCTCGAAATGATGTTTTGGGTAAAAAATACTTTGGCTGCTAGGCAATCACGAGCGTCAATCGATTTTAAAATGTGTTGAAATGTGACCTTCGGTAACCGTCTCAAAAATAACTTTTGAACGGTGAGGAATTTTTAGACACGGCCTGAATGTTTTAGAAAGTACACATTCTGAGCTTGAATTTGAACGCAAATTTTGCTTTTTTTTTCAATGGAAATCAAGAGAGTTATTGTCATTTAAATATGTCTCACTGTGTTACTCGAAATACGGATTCCAATTATGTGCCGGATGGAAGGAGTAAAAATGGAAGTCAAACGTTTCGCTCATGAATTTGGCTTGGAAATATTTTTCATATATCGTGGGATCAATCATCTTCAAATGAAGTTTTGGGTAAAAAATACTTTGGCTGCTAGTTATTCTCGAGCGTTAATCGATTTGAAAATGTGTTGGAAAGTGACCTTCAGTAACCATCTCAAAGATAGCTTTTGAACGGTAAGGAATTTTTAGAGGCGTCCTTCATGTTTTAGAAAGTATACATTCTGAGCTTGAATTTGAACCCAAATTTTCTATCTTTTCAATGGAAATCAATAGAGTTATTGCTATTTCAATATATCTCAACGTGTTACCTGAAATACGGATTCCAATTATATGCCGATAGAGGAGAGTAAAAATGGAAGTCATAATTTTCCCTCACAAATTTGGCATGGAAGCATTTCTCATATACCACGGGATCAATCACCTCAACATGAAATTTTTAGAAAAAAATACTTTGGCTGCTCGTTATTCACGAACGTTAATTGATTTGAAAATGTGTAGAAAAGTGACCTTCTATAACCGTCTCACAGAGAACTTTTGAACAGTATGGAATTTTTAGATGCAGCCTGAATGTTTTAGAAAGTACACATTCTGAGCTTGAATTTGAACAAAAATTTTTCATTTTTTCAACAAAAATCAAGAGAGTTATTGTTGTTTGAATGTGTCTCACCGTGTTACCCGAAATACGGATTCCCATTATGTGCCGAAAGGAGTTAGTAAAAATGGAAGTCAAACGTTTCGCCCACGAATTTGGCTTGGAAAGATTTTTCATATATCGTGGGATCAATCATATAGAAAAGAATTTTTGGATAAAAAATACTTTGGCTGCTTGTCATTCACGAGCAAAAATCAATTTGAAAATGTGTTGAAAAGTGACCTATGGTAACTATCTCAATTATAACTTTTGAACGGTAAGGAATTTTTAGACGTGGCCTGAATGTTTTAGAAAGTACACATTCTGAGCTTGAATTTGAACATGAATTTTGTATCTTTTCAATGGAAATCAATATAGTTTTTGTCGTTCCAATATGTCTCAACGTGTTACCTGAAATACGGATTCCAATTATATGCTGATAGAGGAGAGTAAAAATGGAAGTCATAATTTTCCCTCACAAATTTGGCATGGAAGCATTTCTCATATACCACGGGATCAATCACCTCAACATGAAATTTTTAGAAAAAAATACTTTGGCTGCTCGTTATTCACGAACGTTAATTGATTTGAAAATGTGCAGAAAAGTGACCTTCTATAACCGTCTCACAGAGAACTTTTGAACAGTATGGAATTTTTAGATGCAGCCTGAATGTTTTAGAAAGTACACATTCTGAGCTTGAATTTGAACAAAAATTTTTCATTTTTTCAACAAAAATCAAGAGAGTTATTGTTGTTTGAATGTGTCTCACCGTGTTACCCGAAATACGGATTCCCATTATGTGCCGAAAGGAGTTAGTAAAAATGGAAGTCAAACGTTTCGCCCACGAATTTGGCTTGGAAAGATTTTTCATATATCGTGGGATCAATCATATAGAAAAGAATTTTTGGATAAAAAATACTTTGGCTGCTTGTCATTCACGAGCAAAAATCAATTTGAAAATGTGTTGAAAAGTGACCTATGGTAACTATCTCAATTATAACTTTTGAACGGTAAGGAATTTTTAGACGTGGCCTGAATGTTTTAGAAAGTACACATTCTGAGCTTGAATTTGAACATGAATTTTGTATCTTTTCAATGGAAATCAATATAGTTTTTGTCGTTCCAATATGTCTCAACGTGTTACCTGAAATACGGATTCCAATTATAGGCCGATAGAGGAGAGTAAAAATGGAAGTCATAATTTTCCCTCACAAATTTGGCATGGAAGCATTTCTCATATACCACGGGATCAATCACCTCAACATGAAATTTTTAGAAAAAAATACTTTGGCTGCTCGTTATTAACGAACGTTAATTGATTTGAAAATGTGTAGAAAAGTGACCTTCTATAACCGTCTCACAGAGAACTTTTGAACAGTATGGAATTTTTAGATGCAGCCTGAATGTTTTAGAAAGTACACATTCTGAGCTTGAATTTGAACAAAAAATTTTCATTTTTTCAACAAAAATCAAGAGAGTTATTGTTGTTTGAATGTGTCTCACCGTGTTACCCGAAATACGGATTCCCATTATGTGCCGAAAGGAGTTAGTAAAAATGGAAGTCAAACGTTTCGCCCACGAATTTGGCTTGGAAAGATTTTTCATATATCATGGGATCAATCATATAGAAATGAATTTTTGGATAAAAAATAATTTTGGCTGCTTGTCATTCACGAGCAAAAATCAATTTGAAAATGTGTTGAAAAGTGACCTATGGTAACTATCTCAATTATAACTTTTGAACGGTAAGGAATTTTTAGACGTGGCCTAAATGTTTTAGAAAGTACACATTCTGAGCTTGAATTTGAACATGAATTTTGTATCTTTTCAATGGAAATCAATATAGTTTTTGTCGTTCCAATATGTCTCAACGTGTTACCTGAAATACGGATCCCAATTATATGCCGATAGGGGGGAGTAAAAATGGTAGTCAAACGTTTCGCTCACGAATTTGGCTTCAAAATATTTTTCCTTTATCGCGGGATCAATCATCTCGAAATGATGTTCTGGGTAAAAAATACTTTGGCTACTAGATAGTCACGAGCATCAATCGATTTGGAAATGTGTTGAAAAGTGACCTTCTGTAACCGTCTCAAAAATAACTATTGAACGACAAGGAATTTTTTGACACGACCTGATTGTTTTAGAAAGTACACATTCTGAGCTTGAATTTAAACATGAATTTTCTATCTTTCCAATGGAAATCAATAGAGTTATTTCCGTTTCAATATGTATCAACATGTTACCTGAACTACGAATTCCAATTATGTGTCAATAGGAGGGCGTAAAAATGGAAGTCAAACGTTTCGCTCACGAATTTTGCTAGGAAATTTTTCGTATATCGTGGGATCAATCATCTCGAAATGATGTTTTGGGTAAAAAATACTTCGGTTGCAAGACATTGACGAGCGTCAATTGATTTGAAAATATGTTGAAATGTGACCTTCGGTAACCGTCTCGAAGATAACTTTTGAACGGTACGGAATTTTTAGACGCTACCTGAATGTTTTAGAAAGTGCACATTCTGAGCTTAAATTTGAATATGAATTTTGTATTTTTTCAATAGAAATGAAGAGACTTATTGTCGTTTGAATATGTCTAGCCGTGTTACCCGAAATACGGATTCCTATTTTGTGCCGAAAGGAGGGAGTAAAAATGGAAGTCAAACGATTCGCTCATGAATTTGGCTTGGAAATATTTTTCATATATCACGGGATCAATCATCTCAAAATGATGTTTGGGGTAAAAAATACTTTGACCACTAGACATTCACGAGTGTCAATCGATTTGAAAATGTGTAGAAAAGTGAACTTCTATAACTGTCTCGCAGATAACTTTTGAACAGTAAGGAACTTTTAGACACGGCCTTGAAGTTTTAGAAAGTACACATTCTGAGCATGAATTTGAACATGAATTTTTGCTCTTTTCAATGGAAATAAATAGAGTTATTGCCGTTTGAATATGTCCCAACGTGTTTCTCGAAATACGGATCCCTATTATATGCCGATAAAGGGGAGTAAAAATGGTAGTCAAACGTTTCGATCACGAATATGGCTTGGAAATATTTTTCCTATACCGCGGGATCAATCATCTCGAAATGATGTTTTGGGTAAAAAATACTTTGGCCGCTAGGCAATCACGAGCGTCAATCAATTTTAAAATGTGTTGAAATGTGACCTTCGGTAACCGTCTCAAAAATAACTTTTGAACGGTGAGGAACTTTTAGACACGGCCTGAATGTTTTAGAAAGTACACATTCTGAGCTTGATTTGAACGCAAATTTTGCTTTTTTTTTCAATGGAAATCAAGAGAGTTATTGTCATTTAAATATGTCTCACTATGTTACTCGAAATACGGATTCCAATTATGTGCCGGATGGAAGGAGTAAAAATGGAAGTCAAACGTTTCGCTCATGAATTTGGCTTGGAAATATTTTTCATATATCGTGGGATCAATCATCTTCAAATGAAGTTTTGGGTAAAAAATACTTTGGCTGCTAGTTATTCTCGAGCGTTAATCGATTTGAAAATGTGTTGGAAAGTGACCTTCGGTAACCATCTCAAAGATAGCTTTTGAACGGTAAGGAATTTTTAGAGGCGTCCTTCATGTTTTAGAAAGTATACATTCTGAGCTTGAATTTGAACCCAAATTTTCTATCTTTCCAATGGAAATCAATAGAGTTATTGCTATTTCAATATATCTCAACGTGTTGCCTGAAATACGGATTCCAATTATATGCCGATAGAGGAGAGTAAAAATGGAAGTCATAATTTTCCCTCACAAATTTGGCATGGAAGCATTTCTCATATACCACGGGATCAATCACCTCATCATGAAATTTTTAGAAAAAAATACTTTGGCTGCTCGTTATTCACGAACGTTAATTGATTTGAAAATGTGTAGAAAAGTGACCTTCTATAACCGTCTCACAGAGAACTTTTGAACAGTATGGAATTTTTAGATAAAGCCCGAATGTTTTAGAAAGTACACATTCTGAGCTTGAATTTGAACAAAAATTTTTCATTTTTTCAACAAAAATCAAGAGAGTTTTTGTTGTTTGAATGTGTCTCACCGTGTTACCCGAAATACGGATTCCCATTATGTGCCGAAAGGAGTTAGTAAAAATGGAAGTCAAACGTTTCGCCCACGAATTTGGCTTGGAAAGATTTTTCATATATCGTGGGATCAATCATATAGAAATGAATTTTTGGATAAAAAATACTTTGGCTGCTTGTCATTCACGAGCAAAAATCAATTTGAAAATGTGTTGAAAAGTGACCTATGGTAACTATCTCAATTATAACTTTTGAACGGTAAGGAATTTTTAGACGTAGCCTGAATGTTTTAGAAAGTACACATTCTGAGCTTGAATTTGAACATGAATTTTGTATCTTTTCAATGGAAATCAATATAGTTTTTGTCGTTCCAATATGTCTCAACGTGTTACCTGAAATACGGATCCCAATTATATGCCGATAGGGGGGAGTAAAAATGGTAGTCAAACGTTTCGCTCACGAATTTGGCTTCAAAATATTTTTCCTTTATCGCGGGATCAACCATCTCGAAATGATGTTCTGGGTAAAAAATACTTTGGCTACTAGATAGTCACGAGCGTCAATCGATTTGGAAATGTGTTGAAAAGTGACCTTCTGTAACCGTCTCAAAAATAACTATTGAACGACAAGGAATTTTTTGACACGACCTGAATGTTTTAGAAAGTACACATTCTGAGCTTGAATTTAAACATGAATTTTCTATCTTTCCAATGGAAATCAATAGAGTTATTTCCGTTTCAATATGTATCAACATGTTACCTGAACTACGAATTCCAATTATGTGTCAATAGGAGGGCGTAAAAATGGAAGTCAAACGTTTCGCTCACGAATTTTGCTAGGAAATTTTTCGTATATCGTGGGATCAATCATCTCGAAATGATGTTTTGGGTAAAAAATACTTCGGTTGCAAGACATTGACGAGTGTCAATTGATTTGAAAATATGTTGAAATGTGACCTTCGGTAACCGTCTCGAAGATAACTTTTGAACGGTACGGAATTTTTAGACGCTACCCGAATGTTTTAGAAAGTGCACATTCTGAGCTTGAATTTAAACACAAATTTAGTATTTTTTCAATTGAAATCAAGAGATTTATTGTTTTTTGAATTTGTCTCACTGTGTTACACGAAATACGAATTCCAATTATGTGTCAATAGGAGGGAGTAAAAATGGACGTCAACGTTTCGCCCACGAATTTGGCTTGGAAATATT
This sequence comes from Quercus cerris, assembly GCA_963669245.1. Lineage (NCBI taxonomy): Eukaryota > Viridiplantae > Streptophyta > Magnoliopsida > Fagales > Fagaceae > Quercus > Quercus cerris. The sequence continues at coordinate 8,257,479 of OY770012.1, forward strand.
TTTCATATATCACGGGATCAATCATCTCAAAATGATGTTTGGGGTAAAAAATACTTTGACCACTAGACATTCACGAGTGTCAATCGATTTGAAAATGTGTAGAAAAGTGAACTTCTATAGCTGTCTCGCAGATAACTTTTGAACAGTAAGGAACTTTTAGACACGGCCTTGAAGTTTTAGAAAGTACACATTCTGAGCATGAATTTGAACACGAATTTTTGCTCTTTTCAATGGAAATAAATAGAGTTATTGCCGTTTCAATATGTCCCAACGTGTTTCTTGAAATACGGATCCCTATTATATGCCGATAAAGGGGAGTAAAAATGGTAGTCAAACGTTTCGCTCACGAATATGGCTTGGAAATATTTTTCCTATACCGCGGGATCAATCATCTCGAAATGATGTTTTGGGTAAAAAATACTTTGGCTGCTAGGCAATCACGAGCGTCAATCGATTTTAAAATGTGTTGAAATGTGACCTTCGGTAACCGTCTCAAAAATAACTTTTGAACGGTGAGGAATTTTTAGACACGGCCTGAATGTTTTAGAAAGTACACATTCTGAGCTTGAAGTTGAACGCAAATTTTGCTTTTTTTTTCAATGAAAATCAAGAGAGTTATTGTCATTTAAATATGTCTCACTGTGTTACTCGAAATACGGATTCCAATTATGTGCCGGATGGAAGGAGTAAAAATGGAAGTCAAACGTTTCGCTCATGAATTTGGCTTGGAAATATTTTTCATATATTGTGGGATCAATCATCTTCAAATGAAGTTTTGGGTAAAAAATACTTTGGCTGCTAGTTATTCTTGAGCGTTAATCGATTTGAAAATGTGTTGGAAAGTGACCTTCAGTAACCATCTCAAAGATAGCTTTTGAACGGTAAGGAATTTTTAGAGGCGTCCTTCATGTTTTAGAAAGTATACATTCTGAGCTTGAATTTGAACCCAAATTTTCTATCTTTTCAATGGAAATCAATAGAGTTATTGCTATTTCAATATATCTCAACGTGTTACCTGAAATACGGATTCCAATTATATGCCGATAGAGGAGAGTAAAAATGGAAGTCATAATTTTCCCTCACAAATTTGGCATGGAAGCATTTCTCATATACCACGGGATCAATCACCTCAACATGAAATTTTTAGAAAAAAATACTTTGGTTGCTCGTTATTCACGAACGTTAATTGATTTGAAAATGTGTAGAAAAGTGACCTTCTATAACCGTCTCACAGAGAACTTTTGAACAGTATGGAATTTTTAGATGCAGCCTGAATGTTTTAGAAAGTACACATTCTGAGCTTGAATTTGAACAAAAATTTTTCATTTTTTCAACAAAAATCAAGAGAGTTATTGTTGTTTGAATGTGTCTCACCGTGTTACCCGAAATACGGATTCCCATTATGTGCCGAAAGGAGTTAGTAAAAATGGAAGTCAAACGTTTCGCCCACGAATTTGCCTTGGAAAGATTTTTCATATATCGTGGGATCAATCATATAGAAATGAATTTTTGGATAAAAAAATACTTTGGCTGCTTGTCATTCACGAGCAAAAATCAATTTGAAAATGTGTTGAAAAGTGACCTATGGTAACTATCTCAATTATAACTTTTGAACGGTAAGGAATTTTTAGACGTGGCCTGAATGTTTTAGAAAGTACACATTCTGAGCTTGAATTTGAACATGAATTTTGTATCTTTTCCAGGGAAATCAATATAGTTTTTGTCGTTCCAATATGTCTCAACGTGTTACCTGAAATATGGATCCCAATTATATGCCGATAGGGGGGAGTAAAAATGGTAGTCAAACGTTTCGCTCACGAATTTGGCTTCAAAATATTTTTCCTTTATCGCGGGATCAATCATCTCGAAATGATGTTCTGGGTAAAAAATACTTTGGCTACTAGATAGTCACGAGCGTCAATCGATTTGGAAATGTGTTGAAAAGTGACCTTCTGTAACCGTCTCAAAAATAACTATTGAACGACAAGGAACTTTTTGACACGACCTGAATGTTTTAGAAAGTACACATTCTGAGCTTGAATTTAAACATGAATTTTCTATCTTTCCAATGGAAATCAATAGAGTTATTTCCGTTTCAATATGTATCAACATGTTACCTGAACTACGAATTCCAATTATGTGTCAATAGGAGGGCGTAAAAATGGAAGTCAAACGTTTCGCTCACGAATTTTGCTAGGAAATTTTTCGTATATCGTGGGATCAATCATCTCGAAATGATGTTTTGGGTAAAAAATACTTCGGTTGCAAGACATTGACGAGTGTCAATTGATTTGAAAATATGTTGAAATGTGACCTTCGGTAACCGTCTCGAAGATAACTTTTGAACGATACGGAATTTTTAGACGCTACCTGAATGTTTTAGAAAGTGCACATTCTGAGCTTGAATTTAAACACAAATTTAGTATTTTTTCAATTGAAGTCAAGAGATTTATTGTCGTTTGAATTTGTCTCACTGTGTTACACGAAATACGAATTCCAATTATGTGTCAATAGGAGGGAGTAAAAATGGACATCAACGTTTCGCCCACGAATTTGGCTTGGAAATATTTTTCATATATCACGGGATCAATCATCTCAAAATGATGTTTGGGGTAAAAAATACTTTGACCACTAGACATTCACGAGTGTCAATCGATTTGAAAATGTGTAGAAAAGTGAACTTCTATAGCTGTCTCGCAGATAACTTTTGAACAGTAAGGAACTTTTAGACACGGCCTTGAAGTTTTAGAAAGTACACATTCTGAGCATGAATTTGAACACGAATTTTTTCTCTTTTCAATGGAAATAAATAGAGTTATTGCCGTTTCAATATGTCCCAACGTGTTTCTTGAAATACGGATCCCTATTATATGCCGATAAAGGGGAGTAAAAATGGTAGTCAAACGTTTCGCTCACGAATATGGCTTGGAAATATTTTTCCTATACCGCGGGATCAATCATCTCGAAATGATGTTTTGGGTAAAAAATACTTTGGCTGCTAGGCAATCACGAGCGTCAATCGATTTTAAAATGTGTTGAAATGTGACCTTCGGTAACCGTCTCAAAAATAACTTTTGAACGGTGAGGAATTTTTAGACACGGCCTGAATGTTTTAGAAAGTACACATTCTGAGCTTGAATTTGAACGCAAATTTTGCTTTTTTTTTCAATGGAAATCAAGAGAGTTATTGTCATTTAAATATGTCTCACTGTGTTACTCGAAATACGGATTCCAATTATGTGCCGGATGGAAGGAGAAAAAATGGAAGTCAAACGTTTCGCTCATGAATTTGGCTTGGAAATATTTTTCATATATCGTGGGATCAATCATCTTCAAATGAAGTTTTGGGTAAAAAATACTTTGGCTGCTAGTTATTCTCGAGCGTTAATCGATTTGAAAATGTGTTGGAAAGTGACCTTCGGTAACCATCTCAAAGATAGCTTTTGAACGGTAAGGAATTTTTAGAGGCGTCCTTCATGTTTTAGAAAGTATACATTCTAAGCTTGAATTTGAACCCAAATTTTCTATCTTTTCAATGGAAATCAATAGAGTTATTGCTATTTCAATATATCTCAACGTGTTACCTGAAATACGGATTCCAATTATATGCCGATAGAGGAGAGTAAAAATGGAAGTCATAATTTTCCCTCACAAATTTGGCATGGAAGCATTTCTCATATACCACGGGATCAATCACCTCAACATGAAATTTTTAGAAAAAAATACTTTGGCTGCTCGTTATTCACGAACGTTAATTGATTTGAAAATGTGTAGAAAAGTGACCTTCTGTAACCGTCTCACAGAGAACTTTTGAACAGTATGGAATTTTTAGATGCAGCCTGAATGTTTTAGAAAGTACACATTCTGAGCTTGAATTTGAACAAAAAATTTTCATTTTTTCAACAAAAATCAAGAGAGTTTTTGTTGTTTGAATGTGTCTCACCGTGTTACCCGAAATACGGATTCCCATTATGTGCCGAAAGGAGTTAGTAAAAATGGAAGTCAAACGTTTCGCCCACGAATTTGGCTTGGAAAGATTTTTCATATATCGTGGGATCAATCATATAGAAATGAATTTTTGGATAAAAAATACTTTGGCTGCTTGTCATTCACGAGCAAAAATCAATTTGAAAATGTGTTGAAAAGTGACCTATGGTAACTATCTCAATTATAACTTTTGAACGGTAAGGAATTTTTAGACGTGGCCTGAATGTTTTAGAAAGTACACATTCTGAGCTTGAATTTGAACATGAATTTTGTATCTTTTCAATGGAAATCAATATAGTTTTTGTCGTTCCAATATGTCTCAACGTGTTACCTGAAATACGGATCCCAATTATATGCCGATAAGGGGGAGTAAAAATGGTAGTCAAACGTTTCGCTCACGAATTTGGCTTCAAAATATTTTTCCTTTATCGCGGGATCAATCATCTCGAAATGATGTTCTGGGTAAAAAATACTTTGGCTACTAGATAGTCACGAGCGTCAATCGATTTGAAAATGTGTTGAAAAGTGACCTTCTGTAACCGTCTCAAAAATAACTATTGAACGACAAGGAATTTTTTGACACGACCTGAATGTTTTAGAAAGTACACATTCTGAGCTTGAATTTAAACATGAATTTTCTATCTTTCCAATGGAAATCAATAGAGTTATTTCCGTTTCAATATGTATCAACATGTTACCTGAACTACGAATTCCAATTATGTGTCAATAGGAGGGCGTAAAAATGGAAGTCAAACGTTTCGCTCACGAATTTTGCTAGGAAATTTTTCGTATATCGTGGGATCAATCATCTCGAAATGATGTTTTGGGTAAAAAATACTTCGGTTGCAAGACATTGACGAGTGTCAATTGATTTGAAAATATGTTGAAATGTGACCTTCGGTAACCGTCTCGAAGATAACTTTTGAACGGTACGGAATTTTTAGACGCTACCTGAATGTTTTAGAAAGTGCACATTCTGAGCTTGAATTTAAACACAAATTTAGTATTTTTTCAATTGAAATCAAGAGATTTATTGTCGTTTGAATTTGTCTCACTGTGTTACACGAAATACGAATTCCAATTATGTGTCAATAGGAGGGAGTAAAAATGGACGTCAACGTTTCGCCCACGAATTTGGCTTGGAAATATTTTTCATATATCACGGGATCAATCATCTCAAAATGATGTTTGGGGTAAAAAATATTTTGACCACTAGACATTCACGAGTGTCAATCGATTTGAAAATGTGTAGAAAAGTGAACTTCTATAGCTGTCTCGCAGATAACTTTTGAACAGTAACGAACTTTTAGACACGGCCTTGAAGTTTTAGAAAGTACACATTCTGAGCATGAATTTGAACACGAATTTTTGCTCTTTTCAATGGAAATAAATAGAGTTATTGCCGTTTCAATATGTCCCAACGTGTTTCTTGAAATACGGATCCCTATTATATGCCGATAAAGGGGAGTAAAAATGGTAGTCAAACGTTTCGCTCACGAATATGGCTTGGAAATATTTTTCCTATACCGCGGGATCAATCATCTCGAAATGATGTTTTGGGTAAAAAATACTTTGGCTGCTAGGCAATCACGAGCGTCAATCGATTTTAAAATGTGTTGAAATGTGACCTTCGGTAACCGTCTCAAAAATAACTTTTGAACGGTGAGGAATTTTTAGACACGGCCTGAATGTTTTAGAAAGTACACATTCTGAGCTTGAAGTTGAACGCAAATTTTGCTTTTTTTTTCAATGAAAATCAAGAGAGTTATTGTCATTTAAATATGTCTCACTGTGTTACTCGAAATACGGATTCCAATTATGTGCCGGATGGAAGGAGTAAAAATGGAAGTCAAACGTTTCGCTCATGAATTTGGCTTGGAAATATTTTTCATATATCGTGGGATCAATCATCTTCAAATGAAGTTTTGGTTAAAAAATACTTTGGCTACTAGTTATTCTTGAGCGTTAATCGATTTGAAAATGTGTTGGAAAGTGACCTTCGGTAACCATCTCAAAGATAGCTTTTGAACGGTAAGGAATTTTTAGAGGCGTCCTTCATGTTTTAGAAAGTATACATTCTGAGCTTGAATTTGAACCCAAATTTTCTATCTTTTCAATGGAAATCAATAGAGTTATTGCTATTTCAATATATCTCAACGTGTTACCTGAAATACGGATTCCAATTATATGCCGATAGAGGAGAGTAAAAATGGAAGTCATAATTTTCCCTCACAAATTTGGCATGGAAGCATTTCTCATATACCACGGGATCAATCACCTCAACATGAAATTTTTAGAAAAAAATACTTTGGCTGCTCGTTATTCACGAACGTTAATTGATTTGAAAATGTGTAGAAAAGTGACCTTCTATAACCGTCTCACAGAGAACTTTTGAACAGTATGGAATTTTTAGATGCAGCCTGAATGTTTTAGAAAGTACACATTCTGAGCTTGAATTTGAACAAAAATTTTTCATTTTTTCAACAAAAATCAAGAGAGTTATTGTTGTTTGAATGTGTCTCACCGTCTTACCCGAAATACGGATTCCCATTATGTGCCGAAAGGAGTTAGTAAAAATGGAAGTCAAACGTTTCGCCCACGAATTTGGCTTGGAAAGATTTTTCATATATCGTGGGATCAATCATATAGAAATGAATTTTTGGATAAAAAAATACTTTGGCTGCTTGTCATTCACGAGCAAAAATCAATTTGAAAATGTGTTGAAAAGTGACCTATGGTAACTATCTCAATTATAACTTTTGAACGGTAAGGAATTTTTAGACGTGGCCTGAATGTTTTAGAAAGTACACATTCTGAGCTTGAATTTGAACATGAATTTTGTATCTTTTCAAGGGAAATCAATATAGTTTTTGTCGTTCCAATATGTCTCAACGTGTTACCTGAAATACGGATCCCAATTATATGCCGATAGGGGGGAGTAAAAATGGTAGTCAAACGTTTCGCTCACGAATTTGGCTTCAAAATATTTTTCCTTTATCGCGGGATCAATCATCTCGAAATGATGTTCTGGGTAAAAAATACTTTGGCTACTAGATAGTCACGAGCGTCAATCGATTTGGAAATGTGTTGAAAAGTGACCTTCTGTAACCGTCTCAAAAATAACTATTGAACGACAAGGAATTTTTTGACACGACCTGAATGTTTTAGAAAGTACACATTCTGAGCTTGAATTTAAACATGAATTTTCTATCTTTCCAATGGAAATCAATAGAGTTATTTCCGTTTCAATATGTATCAACATGTTACCTGAACTACGAATTCCAATTATGTGTCAATAGGAGGGCGTAAAAATGGAAGTCAAACGTTTCGCTCACGAATTTTGCTAGGAAATTTTTCGTATATCGTGGGATCAATCATCTTGAAATGATGTTTTGGGTAAAAAATACTTCGGTTGCAAGACATTGACGAGTGTCAATTGATTTGAAAATATGTTGAAATGTGACCTTCGGTAACCGTCTCGAAGATAACTTTTGAACGGTACGGAATTTTTAGACGCTACCTGAATGTTTTAGAAAGTGCACATTCTGAGCTTGAATTTAAACACAAATTTAGTATTTTTTCAATTGAAGTCAAGAGATTTATTGTCGTTTGAATTTGTCTCACTGTGTTACACGAAATACGAATTCCAATTATGTGTCAATAGGAGGGAGTAAAAATGGACATCAACGTTTCGCCCACGAATTTGGCTTGGAAATATTTTTCATATATCACGGGATCAATCATCTCAAAATCATGTTTGGGGTAAAAAATACTTTGACCACTAGACATTCACGAGTGTCAATCGATTTGAAAATGTGTAGAAAAGTGAACTTCTATAGCTGTCTCGCAGATAACTTTTGAACAGTAAGGAACTTTTAGACACGGCCTTGAAGTTTTAGAAAGTACACATTCTGAGCATGAATTTGAACACGAATTTTTTCTCTTTTCAATGGAAATAAATGGAGTTATTGCCGTTTCAATATGTCCCAACGTGTTTCTTGAAATACGGATCCCTATTATATGCCGATAAAGGGGAGTAAAAATGGTAGTCAAACGTTTCGCTCACGAATATGGCTTGGAAATATTTTTCCTATACCGCGGGATCAATCATCTCGAAATGATGTTTTGGGTAAAAAATACTTTGGCTGCTAGGCAATCACGAGCGTCAATCGATTTTAAAATGTGTTGAAATGTGACCTTCGGTAACCGTCTCAAAAATAACTTCTGAACGGTGAGGAATTTTTAGACACGGCCTGAATGTTTTAGAAAGTACACTTTCTGAGCTTGAATTTGAACGCAAATTTTGCTTTTTTTTTCAATGGAAATCAAGAGAGTTATTGTCATTTAAATATGTCTCACTGTGTTACTCGAAATACGGATTCCAATTATGTGCCGGATGGAAGGAGAAAAAATGGAAGTCAAACGTTTCGCTCATGAATTTGGCTTGGAAATATTTTTCATATATCGTGGGATCAATCATCTTCAAATGAAGTTTTGGGTAAAAAATACTTTGGCTGCTAGTTATTCTCGAGCGTTAATCGATTTGAAAATGTGTTGGAAAGTGACCTTCGGTAACCATCTCAAAGATAGCTTTTGAACGGTAAGGAATTTTTAGAGGCGTCCTTCATGTTTTAGAAAGTATACATTCTAAGCTTGAATTTGAACCCAAATTTTCTATCTTTTCAATGGAAATCAATAGAGTTATTGCTATTTCAATATATCTCAACGTGTTACCTGAAATACGGATTCCAATTATATGCCGATAGAGGAGAGTAAAAATGGAAGTCATAATTTTCCCTCACAAATTTGGCATGGAAGCATTTCTCATATACCACGGGATCAATCACCTCAACATGAAATTTTTAGAAAAAAATACTTTGGCTGCTCGTTATTCACGAACGTTAATTGATTTGAAAATGTGTAGAAAAGTGACCTTCTATAACCGTCTCACAGAGAACTTTTGAACAGTATGGAATTTTTAGATGCAGCCTGAATGTTTTAGAAAGTACACATTCTGAGCTTGAATTTGAACAAAAAATTTTCATTTTTTCAACAAAAATCAAGAGAGTTATTGTTGTTTGAATGTGTCTCACCGTGTTACCCGAAATACGGATTCCCATTATGTGCCGAAAGGAGTTAGTAAAAATGGAAGTCAAACGTTTCGCCCACGAATTTGGCTTGGAAAGATTTTTCATATATCGTGGGATCAATCATATAGAAATGAATTTTTGGATAAAAAATACTTTGGCTGCTTGTCATTCACGAGCAAAAATCAATTTGAAAATGTGTTGAAAAGTGACCTATGGTAACTATCTCAATTATAACTTTTGAACGGTAAGGAATTTTTAGACGTGGCCTGAATGTTTTAGAAAGTACACATTCTGAGCTTGAATTTGAACATGAATTTTGTATCTTTTCAATGGAAATCAATATAGTTTTTGTCGTTCCAATATGTCTCAACGTGTTACCTGAAATACGGATCCCAATTATATGCCGATAAGGGGGAGTAAAAATGGTAGTCAAACGTTTCGCTCACGAATTTGGCTTCAAAATATTTTTCCTTTATCGCGGGATCAATCATCTCGAAATGATGTTCTGGGTAAAAAATTCTTTGGCTACTAGATAGTCACGAGCGTCAATCGATTTGAAAATGTGTTGAAAAGTGACCTTCTGTAACCGTCTCAAAAATAACTATTGAACGACAAGGAATTTTTTGACACGACCTGAATGTTTTAGAAAGTACACATTCTGAGCTTGAATTTAAACATGAATTTTCTATCTTTCCAATGGAAATCAATAGAGTTATTTCCGTTTCAATATGTATCAACATGTTACCTGAACTACGAATTCCAATTATGTGTCAATAGGAGGGCGTAAAAATGGAAGTCAAACGTTTCGCTCACGAATTTTGCTAGGAAATTTTTCGTATATCGTGGGATCAATCATCTCGAAATGATGTTTTGGGTAAAAAATACTTCGGTTGCAAGACATTGACGAGTGTCAATTGATTTGAAAATATGTTGAAATGTGACCTTCGGTAACCGTCTCGAAGATAACTTTTGAACGGTACGGAATTTTTAGACGCTACCTGAATGTTTTAGAAAGTGCACATTCTGAGCTTGAATTTAAACACAAATTTAGTATTTTTTCAATTGAAATCAAGAGATTTATTGTCGTTTGAATTTGTCTCACTGTGTTACACGAAATACGAATTCCAATTATGTGTCAATAGGAGGGCGTAAAAATGGAAGTCAAACGTTTCGCTCACGAATTTTGCCTGGAAATTTTTCATATATCGTGGGATCAATCATCTCGAAATGATGTTTTGGGTAAAAAATACTTCGGTTGCAAGACATTGACGAGCGTCAATTGATTTGAAAATATGTTGAAATGTGACCTTCGGTAACCGTCTCGAAGATAACTTTTGAACGGTACGGAATTTTTAGACGCTACCTGAATGTTTTAGAAAGTGCACATTCTGAGCTTAAATTTGAATATGAATTTTGTATTTTTTCAATAGAAATGAAGAGACTTATTGTCGTTTGAATATGTCTAGCCGTGTTACCCGAAATACGGATTCCTATTATGTGCCGAAAGGAGGGAGTAAAAATGGAAGTCAAACGATTCGCTCATGAATTTGGCTTGGAAATATTTTTCATATATCATGGGATCAATCATCTTGAAATGATGTTTTGGGTAAAAAATACTTTGGCTACTAGTTATTCACGAGCGTTAATCGATTTGAAAACGTGTTGAAAAGTGCCTTACGTAATCGTCTCAAAGATAACTTTTGAACGGTAAGGAATTTTTAGACGTGGCCTGAATGTTTTAGAAAGTACACATTCTGAGCTTGAATTTGAACATGAATTTTGTATCTTTTCAATGGAAATCAACAGAGTTATTTCTGTTTCAATATGTCTCACTGTGTTACCTGAAATACGGATTCCAATTATACGCCGATAGGGGGTAGTAAAAATGGAAGTCAAACGCTTTGCTCACGAATTTGGCTTGGAAATATTTTTCCTATAGCACGGGATCAATCATCTCGAAATGATATTTTGGGTAAATAATACTTTGGTTGGTAGACATTCAGGAGCGTCAATCGATTTGAAAATGTATTGAAAAGTGACACTCGGTAACAGTCTAGAAGATTACTTTTGAACAGTAAGGAATTTTTAGACACGGCCTGAATATTTTAGAAATTACACATTCTGAGCTTGAATTTGAACATGAATTATCTATCTTTTCAATGGAAACCAATAGAGTTATTGCCGTTTCAATATGTCTCAACATGTTACCTGAAATATGGATATCAATTATATGCGGATAGAGGAGAGTAAAAGTGGAAGTCTTAATTTTCGCTCACAAATTTGGCTTGGAAGTATTTCTCCTATACCGTAGGATTAATCATCTCGAAGTGAAATTTTCTAAAACAAATAATTTGGCTGCTAGTTATTCAGGAGCATTAATCGATTTGTAAATGTGTTGAAAATTGACCTTCGGTATCGGTCTCGAAGATAACTTTTGAACGGTAAGGAATTTTGAGACGCGGCCCTGATGTTTTAGAAAGTACACATTCTAAGCTTCAATTTGAACACAAATTTTTTTATTTTTTCAATGGAAAACAAGAGAGTTATTGTCGTTTGAATATATCTCACCGTGTTACCCGAAACACTAATTCCAATTATGTGTCAATAGGAGTGTGTAAAAATGTAAGTCGAACGTTTTGCTCACGAGTTTGGCTTCGAAATGTTTTTCATATATCGTGGAATCAATTATCTCGAAATGATGTTTTGGGTAAGAAATACTTTGGCTGCTAGACATTCACGAGTGTCAATCGATTTGAAAATGTATTGAAAAGTGAACTTCGGTAACCATCTTGAAGATAACTTTTGAACGGTAAGAATTTTTAGACGCGGCCTGAATGTTTTAGAAAGCACACGTTCTGAGCTCGAATTTGAACACAAATTTTGCATTTTTTAAATGGAAATCAAGAGAGTTATTGTCACTTGAATGTGTCTCACCGTGTTACCCGAAATACGGATTCCAATTTTGTGCCAAAAGGAGGGAGTAAAAATGGAAGTCAAACGTTTCGCTCACGAATTTGGCTTAGAAACATTTTTCATATATCGCGGGATCAATCATCTAGAAATGAATTTTTGGACAAAAAAAAACTTTGGCTGCTAGTTATTCACGAGCGTAAATCGATTTGAAAATGTGTTGAAAAGTGACCTTCGGTAACTATCTCAAATATAACTTTTGAACGGTAAGGAATTTTTAGACGTGACCAAAATGCTTTAGAAAGTACACATTCTGAGCTTGAATTTGAAAACAAATTTTGTATCTTTGCAATGGAAATCAATAGAGTAATTGCCGTTTCAATATGTCTCACCGTGTTACCTGAAATACGGATTCCAATTATATGCCGATAGAGGGGAGTAAAAATGGAAGTTAGATGCTTTACTCACGAATTTGGCTTGGAAATATTTTTCCTATGGCACGGGATCAATCATCTCGAAATGATATTTTGGGTAAAAAATACTTTGGTTGCTAGACATTCAGGAGCGTCAATCGATTTGAAATTGTGTTGAAAAGTGACCTTCGGTAACCGTCTCGAAGATAACTTTTGAACGGTAAGTAATTTTTAGATGCGGCCTTGATGTTTTAAAGAGTACACATTCTGAGCTTGAATTTGAACACGAATTTTCTACCTTTTCAATGGAAATCAATAGAGTTATTGCCATTTCAATATGTCTCAACGTGTTACCTGAACTACGGATTCCAATAATGTGTCAACAGGATGATGTAAAAATGGATGTCAAACGTTTTGCTCACGAATTTGGCTTGGAAATATTTTTCCTATACCATGGGATCAATCATCTCGAAGTGATGTTTTGGGTAAAAAATGCTTTGGTTGCTAGATATTGACGAGCGTTAATTGATTTGAAAATGTGTTGAAAAGTAACCTTCGGTAACCGTCTTGATGATAACTTTTCAACGGTAAGGAATTTTTAGACGCGGCCTGAATGTTTTAGAAAGTACACATTCTGAGCTTGAATTTGAATTTGTCTCACCATGTTACCCGATATACGGATTCGAATTATGTGCCGAAAGGAGGGAGTAAAAATGGAAGTCAAACAATTTGCTCACAAATTTGGCTTGGAAATATTTTACATATATCATAGGATCAATCATCTTGAAATGAAGTTTCGGGTAAAAAATACTTTGGCTGCTAGTTATTACGAGCGTTAATCGATTTAAAAATATGTTGAAAAGTGCCTTCGGTAACCATCTCAAAGATAACTTTTGAACGGCAAGGAATTTTTAGACGTGGCCAGAATGTTTTAGAAAGTACACATTCTGAGCTTGAATTTGAACATGAATTTTGTATCTTTTCAATGGAAATCAATAGAGTTATTGCCGTTTCAATATGTCTCACCGTGTTACCTTAAATACGGATTCCAATTATATGCCGATAGAGGGGAGTAAAAGTGGAAGTCAAACACTTTGCTCATGAATTTGGCTTGGAAATATTTTTCCTATAGCACGGGATCAATCATCTCGAAATGGTGTTTTGGGTAAAAAATACTTTGGTTGCTAGACATTCAAGAGCGTCAATCGATTTGAAAACGTGTTGAAAAGTGACCTTCGGTAACTGTCTCAAAGATAACTTTTGAACCCTAAGGAATTTTTAGACGCGGCCTGAATGTTTTAGAAAATACACATTCTGAGCTTGAATTTGAATAGGAATTTTCTATCTTTTCAATGGAAATCAATAGAGTTATTGCCGTTTCAATATTTCTCAATGTGTTACCTGAAATATGGATACCAATTATATTTGGATAGAGGAGAGTAAAAGTGGAAGTCATAGTTTTCGCTCACGAATTTGACTTGGAAGTATTTCTCATATACCGTAGGATCAATCATCTCGAAGTGAAATTTTCAGAAAGAAATAATTTGGCTGCTAGTTATTCACGAGTGTTAATCGTTTTGAAAATGTGTTGAAAACTGACCTTCGGTAACCGTCTCGAAGATAACTTTTGAACGATAAGGAATTTTTAGACGCAGCCTTGATGTCTTAATAAGTACACATTCTAAGCTTCAATTGGAACACAAATTTTTTATTTTTTAAATGGAAATCAAGAGAGTTATTGTCGTTTGAATATGTCTCACCGTGTTACCCGAAACATTGATTCCAATTATTTGTCAATAGGAGGGAGTAAAAATGAAAGTCAAACGTTTTGCTCATGAGTTTGGCAAGGAAATATTTTTCATATATCGTGGGATCAATCATCTCGAAATGATGTTTTGGGTAAGAAATACTTTGGCTGCAAGACATTTACGGGTGTCAATCGGTTTCAAAATGTATTGAAAAGTGACACCCGGTAACTGTCACGAAGATAACTTTTGAACGGTAAGGAATTTTTAGATGTGGCCTGAATGTTCTAGAAAGTACAAATTCTGAGCTCGAATTTGAACACAAATTTTGCATTTTTTTTAAGGGAAATCAAGAGATTTATTGTCATTTGAATGTGCCTCACCGTGTTACCCGAAATACGGATTCCAATTATGTACCAAAAGGAGGGTGTAAAAATGGAAGTCAAACGTTTCGCTCGCGAATTTGGCTTGGAAACATTTTTCATATATCGCAGGATCAATCATCTAGAAATGAATTTTTGGATAAAAAAAAAACTTTGGCTACTAGTTATTCACGAGCGTAAATCGATTTGAAAATATGTTGAAAAGTGACCTTCGGTAACTATCTCAAATATAACTTTTGAAAGGTAAGGAATTTTTAGACGTGACCAAAATGCTTTAGAAAGTACACATTCTAAGCTTGAATTTGAACAAAAATTTTGTATCTTTGCAATGGAAATCAATAGAGTTATTGTCATTTCAATATGTCTCACCGTGTTACCTGAAATACGGATTCCAATTATATGCCGATAGAGGGGAGTAAAAATGGAAGTCAGATGCTTTGCTCACGAATTTGGCTTGGAAATATTTTTCCTATGGCACGGGATCAATCATCTCGAAATGATATTTTGGGTAAAAAATACATTGGTTGCTAGACATTCAAGAGCGTCAATCGATTTGAAAATGTGTTGAAAAGTGACCTTCGGTAACCGTCTCGAAGATAACTTTTGAACGGTAAGTAATTTTTAGACGCGGCCTCGATGTTCTAAAAAGTACACATTCTGAGCTTGAATTTGAACACGAATTTTCTACCTTTTCAATGGAAATCAATAGAGTTATTGCCATTTCAATATGTCTCACCGTGTTACCTGAACTACGGATTCCAATAATGTGTCAACAGGAGGGCGTAAAAATGGAAGTCAAACGTTTCGCTCACGAATTTTGCCTGGAAATTTTTCATATATCGTGGGATCAATCATCTCGAAATGATGTTTTGGGTAAAAAATACTTCGGTTGCAAGACATTGACGAGCGTCAATTGATTTGAAAATATGTTGAAATGTGACCTTCGGTAACCGTCTCGAAGATAACTTTTGAACGGTACGGAATTTTTAGACGCTACCTGAATGTTTTAGAAAGTGCACATTCTGAGCTTAAATTTGAATATGAATTTTGTATTTTTTCAATAGAAATGAAGAGACTTATTGTCGTTTGAATATGTCTAGCCGTGTTACCCGAAATACGGATTCCTATTATGTGCCGAAAGGAGGGAGTAAAAATGGAAGTCAAACGATTCGCTCATGAATTTGGCTTGGAAATATTTTTCATATATCATGGGATCAATCATCTTGAAATGATGTTTTGGGTAAAAAATACTTTGGCTACTAGTTATTCACGAGCGTTAATCGATTTGAAAACGTGTTGAAAAGTGCCTTACGTAATCGTCTCAAAGATAACTTTTGAACGGTAAGGAATTTTTAGACGTGGCCTGAATGTTTTAGAAAGTACACATTCTGAGCTTGAATTTGAACATGAATTTTGTATCTTTTCAATGGAAATCAACAGAGTTATTTCTGTTTCAATATGTCTCACTGTGTTACCTGAAATACGGATTCCAATTATACGCCGATAGGGGGTAGTAAAAATGGAAGTCAAACGCTTTGCTCACGAATTTGGCTTGGAAATATTTTTCCTATAGCACGGGATCAATCATCTCGAAATGATATTTTGGGTAAATAATACTTTGGTTGGTAGACATTCAGGAGCGTCAATCGATTTGAAAATGTATTGAAAAGTGACACTCGGTAACAGTCTAGAAGATTACTTTTGAACAGTAAGGAATTTTTAGACACGGCCTGAATATTTTAGAAATTACACATTCTGAGCTTGAATTTGAACATGAATTATCTATCTTTTCAATGGAAACCAATAGAGTTATTGCCGTTTCAATATGTCTCAACATGTTACCTGAAATATGGATATCAATTATATGCGGATAGAGGAGAGTAAAAGTGGAAGTCTTAATTTTCGCTCACAAATTTGGCTTGGAAGTATTTCTCCTATACCGTAGGATTAATCATCTCGAAGTGAAATTTTCTAAAACAAATAATTTGGCTGCTAGTTATTCAGGAGCATTAATCGATTTGTAAATGTGTTGAAAATTGACCTTCGGTATCGGTCTCGAAGATAACTTTTGAACGGTAAGGAATTTTGAGACGCGGCCCTGATGTTTTAGAAAGTACACATTCTAAGCTTCAATTTGAACACAAATTTTTTTATTTTTTCAATGGAAAACAAGAGAGTTATTGTCGTTTGAATATATCTCACCGTGTTACCCGAAACACTAATTCCAATTATGTGTCAATAGGAGTGTGTAAAAATGTAAGTCGAACGTTTTGCTCACGAGTTTGGCTTCGAAATGTTTTTCATATATCGTGGAATCAATTATCTCGAAATGATGTTTTGGGTAAGAAATACTTTAGCTGCTAGACATTCACGAGTGTCAATCGATTTGAAAATGTATTGAAAAGTGAACTTCGGTAACCATCTTGAAGATAACTTTTGAACGGTAAGAATTTTTAGACGCGGCCTGAATGTTTTAGAAAGCACACGTTCTGAGCTCGAATTTGAACACAAATTTTGCATTTTTTAAATGGAAATCAAGAGAGTTATTGTCACTTGAATGTGTCTCACCGTGTTACCCGAAATACGGATTCCAATTTTGTGCCAAAAGGAGGGAGTAAAAATGGAAGTCAAACGTTTCGCTCACGAATTTGGCTTAGAAACATTTTTCATATATCGCGGGATCAATCATCTAGAAATGAATTTTTGGACAAAAAAAAACTTTGGCTGCTAGTTATTCACGAGCGTAAATCGATTTGAAAATGTGTTGAAAAGTGACCTTCGGTAACTATCTCAAATATAACTTTTGAACGGTAAGGAATTTTTAGACGTGACCAAAATGCTTTAGAAAGTACACATTCTGAGCTTGAATTTGAAAACAAATTTTGTATCTTTGCAATGGAAATCAATAGAGTAATTGCCGTTTCAATATGTCTCACCGTGTTACCTGAAATACGGATTCCAATTATATGCCGATAGAGGGGAGTAAAAATGGAAGTTAGATGCTTTACTCACGAATTTGGCTTGGAAATATTTTTCCTATGGCACGGGATCAATCATCTCGAAATGATATTTTGGGTAAAAAATACTTTGGTTGCTAGACATTCAGGAGCGTCAATCGATTTGAAATTGTGTTGAAAAGTGACCTTCGGTAACCGTCTCGAAGATAACTTTTGAACGGTAAGTAATTTTTAGATGCGGCCTTGATGTTTTAAAGAGTACACATTCTGAGCTTGAATTTGAACACGAATTTTCTACCTTTTCAATGGAAATCAATAGAGTTATTGCCATTTCAATATGTCTCAACGTGTTACCTGAACTACGGATTCCAATAATGTGTCAACAGGATGATGTAAAAATGGATGTCAAACGTTTTGCTCACGAATTTGGCTTGGAAATATTTTTCCTATACCATGGGATCAATCATCTCGAAGTGATGTTTTGGGTAAAAAATGCTTTGGTTGCTAGATATTGACGAGCGTTAATTGATTTGAAAATGTGTTGAAAAGTAACCTTCGGTAACCGTCTTGATGATAACTTTTCAACGGTAAGGAATTTTTAGACGCGGCCTGAATGTTTTAGAAAGTACACATTCTGAGCTTGAATTTGAATTTGTCTCACCATGTTACCCGATATACGGATTCGAATTATGTGCCGAAAGGAGGGAGTAAAAATGGAAGTCAAACAATTTGCTCACAAATTTGGCTTGGAAATATTTTACATATATCATAGGATCAATCATCTTGAAATGAAGTTTCGGGTAAAAAATACTTTGGCTGCTAGTTATTACGAGCGTTAATCGATTTAAAAATATGTTGAAAAGTGCCTTCGGTAACCATCTCAAAGATAACTTTTGAACGGCAAGGAATTTTTAGACGTGGCCAGAATGTTTTAGAAAGTACACATTCTGAGCTTGAATTTGAACATGAATTTTGTATCTTTTCAATGGAAATCAATAGAGTTATTGCCGTTTCAATATGTCTCACCGTGTTACCTTAAATACGGATTCCAATTATATGCCGATAGAGGGGAGTAAAAGTGGAAGTCAAACACTTTGCTCATGAATTTGGCTTGGAAATATTTTTCCTATAGCACGGGATCAATCATCTCGAAATGGTGTTTTGGGTAAAAAATACTTTGGTTGCTAGACATTCAAGAGCGTCAATCGATTTGAAAACGTGTTGAAAAGTGACCTTCGGTAACTGTCTCAAAGATAACTTTTGAACCCTAAGGAATTTTTAGACGCGGCCTGAATGTTTTAGAAAATACACATTCTGAGCTTGAATTTGAATAGGAATTTTCTATCTTTTCAATGGAAATCAATAGAGTTATTGCCGTTTCAATATTTCTCAATGTGTTACCTGAAATATGGATACCAATTATATTTGGATAGAGGAGAGTAAAAGTGGAAGTCATAGTTTTCGCTCACGAATTTGACTTGGAAGTATTTCTCATATACCGTAGGATCAATCATCTCGAAGTGAAATTTTCAGAAAGAAATAATTTGGCTGCTAGTTATTCACGAGTGTTAATCGTTTTGAAAATGTGTTGAAAACTGACCTTCGGTAACCGTCTCGAAGATAACTTTTGAACGATAAGGAATTTTTAGACGCAGCCTTGATGTCTTAATAAGTACACATTCTAAGCTTCAATTGGAACACAAATTTTTTATTTTTTAAATGGAAATCAAGAGAGTTATTGTCGTTTGAATATGTCTCACCGTGTTACCCGAAACATTGATTCCAATTATTTGTCAATAGGAGGGAGTAAAAATGAAAGTCAAACGTTTTGCTCATGAGTTTGGCAAGGAAATATTTTTCATATATCGTGGGATCAATCATCTCGAAATGATGTTTTGGGTAAGAAATACTTTGGCTGCAAGACATTTACGGGTGTCAATCGGTTTCAAAATGTATTGAAAAGTGACACCCGGTAACTGTCACGAAGATAACTTTTGAACGGTAAGGAATTTTTAGATGTGGCCTGAATGTTCTAGAAAGTACAAATTCTGAGCTCGAATTTGAACACAAATTTTGCATTTTTTTTAAGGGAAATCAAGAGATTTATTGTCATTTGAATGTGCCTCACCGTGTTACCCGAAATACGGATTCCAATTATGTACCAAAAGGAGGGTGTAAAAATGGAAGTCAAACGTTTCGCTCGCGAATTTGGCTTGGAAACATTTTTCATATATCGCAGGATCAATCATCTAGAAATGAATTTTTGGATAAAAAAAAAACTTTGGCTACTAGTTATTCACGAGCGTAAATCGATTTGAAAATATGTTGAAAAGTGACCTTCGGTAACTATCTCAAATATAACTTTTGAAAGGTAAGGAATTTTTAGACGTGACCAAAATGCTTTAGAAAGTACACATTCTAAGCTTGAATTTGAACAAAAATTTTGTATCTTTGCAATGGAAATCAATAGAGTTATTGTCGTTTCAATATGTCTCACCGTGTTACCTGAAATACGGATTCCAATTATATGCCGATAGAGGGGAGTAAAAATGGAAGTCAGATGCTTTGCTCACGAATTTGGCTTGGAAATATTTTTCCTATGGCACGGGATCAATCATCTCGAAATGATATTTTGGGTAAAAAATACATTGGTTGCTAGACATTCAAGAGCGTCAATCGATTTGAAAATGTGTTGAAAAGTGACCTTCGGTAACCGTCTCGAAGATAACTTTTGAACGGTAAGTAATTTTTAGACGCGGCCTCGATGTTCTAAAAAGTACACATTCTGAGCTTGAATTTGAACACGAATTTTCTACCTTTTCAATGGAAATCAATAGAGTTATTGCCATTTCAATATGTCTCACCGTGTTACCTGAACTACGGATTCCAATAATGTGTCAACAGGATGATGTAAAAATGGATGTCAAACGTTTCGCTCACGAATTTGGCTTCGAAATATTTTTCCTATACAATGGGATCAATCATCTTGAAGTGATGTTTTGGGTAAAAAATACTTTGGTTGCTAGACATTGATGAGCGTTAATTGATTTGAAAATGTGTTGAAAAGTAACCTTCGGTAACCGTCTTGATGATAACTTTTCAACGGTAAGGAATTTTTAGACACGGCCTGAATGTTTTAGAAAGTACACATTCTGAGCTTGAATTTGAATATAAATTTTGTATTTTTTCAATAAAAATCAAGAGACTTATTGTCGTTTGAATATGTCTCGCCATGTTACCCGATATATGGATTCCAATTATGTGCCGAAAGGAGGGAGTAAAAATCGAAGTCAAACAATTTGCTCACAAATTTGGCTTGAAAGTATTTTTCATATATCATAGGATCAATCATCTTGAAATGAAGTTTCAGGTAAAAAATACTTTGGCTGCTAGTTATTCACGAGCGTTAATCGATTTGAAAATGTGTTGAAAAGTGCCTTCGGTAACCATCTCAAAGATAACTTTTGAACGGCAAGGAATTTTTAGACGTGGCCAGAATGTTTTAGAAAGTACACATTCTGAGCTTGAATTTGAACACGAATTTTGTATCTTTTCAATGGAAATCAATAGAGTTATTGCCGTTTCAATATGTCTCACCGTGTTACCTGAAATACGGATTCCAATTATATGCCGATAGAGGGGAGTAAAAATGGAAGTCAAACACTTTGCTCACGAATTTGGCTTGGAAATATTTTTCATATAGCACAGGATCAATCATCTCGAAATGATGTTTTGGGTAAAAAATACTTTGGTTGCTAGACATTCAGGAGCGTCAATCGATTTGAAAATGTGTTGAAAAGTGACCTTCGGTAACTGTCTCAAAGATAACTTTTGAACCCTAAGGAATTTTTAGACGCGGCCTAAATGTTTTAGAAAATACACATTTTGAGCTTGAATTTGAATAGGAATTTTCTATCTCTTCAATGGAAATCAATAGAGTTATTGCCGTTTCAATATTTCTCAACGTGTTACCTGAAATATGGATACCAATTATATACGGATAGAGGAGAGTAAAAGTGGAAGTCATAGTTTTCGCTCACGAATTTGGCTTGGAAGTATTTCTCCTATACCGCAGGATCAATCATCTCGAAGTGAAATTTTCAGAAAAAAATAATTCGGCTGCTAGTTATTCACAGCATTAATCGTTTTGAAAATGTGTTGAAAACTGACCTTCGGTAACCGTCTCGAAGATAACTTTTGAACGGAAAGGAATTTTTAGATGCAGCCTTGATGTCTTAATAAGTACACATTCTAAACTTCAATTGGAATACAATTTTTTTTTTTTAAATGGAAATCAAGAGAGTTATTGTCGTTTGAATATGTCTCACCGTGTTACCCGAAACACGGATTCCAATTATGTGTCAATAGGAGGGAGTAAAAATGGAAGTCAAACTTTTTGCTCATGAGTTTCGCTAGGAAATATTTTTCATATATCATGGGATCAATCATCTCGAAATGATGTTTTGCGTAAGAAATAGTTTGGCTGCAAGACATTCACGGGTGTTAATCGATTTCAAAATGTATTGAAAAGTGACACTTGGTAACTGTCATGAAGATAACTTTTGAACGGTAAGGAATTTTTAGATGCAACCTGAATGTTCTAGAAAGTACAAATTCTGAGCTCGAATTTGAACACAAATTTTGCATTTTTTTAAGGGAAATCAAGAGATTTATTGTCGTTTGAATGTGCCTCACCGTGTTACCCGAAATACGGATTCCAATTATGTGCTAAAAGGAGGGTGTAAAAATGGAAGTCAAACGTTTTGCTCACGAATTTGGCTTGTAAACATTTTTCATATATCGCAGGATCAATCATCTTGAAATGAAGTTTCCGGTAAAAAATACTTTCGCTGCTAGTTATTCACGAGCGTCAATCGATTTGAAAATGTGTTGAAAAGTGCCTTCGGTAACCATCTCAAAGATAACTTTTGAACGGTAAGGAATTTTTAGACGTGGCCAAATGTTTTAGAAAGTACACATTCTAAGCTTCAATTTGAACACAAATTTTGTATTTTTTAAATGGAAATCAAGAGAGTTATTGTCGTTTGAATATGTCTCACTGTGTTACCCAAAACACGGATTCCAATTATGTGTCAATAGGAGGGAGTAAAAATGGAAGTCAAACGTTTTGCTCATGAGTTTGGCTAGGAAATATTTTTCATATATCGTGGGATCAATCATCTCGAAATGTTGTTTTGGGTAAGAAATACTTAGCTGCAAGACATTCACCGGTGTCAATCTATTCGAAAATGTATTGAAAAGTGACACTCGGTAACTGTCATGAAGATAACTTTTGAACGGCAAGGAATTTTTAGATGCGGCCTGATTGTTGAAGAAATTACACATTCTGAGCTCGAATTTGAACACAAATTCTGCTTTTTTTAAATGGAAAACGAGAGAGTTATTGTGGTTTGAATGTGTCTCACTGTGTTATCCGAAATACGGATTCCAATTATGTGCCAAAAAGAGGGAGTAAAAATGGAAGTCAAATGTTTCGCTCACGAATTTGGCTTGGAAACTTTTTTCATATATCGCGGGATCAATCATCTAGAAATGAATTTTTGGAAGAAAAATACTTTTGCAGCTAGTTATTCACGGGCGTAAATTGATTTGAAAATGTGTTGAAAAGTGACCTTCGGTAACTATCTCAAATATAACTTTTGAACGGTAAGGAATTTTTAGACATGGCCTGAATGTTTTAGAAAGTACACATTCTAAGCTTGAATTTGAACATGAATTTTGTATCTTTTCAATGGAAATCAATAGAGTTATTGCGGTTTCAATATGTCTCACCATGTTACCTGACATACGGATTCCAAATATATGCCAATAGAGGGGAGTAAAAATGGAAGTCAAACGCTTTGCTCACGAATTTGGCTTGGAAATATTTTTCCTATAGCACGGGATCAATCATCTCGAAATGATATTTTGGGTAAAGAATACTTTGGTTGCTAGACATTCAGGAGCGTCAATCGATTTGAAAATGTGTTGAAAAGTGACCTTCGGTAACCGTCTCGAAGATAACTTTTGAACGGTAAGTAATTTTTAGACGCGGCCTTGATGTTTTAGAAAGTGCACATTCTGAGCTTGAATTTGAACACAAATTTTCTATCTTTTCAATGGAAATCATTAGAGTTCTTGCCGTTTCAATATGTCCCAACGTGTTACCTGAACTACGGATTCCAATTATGTGTCAATAAGAGGGTGTAAAAATGGAAGTCAAACGTTTCGCTCACGAATTTGGCTTGGAAATATGATTCCTATACCACGGGATCAATCATCTCGAAATGATGTTCTGGGTAAAAAATACTTTGGTTGCTAGACATTGACGAGCGTCAATTGATTTGAAAATGTGTTCAAAAGTGACCTTCGGTAACCGTCTCGACAATAACTTTTGAATGGTGTGGAATCTTTAGATGCCGCCTGAATGATTTAGAAAGTACACATTCTGAGCTTGAATTTGAATATAAATTTTGTATTTTTTCAGTAGAAATCAGGAGACTTATTGTCGTTTGAATAAGTCTCGCCATGTTACCCGAAATACGGATTCCAATTACGTACCGAAAGGAGGGAGTAAAAATGGAAGTCAAACGATTCGCTCACAAATTTGGCTAGGAAATATTTTTCATATATCGCAGGATCAATCTTCTTGAAATGATGTTTTGGGTAAAAAATACTTTGGCTTCTAGTTATTCACGAGCGTTAATCGATTTGAAAATGTGTTGAAAAGTGCCTTTGGTAACCATCTCAAAGATAACTTTTGAACGGTAAGGAATTTTTAGACGTTGCCTGAATGTTGTAGAAAGTACACATTCTGAGCTTGAATTTGAACACGAATTTTCTATCCTTTCAATGGAAATCAAAAGAGTTATTGTCGTTTCAATATGTCCCAACGTGTTACCTGAACTACGGATTTCAATTATGTGTCAATAAGAGGGTGTAAAAATGGAAGTCAAACGTTTCGCTCACGAATTTGGCTTGGAAATATGATTCCTATACCACGGGATCAATCATCTCGAAATGATGTTCTGGGTAAAAAATACTTTGGTTGCTAGACATTGACGAGCGTCAATTGATTTGAAAATGTGTTCAAAAGTGACCTTCGGTAACCGTCTCGACAATAACTTTTGAATGGTGTGGAATCTTTAGATGCCGCCTGAATGATTTAGAAAGTACACATTCTGAGCTTGAATTTGAATATAAATTTTGTATTTTTTCAGTAGAAATCAGGAGACTTATTGTCGTTTGAATAAGTCTCGCCATGTTACCCGAAATACGGATTCCAATTACGTACCGAAAGGAGGGAGTAAAAATGGAAGTCAAACGATTCGCTCACAAATTTGGCTAGGAAATATTTTTCATATATCGCAGGATCAATCTTCTTGAAATGATGTTTTGGGTAAAAAATACTTTGGCTTCTAGTTATTCACGAGCGTTAATCGATTTGAAAATGTGTTGAAAAGTGCCTTTGGTAACCATCTCAAAGATAACTTTTGAACGGTAAGGAATTTTTAGACGTGGCCTGAATGTTGTAGAAAGTACGCATTCTGAGCTTGAATTTGAACACGAATTTTCTATCCTTTCAATGGAAATCAAAAGAGTTATTGTCGTTTCAATATGTCCCAACGTGTTACCTAAACTACGGATTTCAATTATGTGTCAATAAGAGGGTGTAAAAATGGAAGTCAAACGTTTCGCTCACGAATTTGGCTTGGAAATATGATTCCTATACCACGGGATCAATCATCTCGAAATGATGTTCTGGGTAAAAAATACTTTGGTTGCTAGACATTGACGAGCGTCAATTGATTTGAAAATGTGTTCAAAAGTGACCTTCGGTAACCGTCTCGACAATAACTTTTGAATGGTGTGGAATCTTTAGATGCCGCCTGAATGATTTAGAAAGTACACATTCTGAGCTTGAATTTGAATATAAATTTTGTATTTTTTCAGTAGAAATCAAGAGACTTATTGTCGTTTGAATAAGTCTCGCCATGTTACCCGAAATACGGATTCCAATTACGTACTGAAATGAGGGAGTAAAAATGGAAGTCAAACGATTCGCTCACAAATTTGGCTAGGAAATATTTTTCACATATCGCAGGATCAATCTTCTTGAAATGATGTTTTGGGTAAAAAATACTTTGGCTTCTAGTTATTCACGACCGTTAATCGATTTGAAAATGTGTTGAAAATTGCCTTCGGTAACCATCTCAAAGATAACTTTTGAACGGTAAGGAATTTTTAGATATGGCCTAAATGTTTTAGAAATTACACATTTTGAGCTTGAATTTGAACACGAATTTTGTATCATTTCAATGGAAATCAATAAAGTTATTGCCGCTTCAATATGTCTCATCGTGTTACCTGAAATACAGATTCCAATTATATGCCGATAGAGGGGAATAAAAATGGAAGTCTAACACTTTGCTCACGAACTTGGCCTAGAAATATTTTTCCTATAGCACAGGAGCAATCATCTCGAAATGATGTTTTGGGTAAAAAATACTTTGGCTGCTAGTTATTCACGAGCGATAATCAATTTGAAAATGTGTTGAAAAGTGCCTTCAGTAACCCTCTCAAAGATAACTTTTGAACGGTAAGGAATTTTTAGACGTGGCCTGAATGTTTTAGAAAATACACAATCTGAGCTTGAATTTGAACATGAATTTTCTATCTTTTCAATGGAAATCAATAGAGTTATTGCCGTTTCAATATGTCTCAATGTGTTACCTGAAATATGGATACCAATTATATGCCGATAGAGGAGAGTAAAAGTGGAAGTCATAATTTTTCTCACGAATTTGGCTTGGAAGTATTTCTCCTATACCATAGGATCAATCATCTTGAAGTGAAATTTTCAGAAAAAAATACTTTGGCTGCTAGTTATTCACGAGCATTAAACGATTTGAAAATGTGTTGAAAACTGACCTTCGGTAAACGTCTCGAAGATAACTTTTGAACGGTAAGGAATTTTTAGACGCGGCTTGTATGTTTTCGAAAGTACATATTCTATGGTTCAATTTGAACACAAATTTTGTATTTTTTCAACGGAAATCAAGAGAGTTATTGTCGTTTGAATATGTCTCACCGTGTTACCCGAAACCCGGATTCCAGTTTTATGTCAATAGGAGGGAGCAAAAATGGAAGTCAAATGTTTTGCTCACGATTTTGGCTTGGAAATATTTTTCATATATCGTGGGATGAATCATCTCAAAATGATGTTTTGGGTAAAAAGTACTTTGGCTGCTAGACGTTCACGAGCGTCAATCGATTTGAAAATGTTTAGAAAAGTGACCTTCTATAACCGTCTCGTAGATAACTTTTGAACGGTAAGGAATTTTTAGATGTGGCCTGAATGTTCTAGAAAGTACAAATTCTGAGCTTGAATTTGAACACAAATTTTGCATTTTTTTAAGTTAAATCAAGAGATTTATTGTCGTTTGAATGTGCCTCACCGTGTTACCTGAAATACGGATTCCAATTATGTGCCAAAGGGAGGGTGTAAAAATGGAAGTCAAACACTTCGCTCATGAATTTGGCTTGGAAAAATTTTTCATATATCGTGGGATCAATCATCTAGAAATGAATTTTTGAATAAAAAACACTTTGGCTACTTGTTATTCACGAGCGTAAATCGATTTGAAAATGTGTTGAAAAGTCACCTTCGATAACTATCTCAAATATAACTTTTGAACGGTAAGGAATATTTAGACGTGGCCTAAATGTTTTAGAAAGTACACATTTTGAGCGTGAAATTGAACATGAATTTTGTACCTTTTCAATGGAAATCAATACAGTTATTGCCGTTTCAATATGTGTCAACGTGTTACCTGAAATATGGATTCCAATTATATGCCGATAGAGGAGAGTAAAAGAGGAAGTCATAATTTTTGCTCACGAATTTGGCTTGTAAGTATTTCTCCTATACCACAGGATTAATCATCTCAAAGTGAAATTTTCAGAAAAAAAATACTTTGGCTGCTCGTTATTCACAAGCGTTCATCGATTTGAAAATGTGTTGAAAGCTGACCTTCGGTAAACATCTCGAAGATAACTTTTGAACGGTAAGGAATTTTTAGACGCGGCTTGTATGTTTTCGAAAGTACACATTCCATGGTCCAATTTGAACACAAATTTTGTATTTTTTCAACGGAAATCAAGAGAGATATTGTCGTTTGAATATGTCTCACCGTGTTACCTAAAACCCGGATTCCAATTATGTGTAGCTAGGAGAGAGTAAAAATGGAAGTCAAATGTTTTGCTCACGATTTTGGCTTGGAAATATTTTTCATATATCGTGGGATGAATCATCTCAAAATGATGTTTTGGGTAAAAAGTACTTTGGCTGCTAGATGTTCACGAGCGTCAATCGATTTGAAAATGTTTAGAAAAGTGGCCTTCTATAACCATCTCACCGATAACTTTTGAACGGTAAGGAATTTTTAGATGCGGCCTGAATGTTCTAGAAAGTACAAATTCTGAGCTTGAATTTGAACACAAATTTTGCATTTTTTAAGGGAAATGAAGAGATTTATTGTCATTTGAATGTGCCTCACTGTGTTACCTGAAATACAGATTCCAATTATGTGCCAAAGGGAGGGTGTAAAAATGGAAGTCAAATGTTTCACTCATGAATTTGGCTTGGAAAAATTTTTCATATATCGTGGGATCAATCATCTAGAAATGAATTTTTGAATAAAAAACACTTTGGCTACTTGTTATTCACGAGCGTAAATCGATTTGAAAATGTGTTAAAAAGTCACCTTCGGTAACTATCTCAAATATAACTTTTGAACGGTAAGGAATATTTAGACGTGGCCTAAATGTTTTAGAAAGTACACATTTTGAGCATGAAATTGAACATGAATTTTGTACCTTTTCAATGGAAATCAATATAGTTATTGCCGTTTCAATATGTGTCAACGTGTTACCCGAAATATGGATTCCAGTTATATGCCGATAGAGGAGAGTAAAAGAGGAAGTCATAATTTTCGCTCACAAAATTGGCTTGTAAGTATTTCTCCTATACCACAGGATCAATCATCTCATAGTGAAATTTTCAGAAAAAAATACTTTGGCGGCTCGTTATTCACGAGCGTTCATCGATTTGAAAATGTGTTGAAAGCTGACCTTCGGTAAACGTCTCGAAGATAACTTTTGAACGGTAAGGAATTTTTAGACGCGGCTTGTATGTTTTCGAAAGTACACATTCTATGGTTCAATTTGAACACAAATTTTGTATTTTTTTCAACGAAAATCAAGAGAGTTATTGTCGTTTGAATATGTCTCACCGTGTTACCCAAAACCCGGATTCCAATTATGTGTAGCTAGGAGAGAGTAAAAATGGAAGTCAAATGTTTTGCTCACGATTTTGGCTTGGAAATATTTTTCATATATCATGGGATGAATTGTTGTGAAATTTTAAAATACTCGCAAGTGTACGAACCGTACCGAAGTATAGTTTGACAAGAACGAGGTCGAACCCACAGGGACTTGAATGAACGTAGGAAAATTAATTAAATCTTAACCAAATTAATCCTAATCTAGTTTAATAAAAATTGGTTGTTTTGAAATTAAATAAACTAAGCAAATAATAATATTAAGCAAATAGTTAAACTAAGCAAGGGATATAAAAGAATAAAAAGATGTAAACAATCAAGGGAAAGGAATTAAGGTTTTGGAATCCACCTTGTAAGTCATATCAGTATATATTTATGATCATTAATTTTTCCCAACTCACTACATGATAATCTAGAAATCAATCTTGTTATCATGGAAAATATCCTCATTAAAATCCTTATTTTAAAAATCAAAGGCATGTTCTTCTTCGCTTCTTAAGTATAAAACCAAATCATCAATTGTATCCGTAGCCAAACAAATCACAAGATATATCCAATTCTAAAAATCAAATCATAACTCGTATCCATTGACAGACAAATCACAAACGATATCCAATTCTATAATCAAGAATTAATAAACCAAGCATTCAATTAATTAAGACAAATCCTAAATCATGAGAAAAACATGATTGAACTCATATCTAGAATCCCATCTTAGTCAATTGATATGAAGCAAGAACAATTTAAATCATTAAAGAACAACTATTGTGGGAAAAATCAAATCACATAAATATTACTAATAATCCTTAACAAGGTTTCATCCTCAACCTTAATTATAAATTTAGCTACTTATGGTAATTGAAATAAAACAAAAGAATAAAATACTAAACATTAAACTAGACAAATAAAATAGAGAAGGAAATAGTCACAATGCTATCATGGAGAAAAGTTACAGAGAAGCCACATGCGGCACTGCCTCTTGCTCCAATTTTCTGTTTTGCATCACAACCCTAGCACTAGCCTACCTAAATTTTGCCCTAAAAATCCTTTAAATAGGTCAAGGAATCCTATTACAAGTTGAATTCCCGTTTGGAGAAAATTCCAGATTTTTAGGCTTCAATTAACCGACTATTTTGGCCCATTTAACGTCAGAATTCGGGCTCCTGGTAAACTACAAAGTTGTAGCCCTTTAAGTTAACTTTCCAGCCCAACTTGAATCATCTCGATTGGACATTTGAGCCGAAAGTTATACCGAAAATACTAACTGACATGCAGGCTGAAATCCTAATCCGAATTGGACTTGGATTTGGTGCAAATTTCCTTTGATTCCTTACTCCAATTGGACTTAAATTTAATATTCATGCCTGGCTGGATGTAAGTTGGCTTGATTCAATTGGCCTAGCCCCACTTTGCATGTAAAGCCCTTGTTACCTGCAACACAAAGATATTATATAATCAGTCACAAAATAACATAAAAGTAAGGCCAAATATGTAGATATGTGAGTACTTTATTGTATATATTTCATGCACATCATGAATCTTCTCAAAATGATGTTTTGGGTAAAAAGTACTTTGGCTGCTAGACATTCACGAGCGTCAATCGATTTGAAAATGTTTAGAAAAGTGACCTTCTATAACCGTCTCACCGATAACTTTTGAACGGTAAGGAATTTTTAGATGCGGCCTGAATGTTCTAGAAAGTACAAATTCTGAGCTTGAATTTGAACACAAATTTTGCATTTTTTTAAGGGAAATCAAGAGATTTATTGTCGTTTGAATGTGCCTCACCGTGTTACCTGAAATACGGATTCCAATTATGTGCCAAAGGGAGGGTGTAAAATGGAAGTCAAACGTTTCGCTCATGAATTTGGCTTGGAAAAATTTTTCATATATTGTGGGATCAATCATCTAGAAATGAATTTTTGAATAAAAAACACTTTGGCTACTGTTTATTCACGAGCGCAAGTCGATTTGAAAATGTGTTGAAAAGTCACCTTCGGTAACTATCTCAAATATAACTTTTGAACGGTAAGGAATATTTAGACGTGGCCTAAATGTTTTAGAAAGTACACATTTTGAGCGTGAAATTGAACATGAATTTTGTACCTTTTCAATGGAAATCAATACAGTTATTGCCGTTTCAATATGTGTCAACGTGTTACCTGAAATATGGATTCCAATTATATGCCGATAGAGGAGAGTAAAAGAGGAAGTCATAATTTTTGCTCACGAATTTGGCTTGTAAGTATTTCTCCTATACCACAGGATTAATCATCTCAAAGTGAAATTTTCAGAAAAAATATACTTTGGCTGCTCGTTATTCACAAGCGTTCATCGATTTGAAAATGTGTTGAAAGCTGACCTTCGGTAAACGTCTCGAAGATAACTTTTGAACGGTAAGGAATTTTTAGACGCGGCTTGTATGTTTTCGAAAGTACACATTCTATGGTCCAATTTGAACACAAATTTTGTATTTTTTCAACGGAAATCAAGAGAGTTATTGTCGTTTGAATATGTCTCACCGTGTTACCTAAAACCCGGATTCCAATTATGTGTAGCTAGGAGAGAGTAAAAATGGAAGTCAAATGTTTTGCTCACGATTTTGGCTTGGAAATATTTTTCATATATCTTGGGATGAATTATCTCAAAATGATGTTTTGGGTAAAAAGTACTTTGGCTGCTAGATGTTCACGAGCGTCAATCGATTTGAAAATGTTTAGAAAAGTGGCCTTCTATAACCATCTCACCGATAACTTTTGAACGGTAAGGAATTTTTAGATGCGGCCTGAATGTTCTAGAAAGTACAAATTCTGAGCTTGAATTTGAACACAAATTTTGCATTTTTTAAGGCAAATGAAGAGATTTATTGTCGTTTGAATGTGCCTCACTGTGTTACCTTAAATACAGATTCCAATTATGTGCCAAAGGGAGGGTGTAAAAATGGAAGTCAAATGTTTCACTCATGAATTTGGCTTGGAAAAATTTTTCATATATCGTGGGATCAATCATCTAGAAATGAATTTTTGAATAAAAAACACTTTGGCTACTTGTTATTCACGAGCGTAAATCGATTTGAAAATGTGTTAAAAAGTCACCTTCGGTAACTATCTCAAATATAACTTTTGAACGGTAAGGAATATTTAGACGTGGCCTAAATGTTTTAGAAAGTACACATTTTGAGCGTGAAATTGAACATGAATTTTGTACCTTTTCAATGGAAATCAATATAGTTATTGCCGTTTCAATATGTGTCAACGTGTTACCTGAAATATGGATTCCAGTTATATGCCGATAAAGGAGAGTAAAAGAGGAAGTCATAATTTTCGCTCACAAAATTGGCTTGTAAGTATTTCTCCTATACCACAGGATCAATCATCTCATAGTGAAATTTTCAGAAAAAAATACTTTGGCTGCTCGTTATTCACGAGCGTTCATCGATTTGAAAATGTGTTGAAAGCTGACCTTCGGTAAACGTCTCGAAGATAACTTTTGAACGGTAAGGAATTTTTAGACGCGGCTTGTATGTTTTCGAAAGTACACATTCTATGGTTCAATTTGAACACAAATTTTGTATTTTTTCAACGAAAATCAAGAGAGTTATTGTCGTTTGAATATGTCTCACCGTGGTACCCGAAACCCGGATTCCAATTATGTGTAGCTAGGAGAGAGTAAAAATGGAAGTCAAATGTTTTGCTCACGATTTTGGCTTGGAAATATTTTTCATATATCGTGGGATGAATCTTCTCAAAATGATGTTTTGGGTAAAAAGTACTTTGGCTGCTAGACATTCACGAGCATCAATCGATTTGAAAATGTTTAGAAAAGTGACCTTCTATAACCGTCTCACCGATAACTTTTGAACGGTAAGGAATTTTTAGATGCGGCCTGAATGTTTTAGAAAGTACAAATTCTGAGCTTGAATTTGAACACAAATTTTGCATTTTTTTAAGGGAAATCAAGAGATTTATTGTCGTTTGAATGTGCCTCACCGTGTTACCTGAAATACGGATTCCAATTATGTGCCAAAGGGAGGGTGTAAAAATGGAAGTCAAACGTTTCACTCATGAATTTGGCTTGGAAAAATTTTTCATATATTGTGGGATCAATCATCTAGAAATGAATTTTTGAATAAAAAACACTTTGGCTACTTGTTATTCACGAGCGTAAATCGATTTGAAAATGTGTTGAAAAGTCACCTTCGGTAACTATCTCAAATATAACTTTTGAACGGTAAGGAATATTTAGACGTGGCCTAAATGTTTTAGAAAGTACACATTTTGAGCGTGAAATTGAACATGAATTTTGTACCTTTTCAATGGAAATCAATACAGTTATTGCCGTTTCAATATGTGTCAATGTGTTACCTGAAATATGGATTCCAATTATATGCCGATAGAGGAGAGTAAAAGAGGAAGTCATAATTTTCGCTCACGAATTTGGCTTGTAAGTATTTCTCCTATACCACAGGATCAATCATCTCAAAGTGAAATTTTCAGAAAAAAATACTTTGGCTGCTCGTTATTCACGAGCGTTAATCGATTTAAAAATGTGTAGTGTTAGGTTCTAAAGATTTAGGATTTTATGTATTTATAACTCTAATGTGTAATGTTGGCAAACTATGATCAAAACAATATGTTTAGTCTTGTTTAGGCTTGCTCAAAGTATGTTTATTTGTAAAACTGGAATCGATTGATTGCAGATTTACTGTACTAAATCTGTAAGGCTCAATCGATCAAAAATTAGACTCAACCAATCGAACCACATACAGATTTATTTTTCTGCAGAGTTCCAGTTCAGCCCAAACTCTATTTAAAAGTCTTGGGGTTCAAGTAAAACACTCATATATATAAGGAAAACCCTAGAACGTTTTTGAGACTTTTGAAGAGAGAGATTAGAGTGCCTCTTGTGCCTCCTTTTATTTTTAGGGTTTTGTACTCAAACCTCTCTAAGTCTTTATTGCTCATATTGCTATTTTGTGTAAATCTCTTATGAGATCTTTGAGGAGCTTTCCTTTACACAAAGTTTAGGGTTTTCAAGGTGGAGATATTATCAAAACTTTGATGATCATTCAGTTGCAGATTCAAGAACCTAAAGATTATCAAGCGGGGGTGCTTGTACTTGATTGAAGAATTCAAGAAAGAAGGAGTCCGTGGATTCGGAGCTTGCACGTGGTCGTGTTAGTAAGTTCTACTGGTGGGTAGCATTAGGAAGTCGAGCAGGGAGCTTGTAGTCCTTCTGTATGAACTTCGATTCTTTCACATAGTGGATTCAGGTTTACCTTGAGGATAGCTAGGTCAAATCCTCCCCAGGTTTTTACCGTGTGGTTTCCTGGGTGATCATATCATTGTGTCTTTTATTATTCTGTTGCTTTATTATTTTTATATGATTATTTGATTGCTTTAACCTAGAATTGCATAATTTGACTAAGTAACAACTTGGCTAATTAATCTAGGCTAACCAATCTGGTTGTATTTTAAGGGGTCTAAATTTCCTTCAAGTGGTATCAGAGCGGGTAGCTCTTTTGTTTTAGATCTTTTGATCTAAGAGCTAATCCTTGACCCCTGTTGTCATGGATAATTTGAATTGTCTTTCTGATCATGTTTCTGCTCATGCTTCTACTGATTTTATTGATGCCTGTGATGATTTGAATAAAAAGGACAATATTGTTTCTGTTGATTTTTTTGATGCTTTTGAAACTCTTCGTAAGGAATTATCTAAATCTTTGAAAATTGCTAAGAAATTTAAAGAAGAGTTAAAATTGGCTAATCTTAAAAAAGAGGAATTGATTGTTAGATTAGATGAGTCTAATAAAAAGAATGAATTTTTGAGAAATCAAATTTCCTCTCAAGATGAGAAGATGAAAAGCTTGGAACAAGAGTTAGTTGAGTCTCAAACTAAACTTGAAAATTTGACTAATACCAAGCCTGCTATTGATAACAGAAGTGTTTCTGTTTCTCTTAAGCCTAAGACTGAGAAAGTTTATATCCCTCCTTTTAAGAGGAATAATAAAGAGAATGCTTATTTTGCTAGGTTCGACAAAGGTAAAATTTCTGATGTTGACGCTGAAATTTCTAAACCTATGTCTAAACCTACTGTTAGAGAGCATAATAAATCTGTTTTTGTGCCAAACTGTCACCTTTGTGGTGTTGTTGGTCATATTAGACCAAACTGTTCTTTGTTGAGGCAAAAACCAAAATCTGAGACTAGATTTGCTGTTAGGAATACTAATGTTCCTAAATTTGTTCCTATTTGTCACTTTTGTGGTGTTCATGGTCGCATTCGTCCTAATTGTCATAAATTGAAATTTAAACACTCTGTTTGTCAATCTAGGATATGTGATGATATTTCTCCTGCCATAAGTCCATATAAATTGTTTCATATTCTTTTGAAAAATTTGAGCTTGTTGGCTTGTGAAAGGAATTTGTAGGATTTCAGTCTTTCTCAGAAGATTGGTGTAATTCCTCAAATACACTTTGCTTCACATGGATTATCACTTACAAAGCCGAAGACTCGTGCTAGATGGGTGAGAAAAGATTCTCCAAGGTGAGTGTTGCTAACTTGTCCCTGATTTAATTCTTTCAATTATTTGTG
Source organism: Quercus cerris (assembly GCA_963669245.1). Taxonomy (NCBI): domain Eukaryota; kingdom Viridiplantae; phylum Streptophyta; class Magnoliopsida; order Fagales; family Fagaceae; genus Quercus; species Quercus cerris. The sequence goes on from OY770012.1 coordinate 8,292,897, forward strand.
GACATGTTTTGTTTTTGTTTTTGGTTGTGTTGTTTTTTAGGTTGTTTTTTATTTTTTAAAAAAAAAAATCCAAAAACATTGAAAATTTTCAAAAAGACAAAAATATTTTATTTTGTGTCTTGTTTTGTTGTTCTTGAGGATTACATGGGTTATGATATCTCTCTTTTGATTTAGAACATGCTTGACATTGTGGAGAAACTTGAATAGTTTGTGCTAAGCTATTTTTTATTATGTGTAAGTATGTACTAATTTGTACACGTACTTATGGGTTAATTAAGAAATTGATATTTCTTGTTTGTGTACCCTCTATAGCTTAGTTAAACATTGTCGTGCATTGCATTTGCATTGTTCATTTAGCATAATGTGTGCCTCTTGTTTTTGGTCATAAAATTTTTTTTAAACCAAAAAAGATTTTTTGTGTTTTGTATTTCATATCATGGATTTGAAATCAAGGTTGGCCACCTTATCTTTACATAACAAGTTTATGTACCTTGTTTAGCTCGGATGAGCTTAATTATTGCACTTTACTAGTTGAAACTTTGTAGTGCATGTTGTGTGGGAAAGATGTTTATGGTGTTTATCACTTTGTCTTAATCTTGAAGTCACATGTTATTTGACTGTCGGACTTGATCCTTTTGAGAAAGGCATAAATAACCATCTCACCACTGTTCACTAGCCAATCATGAACACCTTAGTACATATCATAAGATTCTGTACTCGAGAAAGTGTAGCACATGCACAAAAAGAACATAAGGTGATGCCTCGGCTTAATTGCTTAATGCTTAAAATTGGTGTTTACTATTAGGCTTGATGCCATCTCACATAAATAAAATTGGTGTGTATTATTAGGCTTGATGCCATCTCACATAATAATGAGGCAAAAATACAAGAAACTTACATGATTGCAAGCTTTTGTTCTAAGAGATGTGGGAGTTATAGGATGTAACTCTTTAGGTGATAGTCTCTTTTAAATTCTATGTGATGGATTGTGTAGACTTTGTGATTAATTGCTATTCACATATCACCTCACATGTATCTCAAGCTTTTGCTAGTTGCACACACTACACAAGTTACTCTTTGTTAAACTTGGTACATTTTATTGTGTGTGATCTTGTTGTGGCCATCCAAGATTAAAAGTTCCTTGATTTTAATGCAAAATGTGTATAATGTTTGCACTTTGAGGAAAAATTGATTGAAAATCTTGATTTTGGAATATCTGGGTTAAATTCAAGAGTTTTTGAAAAACTTTTCATCTCATACTCATGCATTTTTTTTTATAAAACAATGTGCTTTGAGGAGTTTCTGCATTAAAATGCTCTGTTTTTCAAAAATATGATTTTTTCAGACTTTCGATCGATCGAACCTGTTTTTCGATCAATCGAAATTGCGATTAAAATTTTAGGTTTGAGTCTGCCTAACTCGATTGATGTTCGATCGATACTCGATCGATCGAAATTGAAATATTTTCAGTTTCTATGTTTTTGACCAAAACCTTTTCATGCATCATTTGTGTTTAGGATTCACATGCATTGCATTGTTTTTGTATCCATCTTGCAGTTTTGCAGTCATATCTCTCATTGTTTTCACACATAGCATGCATACACTTTGCTAAATTGGGTACTCAACTTGATTTAAAAATTGATTAATTAGTTTTTGAGTTTTGTACATTCTAGTATATGCTTTTTCTTATGTGTGAACTGTAGAAAATGTTTTTCTTAAGAGATATGATAGATAATCAATGTGCAAATATTTTCTCTACTCATGCAACTGTTTATGGGTCACATAGTGCCATGTTTGCCTTTTATTGAAAGAGAGAATATTTTTTCTTCATGTGTATCCTTACCTTGTTTTTCACTTTGGTTTGTGTGTTTTTAACTTTGGTCCTGCTGGTGAGAATGTACCTGATCTTGTTGGTGATGCTGCTGCTGCTGCTGCTTTTCCCCCACCTCCTTTATTTTTCCCCAAAACTGTTTTTCTCAAAACTTGTTTTGTTTTTTCCTATTTTTGATAGGGGGAGAAAAGTTTTTTTAACCTATGTTGTTCATGGGGGGACTGTCTCTATTTTCTATAGAGTTGAATTGTTCTGTGTCCTCTTCTTTCTCTATTTTCTCTTATCCTTTGTTGCGTATGTTGACTGTTTACTCTTTGTATGAGTTGTCTTTGTCAATACGTGACAAAAAGGGGGAGAAATAGTTAATACAAGAATGTTATGTTTAGGGGGAGTTAACATTGTTTTTGATGTATCTAACTTAGGGGGAGAGTTAGTTTGCATATTTGTTGATTTACTGTTTTTTGTCACACATGCGTTTATGCGTTTGTTGAGTGTTTCAGGAAATATACAAGTTGATTCAATTGAGCTGTTGTCTATACTTGCAACTGATGGATAGTAGTTAGGTTGGATTTGTTATTATGAGCATTATTTTTGTAATGGGCTTTTACTTTGTAAACTTCGAGCTTTCAATTTGTGTTTTGTCACAGATTGCCAAAGGGGGAGTTTGTTAGGTTCTAAAGATTTAGGATTTCATGTATTTAGAACTCTAATGTGTAATGTTGGCAAACCATGATCAAAACAATATGTTTAGTCTTGTTTAGGCTTGCTCAAAGTATGTTTATTTGTAAAACTGGAATCGAGTGATTGCAGATTTATTGGACTAAATCTGTAAGGCTTGATCGATCGAAAATTAGACTCGATCGATCGAACCACGTATAGATTTATTTTTCTGCAGAGTTCCAGTTCAGCCCAAACTCTATTTAAACGTCTTGGGGTTTAAGTAAAACACTCATATATATAAGGAAAACCCTAGAACGTTTTTGGGACTTTTGAAGAGAGAGATTAGAGTTCTTCTTGTACCTCCTTTTGTTTTTAGGGATTTGTACCCAAACCTCTCTAAGTCTTTGTTGCTCATATTGCTGTTTTGTGTAAATCTCTTGTGAGATCTTTGAGGAGCTTTCCTTTACACAAAGCTTAGGATTTTCAAGATGGAGATATTATCAAAACCTTGATGATCATTCAGTTGCAGATTCAAGAACTTAAAGATTATCAAGCGGGGGTGCTTGTACTTGATTGAAGAATTCAAGAAAGAAGGAGTCCGTGGATTCGGAGCTTGCACTTGGTCGTGTCAGTAAGTTCTACTGATGGGTAGCATTAGGAAGTCGAGCGGGGAGCTTGTAGTCCTTCTGTATGAACTTCGATTCTTTTGCATAGTGGATTCAGGTTTACCTTGAGGATAGCTAGGTCAAATCCTCCCCAGGTTTTTACCATGTGGTTTCCTAGGTGATAATCTCATTGTGTCTTTTATTATTCCGCTGCTTTATTATTTTGATATGATTATTTGATTACTCTAACCTAGAATTGCATAATTTGACTAACTAACAACTTGGCTAATTAATCTAGGCTAACCAATCTGGTTGTGTTTTAAGGGGTCTAAATTTCCTTCAAGTGGTATCAGAGCAGGTAGCTCTTTTGTTTTAGATCTTTTGATCTAAGAGCTGATCCTTGACCCCCGTCGTCATGGATAATTTGAATTGTCTTTCTGATCATGTTTCTGCTCATGCTTCTGCTGATTTTATTGATGCCTGTGATGATTTGAATAAAAAGGACAATATTGTTTCTGTTGATTTTTTTGATGCTTTTGAAACTCTTTGTAAGGAATTATCTAAATCTTTGAAAATTGCTAAAAAATTTAAAGAAGAGTTAAAATTGGCTAATCTTGAAAAAGAGGAATTGATTGTTATATTAGATGAGTCTAATAAAAAGAATGAATTTTTGAGAAATCAAATTTCCTCTCAAGATGAGAAGATGAAAAGCTTGGAACAAGAGTTAGTTGAGTCTCAAACTAAACTTGAAAATTTGACTAGTACCAAGCCTGCTGTTGAACGGTAAGGAATTTTTAGACGCGGCCTTGATATTTTAGAAAGTACACATTCTAAGCTTCAATTTGAACATAGATTTTGTTTTTTTTCAATGGAAATGAAGAGAGTTATTGTCGTTTGAATATGTCTCACCGTGTTACCCTAAACACGGATTCCAATTTTGTGTCAATAGGAGGGAGTAAAAATGGAAGTCAAACGTTCTGCTCACGAGTTTGAAAAGTTTCCTTCTGTAACCGTCTCGCAGATAACTTTTGAACGGTAAGGAATTTTTAGATGCGGCCCGAATGTTTTAGAAAGTACACACTCTGAGCTTGAATTTGAACACAAATTTTGCATTTTTTCAATGGAAATCACGAGAGTTATTGTCGTTTGAATGTGTCTCACTGTGTTACCTGAAATACGGATTCCAATTATGTGCCAAAAGAGGGAGTAAAAATGGAGGTCAAACGTTTCGCTCACGAATTTGGCTTGGAAACATCTTTCATATATCGCGGGATCAATCATCTAGAAATGAATTTTGGGATAAAAAATACTTTGGCTGCTTGTTACTCAAGAGCGCAAATCAATTAGAATATGTGTTGAAAAGTGACCTTCGGTAACTATCTCAAATATAACTTTTGAATGGTAAGGAATATTTATACATAGCCTGAATGTTTTAGAAATACACATTCTGAGCTTGAATTTGTACATGAATTTTGAACCTTTCCAATGGAAATCAATAGAGTCATTACCGTTTCAATAAGTCTCAACGTGTTACCTGAAATATGGATTCCAATTATATGCTGAGAGAGGAGAGTAAAAGAGGAAGTCATAATTTTCGCTCACGAATTTGGCTTCTAAGTATTTCTCCTATACCATAGGATCAATCATCTCGAAGTGAAATTTTCAGAAAAAAATACTTTGGCTGCTAGTTATTCAAGAGCGTTAATCGATTTGAAAATGTGTTGAAAATTGACCTTTGGTAACCGTCTCGAAGATAACTTTTGAACGGTAAGGAATTTTTGGACGCGGCCTAGACGTTTTAGAAAGTACACATTCTAAGCTTCAATTTGAAAACAAATTTTGTATTTTTTCAATGGAAATCAAGAGAGTTATTGTCATTTGAATATGTCTGACCGTGTTACCCGGAACACAGATTCCAATTATATGTCAATAGGAGGGAGTAAAAATGGAAGCCAAACGTTATACTCAAGAGTTTGGCTTGGAAATATTTTTCATATATTGTGGGATGAATCATCTGAAATGATGTTTTGGGTAAAAAATACTTTGGCTGCTTGACATTCACGAGTGTCAATCGATTTGAAAATGTGTAGAAAAGTGACCTTCTGTAACCGTCTCGCAGATAACTTTTGAACGGTAAGGAATTTTTAGATGCGGCCTGAATGTTTTAGAAAGTACACATTTTCAGCTTGAATTTGAAAACAAATTTTGTATTTTTTCAATGGAAATCAAGAGAGTTATTGTGGTTTGAATCTGTCTCACCGAGTTACCCGAAATACGGATTCCAATTATGTGCCAAAAGGAGGGAGTAAAAATGGAAGTCGAACGTTTCGCACACGAATTTGGCTTGGAAACATTTTTCATATATTGCGGGATCAATCATCTAGAAATGAATTTTTGGATAAAAAATACTTTGGCTACTTGTTATTCACGAGCGTAAATCGATTTGAAAATGTGTTGAAAAGTGACCTTCGGTAACTATCTCAAATATAACTTTTGAACGGAAAGAAATATTTAGACGTGGACCGATTGTTTTAGAAAGTACACATTTTGAGCTTGAATTTGAACATGAATTTTGTACCTTTTCGATCGAAATCAATAGAGTTATTGCTGTTTCAATATGTCTCAACGTGTTACCTAAAATACAGATTCCAAATATATGTCGATAGAGGAGAGTAAAAGAGGAAGTCATAATTTTCGTTCACGAATTTGGCTTGTAAGTATTTCTCCTATACCACAGGATCAATCACCTGGAAGTGAAATTTTCAGAAAAAAATACTTTGGCTACTAGTTATTCATGAGCGTTAATCGATTTGAAAATGTGTTGAAAACTGACCTTCGGTAATCGTCTCGAAGAAAACATTTGAACGGTAAGGAATTTTTAGAAGCGGCCTTGACATTTTAGAAAGTACACATTCGAAGCTTCAATTTGAACACAAATTTTGTATTTTCTCAATGGAAATCAAGAGAGTTATTGTCGTTCGAATATGTCTCACCGTGTTACCCGAAACGCGGATTCCAATTTTGTGTCAATAGGAGGGAGAAAAATGGAAGTCAAACGTTTTCCTCATGAGTTTGAAATGTGACCTTCTATAACCGTCTCGCAGATAACTTCTCAATTGTAAGGAATTTTTAGATGCGGTCTAAATGTTTTAGAAAGTAGACATTCTGAGCTTGAATTTGAACATAAATTTTGCATTTTTTCAGTGGAAATCAAGAGAATTATTGTCGTTTGAATCTGTCTCACCGTGTTACCCGAAAAACGGATTCCAATTATGTGCCAAAAGGAGGGATTAAAACTGGAAGTCAAACGTTTCGCTCACGAATTTGGCTTGGAAACATCGTTCATATATCGCGGGATCAATCATCTAGAAATGAACTTTTGGATAAAAAATACTTCGGCTGCTTGTGATTCACGAGCGTAAATCGATTAGAAAATGTGTTGAAAAGTGACCTTCGGTAACTATCTCAAATATAACTTTTGAATGGTAAGGAATATTTAGATGTGGCCTAACTGTTTTAGAAAGTACACATTCTGAGCTCGAATTTGAACCCGAATTTTGTACCTTTCCAATGGAAATCAATAGAGTTATTGCCATTTCAATATGTCTCAACGTGTTACCTGAAATATGGATTCCAATTATATGCCGAGAGAGGAGAGTAAAAGAGGGAGTCATAATTTTCACTCATGAATTTGGCTTGTAAGTATTTCTCCTATACCATAGGATCAATCATCTTGAAGTGAAATTTTCAGGGAAAAAAAAAAATACTTTGGCAGCTAGTTATTCACGAGCGTTAATCGATTTGAAAATGTGTTGAAAACTGACCTTCGTAACCGTCTCGAAGAAAACTTTTGAACGGTAAGGAATTTTTAGACGCGGCCTGGATGTTTTAGAAAATACACATTCTAAGCTTCAATTTGAACACAAATTTTGTATTTTTTCAATGGAAATAAAGAGAGTTATTGTCGTTCGAATTTGTCTCACCGTGTTACTCAAAACACGGATTCCAATTATGTGTCAATAGGAGGGAGTAACAATGGAAGTCAAACGTTATGCTCAAGAGTTTGGCTTGGAAATATTTTTCATATATCGTGGGATGAATCATCTGAAATGATGTTTTGGGTAAAAAATACTTTGGCTGCTTGACATTCACGAGCGTCAATCGATTTGAAAATGTGTAGAAAATTGACCTTCTGTAACCGTCTCGCAGATAACTTTTGAACGGTAAGGAATTTTTAGATGCGGCCTGAACGTTTTAGAAAGTACACATTCGAAGCTTCAATTTGAACACAAATTTTGTATTTTTTCAATGGAAATCCAGAGAGTTATTGTCGTTTGAATATGTCTCACCGTGTTACCCGAAACACGGATTCCAATTATGTGTCAATAGGAGGGAGAAAAAATGGAAGTCAAACATTATGCTCAAGAGTTTGGCTTGGAAATATTTTTCATATATCGTGGGATGAATCATCTGAAATGATGTTTTGGATAAAAAATACTTTGGCTGCTTGACATTCACGAGCGTCAATCGATTTGAAAATGTGTAGAAAAGTGACCTTCTGTAACCGTCTCGCAGATAACTTTTGAACGGTAAGGAATTTTTAGATATGGCCTGAATGTTTTAGAAAGTACACATTCGAAGCTTCAATTTGAACACAAATTTTGTATTTTTTCAATGGAAATCCAGAGAGTTATTGTTGTTTGAATATGTCTGACCGTGTTACCCGAAACACGGATTCCAATTATGTGTCAATAGGAGGGAGTAAAAATGGAAGTCAAACATTATGCTCAAGAGTTTGGCTTGGAAATATTTTTCATATATCGTGGGATGAATCATCTGAAATGATGTTTTGGGTAAAAAATACTTTGGCTGCTTGACATTCACGAGCGTCAATCGATTTGAAAATGTGTAGAAAAGTGACCTTCTATAACTGTCTCGCAGATAACATTTGAACGGTAAGGAATTTTTAGATGCGGCCTGAATGTTTTAGAAAGTACGCATTTTGAGCTCGAATTTGAAATCAAATTTTGCATCTTTTTAATGGAAATCAAGAGAGTTATTGTCATTTGAATGTCTCTCACTGAGTTAGCCGAAATAGGGATTCAAATTATGTGCCAAAAGGAGGGAGTAAAAATGGAAGTCGAACGTTTCGTACACGAATTTGGCTTGGAAACATTTTTCTTATATTGCAAGATCAATCATCTAGAAATGAATTTTTGGATTAAAAATACCTTGGCTACTTGTTATTCACGTGCGTAAATCGAATTCAAAATGTGTTGAAAAGTGACCTTCGGTAACTATCTCAAATATAACTTTTGAACAGAAAAGAATATTTAGACGTGGCCTAAATGTTTTAGAAAGTACACATTTTGAGCTTGAATTTGAGCATTAATTCTGTACCTTTTCAATGGAAATCAATAGAGTTATTCTTGTTTCAATATGTCTCAACGTGTTACCTGAAATACAGATTCCAAATATATGTCGATAGAGGAGAGTAAAAGAGGAAGTCATAATATTTGCTCACGAATTTGGCATGTAAGTATTTCTCCTATACCACAGGATCAATCATCTGGAAGTGAAATTTTCAGAAAAAAATACTTTGGCTGCTAGTTATTCACGAGCGTTAATCGATTTGAAAATGTGTTGAAAACTGACCTTCGGTAACCGTCTCGAAGATAACATTTGAACGGTAATGAATTTTGAACGGTTTTAGACCCCTTAAAACACACAGATTGCGTAGCCTAGATTAATTAGCCAAGTTGTTACTTAGTCAAATTAAGCAATTCTAGGTTAAAACAATCAAACAATCATATCAAGAATAATAATGCAGCGGAAAATAAATAACACAAGATATGATCACCCAGGAAACCACACGGTAAAAACCTGGGGAGGATTTGACCCACCGATCCTCAAGGCTAACCTGAATTCACTATGAAAGAATTGAAGTTCGTACAAAAGGACTACAAGCTCCCCGCTCGACTTCCTAATGCTACCCACCAGTAGAACTTCCTGACACGACCACGCGCAGGCTCCGAATCCACGGACTACTTCTTTCTTGAATTCTTCAATCAGCTACAAGCTCCCCGCTTGCTTTTCTTTTAAGTTCCAATGGTTGCAACAATAATGATCTTCAAGATGTTGAAATAATCTTCACCATGAAAACCCTAAGTTTTGTGTAAAGGAAAGCTCCTCAAAGATCTCACAAGAGATTCACCCAAAACCGCAATGTATGAGCAACAATACAATATGGACAACCTTCAAAAACGTGGCTAGGGTTTTATTTATATACCTAGGGTAAAAACATAAAACCCTAAACGTTTAATGAAGTAGGGCTGAGTTGGAAATTCTGCAGAAAATTCAACCTGTGCGATTTTCGATCGATCGAGTCTATTCTTCGATCGATCGAGCCAGGCCGAGAGTCCCAAATACTTCTGCAGCCACTCGATTCCAACTTTACAATATTAAACCAACTTTGAGCAAGTCTAAAGAAGATACCATACAATGTTTTGATCATGGTTTGCCAACATTACAAATTAGAGTTCTAAATACATAAAATCCTAAGACCTTAGAACCTAACAAACTCCCCCTTTGGCAATCCGTGACAAAACCCTAATTAACAGCTCAAAGTTTTACAAATAAAAAGCCCTTTACAAAGATAATGCTCATAAAATCCAATTCAGCCTAACTACTATCCATAGTTGCAAGTGTAGACAGCAGCTTAGTTGAATCAACCTGTATAATCCTGAAATACTCAACAAACGCATAAACGCATGTGTGACAGTAAAGAGTAAAACAACAGGTATAACATTCTTGTAAGATCCACACAACAAAATAAAGACATATAAAAATGAACAAGTCATAAATATAAATCAATACGCAGTGAATCATAAAGCAACAAGAATCAATAAAAAATATCATGTATATCAATCAATGTTACTCCCCCTAACATGAATATCCCAAAAAAATGATATACAAAGTGAAGCACATAGATACAAGCTAAAACTCCACAAGCTCCTCTAAAACAAAAAAAATCTCCCCCTAACAACAAAAACTCTACTACAGGTCAAAACTCCACTCCCCCTTTTTGTGACGGAATGCCAAAGGGCAATCACAAGTCGCCATCAAAAGGAGGTGGTGAGGGTGAACGAAGATGCGCAAGATCAGCTCGGAGAGCACGCATCTCATCCAGCAAGTCCACCAAAATCTGACCATGAGCCTGCTGAACAGTCATGACAGTCTCCAAAGTACGACGAACATCAAAGTCGGCCGAAGGAGGCGGAGGAACATCAGCAGCAGCATCATCACCAACAGGAATAGGAATATCCTCACCAGCCATACCTGCAGAAGAAGAAGGAGGAGGAGGTGCACTACTAGAGGGCTCAGATCTAGGGTGTTTAGAACCAGCTCGAAGATGAGCGGCCCTCTGTCTAAGAAAAGATGCACCTATAGGTCCTATCACATGGACGGGCTCAGAGGCAGGAAAGTCATCAAGACCAAGAAAGAGAAGAATCCTATGAATGAAAATAGGATGAACTAGAGCATGAGCAGTCGATGAACTCCTATAAACTTCGTTCAAAGAACGAAGAAAAAGATGGGGAAAACTAATAGGAGCATCAGTAACAAGAGCGTATAGAAAAACACACCTCTCAAGAGGAATGGTGTGAACATGGGAAATAGGCCAGATCGAATGACAAGCTATCCGAAAGAACAGATAGTGCAACCCAGAAAGCTCAGCAGAAGTGATCCGAGGATCAGAACCCCACTGGACAGTAGTACCAGTGACGTATGACAAAACATCGCTAATCTCGGGAGACACAGCATAAGGATAGACAGGATGCTGGACCAATGGTACCCCAAGAGCATCAGCCACTACCCGAGGAGTAATGGTGTACTCTACGCCTCGTATCCAACACTTAACAAGAGTGTTGGAATCATAGACGCGGATAGAGATGTTCGAATAGAACTCTCTAATCAAGGCAGAAGGTGGAGGAGGATCAGAAATCTCCACCAAGGGTAACCAACCCCGACGCTCAAAATTTGCCCTAATGGCAGAATCAAGCTCATCTAAAAGCACAGAACGCTCAGCCCAAATCTTTCTCTTAACGGTCAGTTTCTCAAAAATCTCTTGGTTTTCCTCACGCGGAAACCTCTCACTATCAAAGGATGGAGGGGGTGAGGGAGAAGGTGAGGGAACACTCCTACGGGCTCTAGTTTTCCTAGGCATAGTGCTAAGGAAAGGACAGAGACACAAAGAGAAAAAACACAAAGAAACAAGAGAAAACAAAACCAAAGGCAGACTGCAAATTAGCACAATAAAAAATATAGAACAAAAATCTATATGATGCATGAACAATAACATGTTGTGATGCATGATCTAAATGCAGTGACAAATTAAGTTTAATTGAGAGTAATTGGACAAAATTGGCTTGAACAAAGAATTTCTATCAAAAAATCCCAAAATTTGAAAAACCACTTGAAAATTTTGTAACAAATTGATGAATTAAGCATTACAAAACACAGCACATAGATTATAATGCTTAATTACACCAACACAACAAGCCAATTTCATCAAATTCAATCCAATTCAACAAAATCCCCAATTCGGATCAAGAACAAACCCTAGAATTTTCAATTTTTCACAAAACACCAAATTGATCAAATTAACCACCAAGGATCATTAATATAATGTGTCCCCACAAAAACCCAATGATCAATTTCATAAACTAAGGTTTGAATCAACAGAAAATCCACAAAGAGTCTAGTCCGAAAATTACCCTTAAATGCATGGATTAATGCATGAAATAATGAAAATAAAATCAAAAGGAAGGGCAAAAGAGTCTTACCGGCTTGAGGAAGGAGAGATTTGGCAAAAAGAACGGAGGAAAACGACAAAATCTCAAAGGTGGAGCCTTGCCAACGCGGAGAGAGAAGGAAAAGTTTGAAAAAATTTTGAAAAGTGCCTTTGAAAAAGTCAGAACTGGACTTTTAAAAGCTTTTCCACGATATTCGATCGATCGAAAATTACATTCGATCGATCGAAAAGCACAGTCATTTTAAGACAAATGAAAGCACTTTTTCGATTGATCGAAAAACACATTCGATCGATCGAAAAGCACAGTCATTTTAAGACAAATGAGAGCACTTTTTCGATTGATCGAAAAATAGGTTGGATCGATCGAAATGGGCAAAGGCTCACTAAATTTTGGAAAAATCACAGTTTTTGAAAGACACAAGCCGAATTTTGAAAATAACTCCTCAAAGCATTAAATAGAAGAAACAAAATGCATGAGTATGAGATGGAATGCTTTTTCAAAAACCCAAAATTTTGAACCCAATATTTTTTAAACAAATTGCAATCAACCTCCCATTATATTTTCTCAAGCAACAAATATGTTGTGCATAAATCTCAAGATATTCTCAAACTTGGTTGGTCAGACCAAAAACACACACTAGCATGTACAGTGTTTAACTAAGAGTAACTTGTGTCGTGTGTGATACTAGGAAAAACTTGAGATACATGTGAGGTGATATGTGAATAGTAATCAATCACAAAGTCTACAAAATTCATCACATAGAATTTAAAAGAGACTATCACCTAAAGAGTTACATCCTATAACTCCCACATCTCCTAGAACAAAAGCTTGCAATCATGTAAGTTTCTTGTATTTTTGCCTCTTATTTGCATGAGATGGCATTCAGCCTAATAGTACACACCGGTTTGAATTAAGTGAAATGGCATCAAGCCTAATAGTACACACCAGTTTAAATTTATTTTGAGGCTACACCTTATGTTCTTTTTGTGCATGTGCTACACTTTCTCGAGCACAGAATCTTATGATATGCACTAAGGTGTTCATGATTGGCTAGTGAACAGTGGTGAGATGGTTATTTATGCCTTTCTCAAAAGGATCAAGTCCGACAGTCAAATAACATGTGACTTCAAGATTAAGACAAAGTGATAAACACCATAAACATCTTTCCCACACAACATGCACTACAAAGCTCAAACTAGTAAAGTGCAATAAAGTAAGCTCATCCAAGTTAAACAAGGTACATAAGACATGTTATGTGTAAATAAATTGACCAACCTTGTTTTTCAAAAATCAAGAACAATATGTTCAACATAAATTTGCTTCCTTCTTTTTCCCTTTTTTTTTTTTTTTTTTTTTTTTTTTTATTTATTTAAAGGAAAAACAAATAAATCCTAGAATGAAATGCATGAATGTAATGCAATGCAAGTCCTAGAACAAAGAAAACACAAAAAAACAAAGAACAATGGTCACAAAAGAATAGAGCAATGAAACACAAGGACCATGTCAGAAAGACTCAAGTATTTCGAGTCTTTTGCATCCAAAACTTTTTAGATGCACCATGAGCAATGGAGTTCTTATTCACATTCGAGTGATTCCCAACTCCATGATTGGAATAAAGGTTTAACACCTTTACCAATTCACCAATTAATGCCATAGGATCTTGTGCTTGAGGCACAGGCACTTTTGGTTTATTTGCTCTCTTATCAGCTTGAAGCTTGTAACAGTTAGGACGAATATGTCCAGACTTACCACAATAATGACAAACCCACGCAGGTTTACCATGCATCTTGTCCTTAGATTTGGTAGGCTCCTTAGGTTTAGCTTCTCTTAAGTCTACCCTAGTCTTCTTAGGTGGTGAAGCTTCTACAGGTTTAACTACCTCACTCGCAGAAGGTTTGACAGTTTCACTCACACCCTCACTCATGGAAGGTTTAGAAGAAGAAGAAGGAACAAAAGTAGTGGAATGAGGTCCAGTATCAAAGATGCTTTCAACATATCCTAACCCAGTTTTATCAGAAGGATACTTTTGAACATTTAGCATGTGATCAAGTTTAGAACTAGCAGATCTAGCAACAGATAAATCATGTTCCAAAGTTCTAACTTTATCAAGTAAAAGCATATTCTCAGATTTAACATTGTTCAAAAGTTCATTTGCATCAAACAGTTTAACAAGCAAATTTCTCTTTTCAAGCTCAAGAGAATCAATTTTCTTTAGGCCAAGTTCAACTTTCATAGCATCCTTTGCAGCAATTTTGCAAAGTTTGTTATAGGCCTCTTGAAGATCTGCATCTTCAGAGAGTTCCCCATCAGAAGGGTTCTCTTCAGCAGATATGCCTTCATTGACTATAGCAGTAGCCGTGAAGGCAATGAAGTTTCCATCCTCGTCACCACCGGACTCATCATCAGAAACCTCATTATCACTAAGGGTTACAGCCATAGCTTTACCCTTAGTCCTTAAGAATGTAGGACATTCAGACTTCACATGACCATACCCTTGACAGCCAAAACATTGAGGACCCAGAGAGTTATTAGAAGATTGACCAGAATTTTCTCTAGGTTTTTCAAAATTGTTAACCTTAGTGGGATCATTCTTCCTAAAATTTCTAGGTTCAGCAGTGTAAGTACCTCTTGCCTTTCTATTTGTATTCCTAAGAAAGTTCTTAAAATTTTTGGCAAGATAGGCAATCTCTGTAGCAGAGAGCTCATCATCAAATCCACCACCATCAACATCATCAACTGACTTAAGAGCCATTGATTTGGATTTGTTTACTTTAGGTAGGTCAGACTCATAGGATTGAAGAGATCCTACAAGCTCATCAACAGGAATGGAGTCCACATCCTTGCTTTCAGTTATGGCAGTCACTTTGGGTCTAAAGTCTTCAGTTAAAGATCTAAGAATCTTCCTAACAATCTTAGGTTGATCATAGATTTCACCCAAATTAAAAGCAGAATTAACAATATCATTCAGTTTGGCATAAAATTCATCAAAGGATTCATCATCAGACATCCTAATGTTTTCAAACCTAGAAGTTAATTGCTGCAGTTTGTTTATCTTAACTGCCTTTGTGCCTTCATGCACAGTTTGGAGGATTTTCCAAGCAGTATGAGCAACCTCAACATTAGAGATTCTCTTAAATTCCTCCATAGAAACAGCATTAAAGATAGCATTCATAGCTTTGCTATTGAAGCTTGCTGCTTCTTTTTCAGAAGTTTGCCACTCACTCACAGGAGTAGCGGGCTTCTCCCATCCGTATTCAACGGAATTCCAAACCCTTTCATCAATGGATTTCAGGAATGCTTTCATCCTTACTTTCCAATAGGCATAGTTGTTCCCATCAAAATGAGGAGGAACAAACAAAGAGTGTCCATGCTCCATGACAACAGGGGTCAAGGATCAGCTCAGAGATTAAAAATCTCAAGCACAAAGAGCTACCAAGCTCTGATACCACTTGAACGGTTTTAGACCCCTTAAAACACACAGATTGCGTAGCCTAGATTAATTAGCCAAGTTGTTACTTAGTCAAATTAAGCAATTCTAGGTTAAAACAATCAAACAATCATATCAAGAATAATAATGCAGCGGAAAATAAATAACACAAGATATGATCACCCAGGAAACCACACGGTAAAAACCTGGGGAGGATTTGACCCACCGATCCTCAAGGCTAACCTGAATTCACTATGAAAGAATTGAAGTTCGTACAAAAGGACTACAAGCTCCCCGCTCGACTTCCTAATGCTACCCACCAGTAGAACTTCCTGACACGACCACGCGCAGGCTCCGAATCCACGGACTACTTCTTTCTTGAATTCTTCAATCAGCTACAAGCTCCCCGCTTGCTTTTCTTTTAAGTTCCAATGGTTGCAACAATAATGATCTTCAAGATGTTGAAATAATCTTCACCATGAAAACCCTAAGTTTTGTGTAAAGGAAAGCTCCTCAAAGATCTCACAAGAGATTCACCCAAAACCGCAATGTATGAGCAACAATACAATATGGACAACCTTCAAAAACGTGGCTAGGGTTTTATTTATATACCTAGGGTAAAAACATAAAACCCTAAACGTTTAATGAAGTAGGGCTGAGTTGGAAATTCTGCAGAAAATTCAACCTGTGCGATTTTCGATCGATCGAGTCTATTCTTCGATCGATCGAGCCAGGCCGAGAGTCCCAAATACTTCTGCAGCCACTCGATTCCAACTTTACAATATTAAACCAACTTTGAGCAAGTCTAAAGAAGATACCATACAATGTTTTGATCATGGTTTGCCAACATTACAAATTAGAGTTCTAAATACATAAAATCCTAAGACCTTAGAACCTAACAAATTTTTAGAAGCGGCCTTGACGTTTTAGAAAGTACACATTCTAAGCTTCAATTTGAACACAAATTTTGTACTTTTTCAATGGAAATCAAGAGAGTTATTGTCGTTTGAATATGTCTCACAGTGTTACCCGAAACATGGATTCCAATTTTGTGTCAATAGAAGGGAGTAAAAATAAAAGTCAAATGTTTTCCTCATGAGTTTGAAAAGTGACCTTCTGTAACCGTCTCGCAGATAACTTCTCAATGGTAAGGAATTTTTCAATGCGGCCTGAATGTTTTAGAAAGTACACATTCTGAGCTTGAATTTGAACACAAATTTTGCATTTTTTCAAAGGAAATCAAGAGAGTTATTCTTGTTTGAATGTGTCTCACCGTGTTACCCGAAATACGGATTCCAATTACGTGCCAAAAGGAGGGATTAAAACTGGAAGTCAAACATTTCGCTCACGAATTTGGCTTGGAAACATCTTTCATATATCGCGGGATCAATCATCTAGAAAAGAATTTTTGGATAAAAAATACTTTGGCTGCTTGTTATTCACGAGCGTAAATCGATTAGAAAATGTGTTGAAAAGTGACCTTCGGTAACTATCTCAAATATAACTTTTGAACGATAAGGAATATTTAGACGTGGCCTAAATGTTTTAGAAAGTACACATTCTGAGCTTGAATTTGAACCCGAATTTTGTACCTTTCCAATGGAAAACAATAGAGTTATTGCCGTTTCAGTATGTCTCAACATGTTAACTGAAATATGGATTCCAATTATATGCCGAGAGAGGAGAGTAAAAGAGGGAGTCATAAGTTTCGCTCATGAATTTGGCTTGTATGTATTTCTCCTATAGCACAGGATCAATCATCTCGAAGTGAAATTTTCAGAAAAAAGAAATACTTTGGCTGCTAGTTATTCACGGGCGTTAATCGATTTGAAAATGTGTTGAAAACTGACCTTCGGTAACCGTCTCGAAGATAACTTTTGAACGGTAAGGAATTTTTAGACGCGGCCTGGACGTTTTAGAAAGTACACATTCTAAGCTTCAATTTGAAAACAAATTTTGTATTTTTTCAGTGGAAATCAAGAGAGTTATTGTCGTTCGAATTTGTCTCACCGTGTTACCTGAAACACGGATTCCAATTATGTGTCAATAGGGGGGGTAAAAATGGAAGTCAAACGTTTTGCTCACGAGTTTGGCTTGGAAATATTTTTCATATATCGTGGGATGAATCATCTGAAATGTTGTTTTGGGTAAAAAATACTTTGGCTGCTTGACATTCACGAGCGTCAATCGATTTGAAAATGTGTAGAAAATTGACCTTCTGTAACCGTCTCTCAGATAACTTTTGAACGGTAAGGAATTTTTAGATGCGGCCTGAATGTTTTAGAAAGTACACATTCGAAGCTTCAATTTGAACACAAATTTTGTATTTTTTCAATCGAAATCCGGAGAGTTATTGTCGTTTGAATATGTCTCACCATGTTACCCGAAACACGGATTCCAATTATGTGTCAATAGGAGGGAGAAAAAATGGAAGTCAAACATTATGCTCAAGAGTTTGGCTTAGAAATATTTTTCATATATCGTGGGATGAATCATCTGAAATGATGTTTTGGATAAAAAATACTTTGGCTGCTTGACATTCACGAGCGTCAATCGATTTGAAAATGTGTAGAAAAGTGACCTTCTGTAACCGTCTCGCAGATAACTTTTGAACGGTAAGGAATTTTTAGATATGGCCTGAATGTTTTAGAAAGTACACATTCGAAGCTTCAATTTGAACACAAATTTTGTATTTTTTCAATGGAAATCCAGAGAGTTATTGTTGTTTGAATATGTCTGACCGTGTTACCCGAAACACGGATTCCAATTATGTGTCAATAGGAGGGAGTAAAAATGGAAGTCAAACGTTATGCTCAAGAGTTTGGCTTGGAAATATTTTTCATATATCGTGGGATGAATCATCTGAAATGATGTTTTGGGTAAAAAATACTTTGGCTGCTTGACATTCACGAGCGTCAATCGATTTGAAAATGTGTAGAAAAGTGACCTTCTATAACTGTCTCGCAGATAACATTTGAACGGTAAGGAATTTTTAGATGCGGCCTGAATGTTTTAGAAAGTACGCATTTTGAGCTCGAATTTGAAATCAAATTTTGCATCTTTTTAATGGAAATCAAGAGAGTTATTGTCATTTGAATGTCTCTCACTGAGTTAGCCGAAATAGGGATTCAAATTATGTGCCAAAAGGAGGGAGTAAAAATGGAAGTCGAACGTTTCGTACACGAATTTGGCTTGGAAACATTTTTCTTATATTGCAAGATCAATCATCTAGAAATGAATTTTTGGATTAAAAATACCTTGGCTACTTGTTATTCACGTGCGTAAATCGAATTCAAAATGTGTTGAAAAGTGACCTTCGGTAACTATCTCAAATATAACTTTTGAACAGAAAAGAATATTTAGACGTGGCCTAAATGTTTTAGAAAGTACACATTTTGAGCTTGAATTTGAGCATTAATTCTGTACCTTTTCAACTTAAATCAATAGAGTTATTCTTGTTTCAATATGTCTCAACGTGTTACCTGAAATACAGATTCCAAATATATGTCGATAGAGGAGAGTAAAAGAGGAAGTCATAATATTTGCTCACGAATTTGGCATGTAAGTATTTCTCCTATACCACAGGATCAATCATCTGGAAGTGAAATTTTCAGAAAAAAATACTTTGGCTGCTAGTTATTCACGAGTGTTAATCGATTTGAAAATGTGTTGAAAACTGACCTTCGGTAACCGTCTCAAAGATAACATTTGAATGGTAATGAATTTTTAGAAGCGGCCTTGACGTTTTAGAAAGTACACATTCTAAGCTTCAATTTGAACACAAATTTTGTACTTTTTCAATGGAAATCAAGAGAGTTATTGTTGTTTGAATATGTCTCACAGTGTTACCCGAAACATGGATTCCAATTTTGTGTCAATAGAAGGGAGTAAAAATAGAAGTCAAATGTTTTCCTCATGAGTTTGAAAAGTGACCTTCTGTAACCGTCTCGCAGATAACTTCTCAATGGTAAGGAATTTTTCAATGCGGCTTGAATGTTTTAGAAAGTACACATTCTGAGCTTGAATTTGAACACAAATTTTGCATTTTTTCAAAGGAAATCAAGAGAGTTATTCTTGTTTGAATGTGTCTCACCGTGTTACCTGAAATACGGATTCCAATTACGTGCCAAAAGGAGGGATTAAAACTGGAAGTCAAACATTTCGCTCACGAATTTGGCTTGGAAACATCTTTCATATATCGCGGGATCAATCATCTAGAAAAGAATTTTTGGATAAAAAATACTTTGGCTGCTTGTTATTCACGAGCGTAAATCGATTAGAAAATGTGTTGAAAAGTGACCTTCGGTAACTATCTCAAATATAACTTTTGAACGATAAGGAATATTTAGACGTGGCCTAAATGTTTTAGAAAGTACACATTCTGAGCTTGAATTTGAACCCGAATTTTGTACCTTTCCAATGGAAAACAATAGAGTTATTGCCGTTTCAGTATGTCTCAACATGTTAACTGAAATATGGATTCCAATTATATGCCGAGAGAGGAGAGTAAAAGAGGGGGTCATAAGTTTCGCTCATGAATTTGGCTTGTATGTATTTCTCCTATAGCACAGGATCAATCATCTCGAAGTGAAATTTTCAGAAAAAAGAAATACTTTGGCTGCTAGTTATTCACGGGCGTTAATCGATTTGAAAATGTGTTGAAAACTGACCTTCGGTAACCGTCTCGAAGATAACTTTTGAACGGTAAGGAATTTTTAGACGCGGCCTGGACGTTTTAGAAAGTACACATTCTAAGCTTCAATTTGAAAACAAATTTTGTATTTTTTCAGTGGAAATCAAGAGAGTTATTGTCGTTCGAATTTGTCTCACCGTGTTACCTGAAACACGGATTCCAATTATGTGTCAATAGGGGGGGTAAAAATGGAAGTCAAACGTTTTGCTCACGAGTTTGGCTTGGAAATATTTTTCATATATCGTGGGATGAATCATCTGAAATGTTGTTTTGGGTAAAAAATACTTTGTCTGCTAGACATTCACGAGCGTCAATCGATTTGAAATTGTGTTGAAAAGTGACCTTCTGTAACCGTCTCGCAGATAACTTTTGAACGGTAAGGAATTTTTAGATGCGGCCTGAATTTTTAAGAGAGTACACATTCTGAGCTTGAATTTGAAGACAAACTTTGCATTTTTTCAATGGAAATCAAGAGAGTTATTGTCGTTTGAATGTGTCTCACCATGTTACCCGGAATACGGATTCCAATTATGTGCCAAAAGGAGGGATTAAAAATGGAAGTCAAACGTTTTGCACACGAATTTGGCTTGGAAACATTTCTCATATATTGCGGGATCAATCATCTAGAAATGAATTTTTGGATAAAAAATACTTTGGCTACTTGTTATTCACGAGCGGAAATCGATTTGAAAATGTGTTGAAAAGTGACCTTTGGTAACTATCTCAAATATAACTTTTGAACGGTAAGGAATATTTTGGTGTGGCCTGAATGTTTTAAAAAGTACACATTTTGAGGTTGAATTTGAACACGAATTTTGTTACCTTTTCAATGGAAATCAATAGAGTTATTGCTGTTTCAATATGTCTCAACGTGTTACCTGAAATACGGATTCCAATTATATGCTGATAGAGGAGAGTAAAAGAGGAAGTTATAATTTTCGTTCACGAATTTGGCTTATAAGTATTTCTCCTATACCGCAGGATCAATCAGCTCGAAGTGAAATTTTCAGAAAAAAATACTTTGGCTGCAAGTTATTCATGAGCATTAATCGATTTGAAAATGTATTGAAAACTGACCTTCGGTAACCATCTCGAAGATTACTTTTGAACGGTAAGGAATTTTTAGACGCGGCCTTGATGTTTTAGAAAGTACACATTCTAAGCTTCAATTTGAACACAAAGTTTGTATTTTTCAATGGAAATGAAGAGAGTTATTGTCGTTTCAATATGTCTCACCGTGTTACCCGAAACACAGATTCCAATTATGTGTCAATAGGAGGGAGTAAAAATGGAAGTCAAACGTTTTGCTCACGAGTTTGGCTTGGAAATATTTTTCATATATCATGGGATGAATCATCTGAAATGATGTTTTGGGTAAAAAATACTTTGGCTGCTTGACATTCATGAGCGTCAATTGATTTGAAAATGTGTAGAAAAGTGACCTTTCGTAACCGTCTCGCAGATAACTTTTGAACGGTAAGGAATTTTTAGATGTGGCTTGAATGTTTTAGAAAGTACACATTCTGAGCTTGAATTTCAACACAAATTTTGCACTTTTTCAATGGGAATCGAGAGAGTTATTGTCGTTTGAATGTGTCTCACCGTGTTACCCGAAATACGGATTCCAATCATGTGCCAAAAGGAGGGAGTAAAAATGGGAGTCAAACGTTTCGCTCACAAATTTGGGTTGGAAACATTTTTCATATATTGTGGGATCAATCATGTAGAAATGAATTTTTGGATAACAAATACATTGGCTGCTTGTTATTCACAAGTGTAAATCGATTTGAAAATGTGTTGAAAAGTGACCTTCGGTAACTATCTCAAATATAACTTTTGAACGGTAAGGAATTCTTAGATGCGGCCTGAATGTTTTAGAGAGTACACATTCTAAGCTTGAATTTGAAGACAAACTTTGCATTTTTTCAATGGAAATCGAGAGAGTTATTGTCGTTTGAATGTGTCTCACCGTGTTACCCAGAATACAGATTCCAATTATGTGCCAAAAGGAGGGATTAAAAATGGAAGTCAAACGTTTCGCACACGAATTTGGCTTGGAAAAATTTCTCATATATTGCGGGATCAATCATCTAGAAATGAATTTTTGGATAAAAAATACTTTGGCTACTTGTTATTCACGATCGTAAATCAATTTGAAAATGTGTTGAAAAGTGACCTTTTGTAACTATCTCAAATATAACTTTTGAACGGTAAGGAATATTTGGGTGTGGCCCGAATGTTTTAGAAAGTACACATTTTGAGGTTGAATTTGAACACGAATTTTGTACCTTTTCCATGGAAATCAATAGAGTTATTGCTGTTTCAATATGTCTCAACGTGTTACCTGAAATACGAATTCCAATTATACGCCGATAGAGGAGAGTAAAAGAGGAAGTTATAATTTTCGTTCATGAATTTGGCTTGTAAGTATTTCTCCTACACCGTAGGATCAATCAACTCAAAGTGAAATTTTCAGAAAAAAATACTTTGGCTGCTAGTTATTCACGATCGTTAATCGATTTGAAAATGTGTTGAAAACTGACCTTTGGTAACCGTCTCGAAGATTACTTTTGAACGGTAAGGTATTTTTAGACGCGGCCTGAATGTTTTAGAAAGTAAACATTCTTAGCTTGAATTTGAGCATGAATTTTGTACGTTTTCAATGGAAATCGATAGAGTTATTGCCGTTTCAATATGTCTCAACGTGTTACCTGAAATATGGATTCCAATTATATGTCGATAGAGGAGAGTAAAAGTGGAAGTCATAATTTTCGCTCACGAATTTGGCTTGTAAGTATTTCTCCTATGCCGCAGGACCAATCATCTCGAAGTGAAATTTTCAGAAAAAAATACTTTGGCTGCTAGTTATTCATGAGCGTTAATCAATTTGAAAATGTTTTGAAAACTGACCATCGGTAACTGTCTCGAAGATAACTTTTGAACGATAAGGAATTTTTAGACACGGCCTGGATGTTTTAGAAAGTGCCCATTCTAAGCTTCAATTTGAACAAAAAATTTGTATTTTTTCAATGGAAATCAAGAGAGTTATTGTCGTTTGTATATGTCTCACCGTGTTACCCGAAACACGGATTCCAATTATGTGTCAATAGGAGCGAGTAAAAATGGAAGTCAAATGTTTTGCTCACGAGTTTGGCTTGGAAATATTTTTCATATATCGTGGGATCAATCATCTCAAAATGATGTTTTGGATAAAAAATACTTTGGCTGCTAGACATTCACGAGCGTCAATCGATTTGAAAATGTGTAGAAAAGTGACCTTCTGTAACCGTCTCACAGATAACTTTTGAACGGTAAGGAATTTTTAGATGTGGCCTGAATGTTTTAGAAAGTACATATTCTAAGCTTGAATTTGAATAGAAATTTTGCATTTTTTAAATGGAAATCAAGAGAGTTATTGTCGTTTGAATGTGTCTCACCGTGTTACCCGAAATACGGATTCCACTTATGTTCCGAAAGGAGGGAATAAAAATGGAAGTCAAACATTTCGCTCCCGAATTTGGCTTGGAAATTTTTTCATATATTGCAAGATCAATCATCTAGAAATGAAGTTTTGTGTAAAAAATAATTTGGCTGCTAGTTATTCACGAGCGTTTATCGATTTGAAAATGTGTTGAAAAGTGACCTTCGGTAACTTTCTCAAATATAACTTTTGAACGATAAGGAATATTTAGATGCGGCCTTGATGTTTTAGAATATACACATTCTGAGCTTGAATTTGAACATGAATTTTGTACCTTTTCAATGGAAATCAATAGAGTTATTGCCGTTTCAATATGTCTCAATGTGTTACCCAAAATACAGATTCCAATTATATGCCGATAGAGGGCAGTAAAAATGGAAGTCATAATTTTTGCTCACAAATTTGGCTGGGATATATTTTTCCTATATTGGGGGATCAATAATCTCAAAATGAAACTTTCAGAAAAAAATACTTTGGCTGCTAGTTATTCACGAGTGTTAATCGATTTGAAAATGTGTTGAAAAGTGAACTTCGGTAACCGTTTCACAGATAACTTTTGAACGGTAAGGAATTTTTAGACGCGGCCTAGATGTTTTAGAAAGTACACATTCTGAGCTTGAATATGAATACGAATCTTCTATCTTTTCAATGGAAATCAATAGAGTTATTGCCGTTTCGATATGAGTCAACGTGTTACCCGAAATACGAATTCCAATTTTATGCAGATAGAGGGCACTAAAAATGGAAATCATAATTTTCGCTCACCAATTTAGAGGGGAAATATTTTTCCTATACCACAGGATCAATCATCTCGAAATGAAACTGTTGGAAAAAAATTCTTTGGATGCTAGTCATTCACGAGCATTAATCGATTTGAAAATGTGTTGAAAACTGACCTTCGGTAACCGTCTCGAAGATAACTTTTGAACGGTAAGGAATTTTTATACGCGGCCTAGATATTTTAGAAAGTACGCATTCTAATCTTGAATTTAAACAAAAATTTTGTATTTTTTCAAGGAAAATCGAGAGAGTTGTTGTCGTTTGAATTTGTCTCACCGTGTTACCCGAAATACGGATTCCAATTATGTGTCAATAGGAGGGAGTAAAAATGGAAGTGAAAGGTTTCACTCATGAATTTGGCTTGGAAATATTTTTCATATATCACGGGATCAATCATCTCGAAATGATTTTTTCGGTAAAAAATACTTTGGCTGCTAGACATTCACGAGCGTCAATCGATTTGAAAATGTGTAGAAAAGTGACCTTTTATAACCGTCTCGAAAATAACTTTTGAACGGTAAGGAATTTTTAGATGCGGCCTGAATGTTTTAGAAAGTACACATTCTGACCTTGAATTTGAACACAAATTTTGCATTTTTTCAATGGAAATCAAGAGAGTTATTGTCATTCGAATGTCTCTCACCATGTTACCCGAAATACGGATTCCAATTATGTACCGAAAGGAGGTAGCAAAAATGGAAGTCAAACGTTTTGGTCACGAATTTGACTTGGAAAGATTTTTCATATATCGCGGGATCAATCATCTAGAAATGAATTTTCAAATAAAAAATACTTTGGCTGCTAGTTATTCACGAGCGTAAATCGATTTGAAAATGTGTTGAAAAGTGACCTTCAGTAACTATCTCAAATATAACTTTTGAACAGTAAGGAATTTTTATACGTAGCCTGAATGTGTTAGAAAGTACACATTCTGAGCTTGAATTTGATCATGAATTTTGTACATTTTCAATGGAAATCAATAGAGTTATTTCCGTTTCAATATGTCTCACCATGTTACCTGAAATACGAATTCCAATTATGTTCCGAAAGCAGGGAGTAAAAATGGAAGTCAAACATTTCGCTCACGAATTTCGCTTGGAAATAATTTTCATATATCGCGATTTCAATCATCTTGAAATGAAGTTTTGGGTTAAAAATACTTTGGCTGCTAGTTATTAACGAGCGTCAATCGATTTCAAAATGCGTTGAAAAGTGACCTTCAGTAACAGTCTCAAAGATAACTTTTGAACAATATGGAATTTTTAGATGCGGCCACGATGTTTTAGAAAGTACACATTGTGAGCTTGAATTTGAACAAAAATTTTATATCATTTCAATGGAAATCGATAGAGTTATTGCTGTTTCAATATGCCTTAACGTGTTACCTGAAATACAGATTCCAATTATATGTCGAAAGAGGGGAGTAAAAATGGATGTCGTAATTATCGCTCCCAAATTTGGCTGGGTAACATTTTTCCTATACTGTAGGATCAATCATCTCAAAATGAAACTTTTGGAAAAAATACTTTGGCTGCTAGTTATTCACGAGCGTTAATCGATTTGAAAATGTATTGAAAAGTGACATTCGGTAACTATCTCATAGATAACTTTTGAAAGGTAAGGAATTTTTATACGCTACTTGAATGTTTTAGAAAGTACACATCCTGAGCTTGAATTCGAACATAAATTTTGTATTTTTTCAATGGAAATCAAGAGAGTTATTGCCGTTTGAATATGTCTCACCGTGTTACCCGCAATACGGATTCCAATTATGTGTCAATAGGAGGGAGTAAAAATGGAAGACAAACGTTTCGCTCACGAATTTGGCTTGGAAATATTTTTATATATCGCGGGTTCTATCATCTCGAAAAGATGTTTTGGGTAAAAAATACTTTGGTTGCTAGACATTCACGAGCGTCAATCGATTTGAAAATAAGTTGAAAAGCTACCTTCGTTACCCGTCTCGAAGATAACTTTTGAAAGGTAAGGAATTTTTAGACGCGGCCTGAATGTTTTAGAAAGTACACATTCTGAGCTTGAATTTGAATACAAATTTTGTATTTTTTCAAAAAATATCAAGATATTTATTGTCGTTTGAATATGTCTAACCGTGTTACCCGAAATACGGATTCCAATTATGTGTCAATAGAAGGGAGTAAAAATGGAAGTCAAACGTTTCGCTCACAAATTTCGCTTCGAAATATTCTTCATATATCAAGGTATCAATCATCTCGAAATGATGTTTTGGGTAAAAAAAACTTTGGCCGCAAGCAATCACGAGCATCAATCGATTTGAAAATGTGTTGAAAAGTGGCCTTCGGTAACCGTCTCGATGATAACTTTTGAAAGGTAGGGTATTTTTAGACGCGGCCTTAATGTTTTAGAAAGTACACATTCTAAGCTTGAATTTGAACACAAATTCTGTATTTTTTCAATGGAAATCAAGAGAGTTATTGTTGTTTGAATATGTCTCACCGTGTTACCCGAAATACGGATTCCAATTATGTGTCAATAGGAGGGAGTAAAAATGGAAGTCAAACGTTTTGCTCACGAGTTTGGCTTGGAAATATTTTTCATATATCGCGGGTTCAATCATCTCGAAATGATGTTTTGGGTGAAAAATTCTTTGGCTGCTAGACATTCACGACCGTCAATCGATTTGAAAATTTGTTGAAAAGTCAACTTCGGTAACTGTCTCGAAGATAACTTTTGAACGGTAAGGAATTTTGAGATGCGGCTTGAATGTTTTAGAAAATAAACATTCTGAACTTGAATTTGAACACAAATTTTGCATTTTTTCAGTGGAAATCAAGAGATTTACTGTCGTTTGAATGTGTCTCACTGTGTTACCCGAAATACAGATTCCAATTATGTGTCAACAGGAGGGAGTAAAAATGGAAGTCAAACGTTTTGCGCACGAATTTGGCTTGGAATCATTTTTCCTATTTCGCGGGATCAATCATCTTGAAATGATGTTTTGGGTGAAAAATACTTTGGCTGCTAGACATTCACGAGCGTCAATCAATTTAAAAATGTGTTGAAAAGTCACGTTCGGTAACCGTCTCGAAGATCACTTTTGACCGGTAAGGAATTTTTAGATGTGGCCTGGATGTTTTAGAAAGTAAAAATTCTGAGCTTGAACTTGATCACAATTTTTTCATTTTTTTCAGTGGAAATCAAGTGATTTATTGTCGTTTGAATGTGTCTCACAATGTTACCTGAAATACAGATTCCAATTATGTGTCAACAGGAGGGAGTAAAAATGGAAGTCAAACATTTTGCTCACGAATTGGGCTTGGAAATATTTTTCCCATTTCGCGGGATCAATCATCCAGAAATGAATTTTTGGATTTAAAATACATTGGCTACTAGTTATTCACAAGCCTCAATCGATTTGAAAAGGCGTTGAAAAGTGACGTTCAGTAACTGTCTCAACCACAACTTTTGAATGGTAAGGAATTTTTAGACGCGGCCTTGATTTTCAATGGAAATCAATAGAGTTATTGCCGTTTCAATATGTCTTAACGTGTTACCTGAAATACGGATTCCAATTATATGCCGATAGAGGAGTGTATAAATGGAAGTCATAATTTTCGCTCACGAATTTGGCTTGCAAGTATTTCTCCTATACCGCGGGATCAATCATCTCGGAGTGAAATTTTCAGAAAAAAATACTTTGGCTGCTAGTTATTCACAAGCGTTAATTGATTTGAAAATGTGTTTAAAAGTGACCTTCAGTAACTGTCTCGAAGATAACTTTTGAATGGTAAGTAATTTTTAGACGGGGCCTGAATGTTTTAGAAAGTAAACATTCTAAGCTTGAATTTGAACACAAATTTTCCATTTTTTTAGTGGAAATCAAGAGATTTATTGTCGTTTGAATGTGTCTCACCGTGTTACCTGAAACCATTGTTATTGATTCCGTTCCGTTCCGGCCGGAACGGCCGGAATTTTTCGTACCGGTATGCAAACCGGTACCGGAATACTCACGTTCCACCTCGGGTCAAATTCTGGGTCATTCCGGTCCATTCCGGCCATTCCGGTCCATTCCGGCCAATTCCGGCCGAGATGCAAATTCCGGCCGGTACCGGATTTGGCCTATTATTAAAAAAAAAAAAAAAAAAAAAAAAAAAAAAAGAAAAAAAAAAGAAAAAAGAGAGTAAAGATCCAATGGGTGTTGGTAGTTCTTGGGAGTTCTTTTGATGATGAATTTGATCATTCTCTCATGGATGATGATGAGGAGGAGGAGTAAATCTTGTATTTTTTTTATATTTAGTTATTGTCTTGTAAATCTTCTTATTGTGTGATGTTATATTGATGTTTAAAACTTAAGAGTTAAGACTAAATGATTTGTATTATTTGATATTTAGTTATTTATTTATTAGAATTGACAATTTTATGTTCAACAAGGATATATATAAATTATTTTTTAAGAACCCCGAAACACCTTGAAACGGTACGCCGAAATCGGCCGGTACCGAAATATTCCATTCCACTGGACAAACCGAAACGGGGTCCGAAACGGTATTAATAACAATGCCTGAAACACGGAATCCAATTATGTGTCAATAGGAGAGAGTAAAAATGGAAGTCAAACGTTTCGCTCACGAATTTGGCGTGGAAATATTTTCCTATTTCGCGGGATCAATCATCTAGAAACAAATTTTTGGATTAAAAATACATTGGCTGCTAGTTATTCACGAGCGTTAATCGATTTGAAAATGTATTGAAAAGTGACCTTCGGTAACCATCTCGAAGATCACTTTTGAATGGTAACGAATTTTTAGACGCGGCCAAGATGTTTTAGAAATTAAACATTCTAATTTTGAATTTGAACACGAATTTTGTATATTTTAAATGGAAATCAATAGAGTTATTGCCGTTTCAAAATGTCTGAACGAGTTACCTGAATTACGGATTCCAATTATATGCCGATAGAGGGGAGTAAAAATGGAAGTCATAATTTCGCTCACGAATTTGGCATGGAAGTGTTTCTCCTATACCGCGGACTCAATCATCTCGAAGTGAAATTTTCAGAAAAAAATACTTTGGCTGCCAGTTATTCACTAGTGTTAATCGATTTTAAAATGTGTTGAAAAGTGACCTCCGGTAACCATCTCGAAGATAACTTTTGAATGGTAAGGAATTTTTAGACGAGGCCAGATTGTTTTAGAAAATACACATTCTGAGCTTGAATATGAACACAAATTTCGTATTTTTTTAATGGAAATCAAGAGAGTTATTGTCGTTTGAATATGTCTCACCGTGTTACCCGAAACACGGATTCCAATTATGTGTCAATAGGAGGGAGTAAAAATGGAAGCCAAACGTTTTGCTCACGAGTTTGGCTTGGAAATATTTTTCATATATCGCGGGTTCAATTATCTCGAAATGATGTTTTTGGTGAAAAATACTTTGGCTGCTAGACATTCATGAGCGTCAATCTATCTAAAAATGTGTTGAAAAGTGACCTTTGGTAACTGTCTCAAAGATAACTTTTGAACGGTAAGGAATTTTTAGATGCGGCCTGATTGTTTTAGAAAGTAAACATTCTGAGCATGAATTTGAACACAAATTTTGCATTTTTTCAGTTCAAATCAAGAGATTTATTGTCGTTTGAATGTGTCTCACTGTGTTACCTAAGCATCAAAGGGCTCGGAAATCCAAGTATGATGGAGCAGAAGTTCTCTACCCTACCCTATCCGTTATAGTCGACTTATTGAATACCTAACCCTCTTACCATTGCAGTCAAACGTTTTGCGCACGAATTTGGCTTGGAATTATTTTTCCTATTTCGTGGGATCAATCATCTTGAAATGATGTTTTGGGTGAAAAATACTTTGGCTGCTAGACATTCACGAGCGTCAATCGATTTGAAAATGTGTTGAAAAGTCACCTTCGGTAACTGTCTCGAAGATAACTTTTGACCGGTAAGGAATTTTCAGATGCGGCTAGAATGTTTTAGAAAGTAAACATTCTGAGCTTGAATTTGAACAAAATTTTGCATCTTTTCAGTGGAAATTAAGAGATTTATTGTCGTTTGAATGTGTCTCACCGTGTTACCCGAAATACAGATTCCAATTATGTGTCAACAGGAGGGAGTAAAAATGGAAGTCAAACGTTTCGCTCCCGAATTTGGCATGGAAATATTTTTCCTATTTCACGGGATCAATCATCTTGAAACAAATTTTTGGATTAAAAATACATTGGCCGCTAGTTATTCACGAGCATTAATGGATTTGAAAATGTGTTGAAAAGTGACCTTCGGTAACCATCTCGGAGATCACTTTTGAATGGTAGGGAATTTTTAGACACCGCCATGATGTTTTAGAAAGTAAACATTCTGAGCTTGAATTTGAACGTGAATTTTCTATCTTTTCAATGGAAATCAATTGAGTTATTGCCGTTTCAATATGTCTGAACGTGTTACCTGATATACGGATTCCAATTATATGACGATAGAAGGGAGTAAAAATGGAAGTCATAATTTTCGCTCACGAATTTGACGTGGAAGTGCTTCTCCTATACCACGGGATCAATCATCTCGAAGTGAAATTCTCAGAAGAAAATACTTTGGCTGCCAGTTATTCACGAGCGTTAATCGATTTGAAAATGTGTTGAAAAGTGACCTCTCATAACCGTCTCGAAGATAACTTTTAGGGGTAAGGAATTTTTAGACGAGGCAAGAATGTTTTAGAAAATACACATTCTGAGCTTGAATTTGAAAACAAATTTCGTATTTTTTCAATGGAAATCAAGAGAGTTATTGTCGTTTGAATATGTCTCACCGTGTTACCCGAAACATGGATTCCAATTATGTGTCAATAGGAGGGAGTAAAAATGGAAGTCAAACGTTTTGCTCACGAGTTTGGCTTGGAAATATTTTTCATATATCGTGGGTTCAATCATCTCAAATTGATGTTTTGGGTGAAAAATACTTTGGCTGCTAGACATTCACGATCGTCAATCGATTTGAAAATGTGGTGAAAAGTCACCTTCGGTAACCGTCTCGAAGATAACTTTTGAACGGTAAGGAATTTTTAGATGCGGCTTGAATGTTTTAGAAAGTAAACATTCTGAACTTGAATTTGAACACGAATTTTGCATTTTTCAGTGGAAATCAGGAGATTTATTGTCGTTTGAATGTGTCTCACTGTGTTACCCGAAATACGGATTCCAATTACGTGTCAACAGGAGGGACTAAAAATGGAAGTCAAACGTTTTGCGCACGAATTTGGCTTGGAATTATTTTTCCTATTTCGCGGAATCAATCATCTTGAAATGATGTTTTGGGTGAAAAATACTTTGGCTGCTAGACATTCACGTGCGTCAGACGATTTGAAAATGTGTTGAAAAGTCACCTTCGGTAATCGTCTCGAATATAACATTTGACTGGTAAGGAATTTTCAGATGCGGCTTGAATGTTTTAGAAAGTAAACATTCTGAGCTTGAATTTGAACAAAATTTTACATTTTTTCAGTGGAAATCAAGAGATTTATTGTCGTTTGAATGTGTCTCACCATGTTACCCGAAATATAGATTCCAATTATGTGTCAACAAGAGGGAGTAAAAATGGAAATCAGACGTTTCGCTCCTGAATTTGGCATGGAAATATTTTTCCAATTTCACGGGATCAATCATCTTGAAACAAATTTTTGGATTAAAAATACATTGGCCGCTAGTTATTCACGAGCATTAATCGATTTGAAAATGTGTTGAAAAGTGACCTTTGGTAACCATCTCGGAGATCACGTTTGAATGGTAGGGAATTTTTAGACACCGCCATGATGTTTTAGAAAGTAAACATTCTGAGCTTGAATTTGAATGTGAATTTTCTATCTTTTCAATGGAAATCAATAGAGTTATTGCCATTTCAATATGTCTGAACGTGTTACCTGATATACAGATTTCAATTATATGACGATAAAGGGGAGTAAAAATGGAAGTCATAATTTTCGTTCATGAATTTGACGTCGAAGTGTTTCTCCTATACCACGGGATCAATCATCTCGAAGTGAAATTCTCAGAAAAAAAATACTTTGGCTGCCAGTTATTCACGAGCGTTAATCGATTTGAAAATGTGTTGAAAAGTGACCTCTGGTAACCGTCTCGAAGATAACTTTTGATGGGTAAGGAATTTTTAGACGAGGCCAGAATGTTTTAGAAAATACACATTCTGAGCTTGAATTTGAAAACAAATTTCGTATTTTTTCAATGGAAATCAAGAGAGTTATTGTCGTTTGAATATGTCTCACCGTGTTACCCGAAACATGGATTCCAATTATGTGTCAATAGGAGGGAGTAAAAATGGAAGTCAAAAGTTTTGCTCACGAGTTTGGCTTGGAAATATTTTTCATATATCGCGGGTTCAATCATCTCAAAATGATGTTTTGGGTTAAAAATACTTTGGCTGCTAGACATTCACGACCGTCAATCAATTTGAAAATGTGTTGGAAAGTCACCTTCGGTAACCGTCTCGAAGCTAACTTTTGAACGGTAAGGAATTTTTAGATGCGGCTTGAATGTTTTAGAAAGTAAACATTCTGAACTTGAA
The DNA here is from genome assembly GCA_963669245.1 of Quercus cerris. Taxonomy (NCBI): domain Eukaryota; kingdom Viridiplantae; phylum Streptophyta; class Magnoliopsida; order Fagales; family Fagaceae; genus Quercus; species Quercus cerris. Next base: position 8,325,741 of record OY770012.1, read on the forward strand.
TTTGAACACAAATTTTGCATTTTTTCAGTGGAAATCAGGAGATTTATTATCGTTTGAATGTGTCTCACTGTGTTACCCGAAACACGGATTCCAATTATGTGTCAACAGGAGGGAGTAAAAATGGAAGTCAAACGTTTTGCGCACGAATTTGGCTTGGAATTATTTTTCCTATTTAGCGGGATTAATCATCTTGAAATGATGTTTTGGGTGAAAAATACTTTGGTTGCAAGACATTCACGAGCGTCAGTCGATTTGAAAATGTGTTGAAAAGTCACGTTCGCTAACCGTCTCGAAGATCACTTTTGACCGGTATGGAATTTTTAGATGCGGCCTGAATGTTTTAGAAAGTAAAAATTCTGAGCTTGAACTTGATCATAATTTTTTCTTTTTTTTGAGTGGAAATCAAGTGATTTATTGTCGTTTGAATGTGTCTCACCATGTTATCCGAAATACGGATTCCAATAATGTGCCAACAATAGGGAGTAAAAATGGAAGTCAAACATTTTGCTCACGAATTGGGCTTGGAAATATTTTTCCTATTTCGCGGGATCAATCATCTAGAAATGAATTTTTGGATTTAAAATACATTGGCTGCTAGTTATTCACGAGCCTTAATTGATTTGAAAAGGCGTTGAAAAGTGACGTTTAGTAACCGTCTCAACCGTAAATTTTGAATGGTAAGGAATTTTTAGACGCAGCCTTGATGTTTTAGAAAGTACACATTCTGAGCTTCAATTTGAACATGAATTTTGTATCTTTTCAATGGAAATCTATAGAGTTATTGCCGTTTCAATATGTCTTAACGTGTTACCTGAAATACGGATTCCAATTATATGCCGGTAGAGGAGCGTAAAAATGGAAGTCATAATTTTCGCTCACGAATTTGGCTTGCAATTATTTCTCCTATACCGCGGGATCAATCATCTCGCAGTGAAATTTTCAGAAAAAAAATACTTTGGCTGCTAGTTATTCACGAGCGTTAATCGATTTGAAAATGTGTTTAAAAGTGACCTTCAGTAACTGTCTCCAAGATAACTTTTGAATGGTAAGGAATTTTTAGACGGGGCTTGAATGTTTTACAAAGTAAACATTCTGAGCTTGAATTTGAACACAAATTTTCCATTTTTTTAGTGGAAATCAAGAGATTTTTTGTCGTTTGAATGTGTCACACCATGTTACCTGAAATATGGATTCCAATTATGTGTCAACAGGAGAGAGTAAAAATGGAAGTCAAAAGTTTCGCTCATGAATTTGGCGTGGAAATATTTTCCTATTTCATTGGATCAATCATCTAGAAACAAATTTTTGGATTAAAAATACATTGGCCGGTAGTTATTCACGAGCGTTAATCGATTTGAAAATGTATTGAAAAGTGACCTTCGGTAACCTTCTCGAAGATCACTTTTGAATGGTAACGAATTTTTAGACGCGGCCAAGATGTTTTAGAAAGTAAACATTCTGAGCTTGAATTTGAACACGAATTTTGTATATTTTAAATGGAAATCAATAGAGTTATTGCCGTTTCAATATATCTGAACGAGTTACCTGAATTACGGATTCCAATTATATGCTGATAGAAGGGAGTAAAAATGGAAGTCATAATTTTCGCTCACGAATTTGGCGTGGAAGTGTTTCTCCTATACCGTGGGATCGATCATCTCGAAGTGAAATTTTCAGAAAAAAATACTTTGGCTGCCAGTTATTCACTTGTGTTAATCGATTTGAAAATGTGTTGAAAAGTGACCTCGGGTAACCGTCTCGAAGATAACTTTTGAACGGTAAGGAATTTTTAGACAAGGCCATAATGTTTTAGAAAATACACATTCTGAGCTTGAATTTGAACACAAATTTCGTATTTTTTCCATTGAAATCAAGAGAGTTATTGTCGTTTGAATATGTCTCACCATCTTACCCAAAACACGGATTCCAATTATGTGTCAATAGGAGGGAGTAAAAATGGAAGTCAAACGTTTTGCTCGCGAGTTTGGCTTGGAAATATTTTTCATATATCGCGGGTTCAATTATCTCGAAATGATGTTTTGGGTGAAAAATACATTGGCTGCTAGACATTCATGAGCGTTAATCGATTTGAAAATGTGTTGAAAAGTCACCTTCGGTAACTGTCTCAAAGATAACTTTTGAACGGTAAGGAATTTTTAGATGCGGCCTGATTGTTTTTGAAAGTAAACATTCTGAGCATGAATTTGAACACAAATTTTGCATTTTTTCAGTGGAAATCAAGAGATTTATTGTCGTTTGAATGTGTCTCAACATGTTACCCGAAATGCGGATTCCAATTATGTGTCAACAGGAGGGAGTAAAAATGGAAGTCAAACGTTTTGCGCACGAATTTGGCTTGGAATTATTTTTCCTATTTCGCGGGATCAATCATCTTGAAATGATGTTTTAGGTGAAAAATACTTTGGCTGCTAGACATTCACGAGCGTCAATCAATTTGATAATGTGTTGAAAAGTCACCTTCGGTAACCGTCTCGAAGATAACTTTTGACCGGTAAGGAATTTTCAGATGCGGCCTGAATGTTTTAGAAAGTAAACATTCTGAGCTTGAATTTGAACAAAATTTTGAATTTTTTCAGTGGAAATCAAGAGATTTATTGTCGTTTGAATGTGTCTTACCGTGTTACCCGAAATACGGATTCCAATTATGTGTCAACAGGAGGGAGTAAAAATGGAAGTCAAACTTTTCACTTCCGAATTTGGCATGGAAATATTTTTCCTATTTCACAGGATCAATCATCTTGAAACGAATTTTTGGATTAAAAAGACATTGGCCACTAGGTATTCACGAGCGTTAATCGATTTGAAAATGTGTTGAAAAGTGACCTTTGGTAACCATCTCGGAGATCACTTTTGACTGGTAAGGAATTTTTAGACGCGGCCATGATGTTTTAGAAAGTAAATATTCTGACCTTGAATTTGTACATGAATTTTGTATCTTTTCAATGGAAATCAATAGAGGTATTGCTGTTTCAATATGTCTGAATGTGTTACCTGAATTACGGATTCCATTATATGCCGATAGAGGGGAGTAAAAATGGAAGTCATAATTTTTGCTCACAAATTTGGCTTGGAAGTATTTCTCCTATACCGCGGGATCAATCATCTCGGAGTGAAAATTTCAGAAAAAAAATACTTTGGCTGCTAGTTATTAACGAGCGTTTATCGATTTGAAAATGGGTTTAAAAGGGACCTTCGGTAACCGTCTCGAAGATAACTTTTGAATGGTAAGGAATTTTTGGACGTGGCCTGAATGTTTTAGAAAGTGAACATTCTGCGCTTGAATTTGAACACAAATTTTGCTTTTTTCAGTGGAAATCAAGAGATTTATTGTCGTTTGAATGTGTCTCACCGCGTTACCCGAAATACGGATTCCAATTATGTGTCAACAGGAGGGAGTGAAAATGGAAGTCAAACGTTTCGCTCACGAATTTGGCGTGGAAATATTTTCCCTATTTCGCGGGATCAATCATCTGGAATAAATTTTTTGGATTAAAAATACATTGGCTGCTAGTTATTCACGAGCGTTAATCGATTTGAAAATGTGTTGAAAAGTGACCTTTGGTAACCGTCTCGTAGATCACTTTTGAATGGTAAGGAATTTTTAGACGCGGCCAGGATGTATTAGAAAGTAAACATTCTGAGCTTGAAATTGAACATGAATTTTGTATCTTTTAAATGGAAATCAATAAAGTTATTACCGTTTTAATATGTCTGAATGTGTTACCTGAATTACGTATTCCATTATATGCCGATAGTGGGGAGTAAAAATGGAAGTCATAATTTTCGCTCATGAATTTGGCGTGGAATTTTTTCTCCTATACCGCAGGATCAATCATCTCGAAGTGAAATTTTCAGAAAAAAATACTTTGGCTACCAGTTATTCACTAGCGTTAATTGATTTGAAAATGTGTTGAAAAGTGACCTCCAGTAACCGTCTCGATGATAACTTTTGACCGGTAAGGAATTTTTAGACGCGGCCTTGATGTTTTAGAAAGTACAAATTCTGAGCTTGACTTTAAACACAAATTTTGTATTTTTTTCAATGGAAATCAAGAGAGTTATTTTGTCTCACCGTGTTACCCGAAATACGGAGTCCAATTATGTGTCAATAGGAGGGAGTAAAAATGGAAGTCAAACGTTTCGCTCACGAATTTGGCTTGGAAATATTTTCATATATCGCGGGATCAATCATCACGAAATGATGTTTTGGGTAAAAAATACTTTCGCCACAAGTCATTCACGAGCATCAATCGTTTTGAAAATGTGTTGAGAAGTGACCTTCGGTAACCGTCTCATAGATAACTGATAGGCCACAAACTGAATTGATCCCTTTTGATAGAAATTAATTAATTAATTAGCCAAGTTATTATTTAATCAATTTATCATGCAATTGCTTGGAAACTCAAAAAAATCACCAAAAACTAAATATGCAGCGAAAATTAAATAACACTGTGATTTGTTTACGAATAGGGAAAACCCTTGCGGCAAAAACCCCGCCGGGTGATTTTTAGGTCACCACTCCCGAAACTCCACTATTATCAAATCAAACAGTTACAAGTAAAGGAATCCCAAGTACCTTACCAACGTACAGTTGAACCATTACCCCAATACCCAGTTGGACTTAATCTGTAGCGACAGTTCCCACCTTTGATGTATGGCTCCCAAGTACGTAACTAACCAATGCGCGGATCCTAGTACGCAACTTCTAAACACCAACTATGAAGGAGAGGTTGGCTGCAAAGTTCTTCAGTTCATCCTATATGATGAAAATCAGGAAGATGCTTGGTCACAAAACCCTTTGGTGCAAATACACAGCAACTTCTTCAGAGAAGATGAATTAGGTTAAGAACTTCGTCTTTTGATCACAATTTGCTTGAACAGAGATTGCTCAACACTTTTGCAACTTGTGTACAATTTGACGGCTCTTAAAACAATCCTTTTTTATGTTTAGGGTTAGAAGAAAAGAAGGCCCAAAAGCATATTCACGGATCCCAAGAAAATTAGATTAGAAAATCTGAAATTTTAAATCTTGACAGATAGTAGGTGTCGAGGTAGCTATCGAGCAGGTGTCGAACTTTAATGAAATTGCACTTCAGCTTGCTTTTTCTTGGACAGACTTGATGACTTCAACACTTGACCTTGAAACCTTATTTCTTGAAATATTAAAAACACCTACAACTACCCAATAACAAGTAGAGTGCGTTTTGTCAAAGGATTAGCCAATTTACATAAATAAGTGACATATGTTCTTAACAAGTGAAAACACAATATGTCCTAACAATAACTTTTAAATGGTAAGGAATTTTTAGATGCGGCCTTGATGTTTTAGAAAGTACACATTTTGAGCTTGAATATGAACACAAATTTTGTATTTTTTCAATGGAAATCAATAGAATTCTTGCTGTTTCGATATGTCTCAACGTATTACCCGAAATATGGATTCCAATTATATGCCCATAGAGGGGAGTAAAAATGAAAGTCACAATTTTCGCTCATGAATTTGGCTTGGAAATATTTTTCCTATACTGAGGGATCAATCATCCCGAAATAAAATTTTCAGAAAAAAAATACTTTGGCTACTAGTTATTCACGAGTGTTAATTGATTTGAAAATGTGTTGAAAACTGGCGTTTGGTAACCGTCTCGACGATAACTTTTGAACAGTAAGGAATTTTTAGACGCGGACTTGATGTTTTAGAAAGTACACATTCTGAGCTTGAATTTAAACACAAATTTTGTATTTTTTCAATGGAAATCAAGAGAGTTATTTTGTCTCACTATGTTACCCGAAATACGGATTCCAATTATGTGTCAATAGGAGGGAGTAAAAAAGGAAGTCAAACGTTTTGCTCACGAGTTTGGCTTGGAAATATTTTTCATATATCGTGGGATGAATCATCTTGAAATGATGTTTTGGGTAAAAAATACGTTGGCTACTAGACATTCACGAGCGTCAATCGATTTGAAAATGTGTAGAAAAGTGACCTTCTGTAACTGTCTCACAGATAACTTTTGAAAGGTAAGGAATTTTTATACGCGGCTTGAATGTTTTAGAAATTACACATCCTGAGCTTGAATTTGAACACAAATTTTGTATTTTTTCAATGGAAATCAAGAGAGTTATTGCCGTTTGAATATGTCTCACCGTGTTACCTGCAATACGGATTCCAATTATGTGTCAATAGGAGGGAGTAAAAATGGAAGACAAACGTTTCGCTCACAAATTTGGCTTTGAAATATTTTTATATATCGTGGGTTCTATCATCTCGAAAAGATGTTTTGGGTAAAAAATACTTTGGTTGCTAGACATTCACGAGCGTCAATCGATTTGAAAATATGTTGAAAAGCTACCTTCGTTAACCGTCTCGAAGATAACTTTTGAAAGGTAAGGAATTTTTAGACGCGGCCTGAGTGTTTTAGAAAGTACACATTCTGAGCTTGAATTTGAATACAAATTTCAAAAAAAATCAAGATATTTATTGTCGTTTGAATATGTCTAACCGTGTTACCCGAAATACGGATTCCAATTATGTGTCAATAGACAGGAGTAAAAATGGAAGTCAAACATTTCGCTCACAAATTTCGCTTCAAAATATTTTTCATATATCACGGTATCAATCATCTTGAAATGATGTTTTGGGTAAAAAATACTTTGGCCGCAAGACAATGACGAGCATCAATCGATTTGAAAATGTGTTGAAAAGTGGCCTTCGGTAACCGTCTTGATGATAACTTTTGAAAGGTAGGGTATTTTTAGACGCGGCCTTAATGTTTTAGAAAGTACACATTCTAAGCTTGAATTTGAACACAAATTCTCTATTTTTTCAATGGAAATCAAGAGAGTTATTGTCGTTTGAATATGTCTCACCGTGTTACCCGAAATACGGATTCCAATTATGTGTCAAGAGGAGGGAGTAAAAATGGAAGTCAAATGTTTTGCTCCCGAATTTGGCTTGGAAATATTTTTATATATCGCGGGATCAATCATCTCGGAATGATGTTTTGGGTAAAAAATACTTTGGCTGCTAGACATTCACGAGCGTCAATTGATTTGAAAATGTGTTGAAAAGGGACCTTCGGTAACCGTCTCGAAGATAACTTTTGAAAGGTAAGGAATTTTTAGTCGCAGCCTGAATGTTTTCGAAAGTACACATTCTGAGCTTGAATTTGAATACAAATTTTGTATTTTTTCAAAAAAAATAAAGATATTTATTGTCGTTTGAATATGTCTAACCGTGTTATCCGAAATATGGATTCCAATTATGTGTCAATAGAAGGGAGTGAAAATAGAAGTCAAACGTTTCGCTCAAGAATTTGGCTGGGAAATATTTTTCCTATACATCATTATCAATCATTTCGAAATGAAATTTTCAGAAAAAAAATACTTTGGCTGCTAGTTATTCACGAGCGTTAATTGATTTGAAAATGTGTTGGAAACTAACGTTCGGCAACCGTCTCAAAGATAACTTTTAAAGGGTAAGGAATTTTTAGACGCGGCCTTGATGGTTTAGAAAGTACACATTCTGAGCTTCAATTTAAACACAAATTTTGTATTTTTTCAATGGAAATCAAGAGAGTTATTGTCGTTTGAATTTGCCTCTCCGTGTTACCCGTAATACGGATTCCAATTATGTGTCAATAGGGGAGAGTAAAAATGGAAGTCAAACGTTTCGCCCAGAAATTTCTCTTGGAAATATTTTTCATACATCGTGGTATCAATCATCTCGTAATGATGTTTTGGGTAAAAAATACTTTGGCCACAAGACATTCACGAGCATCAATCGATTTGAAAATGTGTTGAAAAGTGGCCTTCGGTAACCATCTCGATGATAACTTTTGAAAGGTAAGGTACTTTTAGACACGGCCTGAATGTTTTAGAAAGAACACATTCTAAGCTTGAATTTAAACACAAATTTTATATTTTTTCAATGGAAATCAAGAGAGTTATTGTCATTTGAATATGTCTCACCGTGTTACCCGAAATACGGATTCCAATTATGTGTCAATAGGAGGGAGTAATAGTGGAAGTCAAACGTTTCGCTCATGAATTTGGCTTGGAAATATTTTTATATACCACGGGGTCAATCATCTCAGAATGATGTTTTGGGTAAAAAATACTTTGGCTGCTAGACATTCACGATAGTCAATCGATTTAAAAATGTGTAGAAAAGTGACCTTTGGTAACCGTCTCGAAGATAACTTTTGAAAGGTAAGGAATTTTTAGTCGCGGCCTGAATGTTTTAGAAAGTACACATTCTAAGCTTGAATTTGAACCCAAATTTTGTATTTTTTCAATAAAAATCAAGAGATTTATTGTCGTTTGAATATGTCTAACCGTGTTACCCGAAATACGGATTCCAATTATGTGGCCATAGAAGGGAGTAAAAATAGATGTCAAATGTTTCGCTCACGAACTTGGCTTGGAAATATTTTTCATATATCGAGGGATCAATTATCTCAAAATGATGTTTTGGGTAAAAAATACTTTGGCTGCTAGACATTCCCGAGCGTCAATCGACTTGAAAATGTGTTGAAAAGTGACTTTCGGTAACCGTCTCGAAGATAACTTTTGAAAGGTAGGGTATTTTTAGACGCGGCCTTAATGTTTTAGAAAGTACACATTCTAAGCTTGAATTTGAACACAAATTCTATATTTTTTCAATGGAAATCAAGAGAGTTATTGTCGTTTGAATATGTCTTACCGTGTTACCCGAAATACGGATTCCAATTATGTGTCAAGAGGAGGGAGTAAAAATGGAAGTCAAACGTTTTGCTCCCGAATTTGGCTTGGAAATATTTTTATATATCACGGGATCAATCATCTCAGAATGATGTTTTGGGTAAAAAATACTTTGGCTGCTAGACATTCACGAGCGTCAATCGATTTGAAAATGTGTGGAAAAGGAACCTTCGGTAGTCGTCCCGAAGATAACTTTTGGAAGGTAAGGAATTTTTAGTCGCGGCCTGAATGTTTTCGAAAGTACACATTCTGAGCTTGAATTTGAATACAAATTTTGTATTTTTTCAAAAAAAATCAAGATATTTATTGTCGTTTGAATATGTCTAACCGTGTTTCCCGAAATATGGATTCCAATTATGAGACAATAGAAGGGAGTCAAAATGGAAGTCAAATGTTTCGCTCACGAATTTGGCTGGGAAATATTTTTCCTATACAACATGATCAATCATTTCGAAATGAAATTTTCAGAAAAAAAATACTTTGGCTGCTAGTTATTCACGAGCGTTAATCGATTTGAAAATGTGTTGGAAACTGACATTCGGCAACCGTCTCGAAGATAACTTTTGAATGGTAAGGAATTTTTAGACACGGCCTTGATGGTTTAGAAGGTACACATTCTGAGCTTCAATTTAAACACAAATATTGTATTTTTTCAATGGAAATCAAGAGAGTTATTTTCGTTTGAATTTGTCTCTCCGTGTTACCCGAAATACGGATTCCAATTATGCATCAACAGGGGAGAGTAAAAATGGAAGTCAAACGTTTCGCTCAGAAATTTCGCTTGGAAATATTTTTCATATATCGTGGTATCAATCATCTCGAAATGATGTTTTGGGTAAAAAATACTTTAGCCGCAAGACATCCACGAGCATCAATCGATTTGAAAATGTGTTGAAAAGTGGCCTTTAGTAACCGTCTCGATGATAACTTTTGAAAGGTAAGGTACTTTTAGACACAGCCTGAATGTTTTAGAAAGTACACATTCTAAGCTTGAATTTAAACACAAATTTTGTATTTTTTCAATGGAAATCAAGAGTGTTATTGTCATTTGAATATGTCTCACCGTGTTACCCGAAATACGGATTCCAATTATGTGTCAATAGGAGGGAGTAATAATGGAAGTCAAACATTTCGCTCACGAATTTAGCTTGGAAATATTTTTATATACCGCGGGATCAGTCATCTCGGAATGATGTTTTGGGTAAAAAATACTTTGGCTGCTAGACATTCACGATAGTCAATCGATTTGAAAATGTGTAGAAAAGTGACCTTTGGTAACCATCTCGGAGATAACTTTTGAAAGGTAAGGAATTTTTAGTCGCGACCTGGATGTTTTAGAAAGTACACATTCTGAGATTGAATTTGAACACAAATTTTGTATTTTTTCAATAAGAATCAAGAGATTTATTGTCGCTTGAATATTTCTAACCGTGTTACCTGTAATACGGATTCCAATTATGTGTCAGTAGAAGGGAGTAAAAATGGATGTCAAACGTTTCGCTCACGAACAACTTGGCTTGGAAATATTTTTCATATATCGAGGGATCAATTATCTCGAAATGATGTTTTGGGTAAAAAATACTTTGGCTGCTAGACATTCACGAGCATCAATCGACTTGAAAATGTGTTGAAAAGTGACTTTCGGTAACCGTCTCGAAGATAACTTTTGAAAGGTAAGGAATTTTTAGACTCGGCCGGAATGTTTTCGAAAGTACACATTCTGAGCTTGAATTTGAACAAAAATTTTGTATTTTTTCGAAGGAAATCTTGGGAGTTATTGTCGTTTGAATATGTCTCACCATGTTGCACGAAATACGGATTCCAATTATGTGCCGAAAGGAGGGAGTAAAAATGGAAGTCAAACGTTTCACTCACGAATTTGGCTTGGAAATATTTTTCATATATCGTGGGATCAATCATCTTGAAATGAAGTTTTGGTTAAAAAATACATTGGCTGCTAGTTATTCATGAGCGTTAATCGATTTGAAAATGTGTTGAAAAGTGACCTTCGGTAACCATCTTAAAGATAACTTTTGAACGGTATGGAATTTTTAGACGCGGCCTTGATGTTTTAGAAAGTACATATTCTGAGCTTGAATTTGAACACAAATTTTCTATCTTTTCAATGGAAATCAATAGAGTTATTGCCATTTCAGTATGTTTCAACGTGTTACCTAAAATACGGATTCCAATTATATGCCGAGAGAGGGGAGTAAAAATGGAAGTCATAATTTTCGCTCACGAATTTGGCTTGGAAATAGTTTTCCTATACTGCGAGATCAATCATCTCGAAATGAAATTTTCAGAAAAAAATACTTTGGTTGCCAGTTATTCGCGAGCGTTAATTGATTTGAAAATGTGTTGAAAACTGACATTCGGTAACCGTCTCCAAGATAACTTTTGAAAGATAAGCAATTTTTAGACGCGGCCTTGATGTTTTAGAAAGTACAAATTATAAGCTTGAATTTGAACACAAATCTTGTATTTTTTCAATGGAAATCAAGAGAGTTATTGTCGTTTGAATATGTCTCACCGTGTTACCTGAAATACGGATTCCAATTATGTGCTGAAAGGAGGGAGTAAAAATTGGAGTCAAACGTTTCACTCACGAATTTGGCTTGGAAATATTTTTCATATATCGTGGGATCAATCATCTTCAAATGAAGTTTTGGGTAAAAAAATACTTTGGCTGCTAGTTATTCATGAGCGTTAATCAATTTGAAAATGTGTTGAAAAGTGCCCTTCGGTAACCGTCTTAAAGATAACTTTTGAACAGTAAGGAATTTTTAGACGCGGCCTTGATGTTTTAGAAAGTACATATTCTGAGCTTGACTTTGAACATGAATTTTCTATCTTTTCAATGGTAATCAATAGAGTTTTTTCCATTTCAGTATGTTTTAATGTGTTCCCTGAAATACGGATTCGAGTTATATGCCGAAAGAGGGGAGTAAAAATGGAAGTCATAATTTTTGCTCACGAATTTGGCTTGGAAATATTTTTCCTATACCGCGAGATAAATCATCTCGAAATGAAATTTTCAGGAAAAAATACTTTGGCTGCTAGATTAAAAATGTGTTGAAGACTGACATTCGGGAACCGTCTCGAAGATAACTTTTGAACGGTAAGGAATTTTTGGACGCGGCCTTCATGTTTTAGAAAGTACACATTCTGAGTTTGAATTGAAACACAAATTTTGTATTTTTTCAGAGGAAATCAAGAGAGTTGTTGTCGTTTGAATTTGTCTCACCATGTTACCCGAAGTACGGATTCCAATTATGTGTCAATAGGGGAGAGCAAAAATGGAAGTCAAACGTTTCACTCACAAATTTCGCTTGGAAATATTTTTCGTATATCGTGGGATCAATCATCTAGAAATGATGTTTTGGGTAAAAAATACTTTGGCAGCAAGACATTCACGAGCATCAATCGATTTGATAATGTGTTTTAAAGTGAACTTCGGTAACCGTCTCGAAGATAATTTTTGAAAGGTAAGAAATTTTTAGACACGGCCTAAATGTTTTAGAAAGTACACATTCTGAGCTTGAATTTGAACACAAATTTTTTATTTTTTTCAATGGAAATCAAGTGTGTTATTGTTGTTCGAATATGTCTCACCGTGTTATCCGAAATACGGATTCCAATTATGTGCCGAAAGGAGGGAGTAGAAATGGAACTCAAACGTTTTGCTCACGAATTTGGCTTGGAAATATTTTTATATATCGCGGGATCAATCATCTCGGAATGATGTTTTGGATAAAAAATACTTTGGCTGCTAGACATTCACGAGCGTCAATCAATTTGAAAATGTGTTGAAAAGGGACCTTCGGTAACCGTCTCGAAGATAACTTTTGAAAGGTAAGGAATTTCTAGTCGCGGCCTGAATGTTTTCGAAAGTACACATTCTGAGCTTGAATTTGAATACAAATTTTGTATTTTTTCAAAAAAAATGAAGATATTTATTGTCGTTTGAATATGTCTAACCCTGTTACCCAAAATATGGATTCCAATTATGTGTCAATAGAAGGGAGTCAAAATGGAAGTCAAATGTTTCGCTCACAAATTTGGCTGGGAAATATTTTTCCTATACAGCATGATCAATCATTTCGAAATGAAATTTTCAGAAAGAAAATACTTTGGCTGCTAGTTATTCAAGAGCGTTAATCAATTTGAAAATGTGTTGGAAACTGACATTCGGCAACCGTCTCGAAGATAACTTTTGAACGGTAAGCAATTTTTAGACGCGGCCTTGATGTTTTACAAAGCACACATTCTAAGGTGAACACAAATTTTGCATTTTTTCAATGGAAATCAATAGAGTTATTGTCGTTTGAATATGTCTCACTGTGTTAACCGAAATACAGATTCCAACTATGTGCCGAAAGGAGGGAGTAAAAATGGAAGTCAAACGTTTCGCTCACGAATTTGGTTGGGAAATATTTTTCGTATATCACGGGATCAGTCATCTTGAAATGAATTTTTGGGTAAAAAATACTTTGGCTGCTAGTTATTCACGATCGTTAATCGATTTGAAAATGTGCTGAAAAGTGACCTTCGATTACCGTCTCAAAGATAACTTTTGAACGGTAAGAAATTTTTAGACGTGGCCTGGATGTTTAGAAAGTACGCATTCTAAGCTCCAATTTGAACATGAATTTTCAATCTTTTCAATGGAAATCAATAGGGTTATTGCCGTTCCAATATGTCTCAACATGTTACCTGAAATACGGATTCCAATTATATGTCGATAGCGGGGAGTAAAAATGGAAGTCATAATTTTTGCTTACGAATTTGGCTTGGAAATATTTTTCCTATACCGCGAGATCAATCTTCTCGAAATGAAATTTTCAGAAAAAAAATATATTGGCTGCAAGTTATTCACGAGCGTTAATCGATTTTAAAATGTGTTGAAAACTAACATTCGGTAACCGTCTGGAAGGGAACTTTTGAAAGGTAAGGAATTTTCGGACGCGGCCTTGATGTTTTAGAAAGTACACATTCTGAGCTTGAATTTGAACACAAATTTTGTATTTTTTTCAATAGAAATCAAGAGAGTTATTGCCGTTTGAATATGTCTAACCGTGTTACCTGAAATACAGATTCCAATTATGTGCCAATAGGAGGGAGTAAAAATGGAAGTCATACGTTTTGCTCACGAATTTGGCTTGGAAATATTTTTCATATATCGCGGGATCAATCATCTTGAAATGAATTTTTGGGTAGAAAATACTTTGGCTGCTAGTTATTCACGAGCGTTAATCGATTTGAAAATCTGTTGAAAAGAGACCTTCGGTGACCTTCTCAAAGATAACTTTTGAACGGTAAATAATTTCCAGATGCAGCCTTGATGTTTTAGAAAGTACACATTCTTAGCTCGATTTTGAACACAAATTTTGTATTTTTTCAAAGGAAATCAGGGGAGTTATTGTCGTTTGAATGTGTCTCACCGTGTTACCTGAAATACGGATTCCAATCATATGCCGAAAGGAGGGAGTAAAATTGGAAGTCAAACGTTTTGCTCACGAATTTGGCTTAGAAATATTTTTCGTATATCGCGGGATCAATCATCTTGAAATGAAGTTTTGGGTAAAAAATACTTTGGCTGCGAGTTATTCACGAGCGATAATTGATTTGAAAATGTGTTGAAAAGTGACCTTAGGTAACCGTCTCAAAGATAACTTTTGAACGTAAGCAATTTTTAGATGCAGCCTTGATGTTTTACAAAGTACACATTTTGGGCATGAATTTGAACACAAATTTTATATTTTTTCAATGGAAATCAAGAGAGTTATTGTTTGTTGAATATGTCTCACTGTGTTACCCGAAATACCAATTCCAATTATGTGCCGAAAGAAGGGAGTAAAAATGGAAGTCAAACGTTTCGCACACGAATTTGGCTGGGAAATATTTTTCTTATATCGTGCTATCAATCATCTTGAAATGAATTTTTGGGAAAAAAAATACTTTGGCTGCTAGTTATTCACGATCGTTAATCAATTTGAAAATGTGCTGAAAAGTGACCTTCGGTAACCATCCCAAAGATAACTTTGAAATTTTTAGACGCGGCCTTGATGTTTTTGAAAGTACACATTCTGAGCTTCAATTTGAACATGAATTTTCAATCTTTTCAATGGAAATCAATAGGGTTATTGCCGTTCCAATATGTCTCAACATGTTACCTGAAATACGGATTCCAATTATATGTCGATAGCGGGGAGTAAAAATGGAAGTCATAATTTTTGCTTACGAATTTGGCTTGGAAATATTTTTCCTATACCGCGGGATCAATCTTCTCGAAATGAAATTTTCAGAAAAAAATACATTGGCTGCTAGTTATTCACGAGCGTTAATCGATTTTAAAATGTGTTGAAAACTAACATTCGGTAACCGTCTCGAAGAGAACTTTTGAAAGGTAAGGAATTTTTGGACTCGGCCTTGATGTTATAGAAAGTACACATTCTGAGCTTGAATTTGAACACAAATTTTGTACTTTTTTCAGTGGAAATCAAGAGAGTTATTGTCGTTTGAATATGTCTCACCGTGTTACTTGAAATACATATTCCAATTATGTGCCAATAGGAGTGAGTAAAAATGGAGGTCATACGTTTTGCTCACGAATTTGGCTTGGAAATATTTTTCATATATCGCGGGATCAATCATCTTGAAATGAATTTTTGGGTAAAAAATACTTTGGCTGCTAGTTATTCACAAGCGTTAATCGATTTGAAAATCTGTTGAAAAGAGACCTTCGGTGACCTTCTCAAAGATAACTTTTGAACGGTAAAGAATTTCCAGATGTAGCCTTGATGTTTTAGAAAGTACACATTCTTAGCTCGATTTTGACACAAATTTTATATTTTTTCAAAGGAAATCAGGAGAGTTATTGTCGTTTGAATGTGTCTCACCGTGTTACCTGAAATACAGATTCCAATTATATGCCGAAAGGAGGGAGTAAAATTGGAAGTCAAACATTTTGCTCACGAATTTGGCTTGGAAATATTTTTCATATATCGCGGTATCAATCATCTTGAAATGAAGTTTTGGGTAAAAAATACTTTGGCTGCAAGTTATTCACGAGCGATAATCGATTTGAAAATGAGTTGAAAAGTGACCTTATGTAACCGTCTCAAAGATAACTTTTGAACGTAAGCAATTTTTAGACGCAGCCTTGATGTTTTACAAAGTACACATTTTGGGCATGAATTTGAACACAAATTTTATATTTTTTCAATGGAAATCAAGAGAGTTATTGTTTTTTGAATAAGTCTCACCGTGTTACCCGAAATACAGATTCCAATTATGTGCCAATCGGAGGGGGTAAAAATGGAAGTCAAACGTTTCGCACACGAATTTGGCTGGGAAATATTTTTCGTACACCGCGGGATCAACTATCTCGAAATGAATTTTTGGGTAAAAAATACTTTGGCTTCTAGTTATTCACGAGCGTTAATCGATTTCTAAATCTGTTGAAAAGAGACCTTTGGTGACCATCTCAAAGATAACTTTTGAAAGGTAAAGAATTTCTAGATGCGGCCTTGATATTTTAGAAAGTACACATTCTTAGCCCTATTTTGAACACAAATTTTGTATTTTTTCAATGGAAATCAAGAGAGTTATTGTGATTTGAATGTGTCTCACCGTGTTACCTGAAATACGGATTCCAATTATATGCTGAAAGGAGGGAGTAAAAATGGAAGTCAAATGTTTCGCTCACGAATTTGGATTGGAAATATTTTTCATATATTGCGGGATCAAAAATCTTGAAATGGAGTTTTGGGTAAAAAATACTTTGGCTGAGAGTTATTCACGAGCGATAATCGATTTGAAAATGTGTTGAAAATTGACCTTCGATAACTGTCTCAAAGATAACTTTTGAACGGTAAGGAATTTTCAGACGCGGCCTTGATATTTTGCAAAGTACACATTCTGATCTTGAATTTGAACATGAATTCTCTATCTTTTCAAAGGAAATTAGTAGATTTATTGCCGTTTCAATATGTCTAAACGTGTTACCTGAAATATGGATTCCAATTATTTGTCGATAAAGGGGTGTAAAATTGGAAGTCATAATTTTCGCTCATGAATTTGGCTAGGAAATATTTTTCCTATACCGTGGGATCAATCATCTCGAAATGAAATTTTTGGATAAAAATACTTTGGCTGCTAGTTATTCCGAGCGTTAATCGATTTGAAAATGTGTTGAAAAGTGACTTTCTGTAACCGTCTCGAAGATAACATTTGAACGATAAGGAATTTCTAGATGCGGCCTTGATGTTTTAAAAAGTACACATTCTGAGCTTGAATTTGAACGAAAAGTTTGTATTTTTCCAATGGAAATCAAGAGAGTTATTGTCATTTGAATATGTCTCACCGTGTTATCTGAAATACGGACTCCAATTTTATGTCAACAGGAGGGAGTAAAAATGGAAGTCAAATGTTTAGCTCAAGAATTTGGCTTGGAAATATTTTTCATATATCGCGGGATCAATCTTCTTGAAATGAAGTTTTGCGTAAAAAATAGTTTGGCTCCTAGTTTTTCACGAGCGTTAATCGATTTGAAAATGTGTTGAAAAGTGACCTTCGGTAACTGTCTCAAAGATAACTTTTGTACGGTAAGCAATTTTTACACACGGCCTTGATGTTTTAGAAATTACACATTCTGATCTTGAATCTGAATACAAATTTTGTATTTTTTCAATGGAAATCAAGAGAGTTATTGTCGTTTGAATATGTCTCACCGCGTTACCCGAAATACGGATTACAATTATGTGTCAATAGGAGGGAGTAAAAATGGAAGTCAAACGTTTTGCTCACGAATTTGGCTTGGAAATATTTTTCATATATCGTGGGATCAGTCATCTTGAAATGAAGTTTGGGGTAGAAAATAGTTTGGATGCTAGTTTTTCACGAGCGTTAATCAATTTGAAAATGTGTTGAAAAGTAACCTTCGGTAACCGTCTCAAAGATAACTTATGAACGGTAAGGAATTTTTAGACATCGCTTGAATGTTTTAGAAAGTACACATTCTGAGCTTGAATTTGAACATGAATTTTGTATCTTTTCAATGGAAATCAACAGAGTTATTGCCGTTTCAATTTGTCTCACCATGTTCCCTGAAATATGTATTCCAATTGTTTGCCGAGAGAGGGGAGTAAAAATGGAAGTCATAATTTTCGTTTACAAATTTGGCTTGGAAATATTTTTCCCATACCGCGGGATTAATCATCTCAAAATGACATTTTCAAAAAAATATACTTTGGCTGCTAGTTATTCACGAGCGTTAATCGATTTGAAAATGTGTTAAAAAGTGACCATCGGTAACCGTGTGAAAGATAAATTTTTAATGGTTAGGAATTTTTAGACGCGGCCTAGATGTTTTAGAAAGTACACATTCCAAGCTCAAATCTGAATACAAATTTAGTATTTTTTCAAAGGAAATCAAGACAGTTATTGTCGTTTGAATATGTCTCTCCGTGTTACCTAAAATACGGATTCCAATTATGTGTCAATAGAAGGGAGTAAAAATGGAAGTCAAACGTTTCGCTCACGAATTTGTCTTGAAAATATTTTCCATTTATCATGGGATCAATCATCTTGAAATGAAGTTTTGGGTAAAAAATAGTTTGGCTGTTAGTTATTCACTAGCGTTAATCGATTTCAAAATGTGTCGAAAAGTGACCATCGGTAACCGTCTCGAAGATAACTTTTGAATGGTAAGGAATTTTTTGACGCGGCCTGGATGGTTTAGAAAGTACATATTCTGAGCTCGAATTTGAACACAAATTTTGTATTTTTTCTTTGGAAATCAAGAGAGTTATTGTCATTTGAATATGTCTCACTGTGTTACCTGAAATACAGATTCCAATTATGTGTCAACAGGAGGGAGTAAAAACGGAAGTCAAACGTTTAGCTCACGAATTTGGCTCAGAAATATTCTTCATATATCGCGGGATCAATCATCTTGAAATTAAGTTTTGGGTAAAAAATTGTTTGTGTCACCGTGTTACCTGAAATATGGATTCCAATTATATGCCGATAGAGGGGAGTAATAATGGAAGTCATAATTTTCGCTCACGAATTTTGCTTGGAAATTTGTTTCCTATACCACGGGATCAATCATCTCGAAAAGAAATTTTTGGAAAAAAATTCCTTGGCTTTTAATTATTCACGAGCGTTAATCGATTTGAAAATGTGTTGAAAAGTGACCTTCAGTAACCGTCTCGAAGATAAATTTTGAACGGTAAGGAATTCTTAGACGTGGCCTGTATGTTTTAGAAAGTACAAATTCTGAGCTTGAATTTGAACATGAATTTGTCTTTTAGTGGAAATCAATAGAGTTATTGCTGTTTCAATATGTCTCACCGTGTTACCCAAAGTACGGATTCCAATTATATGCCGATAGAAGGGAGTAAAACTGGAAGTCATAATTTTCGCACATGAATTTGGCTTGGAAATATTTTTCCAATACCGCGAGATCAATCATCTTAAAATGCAATTTTTGGAAAAAAATACTTTGGCTGCTAGTTATTCACGAGCGTTAATCGATTTGAAAATGTGTTGAAAAGTGACCTTCGGTAACCGTCCCGAAGATAACTTTTGAACGGTAAGGAATTTTTAGACGCGGCATTGATATTTTACAAAGTACACATTCTGATCTTGAATTTGAATATGAATTCTCTATCTTTTCAATGGAAATTAGTAGATTTATTGCCGTTTCAATATGTCTAAACGTGTTACCTGAAATATGGATTCCAATTATTTGCCGATAGAGGGGTGTAAAATTGGAAGTCATAATTTTCGCTCACGAATTTGGCTAGGAAATATTTTTCCTATACCGTGGGATCAATCATCTCGAAATGAAATTTTTGGATAAAAATACTTTGGCTGCTAGTTATTCCGAGCGTTAATCGATTTGAAAATGTGTTGAAAAGTGACTTTCTGTAACCGTCTCGAAGATAACATTTGAACGGTAAGGAATTTCTAGATGCGGCCTCGATGTTTTAAAAAGTACACATTCTGAGCTTGAATTTGAACAAAAATTTTGTATTTTTCCAATGGAAATCAAGAGAGTTATTGTCATTTGAATATGTCTCACCGTGTTATCCGAAATACGGACTCCAATTTTGTGTCAACAGGAGGGAGTAAAAATGGAAGTCAAATGTTTAGCTTAAGAATTTGGCTTGGAAATATTTTTCATATATCGCGGGATCAATCTTCTTGAAATGAAGTTCTGGGTAAAAAATAGTTTGGCTCCTAGTTTTTTACGAGCATTAATCGATTTGAAAATGTGTTGAAAAGTGACCTTCGGTAACTGTCTCAAAGATAACTTTTGTACGGTAAGGAATTTTTACACGCGGCCTTGATGTTTTAGAAATTACACATTCTGATCTTGAATCTGAATACAAATTTTGTATTTTTTCAATGGAAATCAAGAGAGTTATTGTCGTTTGAATATGTCTCACCGCGTTACTCGAAATACGGATTACAATTATGTGTCAATAGGAGGGAGTAAAAATGGAAGTCAAACGTTTTGCTCACGAATTTGGCTTGGAAATATTTTTCATATATCGCGGGATCAATCATCTTGAAATGAAGTTTGGGGTAGAAAATAGTTTGGATACTAGTTTTTCACGAGCGTTAATCAATTTGAAAATGTGTTGAAAAGTAACCTTCGGTAACCGTCTCAAAGATAACTTATGAATGGTAAGGAATTTTTAGACGTCGCTTGAATGTTTTAGAAAGTACACATTCTGAGCTTGAATTTGAACATGAATTTTGTATCTTTTCAACGGAAATCAACAGAGTTATTTCTGTTTCAATTTGTCTCACCATGTTCCCTGAAATATGTATTCCAATTGTTTGCCGAGAGAGGGGAGTAAAAATGGAAGTCATAATTTTCGTTTACAAATTTGGCTTGGAAATATTTTTCCCATACCGCGGGATTAATCATCTCAAAATGACATTTTCAAAAAAATATACTTTGGCTGCTAGTTATTCACGAGCGTTAATCGATTTGAAAATGTGTTAAAAAGTGACCATCGGTAACCGTGTGAAAGATAAATTTTTAACGGTTAGGAATTTTTAGACGCGGCCTAGATGTTTTAGAAAGTACACATTCTAAGCTCAAATCTGAATACAAATTTAGTATTTTTTCAAAGGAAATCAAGACAGTTATTGTCGTTTGAATATGTCTCTCCGTGTTACCTGAAATACGGATTCCAATTATGTGTCAATAGAAGGGAGTAAAAATGGAAGTCAAACGTTTCGCTCACGAATTTGTCTTGCAAATATTTTCCATTTATCATGGGATCAATCATCTTGAAATGAAGTTTCGGGTAAAAAATAGTTTGGCTGTTAGTTATTCACTAGCGTTAATCGATTTCAAAATGTGTCGAAAAGTGACCTTCGGTAACCGTCTCGAAGATAACTTTTGAATGGTAAGGAATTTTTTGATGCGGCCTGGATGGTTTAGAAAGTACACATTCTGAGCTCGAATTTGAACACAAATTTTGTATTTTTTCTTTGGAAATCAAGAGAGTTATTGTCATTTGAATATGTCTCACTGTGTTACCTGAAATACAGATTCCAATTATGTGTCAACTGGAGGGAGTAAAAACGGAAGTCAAACGTTTAGCTCACGAATTTGGCTCAGAAATATTCTTCATATATCGTGGGATCAATCATCTTGAAATTAAGTTTTGGGTAAAAAATTGTTTGTGTCACCGTGTTACCTGAAATATGGATTCCAATTATATGCCGATAGAGGGGAGTAATAATGGAAGTCATAATTTTCGCTCACGAATTTTGCTTGGAAATTTGTTTCCTATACCACGGGATCAATCATCTCGAAAAGAAATTTTTGGAAAAAAATTCCTTGGCTTCTAATTATTCACGAGCATTAATCAATTTGAAAATGTGTTGAAAAGTGACCTTCAGTAACCGTCTCGAAGATAAATTTTGAACGGTAAGGAATTCTTAGACGTGGCCTGTATGTTTTAGAAAGTACAAATTCTGAGCTTGAATTTGAACATGAATTTGTCTTTTAGTGGAAATCAATAGAGTTATTGCTGTTTCAATATGTCTCACCGAGTTACCCGAAGTACGGATTCCAATTATATGCCGATAGAAGGGAGTAAAACTGGAAGTCATAATTTTCGCACATGAATTTGGCTTGGAAATATTTTTCCAATACCGTGAGATCAAACATCTTGAAATGCAATTTTTGGAAAAAAATACTTTGGCTGCTAGTTATTCACGAGCGTTAATCGATTTGAAAATGTGTTGAAAAGTGACCTTCGGTAACCGTCCCGAAGATAACTTTTGAACGGTAAGGAATTTTTAGACGCGGCCTTGATGTTTTAGAAAGTACACATTCTGATCTCAAATCTAAATACAAATTTTGTATTTTTTCAAAGGAAATCAAGAGAGTTATTGTCGTTTGAATATGTCTCACCGCGTTACCCGAAATACAGATTACAATTATGTGTCAATAGGAGGGAGTAAAAATGGAAGTCAAATGTTTCGCTCACGAATTTGGCTTGGAAATCTATTTTCTATACCGCGGGATCAATCATCTCGAAATGAAATTTTTGAAAAAAAATACTTTGGCTTCTAGTTATTCACATGCCCTAATCAATTTGAAAATGTGTCGAAAAGTGACCTTCGGTAACCGTCTCGAAGATAACTTTTGAACGGTAAGGAATTTTTAGGCACGGCCTTGATGTTTTAGAGAGTACACATTTTGATCTCGAATTTGAACCCAAATTTTGTATTTTTTCATTGGAAATCAACAAAGTTATTGTCATTTGAATATGTCTCACCGCGTTACCCGAAATACGGATTCCAATTATGTGTCAACAGGAGGGAGTAAAAATTGAAGTCAAACGTTTAGTTCACAAATTTGGCTTGGAAATATTTTTCATATATCGTGGGATCAATCATCTTGAAATGAAGTTTTGGGTATAAAATAGTTTGGCTGCTAGTTATTCACGAGCTGTAATCGATTTGAAAATGTGTTGAAAAGTGACCTTCGGTAACCGTCTCAAAGATAACTTTTGAACGGTAAGGAATTTTCAGACGCGGCCTTGAAGTTTTAGAAAGTAAACATTCTGACACGGTAAGGAATTTTTAGACGTGGCTAGAATGTTTTAGAAAGTACACATTCTGAGCTTGAATTTGAATATGAATTTTCCATGTTTTCAATGGAAATCAATAGAGTTATTGCTGTTTCAATATGTCTCACCGTGTTACCCAAAGTACGGATTCGAATTATATGCCGATAGAGGGGAGTAAAAATGGAAGTCATAATTTTCGCTCACGAATTTGGCTTTGTAGAATTTTTCCTATACCGCGGGATCAATCATCACGACATGAAATTTTCAAAAAAAAAATACTTTGGCTACTAGTTATTCACTAGCGTTAATTAATTTGAAAATATGTTGAAAAGTCACATTCGGTAACCGTGTCAAAGATAACTTTTGAACGGTAAGGAATTTTTAGACGCGGCCTTGAAGTTTTTGAAAGTAAACATTTTGAGCTCGAATTTGAACAACAATTTTGTATTTTTTCGATGGAAATCAAGAGAGTTATTGTCGTTTGACTTTGTCTCACCGTGTTACCCGAATTACGGATTCCAATTATGTGTTAATAGGAGGGAGTAATAATGGAAGTCAAACGTTTCCCTCACGAATTTGGCTTGGAAATATTTTTCATATATTGCGTGATCAATAATCTTGAAATGGGGTTTTGGGTAAAAAATAGTTTGGCTGCTAGTTATTCACGAGCGTTAATTGACTTTAAATTGTGTTAAAAAGTGACCTTCGGTAACTGTCTCAAAGCTAACTTTTGAACGGTAAGGAATTCTTAGACGTGGCCTGAATGTTGTAGAAAGTACAGATTCGGAGCTTGAAATTGAACATGAATTTTATATCTTTTCAATGGAAATCAATAGAGTTATTACCCTTTCAATATGTCTCACCGAGTTACTTGAAATACGGATTTCAATTATATGCTGATTGAGGGGAGAAAAAATGGACGTCATAATTTTCGCTCCCGAATTTGGCTTGGAAATATTTCTCCTATACCGCAGGATCAATCATCTCGAAATGAAATTTTCAAAAAAAATTCTTTGGCTGCTAGTTATTCACGAGCTTTAATCGATTTGAAAATGTGTTGAAAAGTGATCTTCAGTAACCGTCTTGAAGATAACTTTTGAATGGTAAGGAACTTTTAGACGTGACTTGAATGTTTTAGAAAGTAAACGTTCTGAGCTTGAATTTGAACACAAATTTTGTATCTTTTCAACAAAAATCAATAGAGTAACTGCTATTTCAATATGTCTCACCGTTTTACCCAAAGTACGGATTCCAATTATATGCCGATAGAGGGGAGTAAAAATGGTAGTTAGAATTTTCGCTAATGAATTTGGCTTGGAAATATTTTTCTTTACCACAGGATCAATCATCTCGAAATGAAATTTTTAGAAAAAAATTCTTTGGCTGCTAGTTATTCACGAGCATTAATCGATTTGAAAATGTGTTGAATGACCTTCTGTAACTGTTTCGAAGATAACTTTTGAACGGTAAGGAATTTTTAGACATGCCTTGACGTTTTAGACATGTCTCACCGTTTTACCCCAAATATCGATTCCAATTATGTGAAAATGGAAGTCCAACATTATGCTTACAAATTTGGCCTGGAAATATTTTTCATATATCACTGGATCAATCATCTTGAAATGAAATTTTGGGTAAAAAATAGTTTGGCTGCTAGTTATTCACGAGCATTAATCGATTTGAAAATGTGTTGAAAAGTGACCTTCGGTAACCGTCTCGAGATAACTTTTGCACGTTAAGGAATTTTTAGACATGGCCAGAATGTTTTAGAAACTACACATTCTGAGCTTGAATTTGAATATGAATTTGGTATCCTTTCAAAGGAAATCAATAGAGTTATTGCTGTTTCAATATGTCTCACCATGTTACCCAAAGTACAGATTCCAATTATATGCCAATAAAGCGGAGTAAAAATGGAAGTCATAATTTTCACTCACGAATTCGGCTTGGAAATATTTCTCCTATACTGTGGGATCAATCATCTCAAAACGAAATTTTCGAAAAAAAATACTTTGGCTGCTAGTTATTCACGAGCGTTAATCGATTTGAAAATGTGTTGAAAAGTAACCTTCGGTAATCATCACGAAGATAACTTTTGAATGATAAGGAATTTTTAGATGCGGCCTCGTTGTTTTGGAAAGTACACATTCTGAGCTCAAATTTGAACACAAATTTTGTATCTTTTCAATGGAAATCAAGAGAGTTATTGCCGTTTGAATACGATTCACCGTGTTACCCGAAATACAGATTCCAATTATGTATCAATAGGAGGGAGTAAAAATGGAAGTCAAACGTTTCGCTCAAGAATTTGGCTTGAAAATTTTTTTCATATATCATGGGATCAATCATCTGGAAATGAAGTTTTTTGTAAAAAATAGTTCGGCTGCTAGTTATTCACGAGCGTTAATCGATTTGAGAATGTGTTGAAAAGTAACCTTTGGTAACCGTCTCAATGCTAACTTTGGAAGGGTAAGGAATTTTTAGACGCGACCTGAAAGTTTTCAAAAGTACACATTTTGAGCTTGAATTTGAACATGAATTTTGTATCTTTTCAAAGGAAATTAATAGATTTATTGCCGTTTCAATATGTCTCACCGTGTTACTTGAAATACGAATTCCAATTATATGCTGATAGAGGGGAGTAAAAATGGAAGTCAAAATTTTCGCTCACGAATTTGGCTTTGTAGAATTTTTCCTATACCGCGGGATCAATCATCACGAAATGAAATTTTCAAAAAAAAAAAACTTTGGCTACTAGTTATTCACTAGCGTTAATTGATTTGAAAATATGTTGAAAAGTCACCTTCGGTAACCGTGTCAAAGATAACTTTTGAACGGTAAGGAATTTTTAGATGCGGCCTTGAAGTTTTAGAAAGTAAACATTCTGAGCTCGAATTTGAACAACAATTTTGTATTTTTTCGATGGAAATCAAGAGAGTTATTGTCGTTTGACTTTGTCTCACCGTGTTACCCGAATTACGGATTCCAATTATGTGTTAATAGGAGGGAGTAATAATGGAAGTCAAACATTTCCCTCACGAATTTGGCTTGGAAATATTTTTCATATATCGCGTGATCAATAATCTTGAAATGAGGTTTTGGGTAAAAAATAGTTTGGCTGCTAGTTATTCACGAGCGTTAATTGACTTTAAATTGTGTTAAAAAGTGACCTTCGGTAACCGTCTCAAAGCTAACTTTTGAACGGTAAGGAATTCTTAGACGTGGCCTGAATGTTGTAGAAAGTACAGATTCGGAGCTTGAAATTGAACATGAATTTTATATCTTTTCAATGGAAATCAATAGAGTTATTACCCTTTCAATATGTCTCACCGAGTTACTTGAAATACGGATTTCAATTATATGCTGATTGAGGGGAGAAAAAATGGAGGTCATAATTTTCGCTCCCGAATTTGGCTTGGAAATATTTCTCCTATACCGCAGGATCAATCATCTCGAAATGAAATTTTCAAAAAAAATTCTTTGGCTGCTAGTTATTCACGAGCTTTAATCGATTTGAAAATGTGTTGAAAAGTGATCTTCCGTAATCGTCTTGAAGATAACTTTTGAATGGTAAGGAACTTTTAGTCGTGACTTGAATGTTTTAGAAAGTAAACGTTCTGAGCTTGAATTTGAACACAAATTTTGTATCTTTTCAACAAAAATCAATAGAGTAACTGCTATTTCAATATGTCTCACCGTTTTACCCAAAGTACGGATTCCAATTATATGCCGATAGAGGGGAGTAAAAATGGTAGTTAGAATTTTCGCTAATGAATTTGGCTTGGAAATATTTTTCTTTACCACAGGATCAATCATCTCGAAATGAAATTTTCAGAAAAAAACTCTTTGGCTGCTAGTTATTCACGAGCATTAATCGATTTGAAAATGTGTTGAATGACCTTCTGTAACTGTTTCGAAGATAACTTTTGAACGGTTAGGAATTTTTAGACATGCCTTGACGTTTTAGACATGTCTCACCGTTTTACCCCAAATATCGATTCCAATTATGTGTCAATAGGAGGGAGTGAAAATGGAAGTCCAACATTATGCTTACGAATTTGGCCTGGAAATATTTTTCATATATCACTGGATCAATCATCTTGAAATGAAATTTTGGGTAAAAAATAGTTTGGCTGCTAGTTATTCACGAGCGTTAATCGATTTGAAAATGTGTTGAAAAGTGACCTTCGGTAACCGTCTCGAGATAACTTTTGCACGTTAAGGAATTTTTAGACATGGCCAGAATGTTTTAGAAACTACACATTCTGAGCTTGAATTTGAATATGAATTTGGTATCCTTTCAAAGGAAATCAATAGAGTTATTGCTGTTTCAATATGTCTCACCATGTTACCCAAAGTACAGATTCCAATTATATGCCAATAAAGCGGAGTAAAAATGGAAGTCATAATTTTCACTCACGAATTCGGCTTGGAAATATTTCTCATATACTGTGGGATCAATCATCTCAAAACGAAATTTTCGAAAAAAAATACTTTGGCTGCTAGTTATTCACGAGCGTTAATCGATTTGAAAATGTGTTGAAAAGTAACCTTCGGTAATCATCACGAAGATAACTTTTGAATGATAAGGAATTTTTAGATGCGGCCTCGTTGTTTTGGAAAGTACACATTCTGAGCTCAAATTTGAACACAAATTTTGTATCTTTTCAATGGAAATCAAGAGAGTTATTGCCGTTTGAATACGATTCACCGTGTTACCCGAAATACAGATTCCAATTATGTATCAATAGGAGGGAGTAAAAATGGAAGTCAAACGTTTCGCTCAAGAATTTGGCTTGAAAATTTTTTTCATATATCATGGGATCAATCATCTGGAAATGAAGTTTTTTGTAAAAAATAGTTCGGCTGCTAGTTATTCACGAGCGTTAATCGATTTGAGAATGTGTTGAAAAGTAACCTTTGGTAACCGTCTCAATGCTAACTTTGGAAGGGTAAGGAATTTTTAGACGCGACCTGAAAGTCTTCAAAAGTACACATTTTGAGCTTGAATTTGAACATGAATTTTGTATCTTTTCAAAGGAAATTAATAGATTTATTGCCGTTTCAATATGTCTCACCGTGTTACTTGAAATACGAATTCCAATTATATGCTGATAGAGGGGAGTAAAAATGGAAGTCAAAATTTTCGCTCACGAATTTGGCTTGGAAATATTTTTCCTATACCGCAAGATCAATAATCTAGAAATGAAATTTTCCGGAAAAAAAATTCTTTGGCTACTAGTTTTTCACGAGCGTTAATCGATTTGAAAATGTGTTGAAAAGTGACCTTCGGTAACCGTCTCGGAGCTAACTTTTGAACAGTAAGGAATTTTTAGATGTGGCCTGAATGTTTTAGAAATACACATTCTGAGCTTGAATTTGAACATGAAATTTGTATCTTTTCGATGGAAATCAATAGAGTTATTGGCCTTTCAATCTATCTCACCGTGTTACTTGAAATACGGATTCCAATTATATACCGATAGAGGGCAGTAAAAATGGAAGCCATAATTTTCTCTCACAAATTTTGCTTGGAAATATTAGTCCTATATCGCAGGATCAATCATCCTGAAATGAAATTTTCAGCAAAAAATTCTTTGGCTGCTAGTTATTCACGAGCGTTAATCGATTTGAAAATGTGTTGAAAAGTGACCTTCGGTAACCGTCTCGAAGATAATTTTGAACGGTAAGGAACTTTTACACGTGACCTGAATGTTTTAGAAAGTAAACATGCTGAGCTTGAATTTGAACGCGAATTTTGTATCTTTTCAACAGAAATCAATAGAGTAACTGCTATTGTAATATGTCTCACCGTGTTACCCAAAGTACAAATTCCAATTATATGCCGTTAGAGGGGAGTAAAAATGGTAGTCGAAATGTTTCGCTCACGAATTTGGCTTGGCAATATTTTTCCTATACCGCGGGATCAATCATCTTGAAATGAAATTTTCAGAGAAAAATTCTTTGGCTGCTAGTTATTCACGAGCATTAATCGATTTGAAAATGTGTTGAAAAGTGACCTTCGGTAACTGTCTCGAAGATAACTTTTGAACGGTTAGGAATTTTTAGACGCGGCCATGACATTTTGGAAAGTAAACATTCTGAGCTTGAATTTGAACACAAACTTTTTCAACGGTTTTAGACCCCTTAAAACACAACCAGATTGGTTAGCCTAGATTAATTAGCCAACTTGTTACTTAGTCAAATTATGCAATTCTAGGTTAAATCAATCAAATAATCATATCAAGATATAAAGCAGTGGAAAATAAATGAACACAAGATATGATGACCCAGGAAACCACACGGTAAAAACCTGGGGAGGATTTGACCTAGCTATCCTCAAGGTAAACCTGAATCCACTATGCGAAAGAATTGAAGTTCATACAGAAGGACTACAAGCTCCCCGCTTGACTTCCTAATACTACCCACTAGTAGAACTTACTGACACGACCACATGCAAGCTCCGAATCCACGGACTCCTTCTTTCTTGGATTCTTCAATCAGCTACAAGCACCCCCGCTTGATTATCTTTAAGCTTCAATGGTAGCAACCAAGTTGATTATCAAGATGTAGATAATATCTCCAACTTGAAAACCCTAAGTTTTGTGTAAAGGAAAACTCCTCAAAGATCTAACAAGAGATTTACACAAAACAGCAATGTATGAGCAATAATACAATTGGAGCGACCTTCAAAAACGTGGCTAGGGTTTTTTTATATACCTAGGGTAAAAACATAAAACCCTAAACGTTTAATGAAGTAGGGCTGAGTTGGAAATTCTGCAGAAAAATTAACCTGTGCGATTTTCGATCGATCGAGTCTGTTCTTCGATTGATCGAGCCAGGCCGAAAGTCCCAAGTACTTCTACAGCCACTCGATTCCAACTTTACAATAATAAACCAACTTTGAGCAAGCCTAGACAAGACTAAATACATTGTTTTGATCATGGTTTGCCAACATTACAAATTAGAGTTCTAAATACATAAAATCCTAAGACCTTAGAACCTAACAAACTCCCCCTTTGGCAATCCGTGACAAAACCCTAATTAAAAGCTCAAAGTTTTACAAGTAAAAAGCCTTTTACAAAGAAATTCTCATAAATTTCAAATTCAGCCTAACTACTATCCATCGGTTGCAAGTGTAGACAACAGCTTAGTTGAATCAACCTGTATATTCCTGAAATACTCAACGAACGCATAAACGCATGTGTGACAGAAAAGAGTAAAACAACAGGTATTACATTCTTGTAAGATTCACACAACACAAAATAAAGACATATATAAATGATCAACTCATAAATATAAATCAATAAGCAGTGAATCACAAATCAACAAGAATCAATAAAAAATATATCAATCAATGTTACTCCCCCTAACATGAATATTCCCAAAAATGATATATAAAGTGAAGCACCTAGATACAATCTAAAAAACTCCACAAGTAACAAAAATCTCCCCCTAACAACAAAAGTCTCCCCCTAACTACAAAAACCCTCTACAAGTCAAAACTCCACTCCCCCTTTTTGTGACGAAATGCCAAAGAGCAATCATGAGTCGCCATCAAAAGGAGGTGGTGAGGGTGAATGAAGACGTGCTAAATCGGCTTGGAGAGTACGAATCTCATCCAGTAAGTCCACCAAAATCTGACCCTGAGCCGCCTGAACGGTCATGACAGTCTCCAAAGTACGACGAACATCAAAGTCTGTCGAAGGAGGTGGAGGAACATCAGCAGCAGCAGCATCATCACCAACTGGATCAGGAACATCCTCACCAGCAGTACCTGTAGAAGAAGAAGGAGGAGCGTTACTAGACGGCTCAGACCTAGGGTGTTTAGAACCAGCTCAAAGATGAGTGGCCCTCTGTCTACGAAAAGACGCACCTATGGGAGCTATCACATGAACAGAGTCAGAGGAAGGGAAGTCATTAAGGTCAAGATGGAGCAAAATCCTATGAATGAAAATAGGATGAACAAGGGCATGAGAAGAAGATGAACTCCTATAAACATCGTTCAAAGAATGAAGAAAGAGATAGGGAAAACTAATAGGAGCATCAGTAACCAGAGCGTAAAAAAAGACACACCGCTCAAGAGGAATGGTGTAGACATGAGAAATGGGCCAGATGGAATGACGAGCTATCCGAAAGAATAGATAGTGCAACCCAGAGAGCTCAGCAAAAGTGATCCTAGGATCAAAACCCCACTGGACAGAAGTCCCAGTGATGTAAGATAAAACATCGCTCAGCTCGGGAGACTCGTCATAAGGATAGACAAGATTCCTAACCAACAGTACCCCTAGAGCATCAGCCACTACCTGAGGAGTAATGGTGTACCCTACACCTCGTATCCAACTCTTTACTAAAGTGTTGAAATTATAGACGTGGATAGAGATGTTCGAATAGAACTCTCTAATCAAGGCAGACGGTGAAGGAGGATCAGAAATGTCTAACAAAGGTAACCAGCCCCGTCGCTCAAAGTTTGCCCTAATGGCAAGATCTAGCTCATCTAACAAAATAGAACGCTCAGCCCAAATCTTCCTCTTAAGGTTAAGCTTCTCAAAAAGATCTTGGTTTTTCTTACTCAGAAACCTCTCACGGTCAAAGGAGGGAGGGGATGGAAAGGAAGAGGGAATGGACCTATGGGCTCTAGTCTTCCTAGGCATGATGCTAAGGAAAGGACAGAGACACAACAGAGAAAACCAAAAAGACACAAGAAAACAGAACCAAGGGCAGACTGTAAATTAGCAAAAAAAATAGAATGAAAATCTATATGATGCATGAATAGATATAATGCCATGATGCATGTACTAATGCAGTGAGTAATTAAGTTTAATTGAGATTAAATTGACAAAATTGGCTTGAGCAGGAAATTTTCTTAACCAAAAAAAACCAAAAATTGAACACCACATGAAAATTTTTAAAACAAAATGATGAATTGAGCATTATAAAACACAACACATAGATTATAATGCTTAATTTCATCAATACAATAAGCCAATTGCATCAAATTCTACTCAATTTAACAAAATCCCCAAATCAGATCAATTAGGAACCCTAGATTTTTCAATTTCACACCAAACTCAAAATTGATCAAATTAAACTATTTGGACCACGTCTATAGCATGTCCCCATAAAAACCCATTGATCAATTGCATAAAATATGGCATGAATCAAAGGAAAATTCCAAAATAGTAAATTGCGAAAATCGCCCCTAAATGCATGAATATATGCATGAAATGATGGAAATAAAATCAAAAGGAAGGGCAAAAGTGTCTTACCGGCTTGAGGAGAGAGAGATCTTGTAAAAACAATGGAGGAAAACGACAAAAATCTCTAGGTGGAGCCTTGCCAACTCGGAGAGAGAGAAGAAAAAGTTTGAAAAGATTGAATAGGAACTTTGAAAAAGTCAGAACTGAACCTTTTAAAAAGCTTTTTCACGATATTCGATCGATCGAAAAATACATTCGATCGATCGAATGAAACAGTCATTTTAGAACAAACTAAGGCACTTTTTCGATCAATCGAAAAACAAACTGGATCGATCGAAATGGGCAGAAGCTCATTGAAATTGTTAAAAAAAACCAGTTTTGAAAGACACAAACCTAATTTTGAAAAACAACTCCTCAAAGCATTAACCAAGAAAAGAAAAATGCATGAGTATGAGATGAAATGCTTTTTCAAAACCCCAAATTTTTAAACCCAAATTTTGTCAAAAACAAGTTTCAATCATTCTCCCATTGAATTTTCTCAAGCAACAAAAATGTTGTGCACAAATCTCAAGATATTTTCAAACTTGGTTGGTCAGACCATAAACACACACACTAGCATGTACAGTGTTTAACAAAGAGTAACTTGTGTAGTGTGTGATACTAGCAAAAACTTAAGATACATGTGAGGTGATATGTGAATAGCAATCAAACACAAAGTCTACACAATTCATCACATAGAATTTAAAAGAGACTATCACCTAAAGAGTTACATCTTATAACTCCCACATCTCCTAGAACAAAAGCTTGCAATCATGTAAGTTTCTTGCATTTTTGCCTCTTATTTGTATGAGATGGCATTCAGCCTAATAGTACACACCGGTTTGAATTAAGTGAATTGGTATCAAGTTTAATAGTACACACCAGTTTTAATTTTATTTGAGGCAACACCTTATGTTCTTTTTGTGCATGTGCTACACTTTCTCGAGCACAGAATTTTATGATATGCACTAAGGTGTTCATGATTGGCTAGTGAATAGTGGTGAGATGGTTATTTATGCCTTTCTCAAAATGATCAAATCCGACAGTCAAATAACATGTGACTTCATGATAAAGACATAGTGATTAAGAACCATACACATCTTTCCCACACAACATGCACTACAAATTTTCAACTAGTCAAGTGCAATAAATAAGTTTATCAAAGTTAAATAAGGTACACAAGACATGACATGTGTAAACAGATAGACCAACCTTGTTTTTCAAAAATCAAGAAACATAGTGTCAAACATAATTTTTGCTTTCTCCTTTTCTCCTTTTTTTTTTTTAAAAAAAAAATTAAGTGAAAACAAATAAATCCTAGAATGAAATGCATGAATGTAATGCAGTGCAAATCCTAGAACAAAACAAAAGAAAAACACAAAAACCAAAGAACAATGGTCACAGAGGAATGAGCAATGAAGCACAAGAACCATGTCAGAAAGACTCAATTAGATCGAGTCTTTTACATCCAAAACTTTTTAGATGCATCACGAGCATTGGAGTTCTTATTCACATTTGAGTGATTTCTAACTCCAAGATTGGAATAAAGGTTCAAAGCCTTTACCAATTCACCAATAAGTGCCATAGGATCTTGTGCTTGTGACACAGACACTTTTGGTTTGTTTGCTCTCTTAGCAGCTTGAAGCTTGTAACAGTTAGGACGAATATGTCTAGACTTACCACAAAAATGACAAACCCAAGCAGGTTTACCATGCATCTTGTCCTTAGAAAGGGTAAGTTTAGTTTCTCTCAGATTAACCCTATTCTTCTTAGGAGGTGAAACTTCTACGGGTTTGACAACCTCACTCACAGGTGGTTTAACGGTTTCACTCACAACCTCACTCATGGAAGGTTTAGAAGAAGAAGAAGAAGGAACAAAATTTGTGGAATGCGGTGCAGAGTCAAAAATGCTTTCAACATAACCTAACCCAGATTTATCAGAATGATACTTTTGAACATTCAGCATGTGATCAAGTTTAGAACTAGCAGATCTAGCAACAGATAAATCATGTTCCAAAGTTTTAACTTTATCAAGCAAAAGCATGTTCTCAGATTTAACATTGTTCAAAAGATCCTTAGCATCAAACAGTTTAACAAGCAAATTTTTCTTTTCAAGCTCAAGAGAATCAATTTTCTTCAGGCCAAGTTCTACATTCATAGCATCCCTAGCAGCAATTTTGCAAAGTTTATTGTAGGCCTTTTGAAGATCTGCATCCTCAGAGAGTTCCCCATCAGAAGGGTTCTCTTTAACAGATATGCTTTCATTGACTACAGCAGTAGCAGTGAAAGCAATGAAGTTTCCATCCTCATCACATTCGGACTCATCATCGGAAACCTCATTATCGCTAAGGGTTACAGCCATAGCTTTACCCTTAGTTCTTAAGAATGTAGGACATTCAGATTTCACATGACCATACCCTTGACAACCAAAACACTGAGGACCCATAAAATTATTTGAAGACTGACCAACTTTTTATTTTGGTTTTTCAAAGTTGTTAACCTTAGTGGGATCATTCTTCCTAAAATTTCTAGGTTCAGCAATGTAAGTACCTCTTGCCTTTCTATTGGTATTTCTAAGAAAGTTTTTGAAATTTTTGGCAAGATAGGCAATCTCTGTAGCAGAGAGCTCATCATCAATCCACCACCATCAACATCATCAACTGACTTAAGAGCCATTGATTTGGATTTGTTCATTTTAGGTAGGTCAGACTCATAGGACCGAAGAGATCCTACAAGCTCATCAACAGGGATGGAGTCCACATCCTTGCTTTCAGTGATGGCAGTCACTTTGGGTCTAAAGTCTTCAGTTAAGGATCTAAGTATCTTCCTAACAATTTTAGTTTGGTCATAGACTTCACCCAAATTAAAAGCAAAATTGACAATATCATTTAATTTAGCATAGAATTCATCAAAAGATTCATCATCAGACATTCTAATGCTTTCAAATCTAGAAGTCAATTGTTGCAATTTATTGATCTTAACTGCCTTTGTGCCTTCAAGCACAGTTTAGAGGATTTTCCAAGCAATATGAGCAACCTCAACATTAGAGATCCTCTTAAATTCCTCCATGGAAACAGCGTTGAAGATGGCATTCATAGCTTTGCTATTGAAGCCAGCTGCTTCTTTTTCAGAAGTTTGTCACTCACTCACAGGAGTAGTGGGCTTCACCCATCCGTACTCAACGGAATTCCAGACTCTCTCATCAATGGATTTCAGGAATACTTTCATCCTTACTTTCCAATAAGCATAGTTGTTCCCATCAAAGTGAGAAGGAACAAACAGAGAGTTTCCATGCTCCATGACAACAGGGGTCAAGGATCAGCTCAGAGATCAAGAAATCTCCAACAAAAGAGCAACCCGCTCTGATACCACTTGAACGGTTTTAGACCCCTTAAAACACAACCAGATTGGTTAGCCTAGATTAATTAGCCAAGTTGTTACTTAGTCAAATTATGCAATTCTAGGTTAAAGCAATCAAATAATCATATCAAGATATAAAGCAACGGAAAATAAATGAACACAAGATATAATGACCGAGGAAACCACACGGTAAAAACCTAGGGAGGATTTGACCTAGCTATCCTCAAGGTAAACCTGAATCCACTATGCGAAAGAATTGAAGTTCATACAGAAGGACTACAAGCTCCCCGCTTGACTTCCTAATGCTAGCCACCAGTAGAACTTATTGACACGACCACGTGCAAGCTCTGAATCCACGGACTCCTTCTTTCTTGGATTCTTCAATCAGCTACAAGCACCCCCGCTTGATTATCTTTAAGCTTCAATGGTAGCAACCAAGTTGATTATCAAGATGTAGATAATATCTCCAACTTGAAAACCCTAAGCTTTGTGTAAAGGAAAACTCCTCAAAGATCTCACAAGAGATTTACACAAAACAGCAATGTATGAGCAATAATACAATTAGAGCGACCTTCAAAAATGTGGCTAGGGTTTTGTTTATATACCTAGGGTAAAAACATAAAACCCGAAACATTTAATGAAATAGGGCTGAGTTGGAAATATTGCAGAAAAATCAACCTGTGCGATTTTCGATCGATCGAGTCTGTTCTTCGATCGATCGAGCCAGGCCGAAAGTCCCAAGTACTTCTGCAGCCACTCGATTCCAACTTTACAATAATAAACCAACTTTGAGCAAGCCTAGACAAGACTAAATACATTGTTTTGTTCATGGTTTGCCAACATTACAAATTAGAGTTCTAAATACATAAAATCCTAAGACCTTAGAACCTAACATTTTTTATTTTTTACAATGGAAATCAAGGGATTTATTGTCGTTTGAATATGTCACATCGTGTTACCCGAAATTTGGCATCCAAATGTGTGTCAATAGGAGGGAGTAAAAATGGAAGTCAAACACTTCGCTCATGAATTTGCCTTGGAAATATTTTTCGTATATCGTGGGATCAGTCATCTTGAAATGAAGATTTGGGTAAAAAATAGTTTGGCTGCTAGTTATTCACGGGCGCTAATCGATTTGGAAATGTGTCGAAAAGTGACCTTCGGTAACCGTCTCAAAGATAACTTTTGAACGGAAAGGAATTATTAGACGTGGCCAGAATGTTTTAGAAAGTGCACATTCTGAGCTTGAATTTGAATATTAATTTTGTATCTTTTAAACGGAAATCAATAGAGTTATTGCCGTTTCAATATGTCTCACCGTGTTACCCGAAGTACGGATTCCAATTATATGCCGATAGAGGGGAGTAAAAATGGAAGTCATAATTTTCGCTCACGAATTTGGCTTTGAAATATTTTTCTTATACCGTGAGATCAATCATCACGAAATGAAATTTTTGGAAAAAACTACATTGGCTGCTAGTTATTCACTACCGTTGATCGATTAGAAAATGTTTTGAAGAGTGACCTTTGGTAACCGTGTCAAAGATAACTTTTGAATGGTAAGGAATTTTTAGATGTGACCTTGATGTTTTAGAAAGTGCACACTTTGAGCTCGAATTTGAACAACAATTTTGTATTTTTTCAATGGAAATCAAGAGAGTTATTGTAATTTGAAAATGTCTCACCGTGTTACCCAAAATACGGATTCCAATTACGTGTCAATAGGAGGGAGAGAAAATGGAAGTCCAACGTTACGCTTACGAATTTGGCTTGGAAATATTTTTCATATATCGCTGGATCAATCATCTTGAAATGAAGTTTTGGGTAAAATATAGTTTGGCTGCTAGTTATTCACGAGCGTTAATCGATTTGAAAATGTGTTGAAAAGTGACCTTCGGTAACTATCTCGAAGATAACTTTTGAACGATAAGGAATTTTTAGACGTGGCCAGAATGTTTTAGAAAGTACACATTCTGAGCTTGAATTTGAATATGAATTTTATACCTTTTCAATGGAAATCAATAGAGTTATTGCTGTTTCAATATGTCTCATCGTGTTACCCAATGTACGGATTTCAATTATATGCGGATAGAGGGGAGTAAAAATGGAAGTCATAATTTTCACTCACGAACTTGGCCTTGAAATACTTTTCTTATACCGCATGATCAATCATCACGAAATGAAATTTTTAGAAAAAAATATGTTGGCCGCTAGTTATTCACGAGCATTAATCGATTAGAAAATTTGTTGAAAAGTGACCTTCGGTAACCGTCACGAAGATAACTTTTGAATGGTAAGGAACTTTTAGACGTGGCCAGAATGTTTTAGAAAGTAAACATTCTGAGCTTAAATTTGAACATGAATTTTGTATCTTTTCAACGTAAATCAATAGAGTTACTGCTATTTCAACATGTCTCACCGTTTTGCCCGAAGTATAGATTCCAATTATATGCCGATAAAGGGGAGTAAAAATGGAAGTCATAATTTTCACCTCACGAATTTGGCTTGGAAATATTTTTCCTATACCGCAGGATCAATCATCATGAAATGAAATTTTTGGAAAAAAATACTTTGGCTGCTAGTTATTCATTAGCGTGAATCGATTTGAAAATGTGTTGAAAAGTCACCTTCGGTAACCATGTCAAAGATAACTTTTGAACGGTAAGGAAGTTTTGGAAGCGGCCCTGAAGTTTTAGAAAGTAAACATTCTGAGCTCGAATTTGAACAACAAGTTTGTATTTTTTCAATGCAAATGAAGAGAGTCATTATCGTTTGACTATGTCTCACCGTGTTACCCGAATTACGGATTCCAATTATGTGTCAACAGGAGGGAGTAAAAATGGAAGTCAAACATTTCGCTCACGAATTTGGCTTGGAAAATTTTTTTCATATATCACAACATCAATCATTTGTGAATGAAGTTTTTTGTAAAAAATAGTTTGGCTGGTAGTTATTCACGAGCGTTAATCGATTTGGAAATGTGTTGAAAAGTGACCTACGGTAACCATCTCGAAGATAACTTTTGAACGGAAAGGAATTTTTGGATGCGGCCTTGATGTTTTTGAAAGTACACATTATGAGCTCAAATTTGAACTCAAATTTTGTATTTTTTCAAGGGAAATCAAGAGAGTTATTGTCGTTTGAATATGTTTCACCATGTTACCCGTAATACGGCTTCCAATTATATGTCAATAGGAGGGAGAAATAATGGAAGTCAAAAGTTTCTCTCACGAATTTGGCGTGGAAATATTTTTCCTATACCGCGGGATCAATCATCACGAAATGAAATTTTCTGAAAAAAAAATACTTTGGCTGCTAGTTATTCACTAGCGTTAATCGATTTGAAAAAGTATTGAAAAGTCACCTTCGGTAACCGTGTCAAAGATAACTTTTGAACGGTAAGGAATTTTTAGACGCGGCCTTGAAGTTTTAGAAAGTAAACATTCTGAGCTCGAATTTGAACAACAATTTTGTATTTTTTCAATGGGAATCAAGAATGTTATTGTCGTTTGACTATGTCTCACCATGTTACCTGAATTATGGATTCCCATTATGTGTCAATAAGAGGGAGTAAAAATGGAAGTCAAACGTTTCGCTCACGAATTTGGCTTGGAAATTTTTTTCATATATCACGGGATCAATCCTCTGGATATGAAGTTTTTTGTAAAAAATAGTTTGGCTGCTAGTTATCCACGAGCGTTAATAGATTTGAAAATGTGCTGAAAAGTGACCTTCGGTAACCGTCTCGGAGATAGCTTTTGAACGGTAAGGAATTTTTAGACGCGGCCTTGATGTTTTTGAAAGTACACATTCTGAGCTCAAATTTGAACACAAATTTTGTATTTTTTCAAGGGAAATTGAGGGAGTTATTGTCATTTGAATATGTTTCACTGTGTTACCCGAAATACGAATTCCAATTATGCGTCAATAGGAGGGTGTAATAAATGAAGTGAAACATTTCTCTCACGAATTTGGCTCAAAAATATTTTTCATATATTGCGCGATCAATCATCTTGAAATGAGGTTTTGGGTAAAAAATAGTTTGGCTGTTAATCGATTTGAAAATGTGTTGAAAAGTGACCTTCGGTAACCATCTCAAAGCTAACTTCTAAACAGTAAGGAATTTTTGGAAGAGGCCTGAATGTTTTAGCAAGTACACATTCTGAGCTTGAATTTTAACATGAATTTTATACCTTTTCAATGGAAGTCAATAGAGTCATTGCCCTTTCAATATGTCTCACCGTGTTACATGAAATACGGATTCCAATTATATGCCGATTGAGGGGAGTAAAAATGGAAGTCATAATTTTCGCTCATGAATTTTGTTGGGAAATATTATTCCTATACGACAGGATCAATCATCTCGAAATGAAATTTTAGGGAAAAAATTCTTTGCCTGCTAGTAATTCTCGAGCAGTAATCGATTTAAAAATGTGCTGAAAAGTGACCTTCGGTAATCGTCTTGAAGATAACTTTTGAACGGTAAGGAACTTTTAGCCGTGGCCAGAATGTTTTAGAAAGTAAACATTCTGAGCTTAAATTTGAACATGAATTTTGTATCTTTTCAACGTAAATCAATAGAGTAACTGCTATTTCAACATGTCTCACCGTTTTGCCCGAAGTATAGATTCCAATTATATGCCGATAAAGGGGAGTAAAAATGGAAGTCATAATTTTCACCTCACGAATTTGGCTTGGAAATATTTTTCCTATACCGCAGGATCAATCATCATGAAATGAAATTTTTGGAAAAAAATACTTTGGCTGCTAGTTATTCATTAGCGTGAATCGATTTGAAAATGTGTTGAAAAGTCACCTTCGGTAACCATGTCAAAGATAACTTTTGAACGGTAAGGAAGTTTTGGAAGCGGCCCTGAAGTTTTAGAAAGTAAACATTCTGAGCTCGAATTTGAACAACAAGTTTGTATTTTTTCAATGCAAATGAAGAGAGTCATTATCGTTTGACTATGTCTCACCGTGTTACCCGAATTACGGATTCCAATTATGTGTCAACAGGAGGGAGTAAAAATGGAAGTCAAACATTTCGCTCACGAATTTGGCTTGGAAAATTTTTTTCATATATCACAACATCAATCATTTGTGAATGAAGTTTTTTGTAAAAAATAGTTTGGCTGGTAGTTATTCACGAGCGTTAATCGATTTGGAAATGTGTTGAAAAGTGACCTACGGTAACCATCTCGAAGATAACTTTTGAACGGAAAGGAATTTTTGGACGCGGCCTTGATGTTTTTGAAAGTACACATTATGAGCTCAAATTTGAACTCAAATTTTGTATTTTTTCAAGGGAAATCAAGAGAGTTATTGTCGTTTGAATATGTTTCACCATGTTACCCGTAATACGGCTTCCAATTATATGTCAATAGGAGGGAGAAATAATGGAAGTCAAAAGTTTCTCTCACGAATTTGGCGTGGAAATATTTTTCCTATACCGCGGGATCAATCATCAGGAAATGAAATTTTCTGAAAAAAAAAATACTTTGGCTGCTAGTTATTCACTAGCGTTAATCGATTTGAAAAAGTATTGAAAAGTCACCTTCGGTAACCGTGTCAAAGATAACTTTTGAACGGTAAGGAATTTTTAGACGCGGCCTTGAAGTTTTAGAAAGTAAACATTCTGAACTCGAATTTGAACAACAATTTTGTATTTTTTCAATGGGAATCAAGAATGTTATTGTCGTTTGACTATGTCTCACCATGTTACCTGAATTATGGATTCCCATTATGTGTCAATAAGAGGGAGTAAAAATGGAAGTCAAACGTATCGCTCACGAATTTGGCTTGGAAATTTTTTTCATATATCACGGGATCAATCCTCTGGATATGAAGTTTTTTGTAAAAAATAGTTTGGCTGCTAGTTATCCACGAGCGTTAATAGATTTGAAAATGTGCTGAAAAGTGACCTTCGGTAACCGTCTCGGAGATAGCTTTTGAACGGTAAGGAATTTTTAGACGCGGCCTTGATGTTTTTGAAAGTACACATTCTGAGCTCAAATTTGAACACAAATTTTGTATTTTTTCAAGGGAAATTGAGGGAGTTATTGTCATTTGAATATGTTTCACTGTGTTACCCGAAATACGAATTCCAATTATGCGTCAATAGGAGGGTGTAATAAATGAAGTGAAACATTTCTCTCACGAATTTGGCTCAAAAATATTTTTCATATATTGCGCGATCAATCATCTTGAAATGAGGTTTTGGGTAAAAAATAGTTTGGCTGTTAATCGATTTGAAAATGTGTTGAAAAGTGACCTTCGGTAACCATCTCAAAGCTAACTT
This sequence comes from Quercus cerris, assembly GCA_963669245.1. Lineage (NCBI taxonomy): Eukaryota > Viridiplantae > Streptophyta > Magnoliopsida > Fagales > Fagaceae > Quercus > Quercus cerris. Next base: position 8,367,509 of record OY770012.1, read on the forward strand.
CTAAACAGTAAGGAATTTTTGGAAGAGGCCTGAATGTTTTAGCAAGTACACATTCTGAGCTTGAATTTTAACATGAATTTTATACCTTTTCAATGGAAGTCAATAGAGTCATTGCCCTTTCAATATGTCTCACCGTGTTACATGAAATACGGATTCCAATTATATGCCGATTGAGGGGAGTAAAAATGGAAGTCATAATTTTCGCTCATGAATTTTGTTGGGAAATATTATTCCTATACGACAGGATCAATCATCTCGAAATGAAATTTTAGGGAAAAAATTCTTTGCCTGCTAGTAATTCTCGAGCAGTAATCGATTTAAAAATGTGTTGAAAAGTGACCTTCGGTAATCGTCTTGAAGATAACTTTTGAACGGTAAGGAACTTTTAGCCGTGGCCAGAATGTTTTAGAAAGTAAACATTCTGAGCTTGAATTTGAACATAAATTTTGCATCTTTTCAACGAAAATCAATAGAGTAACTGCTATTTCAATATGTCTCACCGTGTTACCCAAAGTGCGGATTCCAATTATATACCGATAGAGGGGATTAAAAATGGAAGTCAGAATTTTCGCTCACGAATTTGGCTTGAAAATATTTTTCCTATACCGCGGGATCAATCATCTCGAAATGAAATTTTCAAAAAAAAAAATTTTGACTGCTAGTTATTCACGAGGGTTAATCGATTTGAAAATGTGTTGAAAAGTGACCTTTGGTAACTGTAAGGAATTTTTAGACGCGGCCATGATGTTTTAGAAAGTACACATTCTGAGCTCAAATTTGAACACAAATTTTGTATCTTTTCAATAGAAATCAAGGGAGTTATTGTCGTTTGAATATGTCACACTGTGTTACCCAAAATTCAGATTCCAATTATGTGTCAATAAGAGGGAGTAAAAATGGAAGTCAAACGCTTCGCTCATGAATTTGGCTTGGAAATATTTTTTATATATCGCGGGATCAATCACCTGGAAATGAAGATTTGGGAAAAAAATAGTTTGGCTGCTAGTTATTCACGAGCGTGAATCGATTTTAAAATGTGTTGAAAAGTGACCTTCAGTAACCGTCCCAAAGATAACTTTTTAACGGTAAGGAATTTTTTGACGTGGCCTGAATGTTTTAGAAAGTACACATTCTGGGCTTGAATTTGAACATGAATTTTATATCTTTTCAATGGAAATGAATAGATTTATTGCCGTTTCAATATGTCTCACTGTGTTACCTGAAATATGGATTCCAATTATATGCCGATAGATTCGAGTAAAAATGGACGTCATAATTTTCGCTCACAAATTTGGCATGGAAATATTTTTCCTATACCGCGGGATCAATCATCTCAAAATGAAATTTTCGAAAAAAAATACTATGGCTGCTAGTTATTCACGAGCGTTAATCGGTTTGAAAATGTGTTGAAAAGTGACCTTCGGTAACCGTCACAACGATAACTTTTGAACGGGAAGGAACTTTTAGACGTGGCCTGAATGTTTTAGAAAGTAAACATTCTGAGCTTGAATTTAAACACAAATTTTGTATCTTTTGAATGGAAATCAATAGAGTAACAACTATTTCAATATGTGTCACTGTGTTACCCGAAGTACGGATTCCAATTATATGCCGATAGAGGGGAGTAAAAATGGAAGTCAAAATTTTCGATCACGAATTTGGCATGGAAATATTTTTCCTATACTGTGGGATCAATAATCTCGAAATGAAATTTTCAGAAAGAAATACTTTGGCTACTAGTTATTCACTAGCGTTAATCGATTAGAAAATGTGTTGAAAAGTGACCCTCGGTAACCGTGTCAAAGATAACTTTTCAACGGTAAGGAATTTTTAGACGTGGCCTTGATGTTTTAGAAAGTACACACTCTGAGCTCGAGTTTGAACAACAATTTCGTATTTTTTCAATGGAAATCAAGAGAGTTATTGTCATTTGAATATGTCTCACAGTGTTACCCGAAATATGGATTCCAATTATGTGTCAATAGGAGGGAGTGAAAATGGAAGCCCAATGTTATGCTTACGAATTTGGCTTGGAAATATCTTTGATATATCGCTGGATCAATCATCTTGAAATGAAGTTTTGGGTAAAAAATACTTTTCCTGCAAGTTATTCACGAGCGTTAATCGATTTGAAAATGTGTTGAAAAGTGACCTTCGGTGACCATCTCGAAGATAACTCTTGAACGGTAAGGAATTTTTAGACGTGGCCAGAATGTTTTAGAAAGTACACATTCTGAGCTTGAATTTGAATATGAATTTTGTATCTTTTCAATGGAAATCAATAGAGTTATTGCTGTTTGAATATGTCTCACCGTGTTACCCGAAGTACAGATTCCAATTATATGCCGATAGAGGGGAGTAAAAATGGAAGTCATAATCTTTGCTCACGAATTTGGCTTTTAATTATTTTTCTTATACCACGGGATCAATCATCTCGAAATGAAATTTTTGGAAAAAAATACTTTGGCTGCTAGTTATTCATGAGCATTAATCGATTTGAAAATGTGTTAAAAATTGACCTTCGGTAACCGTCACGAAGATAACTTTTGGCCGATAAGGAACTTTTTGACGAGGCCAGAATGTTTTAGAAATTAAACATTCTGGGCTTGAATTTGAACATGAATTTTGTATCTTTTCAACTTAAATCAATTGAGTTACTGCTATTTCAATATGTCTCACCGTGTTACCTGAAGTATGGATTCCAATTATATGCCGATAGAAGGGAGTAAAAATGGAAGTCATAATTTTCGTTCACGAATTTGGCTTGGACATATTTAACCTATACCGCGGGATCAATCATCAAGAAATGAAATTTTCGAAAAAAAATACTTTGGCTGCTAGTTATTCAGTAGCGTTAATCGATTTGAAAATGTGTTGAAAAGTCACCTTCGGTAACTGTGTCAAAGATAACTTTTGAACGGTAAGGAATTTTTAGACGCGGCATTGATGTTTTAGAAATTACATGTTATCAGCTCGAATTTGAACAACAATTTTGTATTTTTTTCAATGGAAATCAAGAGAGTTATTTCGTTTGAATATGTCTCATCGTGTTACCCGAATTACGGATTCCAGTTATATGTCAATAAAAGGGAGTAAAAGTGTAAGTCAAATGTTTCGCTCACGAATTTGGCTTAGAAATATTTTTCATATATCGCGCGATCAATCATCTTGAAATGAGGTTTTGGGTAAAAAAATAGTTTGGCTGCTAGTTATTCAAAAGCGTTTATCGATTTGAAAATGTGTTGAAAAGTGACCTTTGGTATCCGTCTCAAAGATAACTTTTGAACGGTAAGGAATTTTTAGACGCGGCGTTGACGTTTTAGTAAGTGTACATTCTGAGCTCAAATTTGAACGCAAATTTTGTATTTTTTCAAAGGAAATCAAGAGAGTTATTGTCGTTTGAATATGTTTCACCGTGTTACCCGAAATAGGGATTCCAATTATTTGTCAATAGGAGGGAGTAAAAATGGAAGTCAAATGTTTCGCTCATGAATTTGGCTTGGAAATATTTTTCATATATCGCGCGATCAATTATCTTGAAATGAAGTTTTGGGTAAAAAATAGTTTGGCTGCTAGTTATTCACGAGCGTTAATCGATTTGAAAATGTGTTGAAAAGTGACCTTTGGAAACCGTCTCAAAGATAACTTTTGAACGGCAAGGAACTTTTAGACGTGGCCTGAATGTTTTTGAAAATAAACATTCTGAGCTTGAATTTGAACATGAGTTTTGTATCTTTTCAATGCAAAATCAATAGAGTAACTGCTATTCGAATATGTGTCGCCATGTTACCCAAAGTACGATAGAGGGGAGTAAAAATGGAAGTCAGAACTGTCGCTCACGAATTTGGCTTCGAAATCTTTTTCCTATATCGCGGGATCAATCACCTCAAAATGAAATTTTCTGAAAAAAAATACTTTGGCTGCTAGTTATTCACGAGCGTTAATCGATTTGAAAATGTGTTGAAAAGTGACCATCTGTAACCATCTCGAAGATAACTTTTGAATGGTAAGGAATTTTTAGATGCGGCCTGGATGTTTTAGAAAGTACACATTCTGGGCTCGAATTTGATCACAAATTTTGTATTTTTTTCAATAGAAATCAAGAGAGTTATTGTCGTTTCAATCTGTCTCACTGTGTTACCCGAAATACGGATTCCAATTATGTGTGAATAGGAGGGAGTAAAAATGGAAGTCAAGCATTTCGCTCAAGAATTTGGCACGGACATATTTTTCAAATATCACGGGATCAATCATCTTAAAATGAAGTTTTGGGTAAAAAATAGTTTGGCTGCTAGTTATTCACGAGCGTTAATCGATTTGAAAATGTGTTGAAAAGTGACCTTCGGTAACCATCTCAAAGCTAACTTCTGAATGGTAAGGAATTTTTGGACGAGGCCTGAATGTTTTAGCAAGTACACATTATGAGCTTGAATTTGAACATGAATTTTATACCTTTTCAATTGAAATCAATAGAGTCATTTCCCTTTCAATATGTCTCACCATGTTACTTGAAATACGGATTCCAATTATATGCCGATAGAGGGGAGTAAAAATGGAAGTCATAATTTTCGCTCCTGAATTTGGCTTTGAAATATTTTTCCTATACCACGGGATCAATCATCTCGAAATGAAATTTTCAAAAAAAATAGTTTGGCTGCTAGTTATTCACGAGCGTTAATCGATTTGAAAATGTGTTGAAAAGTCACCTTCGGTAACCGTCTCAAAGATAACTTTTGAACGGTAAGGAATTTTTAGACGCGGCCACGATGTTTTAGAAAGTACACATTCTGATTTCGAGTTTGAATGAAAATTTTGTATTTTTTCAATGGAAATCAAGAGAGTTATTGTCGTTTGAATATGTCACACCGTGTTACCCGAAATTCGGATTCCAATTATGTGTCAATAGGAGGGAGTAAAAACGGAAGTCAAACGTTTCGCTCACGAATTTGGCTTGGAAATATTTATCATATATCGCGGAATTAATCATCTTGAAATGAAGTTTTGGGAAAAAAATAGTTTGGCTGCTAGTTATTCACGTGCGTTAATCTATTTGAAAATGTGTTGAAAAGTGACCTTTGGTAACCGTCACGAAGATGACTTTTGAACGGTATGGAATCTTTAGACGTGGCCAGAATGTTTTAAAAAGTACACATTCTGAGCTTGAATTTGAATATGGATTTTGTATCTTTTCAATGGAGATCAATAGAGTTATTGCGGTTTCAATATGTCTCACCGTGTTACCCAAACTACGGATTCCAATTATATGCCGATAAAGGGGACTAAAAATGGAAGTCATAGTTTTCGCGCACGAATTTGGCTTGGAAATATTTCTCCTATACCGCGGGATTAATCATCTTGAAATGAAATTTTCGAAAAAAAATACTTTGGCTGCTAGTTATTCACGAGCGTTAATCGATTTGAAAATCTGTTGAAAAGTGACCTTTGGTAACCGTCTCGAAGATAACTTTTGAACGATAAGGAATTTTTTGACGCGGCCTCGTTGTTTTAGAAAGTGCACATTTTGAGCTTGAGTTTGAACACAAATTTTGTATTTTTTCAATTGAAATCAAGAGAGTTATTGTCGTTTTAATATGTCACACCATGTTACCCGAAATTCGGATGCCAATTATGTGTCAATAAGAGGGAGTAATAATGGATGTCAAACGTTTCGCTCAGGAATTTGGCTTGCAAATATTTTTCATATATCATGGGATCAATCCTCTTGACATGAAGATTTGGGTAAAAAATGGTTTGGCTAAAGTTATTCACGGGCTTTAATCGATTTGAAGATGTGTTCAAAAGTGACCTTCGGTAACCTTCTCAAAGATAACTTTTGAACGGTAAGGAATTTTTTGACGTGGCCTGAATGTTTTAGTAATTGCACTTTCTGAGCTTGAATTTGAACTTGAATGCTTTATATTTTCAATGGAAATCAATAGAGTTATTGCCATTTTCAATATGCCTCACCGTGTTACCTGAAATACGGATTCCAATTATATGCTGATAGAGTTGAGTAAAAATGGAAGTCATAATTATCGCTCACGAATTTGGCTTGGAAATATTTTTCCTACACCACGGGATCAATCATCTCGAAATGAAATTTTCAGAAAAAAAATACTCTGGCCGCTAGTGATTCACGAGCATTAATCGATTTGAAAATGTGTTGAAAGGTAACCTTCTGTAACCGTCACGAAGATAACTTTTGAACGGGAAGGAACTTCTAGACGTGGCCTGAATGTTTTAGAAAGTAAACATTCTGAGCTTGAATTTGAACACAAATTTTGTATCTTTTCAACGAAAATCAATAGAGTAAAACTATTTCAATATGTCTCACCGTGTTACCCGAAGTACGGATTCCAATTATATGCCGATCGAGGGGAGTAAAAATGGAAGACAGAATTTTCGCTCACGAATTTGGCTTGGAAATATTTTTCCTATACCACGGGATCAATCATTAGGAACAGAAATTTTTGGAAAAAAATACTTTGGCTGCTAGTTATTCACTAGCGTTAATCGTTTAGAAAATGTGTTGAAAAGTGACCTTCGGTAACCGTGTCAAAGATAACTTTTGAGCAATAAGGAATTTTTAGACGTGGCCTGGATGTTTTTGAAAGCACACACTCTGAGATCGAATTTGAACAACAATTTTGTATTTTTTCAATGGAAATCGAGAGAGTTATTGTCATTTGAATATGTCTCACCGTGTTGCCCGAAATACGGATTCCAATTATGCGTCAATAGGAGGGAGTGAAAATGGAAGTCCAACGTTACGCTTACGAATTTGGCTTGGAAATATTTTTCATATATCTCTGGATCAATCATCTTGAAATGAAGTTTTGGGAAAAAAATAATTTGGCTGCTAGTTATTCACGAGTGTTAATCGATTCGAAAATATGTTGAAAAGTGACATTCGGTAACCGTCTCGAAGATTACTTTTGAACGGTAAGGAATTTTTAGACGTGGCCAGAATGTTTTAGAAAGTACACATTCTGAGCTTGAATTTGAATATGAATTTTGTATGTTTGAAACAGAAATCAATAGAGTTATTGCTGTTTCAATATGTCTCACCGTGCTACTAGAAGTACGGATTCCAATTATATGCTGATAGATGGGAGTAAAAATGGAAGTCATAACTTTCGCTCACGAATTTGGCTTTGAAATATTTTTCTTATACCATGGATCAATCATCACGAAATGAAATTTTTGAAAAAAAATACTTTGGCTACTAGTTATTCACGAGCATTAATCGATTTGAAAATGTGTTGAAAAGTGACCTTTGGTAACCATCATTAAGATAACTTTTGAACGGGAAGGAACTTTTAGACGTGGCCTGAATGTTTTAGAAAGTGAACATTCTGAGCTTGAATTTGAACACAAATTTTGTATCTTTTCAACAGAAGTCAATAGAGTAACAACTATTCCAATATGTCTCACCATGTTACCCGAAGTACGGATTTCAATTATATGCCGATAGAGGGGAGTAAAAATGGAAGACAGAATTTTCGCTCACGAATTTGGCTTGGAAATATTTTTCCTATACAGCGGGATCAATCATCTCGAAATGAAATTTTCAGAACAAAATTCTTTGGCTGCAAGTCATTCACGAGCGTTAATCGATTTGAAAATGTGTTTTAAAGTGACATTCGGTAACCGTCTCGAAGATAACTTTTGAACGCCAAGGAATTTTTAGAGGTGGCCTGAACGTTTTAGAAAGTACACATTATGAGCATGAATTTGAACACGAATTTTGTATCTTTTCAACAGAAATCAATTGAGTTATTTCTATGTCAATATGTCTCACCATGTAACCAAAAGTACGGATTCCAATTATATGCCGATAGAGGGGAGTAAAAATGGAAGTCATAATTTTCGCTCAAGAATTTTGCTTGGAAATATTTTTCCTATACCACAGGATCAATCATCATGAAATGAAATTTTTGGAAAAAAATACTTTGGCTGCTAGTTATTCACTAGCGTTAATCGATTAGAAAATGTGTTGAAAAGTGACCTTCGGTAACCGTGTCAAAGATAACTTTTAAACGGTAAGGAATTTTTAGACGTGGCCTTAATGTTTTAGAAAGTACGCACTCCGAGCTCAAATTTGAACAACAATTTTGTATTTTTTTCAGTGGAAATCAAGAGAGTTATTGTCTTTTGAATATGTCTCACCATGTTACCGGGAAATACGGATTCCAATTATGTGTCAATAGGAGGGAGTGAAAATGGAAGTCCAACGTTACGCTTCCGAATTTGGCTTGGAAATATTTTTCATATATCGCTGGATCAATCATCTTGAAATGAAGTTTTGGGTAAAAAATAGTTTGGCTTCTAGTTATTCACAGGCGTTAATCTATTTGAAAATGTGTTGAAAAGTGACCTTCGGTAACCGTCTCGAAGATAACTTTTGAATGGTAAGGGATTTTTAGACGTGGCCTAAATTTTTTAGAAAGTAGACACTCTGAGCTTGAATTTGAATATGAATTTTGCATCTTTTCAACGGAAATCAATAGTGTTATTGCTGTTTCAAAATGTCTCACTGTTACCCGAAGTACGGATTCCAATTATATGCCGATAGAGGGGAGTAAAAATGGAAGTCATAACTTTCGCTCACGAATTTAGCTTTGAAATATTTTTCTTATACCGCGGTATCAATCAACACGAAATGGAATTTTCAGAAAAAAATACTTTGGCTGCTAATTCTTCACGAGCATTAGTCAAATTGAAAATATGTTGAAAAGTGACCTTCGATAACCGTCACGAAGATAAATTTTGCACGATAAGGAAATTTAAGATGTGGCCAGAATGTTTTAGAAATAAAACATTCTGAGCTTGAATTTGAACACGAATTTTGTGTCTTTTCAACGTAAATCGATAGAGTTATTGCTATTTCAATATGTCTCGCAGTGTTACCCGAAGTACAGATTCCAATTATACGCCGATAGAGGGGAGTAAAAATGGAAGTCATAATTTTCACTCACGAATTTGGCTTGGAAATATTTTTCCTATACCGCAGGATCAATCATCACGAATAGAAATATTTGAAAAAAAATATTTTGACTGCTAGTTATTCACTAGCGTTAATCGATTTGAAAATGTGTTGAAAAGTCACCTTCGGTAACCGTGTAAAAGATAACTTTTAAACGGTAAGGAATTTTTAGACGCGGCCCTGAAGTTTTAGAAAGTAAACATTCTGAGCTCGAATTTGAACAACAATTTTGTATTTTTTCAATGGAAATTAAGAGAGTTATTGTCGTTTTATGTCTCACCGTGTTACCTGTATTACAGATTCCAATTATGTGTCAATAGGAGGGAGTAAAAATGGAAGTCAAATGTTTCGCTCACGAATTTGGCTTGAATTTTTTTATCATATATCCAGGATCAATCTTCTGGAAATGAAGTTTTTTGTAAAAAATAGTTTGGCTACTAGTTATTCATGAGCGTTAATCGATTCGAAAATGTGTTGAAAAGTGACCTTCGGTGACCGTCTCGACGATAACTTTTGAAAGGTAAGGAATTTTTAGACGCGGCCTTGATGTTTTTGAAAGTACACATTCTGAGCTCAAATTTGAACACAAATTTTGTATTTTTTCAAGAGAAATCAAGAGAGTTATTGTCATTTGAATATGTTTCACCGTGTTACCCGAAATATGGATTCCAATTATGTGTCAATAGGGAGTAATAATGGAAGTCAAACGTTTCTCTCACGAATTTGGGTTGGAAATATTTTTCATATATCACGCGATCAATCATCTTGAAATGAGGTTTTGGGTAGAAAACAGTTTGGCTGCTAGTTATTCACGAGCGCTAAGCGATTTGAAAAAGTGTTGAAAAGTGACCTTCAGTAACCGTCTCAAAGCTAACTTTTGAACAGTAAGGAATTTTTAGTCGTGGCCTGAATGTTTTAGAAAGTGCACATTCTGAGCTTGAATTTGAATATGAATTTTATATCTTTTCAATGGAAATCAATAGAGTTATTGCCTTTCAATATGTCTCACCATGTTACTTGAAATATAGATTCCAATTATAAGCCGATATACGAGAGTAAAAATGGAAGTCGTAATTTTCGCTCACGAATTTGGCTTGGAAATATTTTTCCTATACCGCGGGATCAATCATCACGAAATGAAATTTTCAAAAAAAAATATTTTGGCTGCTAGTTATTCACTAGCGTTAATCGATTTGAAAATGTGATAAAAAGTCACCCTCGGTAACCGTGTCAAAGAAAACTTTTGAACGGCAAGGAATTTTTAGACGCGGCCTTGAAGTTTTAGAAAGTAAACATTCTAAGCTCGAATTTGAACGACAATTTTGTATTTTTTCAATGGAAATAAAGAGAGTTATTGTCGTTTGACTATGTCTCACCGTGTTGCCCATATTACAGATTCCAATTATGTGTCAATAGGAGGGAGTAAAAATGGAAGTCAAACGTTTCGCTCACGAATTTTGCTTGAAATGTTTTTTCATATATCCAGGATCAATCTTCTGGAAATGAATTTTTTTGTAAAAAAGAGTTTGGCTGCTAGTTATTCACGAGCGTTAATCGATTTGAAAATGTGTTGAAAAGTGACCTTCAGTAACCGTCTCGACGATAACTTTTGAAAGGAAAGGAATTTTTAGACGCGGCCTTGATGTTTTTGAAAGTACACATTCTGAGCTCAAATTTGAACACAAATTTTGTATTTTCTCAAGAGAAATCAAGAGAGTTATTGTCGTTTGAATATGTTTCACCGTGTTACCCAAAATACGGATTCCAATTATGTGTCAATAGGAGGGAGTAATTATGGAAGTCAAACGTTTCTCTCACGAATTTGGCTTGGAAATATTTTTCATATATCACGTGATCAATCATCTTGAAATGAGGTTTTGGGTAGAAAATAGTTTGGCTGCTAGTTATTCACGAGTGCTAAGCGATTTGAAAAAGTGTTGAAAAGTGACATTCAGTAACCGTCTCAAAGCTAACTTTTGAACGGTAAGGAATTTTTAGTCGTGGCCTGAATGTTTTAGAAAGTGCACATTCTGAGCTTGAATTTGAATATGACTTTTATATCTTTTCAATGGAAATCAATAGAGTTATTGTCTTTCAATATGTCTCACCATGTTACTTGAAATATAGATTCCAATTATAAGCTGATAGACGAGACTAAAAATGGAAGTCATAATTTTCGCTCACGAATTTGGCTTGGAAATATTTTTCTTATACCGCGAGATCAATCATCACGAAATGAAATTTTCAAAAAAAAATATTTTGGCTGCTAGTTATTCACTAGCGTTAATTGATTTGAAAATGTGTTAAAAAGTCACCTTCGGTAACCGTGTCAAAGACAACTTTTGAACGGTAAGGAATTTTTAGACGCACCCTTGAAGTTTTAGAAAGTAAATATTCTGAGCTCGAATTTGAACGACAATTTTGTATTTTTTCAATGGAAATCAAGAGAGTTATTGTCGTTTGACTAAGTCTCACCTTGTTACCCGTATTACAGATTCCAATTATATGTCAATAGGAGGGAGTAAAAATGGAAGTCAAACGTTTCACTCACAAATTTGGCTTGAAATTTTTTTTCATATATCCGGGATCAATCTTCTGGAAATGAAGTTTTTTGTAAAAAATAGTTTGGCTGCTAGTTATTCACGAGCGTTAATCGATTTGAAAATGTGTTGAAAAGTGACCTTCAGTAACCGTCTCGACGATAACTTTTGAAAGGAAAGGAAGTTTTAGACGCGGCCTTGATGTTTTTGAAAGTACACATTTTGAGCTCAAATTTGAACACAAATTTTGTATTTTCTCAAGTGAAATCAAGAGAGTTATTGTCATTTGAATATGTTTCACCGTGTTACCCGAAATACGGATTCCAATTATGTGTCAATAGGAGGGAGTAATAATGGAAGTCAAACGTTTCTCTCACGAATTTGGGTTGGAAATATTTTTCATATATCACACAATCAATCATCTTGAAATGAGGTTTTGGGTAGAAAATAGTTTGGCTGCTAGTTATTCACGAGCGCTAAGCGATTTGAAAAAGTGTTGAAAAGTGACCTTCAGTAACCGTCTCAAAGCTAACTTTTGAACGGTAAGGAATTTTTAGCCGTGGCCTGAATGTTTTAGAAAGTGCACATTCTGAGCTTGAATTTGAATATAAATTTTATATCTTTTCAATGGAAATAAATAGAGTTATTGCCTTTCAATATGTCTCACGATGTTACTTGAAATATAGATTCCAATTATAAGCCGATAGACGAGAGTAAAAATGGAAGTCGTAATTTTCGCTCACGAATTTGGCTTGGAAATATTTTTCCTATACCGCAGGATCAATCATCACAAAATGAAATTTTCAAAAAAAAATATTTTGGCTGCTAGTTATCACTAGCGTTAATCGATTTGAAAATGTGTTGAAAGGTCACCTTCGGTAACCGTCTCAAAGACAACTTTTGTACGGTAAGGAATTTTTAGACGCGGCCTTGAAGTTTTAGAAAGTAAACATTCTGAGCTCGAATTTGAATGACAATTTTGTATTTTTTCAAAGGAAATCAAGAGAGTTATTGTCGTTTAACTATGTCTCACCGTGTTACCTGAATTACAGATTCCAATTGTGTGTCAATATGAGGGAGTAAAAATGGAAGTCAAATGTTCCGCTCACGAATTTGGCTTGGAATTTTTTTTCATATATCCGGGATCAATCATTTGGAAATGAAGTTTTTTTTTAAAAATAGTTTGGCTGCTAGTTAGTCACGAGCGTTAATCGATTTGAAAATGTGTTGAAAAGTGACCTTCGGTAACCGTCTCGACGATAACTTTTGAACGGTAAGGAATATTTTGACGAGGCCTTGATGTTTTTGAAAGCACAAATTCTGAGCTCAAATTTGAACACAAATTTTGTATTTTTTCATGGGAAATCAAGAGAGTTATTGTCATTTGAATATGTTTCACCGTGTTACCCGAAATACGGATTCTAGTTAGGTATCAATGGGAGGGAGTAATAATGGAAGTCAAACGTTTCTCTCACGAATTTGGCTTGGAAATATTTTTCAAATATCACGTGATCAATCATCTTGAAATGAGGTTTTGGGTAGAAAATAGTTTGGCTGCTAGTTATTCACGAGCGTTAATCGATTTGAAAAAGTGTTGAAAAGTGACCTTCGGCAACCGTCTCAAAGCTAACTTTTGAACATTAAGGAATTTTTAGGCACGGCCTGAATGTTTTAGAAATTTTTGAACACAAATTTTGTATCTTTTCAAAGGAAATCAATAGAGTTGTTGCTGTTTCAATATGTCTTACTGTGTTACCTGAAATACGGATTCCAATTGTATACCGATAGAGGGGAGTAAAAATGGAAGTCGTAATTTTCGCTCACGAATTGAGCTTGGAAATATTTTTCCTATACAGCGGGATCAATCATCTTGAAACGAAATTTTCATAAAAAAATACTTTGGCTGCAAGTTATTCACGAGCGTTAATCGATTTGAAAATGTGTTGAAAAGTGACCTTCGGTAACCGTCTCGAAGATAACTTTTGAACTGTAAGGAATTTATAGACACAGCCTGGACGTTTTAGAAAGTACATATTTTGAGCTTGACTTTGAAAACAAATTTTGTATTTGTTCAATGGAAATCAAGGGAGTTATTGTCGTTTGAATATGTCTCACCGTGTTGCCCGAGATACGGATTCCAATTATGTGTCAAGAAAAGGGAGTAAAAATGGAACTAAAATGTTTCGCTCATGAATTTGGCTTGGAAATATTTTTCATATATCGTGGGATCAATCATCTTGAAATGAAGTTTTGGGTAAAAAATACTTTGGTTGCCAGTTATTCACGGGCGTTAATCGATTTGAAAATGTGTTGAAAACTGACCCTCGGTAACCGTCACGAAGAAAACATCTGAACGGTAAGTAACATTTCGACGTGGCCTAAATGTTTTAGGAAGTAAACATGTGTTGCTTGAATTTGAACACGAATTTTTTATCCTTTCAATGGAAAGCAATAGAGTTACAGCTGTTTCAATATGTCTCACAGTGTTACCCGAAGTACGGATTCCAATTATATGCCAATAGAAGGGAGTAAAAATGGAAGTCATAATTTTCGCTCACGAATTTGGCTTGGAAATATTTTTCCTATACCGCAGGATCAATCATCTCAATATGAAATTTTTTGAAAAAAATACTTTGGCTGCTAGTTATTCACAAGCGATAATCGATTTGAAAATATGTTAGAAAGTGACCCTCGGTAACCGTAACGAAGATAACTTTTGAACGGTAAGAAACTTTTCGACGTGGCCTGAATGTTTTAGAAAGTAAACATTCTGAGCTCGAATTTGAACACAAATTTAGTATTTTTTCAATGGAAATAAAGAGAGTTATTGTCGTTTGAGTATGTCTCACCGTGTTACTCGTAATACAAATTCCAATTACATGTCAATAGAAGGGAGTAAAAATGGAACTCAAACGTTTCGCTCACGAATTTGGCATGGAAATATTTCTCAAATATCGTGGGATCAGTCATCTCAAAATGATGTTTTGGGTAAAAAATACTTTGGCTGCAAGACATTCACGAGCATCAATCGATTTAAAAATGTGTTGAAAAGTGACCTTCGGTAACCGTCTCGAAGATTACTTTTGAACGGTAAGAAATTTTTAGACGCGGCCTTGATGTTTTAGAAATGTTTGAACACAAATTTTGTATCTTTTCAAAGAAAATCAATAGAGTTGTTGCTATTTCAATATGTCTTACCGTGTTACCTGAAATTTGGATTCCAATTATATGCCGATAGAGGGGAGTAAAAATGGAAGTCATAATTTTCGCTCACGAATTTAGCTTGGAAATATTTTTCCTATACTGCGGGATCAATCATGTTGAAATGAAATTTACATAAAAAAAATACTTTGGTTGCAAGTTATTCATGAGCGTTAATCGATTTGAAAATGTGTTGAAAAGTGACCCTCGTTAACCTTAATGAACATAACTTTTGAACGCTAAGGAACTTTTCAACTTGGTCTAAATGTTTTAGAAAGTAAACATTCTGAGCTCGAATCTGAACACAAATTTAGTATTTTTTCAATGGAAATTAAGAGAGTTATTGTCGTTTGAATATGTCTCACCGTGTTACCCGAAATACGGATTCCAATTACGTGTCAATAGGAGGGAGTAAAAATGGAAGTCAAACGTTTCGCTCACGAATTTGGCATGGAAATAGTTTTCATATATCGTGGGATCAATCATCTCGAAATGATGTTTTGGGTAAAAAATACTTTGGCTGCTAGACATTCACGAGCATCAATCGACTTAAAAATCTGTTGAAAAGTGACCTTCGGTAACCGTCTCGAAGATTACTTTGGAACAGTAAGAAATTTTTCAACGCGGTCTTGATGTTTTAGAAATGTTTGAACACAAATTTTGTATCTTTTCAAAGGAAATCAATAGAGTTGTTGCTGTTTCAATATGTCTTACCATGTTACCTGAAATATGGATTCCAATTATGTGCCGATAGAGGGGAGTAAAAATGGAAGTCATAATTTTCGCTCACGAATTTAGCTTGGAAATGTTTTTCCTATACCACGGGATCAATCATCTTGAAGCGAAATTTTCATAAAAAAATACTTTGGCTGCAAGTTATTCACGAGCGTTAATCGATTTGAAAATGTGTTGAAAAGTGACCTTCGGTAACCGTCTCAAAGATAACTTTTGAACGGTAAGGAATTTATAGACACAGCCTTGATGTTTTAGAAAGTACATGTTCTGAGCTCAAATTTGAACACAAGTTTTGTATTTTTTCAATGGAAATTAAGAGAGTTATTGTCATTTGAATATGTCTTACCTTGATACCCGAAATACGTATTCCAATTATGTGTCAATAGGAGGGAGTAAAAAAGGAACTCAAACGTTTCGCTCACGAATTGGCTTGGAAATATTTTTCATATATCGCGGGATCAATCATCTTGAAATGAAGTTTTGGGTAAAAAATAGTTTGGCTGCTAGTTATTCACGAGCGTTAATCGATTTGAAAATGTGTTGAAAAGTGACCCTTGGTAACCGTCACGAAGATAACATTTGAACGGTAAGGAACTTTTCGACGTGGCCGGAATGATTTAGAAAGTAAACATTCTAAGCTTGAATTTGAACATGAATTTTGTATCCTTTCAAAGGAAATCAATAGAGTTACTACTGTTTCAATATGTCTCACCGTGTTACCCGAAGTACGGATTCCAATTATATGCCAATAGAAGGGAGTAAAAATGGAAGGTAATTTTCGCTCACGAATTTGGCTTGGAAATATTTTTCCTATACTGTGGGATCAATCATCTCGAAATGAAATTTTCGGAAAAAAAAATACTTTGGCTGCTAGTTATTCACGAGCGTTAATCGATTTGAAAATGTGTTTAAAAGTGACCCTCGGTAACCGTCACGAAGATAACTTTTGAACAGTAAGGAACTTTTAGACGTGTCCTGAATGTTTTAGAAAGTAAACATTCTGTGCTTCAATTTGATCATGAATTTTGTACCCTTTCAACAAAAATCAATAGAGTTACTACTGTTTTAATATGTCTCACCGTTTTACCCGAGGTACGGATTCCAATTATATGCCGATAGAGGGGAGTAAAAATGGAAGTCATAATTTTCGCTCACGAATTTGGCTTGGAAATATTTTTCCTTTACCGCGGGATCAATCATCTTGAAATGAAATTTTCGGAGAAAAATACTGTGGCTGCTATTTGCTCATGAGCGTTAATCGTTTTGTAAATGTGTTAAAAAGTGACCCTCGGTAACCGTAACGAAGATAACTTTTGAACGGTAAGGAACTTTTCGACGTGGCCTGAATATTTTAGAAAGTAAACATTCTGAGCTCGAATTTGAACACAAATTTTGTATTTTTTCAACTGAAATCAAGAGAGTTATTGTCGTTTGAATATGTCACATCGTGTTACCCGAAATACGGATTCCAATTATGTGTCAATAGGAGGGAGTAAAAATGGAAGTCAAACGTTTCGCTCACGAATTTGGCATGGAAATATTTTTCATATATCACGGGATCAATCATCTCGAAATGATGTTTTGGGTAAACAATACCTTGGCTGCTAGACATTCACGAGCGTCAATCGATTTAAAAATGTGTTGAAAAGTGACCTTCGATATCCGTCTCAAAGATTACTTTTGAACGGTAAGAAATTTTCATACGTGGCCTTGATGTTTTAGAAATGTTTGTACACAAATTTTGTATCTTTTCAAAGGAAATCACTAGAGTTACTGTTGTTTCAATATGTCTTACCATGTTACCTGAAATATGGATTCCAATTATATGCCGATAGAGGGGAGTAAAAATGGAAGTCATAATTTTCGCTCACGAATTTAGCTTGGAAATATTTTTCATGTACCACAGGATCAATCATCTCGAAATGAAATTTTTAGAAAAAAGTACTCTGGCAGCTTGTTGATCACGAGCGTTAATCGATTTGAAAATGTGTTGAAAAGTGACCTTGGGTAACCGTCTCGAAGATAACATTTGAACGGTAAGGAATTTATAGACACAGCCTGGATGTTTTAGAAATTACATGTTTAGAGCTCGAATTTGAACACAAGTTTTGTATTTTTTCAATGGAAATCAAGAGAGTTATTGTCGCTTGAATATGCCTCACCATGTTGCCCAAAATACGTATTCCAATTATGTGTCAATAGGAGGGAGTAAAAAAGGAACTCAAACGTTTCGCTCACGAATTTGGCTTGGAAATATTTTTCATATATCGCGGCATCAATCATCTTGAAATGAAGTTTTGGGGAAAAAATAGTTTGGCTGCTAGTTATTCACGAGCGTTAATCAATTTGAAAATGTGTTGAAAAGTGACCCTCCGTAATCGTCACGAAGATAACTTTTGAACAGTAAGGAACTTTTAGACGCGGCCTGAATGTTTTAAAAAGTAAACATTCTAAGCTTGAATTTGACCATGAATTTTGTATCCTTTCAACAAAAATCAAATAAGTTACTGCTATTTCAATATGTCTCACCGTGTTACGCAAAGTACGGATTCCAATTATATGCCAATAAAGGGGAGTAAAAATGGAAATCATAATTTTCACTCACAAATTTGGCTTGGAAATATTTTTCCTACACCGCAGGGTCAATCATCTCGAAATTAAATTTTCGAAAAAAAATGCTTTGGCTGCAAGTTATTAACGAGCGTTAATCGATTTGAATATGTGTTGAAAAGTGACCCTCGGTAACCGTCATGAAGATAACGTTTTAACGGTAAGGAACTTTTAGACGTGGCCTGAATGTTTTAAAAAGTAAACATTCTGAGCTTGAGTTTTGTATCATTCACGAAGACCACGAGTTTTGTATCATTTCAACGAAAATCAATAGAGTTACTGCTATTTCAATATGTCTCATCACGTTACCCGAAGTATGGATTCCAATTATATGCCGATAGAGGGGAGTAAAAATGGAAGGCATTATTTTCGCTCATGAATTTGGCTAGGAAATATTTTTCCTATACCGTGGAATCAATCATCTCGAAATGAAATTTTCGGAAAAAAAATACTTTGGCTGCTAGTTATTCACGAGCGTTAATCGATTTGAAAATCTGTTGAAAAGTGACCTTCGGTAACCGCCTCGAAGATAAATTTTGAACGGTATGGAATTTTTAGACATAGCCTTGATGTTTTAGAAAGTACATATTTTGAGCTCGAATTTGAAAACAAACTTTGTATTTTTTTTCATTGGAAATCAAGAGAGTATTGTCGTTTGAATACGTCTCACCGTGTTACCTGAAATACGGATTCCAATTTTGTGTCAATAGGAGGGAGCAAAAACGGAACTCAAACGTTTCGCTCACAAATTTGCCTTGGAAATAATTTTCATATATCGCATGATCAATCATCTTGAAATGAAGTTTTGGGTAAAAAATAGTTTGGCTGCTAGTTATTCACGAGCGTAAATCGATTTGAAAATGTGTTGAAAAGTGACCCTCGGTAACAGTCACAAAGATAACTTTTGAATGGTAAGGAACTTTTAGACGTGGCTTGAATGTTTTAGAAAGTAAACACTATGAGCTTGAATTTGAACAAAAATTTTGTATCCCTTCAATGGAAATCAACAGAGTTACTGCTGTTTCAATATGTCTCACCGTGTTACCCGAAGTATGGATTCCAATTATATGCCGATAGAGGGGAGTAAAAATGGAAGTCATAATTTTCGCTCACGAATTTAGCATG
The DNA here is from genome assembly GCA_963669245.1 of Quercus cerris. Taxonomy (NCBI): domain Eukaryota; kingdom Viridiplantae; phylum Streptophyta; class Magnoliopsida; order Fagales; family Fagaceae; genus Quercus; species Quercus cerris. The sequence continues at coordinate 8,386,706 of OY770012.1, forward strand.
GAAATATTTTTCCTATACCGTGGGATCAATCATCTCGAAACGAAATTTTTGGGAAAAAGTACTTTAGCTGCTTGTTAATCACGAGAGTTAATCGATTGGAAAATGTGTTGAAAAGTGACCTTCGGTAACTGTCTCGAAGATAACTTTTGAACGGTAAGGAATTTATAGACATAGCCTTGATGTTTTAGAAAGTACATGTTCAGAGCTCAAATTTGAACACAAATTTTTATTTTTTCAATGGAAATCAAGAGAGTTATTATCATTTGAATATGCCTCACCGTGATACCCGAAATACGTATTCCAATTATGTGTCAATAGGAGGGAGTAAAAAAGGAACTCAAACGTTTCGCTCACGAATTTGGCTTGGAAATATTTTTCATATATCGCGGGATCAATCATCTTGAAATGAAGTTTTGGGTAAAAGATATATTAATATACCATAGTCTTGCAGCAAATAAGTAATCTGGTCTTGGATGCTGGTGTTTAAAATGTGATCCCCAATAAGATCTGATGTAACATTTTTCCCATTTGAGACTTGGAAAGATTTTACAGATTTTAATTCGCATGTGTCACTTTTCCTTCTTCAACTCAGCTTTCCAAAATTTTAACTGCATCTTTGAAGGATTTGAGTGATGGAGGAGAAAGAGAGAGCAGAGAAAAACGTGAATTATGGAGGAGAGAGAGAGGAAAACATAGACCTTTTTCTTTGGGTTTAGAAATAGGTATAAAAGGTAATAAATAAGGGATAATTAATGAGATTATAATCAGAATATTTATTAATGAGTGTCTTTTTTAACCGTTAGATCTATTTAAATCTAATGGTTTAGAAAAAATGTAACTCTTTATGCATGAAAATGGCTGCTTATAAGTTTTAACAGTGTAGTTTATTCTGGGTCAAAAAGTGAGTCTTGAAGTATATGTTTTTATTATGTGCATCTTTTCGGCTAATCTTGTTTCTTCCTCAGTTTTCAATGCAAATCAATGCATGGTTGTCACATAAACGACAACAACAACGAGTCCAAATCTTCTGTCTCGTTTTTCCTGCTCCACTCTATACGTCACCAATAAATACTTGTCAAATGTTCACCTAATTAATTAAATACTATCATTATTGACTTATTAATTCTACAATTATTAATTAATAGCCGTATTTAATTAATTAAGTGAATACATAGCAAGTATTTATTCATGGAGTATAGAGTGGAGCAGAAAAAATGGGACAGAAGATTTGGACTCAACAACAACATATCTTAAAGAGATATTAAACCCACAAGTCCACAACAACATATCTTTCTTTCAAATTATTTAATATATATGGAAATTGCGTTCATCATAGTATGCCATTAGAGCAGCAAGGCAAGCATATTATTTAGATTATTAGTGTATTGGTAACACTATAGGTAAGGTACTTTGCTTGCCAATCAACCATGCTTCCATGCTTAATGCACCCTGTAGCTTGCCCACTTGGAAAGCTCAAAGTTCTTGTGCTTCTGCTGGATATAGCCATCAGATTCAATGTCGACCGTTTCTTGATAAACCTCATGGTTCCCATTCTTATGACGTTCAACTCGCTCATATTCGACCACTTCAACCTTGTCTCTGCAGTTTCCATGCCTACCATCTTCAACAACTTCCTCATATTCTATCACCTCAACCTTGTCTTCAAAATGTGGTTGGTGGTTGTGATGATGTTGGTGGTGAGGTCCATGATTTTCTTCATAGGTGACATTGTTATTGAGAGGCTTGTACAAAGGGTAGTGAGAGACATTCTGAGGAGTGGCTTCCCAACTATGAGTCTGCCTGGGAGTATACATTGTTCTACTGGCTTTAATTTGTTCACAGATATAGTTAATGGGGCATTGGAAACAACAATTTATAGGCATAGATTTTTCTCTTTATTCTTACATGATAAGGTGCATCTAATTCTCCATTCATCTTCTGTCAAATCACATTTTTGGGTAAAGGAATACAATGCCTAAAAGGGAGCTCCTGGCCAAATTGGATTCTTTGAAGGTAACATGAGCGATACATAATAGGAATCGGCCATGGAATTTACAATCTAGATAAGTGAATATGAAGCTTTTGTAAGTGCTTCCACAGCAAAGATGCAAATTAAGACAACCAAAGGTGAACAAACAGAGTAAAGGTAGCCAACTAAAGTTCGTATCATGAGACAAGACAGAAGCCGCCTAAAGATGCCATCTTTACTTCTTTATTTCGATCCAAGGATAAAGAATAAAATATCACCAAAAACATATGTTATTTTTTTTTTCCTGTCTTTTGAGTACATAACCATATGGAAATAAGCTTCTTTCATTGAATCACTCACCCTTGGTTATTCGTTTGATTTGATGCCTAAGGAATCAATTGCTTTACAGGCAATTTAGCATGAGTTAACAAGCCTAAATACATTAAGGAATGATTTTTTTCCTTTCTGTAATCACTTTTTTAGGAGGAAAAAAGTATCTATGTTTTGTCAAGGTTTTCAACACAATCTCATATATTCTTTTTTTCTACTTGTTATGTTTAATTTTTTTTTTTTTTTAAAAACTAAAATTCAATTTATTCCCTTAACTTTTACTTCAAATTTTAAATTAATCTTTAAGATTAAATTTTTTTGTTAATTTTGTCACACTATAAAAATGACTCAATTTGATCATTCTATTCAACTTTGTTAGCAAATGAGGTTCAAACAGTCTATATTTAATTAAAAGTTTAACCAAAAACATTGAAGAGACGTGCCATTTAATAATTCTTATGGTTAATGAGTATTATTGGAATAAAAAAAATTAAGCAATTTTATTAATTAATAAATTTGGACGAAACAATCATATTAAGAAGATTAAAGAACTGCATCTCATTCTTTCGGGGCCCTATGTCTCGTAAAAGAGTCCATACTTCTACTACATGTACCGAACGCCTGCCTCAATGCTCGCTAACGTACTGGTCACAATGCTAGGTTCCTAGGAATGAGAAATGAAGATTTTTAGCCCCAACAACAAAGAAATGGACATTTTCGGGGACTAGCCCGCTTCCCATTACTCAAGAGGATGCAAATAATTCATTTTGACAAAGTAGGAAACTAATTGACAAAAATTAAATTTAAGAACTAATTAAACATTTAAAATAAAAATCAATGAACTAAATTGAATTTTAACCCTTTTTTTTTTTTAAGCCCTCATACTTGCCCCTTCACCCTTCACCTGGTTCTGGGTTTAAAAGACCATACTCTAGGCCCTGGCCTTTGTCTAATTTTTAAGACTTTTTTTTTTTTTTCAAACTCACAACTCAGGAAATGCTTTCTACACTAACTGTCTTTCCCGCCAAACCCATAACTGCCATAACCACCGTTGAAAACCCAAAAACCTTAATTCTACAACAATGCAAAACCAGCAAAGACCTCAACCAAATCCATGCCCATCTCATCAAAACCCGACTCATCCACAACCGGGCCATCACCGAAAACCTTCTCGAATCCGCTGCTATACTTCTCCCCAATACCATGGACTATGCTCTCTCCATTTTTGATGATATTGGCGAACCCGATTCGTCGGCTTACAATGTCATGATAAGGGGTCTTACATATAAGCAATCTCCTCATGAGGCTATATTTTTGTTCAAGAAAATGCTTGAGACTTCAGTTGAACCTGATGAATTCACTTTTCCTTGTGTGTTAAAGGCTTGCTCTAGACTAAGAGCATTGAGTGAAGGTGAACAGGTTCATGCCCACATTTTGAAATGTGGGTTTGGATCAGTTGAGTTTGTTGAGAATACTTTGATTCATATGTATGCCAATTGTGGTAGAGTTGAGGTCGCTCGCCGGGTGTTTGATGGAATGTCAGAGAGAGGGGTTGTTGCTTGGAATTCAATGTTTTCAGGTTACATGAAGAGCGGGTGTTGGGAAGAGGTTGTGAAGTTATTTCATAGGATGAGGGAATTGAGTGTTGGGTTCGATGAGGTTACGATGATTAGTGTTTTGACGTCGTGTGGGAGGTCGGCTGATTTGGAATTGGGGGAGTGGATTAATGGGTATATAGAGGCAAATGGAATTAAGAAGAGTCTTGCTTTGATGACTTCTCTTGTTGATATGTATGCCAAATGTGGTGAAGTAGATACTGCACGAAGATTGTTTGACCAGATGGATCAGAGGGATGTTGTGGCATGGAGTGCCATGATTTCTGGTTATTGCCAAGCAAATAGATGTAGAGAGGCTCTTGATCTTTTTAATGAGATGCAAAAGAACAATGTGGATCCCAATGAGGTCACCATGGTCAGTGTGCTTAATGCTTGTGCTGTCCTTGGAGCTTTAGAAACTGGCAAATGGGTTCATTTTTACATAAAGAAGAGGAATCTGAAGCTCACTGTTACCCTTGGAACTGCACTGATTGATTTCTATGCGAAATGTGGATCTGTAGAAAGTTCTATTGAAATATTTAGTAAAATGGCTTCAAAAAATGTCTTCACTTGGACAGCACTTATTCAAGGTCTTGCTAGTAATGGACAGGGTAAAAGGGCTCTTGAGTACTTCTATTTGATGCGGGAGAAGAATATTGAACCAAATGATGTCACTTTCATTGGCGCTCTTGCTGCATGCAGTCATGTAGGTCTGGTTGATGAGGGTCGAAGTCTTTTTGTCAGCATGAGTAAAGATTTTGGCATTGAACCAAGAATTGAGCACTATGGTTGTATGGTAGATGTTCTTGGTCGAGCAGGGTTGATTGAAGAGGCATATCAATTTATAAAGAACATGCCTGTCCAACCAAATGCTGTTGTTTGGAGAACATTGTTGGCTTCATGTAAGGCTCATAAAAATGTTAAAATTGGGGAAGAATCATTTAGATGCATAACAATATTGGAGCCTGCTCATAGTGGGGATTACATACTTCTATCAAATATTTATGCATCAGTTGGTAGATGTGAGGATGCATTGAAGGTGAGGCATCAGATGAGGGAAGAGAGGATTAAAAAGACACCAGGCTGTAGCTTGATTGAGTTAGATGGAGTAGTTCATGAATTTTTCTCGGAAGATGATGGACATGCTCACTTAAAGGAGATATATGGTGGAGTTGAAGACATGATGAAACAGATCAAGTCAGCAGGCTATGTGCCCAACCCAACAGATGCAAGACTGGATGCTGAGGAAGATGATAAAGAAGCTTCAGTCTCTCACCATAGTGAGAAGTTGGCCATTGCATTTGGTCTCATAAGAACCCCACCTGGAACTACAATCAGAATATCAAAGAATCTTAGAGTGTGTACAGACTGCCACAATGCTACAAAGATAATCTCAAAGGTATATAATAGAGAAATTGTTGTCAGGGATCGTAATCGCTTCCATCATTTCAAAGAGGGATTATGTTCTTGCAATGACTATTGGTAAACCCTAAAATCTACATACATTGCAAGACTATTGAAGGCCTGTTCCTCTGTTATAGAACAAAAGAGGACATAGAATTCTTCAATGCTATGATAGCTGGCCTTGAGTTGGGGACTTTGTGCACCAAAAAGCTATGTGATCTTGTTCCAAACCCAACAATTTTCAGATGTCTCAATAAAAGAAGAGAGAGGGGGGAGGGGGGGGGATGGGGAAGAGAAGACTTTCCTTTTTTGCTAAAAATAATGCTGATTTCTCAGTTTATTGTAATAGAAGACTTTTTCTATTATCCTTGATTCTTTTGTGTTTTGGTCAACTTACTTTAGTTTCTATAATAGAAATTTTTTGGATAGTCAGAACTTTGTACCACCGAAAGGAAAGTGATTTTGTCCCCATTAGAAGGCTTTCATATTTCTTGATCAAAAAGAGACGGTGGGGGTGGTGGGGAAGAGAAAGACTCACCCTTTTGAATGTTTAGAATATAAAATGCCAATAGATTTCTGAATCTCATATTAATGTTTTTATTTTTATGATATTGATTGCATCAATGCTGAAAATAAAAGAACTTGGGGGAGCAATCAAATAAGTGATGTTTATGAAACTCATAAACAACCACAACAACAAACAAATAAAACTGTTCACATTGACTGTTATGCTTGATTTCGCTCTTAAGAGTTTTGGCAATGGTTAGAAATGTACATTTCAGAAATTTTTCTTTCTCACGAAAGTTTCCAACAGAGTAGCAGAAAGAAAATGTGAGTTCATGTCTTGTTTGACAACTGTTTTCCCCGGGTAAAACTCACCTTTTTGAACCATGAAGCACAATGTGCTGCAATTGATAGCCTTTTAGAAACTCATTAGGTGGCCAAAATCGTCTTTTTGAGAAGCAGATCATGTGAAGCTTTTTGAAAAATCATCTTTTATTTTTTAACCCAAAATCACTGTGATGAGGCTGTCGATTACTAGGATTATTATTTATGGTTCGTGCTGAACAATGAACAAAGAATTAAAACATGCAAAAAGATCACAATGCATGCAAAAAGTGTTTTGTTCTTCTTTCTTATATGGTCATCTTAGAATGCCAGCATCACTTGTGAGTTGTGCATGCCTTAATCCTTATATATAAGCAAACTTGCAACTTTTAGCCAAAGGGCCAAAAGTTATAATCCTTCTTTTAAGTTTTAGCCTTTTTCTTAGAACTTATTTAACTTATTTTCTTACTTAATTTTTAAAACCTTACTTTTACAGGTGCAACTATCATTTTACCAAGTACCAACTTTTGGAAAATAAACAAGTATCAGTAAATAAGCCAATCCAGGTGTATTGGTATAACCAGGTTTGAAGAAGCTTTTACAGGTTGATGTCTGAGTCCAAACCAAATACAAGTTTGGAACTTCAGAGAGAGGGAAGTAGGTTTCTGAATGAACTATCATTACCTTCTAATCAATCTTGTGCTCAAAAAAATTTATATCACATTCAAAGACATTGGTTGCACTTCTACTTGAGGCCTTTATTAGCAACATGCCAAGCACCCCGTTGATACTACAACCATAAGAATCCTCATTCTATTAATAATTATCACGAAAGCATTTTCTGGTTTTTGGAATGAACGCAATGCATTGGGATGACTTTATATATACGGAAATAAACATCATAAAATAAGGAAATAGTATCAATACACTGGTTGGGTTGGGGGCCATCGGTTTGGGTTGATTCTTGATGTTGAGAAAATATAACCCCTACTCCATTTTCCAAACTATTAGTTACTAAAGAGTAGAAACATGTGTACTTGAAGCTACAATCCTAGTGTGGTCGCTGAAATCAAAAGCAACATCAGAAAACAAGGTGAGACTAGAACTGAACTTCAACTTATTGTAAACTGATCAATTTAAACATATACCATGTTATCAAATGTATTTGTGAGACTAGAACCTATTATCTACTAAGCTTCCCTTGAGCCATTTTGGCAGTAAGGAACATTTATTCAGGGGTTAATAACACTGGTTGAAGCAGAAGAAGAAACCTTTCGGCTTGTCCTCCATATTTGCTCTGGGTGTATCACCTGTGTCATCACGTACTGCCATCAAAGAACTTGTACCAGGAGACTCAGGCGGCAACACCACATTCTCAGACATGAAAATTCGAGAAGGAATTGAGGATTCTGGAGGAGAAATAGTGTACAGATAGTTAAGTAGCATTTTGATTATTTGGCTGAAATTGGGCCGAGCATTTGCGTCCTCCTGCCAGCATGAAGTTAGAATGGTAGCTAATTCCTCTGGGAGGTTATCAGCGCTAGGCCTCACATTCTGAAATGGCAAAGTACCCTCTTAAGGTTATCAGTTTGATTTAGCAGTACCAAAAGGCTTCAGATAACAACTATGCAATAATATATGTAACAATATAACGAGATAATATATAAACAGGGAATGTATATTTTACTTTAAAAGCAGCCGCATATGCTGCCTGAAGATTGGACATTCCCTCGAAAGGCAATTTGTTGTGTAAGAGCTCCCACAACACAATTGCAAAGCTATAGGCATCCACTTTATGGTTGTAATGCTTTTTTTCTCCCTGCCTTAATGTAACGGTACTGTACAGCTGCCACCAATAAAATGTATTTAAGTAATACTTATATAGCAATTTATAAAATGAGAAACAGGAGAACCAAACTATGCTAAATTTCTTAATGAACTACCTCTGGCGCCATCCAACGATAAGTCCCTGTTTCAGCAGTCATCATCTCTGTTAATGACTCCTCTCTCGCTAAACCAAAATCTGCTAGTTTAACTGTTTTGTGGTCTGCAGTCAGAAGTAAATTTTCTGCACCACAATCAAAATAAAAATTCCATCTTCAATCAGGAATATATTGTTTCAGAAGTCGTATTTTCAGGTGTACAAGCATAAACACATATATCTTGAAAATATAAGAATAGTGTTTCAGCATTCTCCCACCAATACGTCAACTCATAACGATAGATCAATCATATTAAAAAAAATCTTATGAATAGACAATAGCCACTCACCTACAATACAGAACATAAAGGAAAACAACTGCATGCACTAATTTGAGCAACTGTGTGCAACAATGGAACTCATTGGTATGTGAGGCTTGTCAAAAACACATGATCTAGGCTGCTTACTACGGTGATTCAGTGTTGCTGAGTATGCTGCATATTTGTGTTAAGTAAATCATGTTGAAGGCAAGGTCTCAAGTAGACAAGAACACTTGTTTCTGTTCTATATCTGTCCGGTTGATAACTTGTCACATTATACTGGCTCATATAACATAGTTGTGTCAAAAAAATTAGTCAAATAAAAATAAAAAGAATTATATCATTAAAAAGGAGTCTGTGAATCAACTTAGATTTATTTAATCCAACACACACTGAAAAGGCATCTGTGCTTAACATGAGGATGAAATAGTTACTGTTCTTATCATGTTCCCTTAGTTACATGTAAAATTAGCCAAAAGGCTAAGAAAGCTCTCTCCCTAACTGAAATCCTCTAAAATGAAGTCATTAGCACTTTAGCAGTAGACAAAGGTACAGCTTTCGGTGAAAAAAGCATGCAACAGCACATATATTATCCTAATTTACAAAATTTGTATTTATTCATAATCAATATGCATCAGTATGTTGGCACTTTTTATTCAACTTTTTAAAAGTCCACCAGATATTAACTCATTCCATTACTTACTTTTTCGTTAAGTGTAATATTTTTCACATGGGGCCAATGACTCTAATAGTAATTCAACCATTCAAAGGTTGTGCCCTATTGTTGTGATTAACATTAACTACAATCCTAATCCCCCCTCTCAGGTCTCAAATTAGTACGTAATCTTGTCAATCAATCTCCACTATAAATTCATGTAGACCATTCTAAATGATGAGTTTTGTTGAGGGTCCACCATGGGGAGTGTGGTTAAGTTCAAGAATTAGACAAATCCGAATGCTTGGTAAATGATTAATTGAGATTTTAGAGCCGACTTATCCCCTAACCTGAAAGGAGCCTCAATAAAAAGTAGGGTCAATGAGATACTTTGATTTTAATGTTTGTGGAATCTACCTACTATATGAGACCAACAAATTTGTTAGGACCATAATACCGTAGTTCCTTGGTACTATAGTACCTTTCCTACTAACAAACATATGATTTTTTTTCTTTTTTTGAAGGTGGGGGGAGGTTGGGTTGGTTGTTTGTGTGATAAGCAAATGATAGGTTCCTAGATTCACCGAAGGGGTAATAATCTAGGAGCACATCATCCCCAGTCTCACAAGGGATTTCCTGTTCAGAGTGAATTCAATCCACTTGAAGAAAACCTTTTTTTTTTTTTTCTTTTGAGAGATTGGCATCGCTTGTCGATCCAATCCATCTTCCCTGGTGAACCCAACACACTCTTCATACAATTTAAACCTCCCCCAACAGAAAAGAGATCTAAATTCAAGGCATTAACTAACTATTGCACAAAAATGTCAGTTTCTTAAAGGGACATATTGAATGGTGACATCAATTATAACTTGGCAACTTAGACAACTACCTACTCTTTAGTATTAGAGATTTATGTGTTGACATGAATATTCCAACCGAAGGCTAATTTATTGAGTTAAAAAACTTGAATGGTGGTGAATTCAGGCCAAAAGTCAAATTGCTAAGAAAGTTGGTTGATATTTAATAGTGATAGGCAAGGACAAGATGATATTGATTACTTAAGAGCTAAACTAGGAAATTCCACTTCCATCAATTAATGTAAGTAATAAATAAAATAATCTATAAACATGAGTACTAATCACCTCACATGCAAATTCGTGGTAAGACTGTCTACCTATCATCTCTCCAGACCCCGCAAAAGTGGAAGCGTGTGCATTGGGTACAACCTTTGTTTATAGACATGAGTACAATAAAAGATCAATATGTGTAACTTATTTATGAAAGTTTGAATGTGCAATCCTGTAAAAGAAATTGAAATTAAGTGGGGTTTTTCTTGATAAGGGAAGATTCCACACTAAGATTTCTAGACGTTTAGCGGGTTCATGCATATAAGATACCTTTAATCAATCCAGATCTGATCTTAACTTAATGAGGCCTGTTTTATAAAGTTACATCAAAAAGAATAAAGCATTGGAAAGAAAAGATTACCAGGTTTCAAATCACGGTGTATGATTCCATGAGAGTGCAAGCATTCCATAGCACGAGCAATATCAAGTGCAAACCCAACAGCAACACGTGTGTCCAAGCATCTGGGCCGCATGTTCAGCAAGTATTTTCGCAATGTCCCTCCCAATAAAAGCTCGGTAACTATCACCATTACAGGCTCCTTGCAAGCACCAATATACTGTACACACAAGGTTCCATAATATTTTTTGTCAGTTGCTGACACACAATAATACAATATATATTTTTTTGTTAGTGCAATAATACAATATTATAAGAGCCTTGAAGTCAAATACAACCTTCACTAAGTTTTTATGCTGAACTCTAGACAACATTGCAACTTCTCTTGCAAACCGTGCTTCTTTCTTGGCAATCTCCTCTGGAGTTTCTCCTTTATGAACAATTTTAATAGCAACAGTCTGGTTTTTGTATCTGAAGAGAACCCAAAAACCAAAACCTAAAATGAGATACTTCAGCAGAAACAGACAACAAATTGCAATTTACTAAAAGAAACTCGTCTCCAATTCAATGCAAGCATAACCATTCCCATCGCAATTCGGCTTTCCAAATACACAAACAGATACATGACCTGGACAATGCAGAATCTATATAGGAATAGCTTAACAAATACACTGGATAGACAGTAGATTGACCATTTCCCAAAGAGACACACACAACAATAACAAAGATGGGATTCCTTACCCTTGACAATGATAAAGCAAGTATTTTGCAAATCCCAAAAATAATTCTTTAAACCAAGAACAAAATTCCCACACCACCAGAAGCCAAAGTAAAGAAATTTTCACTTCAGCAAGGCAAGTAGCTAAATACCAAGAATCAAATTTAAGAAAATCTTTAAACTTACTTTCCCTCATATACTTTGGCATGAGCTCCCTCTCCAATTCTAGGCCCAACAAACAAATGCTTGGGATCAATCAGCCATTTTGCATCCAATTTGAACTCATCAGTCGAGTAGAACCTATTCTCAGATTCCATCTTTCTAAAAAAGCAAAGAACTTAACATCTATACCCACCACCAATGAACACTCTAGCTCCCATTAACTACTTTATAGTAAAAGATCTCATATACATCAGAACCCAAAAAGGGAAGCGTTGAAAAGCACATTAGCACTACAGAGAGTGAATGGATAAGCTGACACAAAAGTTACTAAAACAAGACATGCTCTGTGATGTTTGCTGCTATTGCTGTTCATAACCACATCTCGAGAATTCAGGCCCAAAGATCAAAACTCAGCAGCTTGATGCCTTTCATGTCCTTGTGGAGGCAAAAGCATAGAACCCCACATGTGCAACATTTAGAGAAAACACAGAGAGAGACAGTGTTTGTGCGTGTGCGTGCGTGTGTGTGTAAGTGTGTGCATGAGAGTGGCACAAACACTAAAACAAAGCTCAAAACCCAATGAGATTTGTTGAAAAATTCATGGGGAAAAGAGAGGATTCCCCAGAGAGGGAACAGAGGAAGATAACCAATCAAAGAGCCATCAGGAAGTGAAAAATCATTGAAATTCAAGGACCCATTGTAGAGCTTAATTAAATGGAGTAATGGGTTTTTTCAGCTTTATTTAACTCTCGATCTACAGACAAAATCATGGAAAAGATTGAGTCATTGTTCAATTAAAGAGTGAGAGAGAGAGAGAGAGAGATTTGTGAATATTGTAATGAAGACTGTGGGAGCCATAAATTAATCAAAAGCACATGGAAACTGATCTTGTCAACATGGGCCATGGGGACAGACAACCCACTCAATAACAAATGCCTGCATTAAGCTCTTATATCTCACCTTTTAACTACTTCTATTGCACTTCACTTCAATAAAAGCTAGACCTAGGAGTAATTGCTCCTAATGAGAGTCATGTGGTGGAATTCTTTTTACATCTTAAATGTTTTTTAATTATGAAATTCATGTTAAATGACATATAGTTTCATTTATACTGCCCAGTCACATGATGGTAACATTTTATTTATTTATTGAATAACCATGTTAATATTTTTGACCAAGTTATTCAACCAAAGGTAGCCAATGCCATGCTGGTACTAGCTATTCCATTGGTGTGTACTATATTGGCATTTAAATTGATATTGATATTCCTCTAAAACAATAGGTTAATGTACTTATGTTAATATTTGAGCTTATAAATATGTATTTATGTTTGTAGCGATAATTTCTAAATTGTACACCAGTATTGACTAATACCAAAACATACCATTCCTTTGACCAAACGAAAACAGCTCTCAGTACAAAATTGACTCCCTTGATTTTGCTCCCTATCCATGAGACACCTCGAAAATCTCATAGATCGCTAATAGTGGATTGAATTGGGACCTCTGAGACTAAGGGTGTTTACGGTGCAACTTTGAGCCATATTTAGCACTACATCGTGCGGTGCAATTTTTCCAAAACCCTTACCATACCACACTTTAATAGATCAGTCACTATGCGGTGCAATTTAGTCAGTTTTCATATATATTGCAAATATATACTAAATATATTTAATATATGCTAAATATCTATTAAATATATGTTAAACATTTATAAAACCTATATTAAATATAAATTATATACTTATATATTAATAGGTGAGGTACAATTTTAATATATAATATATTTAATCAGTCTAAAACACACACATATGTATGGGTGCAATGCGATACAGTTATGTACAATTTTCAATTACTCTATTTTGCAGGTGATTTTGGTCAGTTTAGGTGTAGTCATGCTATCCAAGCAGTTTTTTTGAACACCTTTATCCGAGACCAATGAGTCCCCCATCATGTACCATATGCATGAACTTAATGCTACAAACATTAAATAATTTGACAATATTTTTCACAACAACAAAATTGACAAGTTTTTATTGGCTTTCATTTGAACCTATTATAAACATTACTTTATTAGCTATCATTAATAATTTGTTACTTCAACTTATGTGAATCAAGAAACACTAAGAAAATTTGGGTGCCTCACAGTTGGTTCTTCATCAACTTTAAACATTTGATTAGGTAAGTTATCCATTATATTTATTAGGCAAGTGATTTTAAGATTATGAAACACGCATGATCATATCCCCTTAAAAAAAACTACTACGTTCGCAACAAATTATATGCCGTAAGTTGTTATTGGTTATTGTGGGGATAAAAGCCCAAATTTATATATTGGGCCTTGGGCCCTATTTGAAGATATGAGTACGTCTGAGGAGGAGCAAATGATTGGGAAAGGCCCTGAGCTGGAGAACCATGCAAGGAAGTGATGAAAGAATATAGTCTGAGGAGTATATCCTTCTCGGATATGAAGAATATTGGTCAAGCAGATACCTGGGGGGCTTGGGCAATCTTTCAGGGAATTCCAACAATAAGAATGAACCTCATACACGTATAAAGATGATAAGAACAGAGAAATATCTAAAGGAAAAGCTGCTACCACCGCATTAAATGTATTGCAGCAACTTTTCTAGCCGCATTTATGTGGAGAAGACCTTGAATAGTGCAACCTCAGCTACCACCATTCATGGAGAACTAAAGAAGATACCTAATGAGACAGATACTCAAGTGGATGCTTAGATGAAGAACAAGTGTACGATGAAGATGGACAAAAAGAAAACTATATAAATGTAATGGACCTCTCATGAGAGAGGGAGGGAAGAAAAGAGAGAGGAAGAGAGAAGGAAGGTTTACTGTAGCTCTAAGAACTATATAAAGGAAAGTTTGTCTCCTCAGACAACAATTCATTGAAGTTTCAAATTTGTTCTTGCAATTATTTTCCGGTTGAACCCTTGTTAGACGTTGTTTACTTCACTATCAGCTCAGATCTTTCACCCACTCTCTACAAATTCATTGTATTAGGCTTGTTGGGCTCATATTCCATACCTTTGGGGTTTGGGCCACAAATATAGACCCTACAATTGACGCCATCTGTGGGAAGAGTTTGAGCGAGAGTGGAAACAACAGTTGACGATGGCTGAACCAGGGCAACAACCAGCAGAGTCTAGGGCATCCCAACATGTTGATCATTTTCTCCACTTGGAGCAAAGACATGATCGTGAAGGTAGTGTACATACTATGCATACTCACCGAAGCCAGCCATAAGGTGGAAGTTACGTGTCTCATGCAAAGAAGAACAAAAACATGCAACTAGAGATTGACCAATTAAAAAGGGAGTTGCGCCATGCAAGGAGGAGGTGAACTTCTTCATACTCTGATGATAATTCTGACGATGAACAAGATGTCACTTATAAACGAAAATCTCGAACGCCAATTAGTAAATCCTTTTCCTATGAAGAAAACATTATTGTAAACAGCAACCTCGAAGTCCATCACGTGGAGGTGTAGGGAACGATGCTATGAGCAAGGCCCTGAACCAAATCTCCAAATCGCCTTTCACACGTAGGATTGAAGAGGCGAGACTTCCTCATCGTTTTCATCAGCCGACGTTCACTATCTACAATGGTAAAACAGACCATGTGGAGCATGTGAGCCACTTTAACCAGAGGAAGGTAGTCCACTCCAAGGATGAAACCTTGATGTGCAAGGCTTTCCCCTCCAGTTTGGGACCAGTTGCGATGAGATGATTTGATAGCCTGAAGGTAGATTCCATTAGTTCCTTCAAAGAACTCACTCAAGCATTTGGTTCCTGTTTTGTTACCTGCCGGAGAGTTGCTCGGCCCTTAACTTCATTGTTATCCTTGAGCATACAAAAGGGTGAGACTTTGAAAACTTACTTAGATAGGTACTGGGAGATGTTCAATGAAATGGAAGGGGATTTTGATGAAGTGGCCCTTAATACATTTAAGCTCGGTCTCCCCCCCGACCACGGTTTAAGAAAGTCTCTGATGAAAAACCTGTCACCAGTGTGTGTCAACTGATAGACAAGATTGATAAGTATAAGAGAGTTGAAGAAGATCAATAGCAAGGCAAGAGAAAAGACAAGGTTATCCCCCAAGAGATGAGGGATTTCAGGTTAGATAGATACAATAATAATAAGCTGCGTAGGGATTTTGCTGGGCAATCAAGATCAGCAAATTTTCAAGCAGTCAACGTTGTATTCAAATAGCCAATACGTCAAGTTTTGGAAAAGATTAAGAATGAACCGTTCTTCAAGTGGTCGAATAAGATGGTGGGAAACCCTGAAAGGCGTAACCATAATCTCTATTACCACTACCATCAGGACCATAGACATACGACAGAAGACTGCAGGAGCTTGTGGGATCATTTGGACCAACTTGTCCGTGAAGGGAAATTGAAACAACTCTTGCATCACTTCAGTGGCCGAGGTGGTCAGATGAACCTGGAGCCCTGAAGGGATGATGTTTCAAGGCCTCCTTTAGAAACTATCAATGTCATCTTCGTCGCACCAGGGAGAACAGGATTCTTGCCATCTAGGGTAATGTCGGTAGCCCGGTTACCCACAAGAGACTTTAATCCCGATCTAAAGAGGGCTAAAGTGAGTACTCCACCAGTTTTAGGGTTCTCATACGAAGACAAGATTGGAACCATCCAACCCCATGATGACACTTTGGTAATTACCCTTAAGATTGTAGGGTATGATGTGAAGAGGGTAATGGTAGACCAGGGTAGTGCAACAGAGATAATGTACCCTGATCTCTATAAGGGGCTGAACTTAAAACTTAATGATTTAACTCCATATAGTTCCCCCTTAGTGAGTTTCAAAGGAAGAGTTGTTATCCCAAAAGGCCAAATACGATTACCCGTGCAGACTGGTGCAGAGGTTGTAGAGGTAGATTTCATTGTCGTGGATGCGTATTCGCCATATACTACAATTGTGGCGAGACCTTGGCTTCATATGCTAGGGGCTGTTTCCTCTACCCTTGCATCAAAAGGTTAAGTATCCCTCTAAAGGTTAGGTTAATGAAATCTGGGGAGATCAATCTATGGCGAGACAATGCTTAGTGGCAGCCACCCTACATAAGCCTGAAGTTGAGTCCTCGGCTCATGCTGAAGAGGATTTATAGCAATTAAAACCTCTGGCATTGCCCATCACTGATTTAGCCAAGGGGGCAAGGTATGAAGAGTTGATAAAAATTGTTATCGGAGATGATCCGGAGAAGTTTTTTCAAGTCGGATCTCAATTGCCTCTTCAGGAGAAGGAAGAGCTGGTGGAGTTTCTCAAAAGAAACATTGATGTATTTGCCTGAAATGCTTACGAAGCCCTGGAAGTGGATCCAGAATTCATATGTTATCATCTAAAGGTCAACCCATTGATCACCCCTAAGAAACAGCTTCCTCGGCGCCCATTCAAGGAGCATGCTAATACAGTGCGAGAGGATGTAGCAAAGCTCAAACAAGCTGGAGCTATCAAAGAAGTTTTTTATCCTGAGTGGCTAGTAAATACTGTGATGGTAAAAAAGAAAAGTGAGAAATGGCGAGTATGCATGGATTTTATTGACTTGAATAAAGCTTGACCTAAAAATCCATTCCCTATGCCTAAAATAGATCAGTTAGTAGATGCAATTATCGGTCATCCTCGGATGAGTTTTCTGGATGCTTTCCAAGGTTATCACCAAATACCATTAGCCTTGGATGATCAGGAGAAGACTGCCTTTATCACCCCTATTGGAAATTACCATTACAAAGTGATGCCATTTGGTTTGAAAATGCGGGATCCACCTATCAAAAGATGATGACAAGGATGTTTGAGCCACAGCTAGGTAAAAGTATTGAGATTTACATAGATGACATGGTGGTGAAGAGTAAGATTGTTTCTGAGCATGTCAGAGATCTTGGAAACATTTTCAAAGTTCTCAAAAAATACAAATTGTGTTTAAATGCATCCAAATGTTCGTTTGGTATGGGATCAGGCAAATTCTTGGGTTACATGATAACACATAGAGGAATTGAGATCAACCCAGATCAGATAAAGGCCATCAACAATTTACAGCATCCTTGGAATCCCAAAGAGATCCAGAAGTTGACTGGAATGGCTACTGCTCTGAATTGATTTATCTCTCGATCAACAGATAGGTGTAGGCCTTTCTTCTTGTTGATCAATAAGTGGAAGGGGTTAAGTGGACTGAAGAATGTGCTTTAGCTTTCTAGCAACTTAAAGACTATTTAGCTTGACCACCAATCATGTCCAGTCCTGAGCCGGATGAAGTCTTGTTTGCTTACATTGCTGTGGCTCCTTATGCTGTGAGTTTAATGTTGATACGAGTGGACTGAGGTGTGCAGAGGCTAGTTTATTATGTGAGTACGTCGTTGCATGAGGCTGAGATCCGTTATCTACCATTGGAAAAAGCCATCCTGGCAGTAGTGCTTGGTACACGGAAGTTGCCTAATTATTTCCAAGCCCATACAATTGTTGGTTTTACTCAATTTTTGCTTAAAACCGTACTCAGAAGTGCAAATTACATGGAGAGAATAGCTAAATAGGGTACTATCCTAGGGGCTTTTGACATCAAGTATATGCCTTGCACCTCCACAAAGGGACAGGTTCTCGCAGATCTAGTAGCCGAGTTCACTAAGCCTTCGTTAGAAGAATTAACACCAACACAGAACATGGATGAAAAATCAGTTGGTGTAATTTCTCAAAAAGGTCCCCCATTTTGGGAGGTATATGTAGATGGTGTAGCAAACCAGAAAGGATCTGGAGTGAGATTAGTTCTAATATCCCCAGAAAAAATCATTATTGAAAAGTCACTCAGACTAGGCTTCACGGCTACAAAATAATGAGGCAGAATATGAAGTTCTACTAATGGGAATGGCAATGGTCCAGAGAATGGGAGGAAAGTCAGTGGAAATGTTCTCAGACTCAAGGCTAGTCGTCGGTCAAGTACAAGGGGAGTTTGAGGCAAAAAATGAAAGAATGCAGGGGTACTTGAGCCAAGTTAAATGTCTCCAGTTACAGTTCGAATATTTTAATTTGCTACATATCCCCAGAAATGGTAATGCACATGCTGATTCTCTAGCCACGCTTGCATCTTCATCGGCACAGAATCTGCCTCGGGTTATCCTCGTTGAAGACTTGCACGAACCAATGGAGATAAGGAAACAGGTAGTCAGAGTTTATCAAATTAGAGCTGAGCTAAGTTGGATGGACCCTATTATTCAATTCCTGAAGGAGGATACTTTGCCAGAAGCAAGGTTAGAAGTGGACAAAATTCGGAGGAAGGCTACTAGATTCTGGCTATCCGAGGACCAAAAGTTGTACAAACGCTCCTATTCAGGGCCGTATTTGTTATGCATACGTCTTGAAATAGCTGAATTGCTCCTTGAAGAATTACATGAAGGAATCTGTGGAAGCCATACTAGAGGAAGATCTTTGGCACATAGAGCTATCACTTAAGGCTATTGGTGGCCAAATATGCAAAAAGAAGCCTATGAATATGTTAAAAAGTGTAATCAGTGTCAAAGGTTTGCACCAAACATTCATCAATCAAGTGGAATCCTTAATCCATTATCCAGCCCATGGCCATTTGCTCAATGGGGCTTAGATATTGTGGGTCCATTCCCTAAAGCAGCAGGAAACAAGAAGTATCTTCTGGTCGGCACAGATTATTTCACTAAATGGGTTAAAGCTGTACCTCTAACTAATATTAGAGATGTAGACGCAAAGAAGTTTATTTGGAAGAATATTGTTACTCTGTTTGCGATTCCTCATACTCTCATCTCTAACAACGGCCTTCAGTTTGATAGCAAAGCGTTCAGAAATTACTACTGCGTATTGGGAATCACAAATAGATATTCTACCCCTGCTTATCCCTAAAGGAATGGGCAGGCAAAAGCTGTTAACAAGGTCATAGTAAATGGACTGAAGAAGAGGCTAAATGATGCGAAGGGTAAATAAGTGGAAGAAATGCCACACGTACTCTGGACATACAGGACTACACCTCGTAGGTCTACTAGGGAGACTTCTTTTTTAATGACTTATGGGGCTGAAGCTGTTATCTCTTTGGAGACTGGATTCCCAACATTGAGAACTAATTCATTTAGTCTGAGTAGAAATAATGAACTGCTAGAGATAAGTTTGGACTTGATTGAGGAAAGGAGGGAAAATGCAATGATTCAATTAGCATATTACTAACAAAAACTCAGACAGGGTTATAATACCAACGTAAAGCTAAGGCCTTTAACACATGGTGATTTAGTACTCAGAAAAGTTGTAGGTACTGTGAAAAATCCAACTTGGGGAAAATTAGGACCTAATTGGGAAGAGTCATATCGAATTACCTTAGGGGCTGGCATTGGGGCATACTTTTTGGAAGATTTAAATGGTCATGTAGTACTATGCCCCTAGAATGTAAACAACCTTAAAAGGTTTTATTAATCGAGTTTTTTCTTTGATCAAAATGTTTATTTATTACATAAAGATTTCATGGAAAGTGTTTAAACTTAAACCTAATCATGTCTGAAGTCCTCGGACCAGATAATGTGGGTTAGTTAACACTCCCTTACAATCCCCATAAGTGTGTAAACTTAAACCTAATCATGCCTGAAGTCCTCGGACTAGATGATGTAGGTTAGTTAACACTCCCTTACAATTCTCATAAGTGTTTAAACTTAAATCCAGTCATGCCTGAAGTCCTCGGACCAGATGATGTGGGTTAGTTAACACTCCCTTACAATTCTTATTTGTGTTTGTATTTAATACTCCCTTACAATCTTCATAAGTGTTTAAACTTAAACATAATCATGCCTGAAGTCTTCGGACCAGATGATGTGGGTTAGTTAACACTCCTTTACAATTCTTGTTTGTATTCAAACTTAAATTCAGTTATACGCAAAGCCCTCAGAGATACTTAAATAGACTCTAACTTATGATAGGCCTCTTTAGCCATATATTTAGTGCAGTATCAATGCTCATTAATATTCGTTGTAAATGTTATACAAAAACCAGTTCAAATAAAGCATTTACTTATTTAAGTACCAAAAAATTTATAAGACCTTCATACCATTCATTGTTTCTTATATTCATTAACAATTTTTATACGATCCGTTTTTTCCAGTATTTATATAAGCTGCATCACTAGTAGAATGTTGTTGTTAAATCTGCTCTAGCTACAGTAGTTATCGGTCAACTTCATTAACAATAATTCTTATAATATGTTCAATGAAGAAATAAAACATAAAAGGAATACAATTTCATTGATTACAAGAAAGTACCTTGCAATTCCTTACATGAAAAAAAAAAAAACCACAATTAAAAAAAAAAATTATTAATTATCAATACAAGTATGAAATAAAATTCCTGAACATTTAAGTCTTCATCTGGGGGGCCGAAGAGTCAGCAGTCTTACTGGACTGGGTAGCAACAGCATCTGGGGCTTGGTCCTTAAGTTCAGGAGGAGTTTTATTCTTCCCCAAGTTTTTATCCTTATTTGAAAGATCCTCAGCCTGCTTGCCTTAACCACCAGGCTGACCAGGCTCTTTAGGAGCTTCAAGATGGGCAGGGGAGATTTGGCCGACCAGGGGCTGCTCCGAGACTTCTTGGAGTTGTTTGAGGGGAAAGGAGTTAGAACCTGGGAGTTCGCGGATTTTAGGATCGTAGTAGATACTCCCAGGTTGCCTCAAACCAGATTCTGTAGAGACTTCAGCAGCATCAAGGGCTTTACCCCAGGTTATATCACAATAATCTCTGCAGATTGTGGAGAACTCCTTAGTGAGTCTGACTTGGGTCTCTTCCACCCTAAGCTTGTATGCAGCCTGCTTTTTAGCTCAATTGCCTCCTTGGCCAACTGGGCATTTTTCTTGGCCAATTGGGCAGTCTTCTTGGCTTTTTGAAGCTCAGCTCGAAGACCTTTTACCAGTTCTCTCTCTGTTTCCAGATTAATCTCGGTCATGTGCAATTGTTTACGTTGGTCTTCGGCCTGCTTCTCAGCATTTTTAAGGCCTGCATCAAGACTATTTCTCTGCTTAGTCATATCTTTTAGCTGCTTAGACAGCTTATCATAGTCCTCCATAAGACTCTCCATTTTCTTTTCAACCTCGAATCGGGAGTAGGCCTCTGCCTGAGTCTCAGTGCGAGCTTTTTTGTTCCACTCCTCAACCACATAAACTTGTTGTGTAATCTGCATAACAGAATGAAAAATTGTAGTATAAAGCAAAAAAGAAAGACGAATAGAAATGATCAGCACCTTGATTGAAGAAGTGAATTAATTCACTTACCATGGCTAAATTCCTCTTAAGGGATAAGAAGAGTTCACGTTCGCTGAAGTGCTTGTAAGCCTCCATATCCTTTGGAAGGAGACCTGCCTTCCCCCCTTGATAATTTCTGACGGAGGTGTCCTAAGGGAAAGGAGCACCATCCAACTCCAGCTTGGGACACCAGGTGCGTTGTCCTCATCACACCTCAACAACGAGGAGGTCATCTCAGCTTTCAGTAGACGAAGCTCTTCTACTCTGTTGGTCCTTAACCACTCTCTGTTGCTTAGTTCCTTTTGGGGGTACCACCTCCCTTTCTTCGGTATCTATAATAGGCCTTTTCTTCTTCGGATATGGTAATGGCTTTAAACCAAGATCGAAAGGGACCTGAGGAGGTGGTGGAGGAAGATTAACAACTGGTTGAGACGGACTAATCTCTTTAGTCTCAGGTGCTTTTTTCCTAGCCTTCATTAAGTCCTTTAAGCTTGCCATGTCTTCTTCTTCTTTCGAAGAATCGTCTGGAATGGCAGTTATTAAAACGGGGGCACGAACACTGGATTTTCTGTCAGTATCCTCTTTGACGTCTGAAACTGAAATCACCTGAAATTCTCTTGGTTCTTCTTCTTCAAATTGGAACTGGTCAATCTGTTCCTCAAGTGAAGAGGTCGAAGAAGCAACTCTTTCCCTTTCTACAGTCGCTTCCAAAAGAACCTGTTGAACTGGCTGAATGAGTTGTGGCGCACCCTGTGGATTCAGATGTGGTACGAGAGCAAGATCGAACGGCGCTAGAAAATTGGGTCGAGAGACGTCTATTCGGTTTATCTGATAGTCTCCTTGCCTTATAGCATTGCCGACCGATTGAAATATGTCCGAGTGCGGCTTGAAACCAAGGATAAGATGGACAGTGCAGAGTTGCCCGTCTTCACTTACAAAAATTTCTGATCTTAGTAAGTAATTGAGCGCAGTGACATTTGTTAGACTAAGCTAAGGAGCAGCGTGTGCTTTATCTGTTAACACCATAACAGAATTAAGCATAGTCAGAAACTTGAAAATACCAATACAAAGAGAAGAAAAATTGTTAAAAGACGAGGACCCTAAATCTATTGTTAGAAAACCTAAGTCTAGGATATCCCACCTGGCTCTCCTGGTTGGGTTGGGCAATGAAGACCGTTATGCCACGCGCCCGAGACAATCAGATAGTCGACTTTCATCCCTTTGTTAGACTTAGGAAAGCAGGAGATGAGCCTAACAATGTCGGATCGGGATTTAAGGTAAAATCCCACCCCCTTTTGTTTGTGACACTCATACATATGTACTACGTCAAGCCATGTGAGCTCCAAGCCTAGGTGTCGATTCAAATCATCAACTGCTCCTAGGATCCTAAAGACGTTAGGCGCACACTGATCAGGACTAAGTCTATGGTTTCGGAGATAGTCTCTTGTAATGAGACCCATAGGAATAGTCATCCCCCTTTCTAGGAAAGCGATGATGGGGATTACAACTTCCCTTACTCTTCGGTCTGTTAGTAGTCCTTCTGAGGGACAATATCTCAAACCTACGTCTTGAGGTATGTGATATGTTTCCCTAAATTTCTCTATCTAGGCAGGGCTATTTACCATATACTTAAATCTAACCATCTCAGTTAAGTAAAAAGAAGAAATACTAAACGCGGTAACTGGGAAGTGAATATTCGAAAGCCGAGGAAGCTGGCCGAAGAGAGAAGGAGGGGTTTGAAGAAATGGGAACTTACACGAACTAGATTGGAGAATGATCTTTAAATCCGTAGAGGGACTCTTACGGATTCTTGGAAGAAATGAGATTAATGATTTGAAAAATTTTGTGGATTTGAATGCTCGAGTTCACTAGAGAATCTAAGAATTTGTGAAGTAAAGGAAAAATAATTCCCTTTGAGGCTTTATATAGGGGCCAGAAAATGAGTGGGAACTACCCGCCCAAATTTTGAGGAAAAACATCATCCGTTGGATTGATGGTTCACCATTGGATGTAAAAGACAAAACGTCGCCTAGAGTAATTAATAGCGCTTTGTAAATACCAAAACGTCCGCAGCAATGATGAAGTGCCTAAATCTATGCTCTCACACGTGTAAACTCAGGTATTTTTACATTTTTAGCTTTTATTTCTGTGGCAGATCAAAATCCTATTTTTTCTCCTTGGATGCGAGGGAAAAATTAAAATTTTGAGGGGCTATTGTGGAGATAAAAGTCTAAATTTATATATTGGGTCTTGGGCCCTATTTGAAGATATGGATACGTCCGAGGAGGAGCAAATGATTGGGAAAGGCCCCGGGCTGGAGAACTATGCAAGAAAGTGATGAAAGAATATAGTCCGAGGAGTATATCCTTCTCGGATATAAAGAATACTAGTCAAGCAGATACCTGGGGGCCTTGGGCAATCTTCCAAGGAATTCCAATGATAAGAATGAACCTTATACACGTATAAAGATTATAAGAACAGAGAAATATCTAAGGGAAAAGCTACTACCACTGCATTAAATGTATTACAGCAACTTTTCTAGCCGCATTTATGTGGAGAAGACCCTGAACAGTGCAGCCTCAGCTATCACCACTCATGGAGAACTAAAGAAGATACCTGATGGGACAAATACTCAAGTGGATGCTTAGATGAAGAACAAGTGTACGATAAAGATGAACAAAAAGAAAACTATATAAATGTAATGGACCTCTCATGAGAAGGGGAGGGAAGAAAAGAGAGAAGAAGAAAGAAGGTTTACTGTAACTCTAAGAACTATATAAACGAAAGTTTGTCTCCTCGGACAACAATTCATTGAAGTTTCAAGTTTGTTCTTGCAATTATTTTCCGGTTGAACTCTTGTTAGACGTTGTTTACTTCACTATCAGCCCAGCTCTTTCACTCACTCTCTACAAATTCATTGTATTGGGCTTGTTGAGCTTATATTCCATACCTCTGGAGTTTGGGCCACAAATATAGACCCTACAATTATAAATTGAATTGACAATCTAAATTACTTTTTTACCCATCCATAACAACCAATAATAACTTGACACTTAAGATTTATTGTGAAAGTGTTATAAAAATGTCGTGGACATAGTATTTCTCTTTTTTAAAATATTAAAAAAAAAAAAAAAAAAAAAAAAAGAGGCATCCCAATGACAATAACAAGTTTCTACTACCAGACCTCTATAGTGCATTTATGCAAATGTTGACTGTTGAGATCCAAGACCACACGCTTAATAAATTTATTGTATTTTATGCATCATCAATAAACATCTGACAATAGGCAATGTATTGCTTATTTGATTTATATTTGTTCTGGTTAATCTAGGGCACCCAGTACATTCTAAATACAGTTTGTATCCATCTCTCATATCGAAACATGTCTTTCGTTCTATCTAAAGTTTCTCTAGAGCCGTATTGTCATATAATTGGAGAACACTTACAAATTTTATTAAATCAAAATATAAAATAACCTTCTAGCGTTTTGGTCTTCAAAGTTCTTTCTTTAGAATAGATAAGATAAGCTTGGTGCGATAGTCACTTCACAGGTATAAGTGCTTGTGGGGAGTGTGGAGAGCAAAGATCGAAGTTCAAGTCTCCATGAAAGAAACTCATACACATATATACTTAGATTAAACTAGAGTAGAATTCTATCTTGTATAAAAAAATAAATAAATAAATAAATAAAATAAATAAGAATAGTAAAAGAAGTGTACTATATACAAATGATAAATCCAAGGAACTCTTAGCCCCCAAATAAAAAATCATACTTCTCACAAAAATAAATAATAATAATCGTCACCATAGGAGGGATATTGCATGTAACTATGACAATATATAAATTTGCGGCCTTAAATCCAAAAATACCTAATAATTTTTCAAAATGAACTTTAAATTTCACAGTTATGTCACCTTACTTATATGTAAAACTTAATATACCTTCAGATTTGTAAATTTTTAAATTAAACCACAAAATGATGTAAATTGCTTTAACAGAATTTCTAAAAGAACATGGATCTCTCTAAATAACTCACCATCGGCTGAAACCTTTTAACCCCGTGGTCTTTGGTTTACCATTCAGAGCGCTTTGAAAGCCACTAGTCCTTATTAATTATTTGTTTGGTAGAAGTAGGGTAATGCCAAGGCAGGGGCAAAGAATATCCACATCAAGTAGAATAATTGAAAACACAAAACACAATAGCTAAATTATAAGGAGCTAAAGTGACCAACACATTAAAATTCACAACTAACATATATATAAAATTATATATATATATATATAAAACTAGGTTTGTCTGTCACGATATTTATCAAGGAAATTCTAGTAAGATTCTGAAACACACCATGATCAGGGGGTCCCCTAGAAAATGCAAATCATTCAATAACAAAGTTTGTAATACCAGACCACCAATGCATTTATTTATAATAACAATAATATCTACTACGAGTTAAGGGTCTTCAAAACTAGGCCTTCTCCCCAGTGATGAGATCCATGACCACACGCTTGATACTCCCATTGTTCTTCACCAGCAGCTTCTTGTTCTTCTCCTTGTCATTAAAACCCTACAGGCACAACAACAACAACAACAAAAATGAGGGGGGAAGGAAAAGCTGGCATTAAAACAATTCATCATGCTTTCCGAAGAACACTTACCATCTCCTGCAACTCTTCAAGTATAGGATCCCACTCAGAAACACCACAGAGATCATCCACTGATTGCTCAAAATCATACTCGTTCATCCTCAGTACTTCCTTGTTTAAATCAACCTGCTTGAATCCCATCTCCTCAAGTTCCTTAAGGAGGGTCTCCTCAACAGGATTCTTTGGAACAGCTGATGTTGATGCATGCGCAACAGTGGATTGCACTTCGGTGGGTAATACAGGAATGGGGTTTTGTACATAGGTTGGTGCTGAAGGGGAATGGGATGGCGCTTGAGCAGGAGCTGGCAGAACTACTTCGGAGAGATCGATAATGGGATATGACACAGCTGATTGAGGCCCTGTTGTAGTTGGGGCAGAGACACCTTGGCCAACCAGCAAAGTATCATTTATTGGGAAAAGCTCATGGTCCTTTTTAGGCTGCTCGTCAACCACTTTCTTTCCTGGTTCTGTGGTTGCGTTTGAGTTGGAAGGCTCAAAAAATTCACCATCCATAGTGGGTTGAACATTCACATCTATAATTTCAGGGCCATTGGACCCAGAGTTGACAGGGGGAAGATTCAAGTTCAAACCTTCTAGGGTATCACAAAGAGATTCATCCAATGAAGCATCAACCTGATTTTATAAATGATAAATAAACAGAAATTATTAAAAAGTCACTGAAGATATTAAGCTAACAAAAGGACGGGTGCATGTAATGCAAAGTTACCTGGATAAGAACCCAAATACGTTGTCCAAACTTTTGACCGGATGGTGATGCCATTCTCCAATATGAACAGTATCGACCAGGAGAAGCGGGTGCAGTGAAGTCAACTGCAATGTCAAGCTCCTTATCCATAAACACACCATCCGCGGGGATCTGGCAACAGATCGAGAAGGTAGATCAGAAAAACTTACCCACATTTTAAGATAGACATCAGACTCAATGTCAGGCATGGACATGATAAGAACAATAATATTTTCAAAAATAGCAACGCTCACCTCAATCTCAACTGAAACTGCATCACTAAATCTGTCTCCCCCAATCCAGACAAGTTGAGTTCCCTGAGGCCACAATAAACTGCCGTTGTTGCGCATCCTCCAAATCTTAGTAAATGAGGTAGAAGGGGCCATCGTTGTACCATCCATCACATTGACATCCAAAATGAAGCGACTATCCAGCTTAGGACGACCCAGCTTAGCTCCAAAACCTCTAGACACATGATGTGGCAATACTGGGGCAACCCAAGGAGCATTCATCTGAGGATGGAATGAAAACAGTAGAATATAAGTCAATAAACATAAGAGTTACCAAGAGAAGCAAAACAGATGAAGAATCTACATACTTGTATGCAGGACCGTGGATTCCGATAAGAAATAGGACGGTCCATTCTAACAGGACGGTCAATTCTAATGTAATCAGTCTCGTTACCCGTTTCTGAGAAGCAAATACTGCAAAGGTCGTAATCTTCTTTTCTGCAAAGAAATCAAGAATTTAGCTTTTGCAATTAGACTGCTGAAATACTTCGCTAACAGGTTAACATCAGAGCTAAATATAAATTTCTTACACTTTGGACTTGTACCGAGGCCCAATTATGGGATGAACACCGCAGATATCACATTGAACACCCTTGTGGAACATGCCACCCATGGATGCAGCATGACCATGGCTCCTTTTAAATGGTTGGCTAGGTTGGTATACATAAGAAGGCACAGATGAGTCATTTGCTATGGCCGTTCCAGTAAATGGACAGTCACTGTAAGGAATACTAAAAAAGTTATTAGTCTGGGTGGGCCTTATAGGAGGAACAGATGAACTTGTGGATGCACCACAACCAACAGGACCCTTGCTGTCCTTCTTAACCTCCTTCTGGAAATCACCAGCAATAACATTTTTTAATGCAACTGGTGCAAATTGTAAAGCTGTGCTACTTGATGGATTAGTATCACTAGGAGGGAGATTCAAATCAACAGAAGCAGGAAGAGAGATAACTGGAACGCCCACACCTCTGGACACATTTCCCGTGCCCACATCAGAACTGTTCTTTAAAGCTGAGTCAACTGTCAACTTCACTTTGTCTCCTCCGTTTGAAGCATTTGAACCACCAGTATTATTCTTTGTGCTTGAATCTGCACCAACTTGGGACTGGGAATCCAGATTTGAGGACTGTTCCCCCTTTGCGAAACGGTCAACAAGTTCAGCTAGCACCGGGCTAGAGATTGCAGCTTTAGAAGCAAAGTCAAAAGAAAGCTTTGAAAGTGCTTCACGTAATGGCTCTGGCACAGACTTGAAGACTTCAGCAACAGCAGCGTTGATGTTTGGTAAGGGATGCTGGACTTGAGGAGATCTTAACGGGGTAGAACTACCACTTGATCTAGCATATGATTTACCACCATTGTCATTGATCAGTTGTACGTCAATCCTCAAGAATTTCAGGTTCTGCCTCATCACATCATGCAGATCATCATCATCAACAAGTGTTACTACATCACCATCTTCATCAATATATGTCAAGGTAGGTTCAGCATCAGGGGGGAAACTGAAAAGACTAAGGATCTTGGCCCTCAAGCCAGCCATGTCAAGCGCCAGTTTTTCATTTTCATCAACACGGGCATTGAAGCGCCTAAGGCTATCTCCATACTTAACCTGTATAGGCACATGTCAACAATTAGTTACCCCAAGAAGTGTTCATTCCCTCTCATCATGAGGATAGAATATAATCCTTTAACTCCCCCCAACATTTTACATTTTAAAGGCACAAAAATAATGAGATATTTGAAATTTATAAACCTACCAATAGAACAAAAGAAAGATGAGCAAACCCCAAAAAATGCATGATGAAAATTACAGAAGTTATTTTT
Source organism: Quercus cerris (assembly GCA_963669245.1). Classification (NCBI taxonomy): domain Eukaryota; kingdom Viridiplantae; phylum Streptophyta; class Magnoliopsida; order Fagales; family Fagaceae; genus Quercus; species Quercus cerris. Next base: position 8,415,841 of record OY770012.1, read on the forward strand.
CAAGCATCTCCATGGTGAAAGCAAACAAAAATACAGAGGACAAAACAAGAGGCACATCTTTCATGCTTCATCATACAGAGGACAAAACAAGATGCACATCTTTCATGCTTCATCACGTTTTAACCTATACCTACCTCAAACCTATCAACCACCAAGGCTTAAAGCATGAGTCCCAATCTACAGAGAAACACAAATTCTAGAAATTTTACTGTAATGAAACCACCAACTAAGACGACTGATAGCAATACCCCACACGTTTGATAATCATAATAAGAATACAATTTGCAATAGTTTTTATGGGGTGCCAAAATTAAACCATCAGGAAACTTCATACATTTTCAGCTCTAGAAAACAATCTCTTTACACGTCAAATGGTCGTAGTATTGACAGATTACCACATTACAAGCAACCAATTTTGGTACAAATACTTTTCATTGCAACAAGAACAGTTATATCAAGACACAATATTACTGAAACTTGTATATTAATTGAAACAACTGCTAAAATTTGCAACTGCATTAAGCATTAATCTCTACAAAGAGCAGTCCTGTTTTGCTAACAACTCATATTTTACAGCCATTAACAATATTTAAGAACAAAATTTTAAAATCCAGAACAACCCAAAACCAAGTTCCAAATCTGAATCCAAAATCAAATTCCTTATAGTTTTTTTTTTTTTTTTTTTTGAGAAGGAAATTCCTTATAGTTGACACACACAAACAGTAATAATCCATTTTCTTTCTATAACAAACATTAAATTATCTCTGATTCCTTGTTTATTTCAATTCTTCACTAATTTTCAGTGACTACACAAAACAAATCCAAAAATCAAATCTTTATTTCTTTCTTTTTTTTTTAAATCCGTACTTTCACTTAGAAGTAAAATAAAGGATCGGTCTTTTTCAGTAAAAGCACTTCAATTCTTCAAATTGAACTGATTTCCTACGTTTTCTCAGCAACCAAACACATTCAATTAATGCAAAACAAGCAAATTCGTCACCAATTTTCAGTGACCACACAAAACAAAACGAAAAATGAAATCTTTATTTCTTTCTTCTTAAAAAAAGAAATCCGTACTTAAGTAAAATAAAAGATCAGTTTTTTTTTTTTTTTCATCCAGAGCACTTTAATTCTTCAAATTGAACTGATTTCCAACATTTTCACAGCAGCCAAACACATTCAATTAATGCAAATTCGTCACAAATTTTCAGAGACCACACAAAACAAAACGAAAAATCAAATATTTATTTATTTCTTTTAGAAAAATCCGTACTTTCACTTACAAAGTAAAACGAAGGAACAGGTTTTTTCATTAAAAGCACTTCAATTCTTCAAATTCAACTAATTTACCACGGTTTCTCAGCAGCCAAACACATTAAATTAATGCAAAACAAGCGAATTCGTCACGAATTTTCAGTGACCACACAAAACAGAACGAAAAATCAAAATTTTATCTATTTATTTTCTTTTAAAAAAAATGCGTACTTTCACTTCGAAGTAAAATAAAGGATCAGTTTTTTTTTTTTTTTTCCATAAAAAGCACTTCAATTCTTCAAATTCAACTTTTTCTCAGCAACCAAACACAAACCATCAAAATCAAAATTTACACAACCAAACGAAAAATCAAAACTTTCTTGGAAATATCACCTTGATCACCATCGTGGACTCCATAGCTCTGGAGATTAAACAAAGCGTAGCAGTGAGCCGCTTAAAGCAGAACTAAAATTTCACGAAAATCCACGAAACCCTAAAAACCCAATACTTCGCGATTTTGCAATCGGAGATTAGAGAAAAAAAGAAAGAATTGAGAAGAGAGAAGAGAGAGAGCTCAAAAACGAAGCGTACCCGTAAGCCGCTATAAAAGCAAGAGAGTTTGTTTTTTCTTTTTTGTGGGTGTATGTTTGGCAAATAGTGTAAGTGTCTTTGTAAATTGCGAGAGAGGTTTTATAGTGTTTAATGTGACTTAGGCGATAAGAAACTTGGATCTTCTTGACTTTTTTATAGCTTTCTTATTGCCAAAGAATACAGCCACAACTCAAAACGCTAATTTGATTGTGATTTTATTTAATGGGGTTTGCATACGTGGCAGGGTTTGATTGGTTGGTGTATTTTTTATTGGGCCACGTGGGGAGGTGCAGGGTTTGTGAGGTGGAGTTGAGAGTGGTGGATTTGGAATGCAACACATGGATAATATCAAATTATCAAAATAAGAAAGTGTTTGGGATTGTTTGTGGACTAATTCTAGGATTGCATTAACATTGAGTTCTAGTTTTTCTTGCATTCACATTGATGGCCGTGGGAAGGTCCTAGAACTTGAAAAATGAGGAATTTTGAGAGGAGAGAATATTGCAAGATGTTTTGGCTTTTGCTTTTGTTTACTCTTTTTTTTTTTTTTTAATGATATATATGGCAGAATCTAACCGAATGACGGTTTACTCTAAAATGATTACTCTTTGTCATCATGTAAGATTCTAAGTGGTACAATTCTTTTTATGATACATTCAATAAAATTTCAATTTATAGCGTTCGTTTTCTAATGATTACTCTTACTCTTTATCATTGTGTAAAACTCCAATTAGATATATAGATAGAATTTGATTGCATGGTGTTTGCTCTAAAATAATTACTCTTTATCATCATGCAAGACTCCAATTGGTACAGCTCTTTTTATGATATATCCGATAGAATTTCAATCTATAGCGTTCGCTCTCTAATAATTGCTCTTATTATCAAGCAAGACTCCAATTGGTACAGTTCAAACTAATTGATATTTGAGAAATTTAAAAATGGAAATATTAAAGGAAATTTTATACTATATGACGTCTTTTATGGATTATGATCGTAATAAAATCTCATAATATTTATACAAGATGAATTGTTAATAAATTATAAGTCAAAATAAAATAAAAATAAATCACTTAAGGTGGCGTCTGGTACGAGGTCATGTTTTAAGATTCTCAAGAATGTTGAAAGATTCTCACATTTGGTTGTAAATCACACTAAGGAATCAGATGATGAGAGTACCTGGATTCCCACTCAACCCCTTTCTTTTAGGAATGTGGATTCCCTTTGAAATAGGTGGGTATCTAGATTCCTAAGTTTAAAAAAATTACATTTGTTATAAATTAACAATTTTACCATTTTTTTTTCACTTATCATTTAACCAGTGGAGATAAAATATACTTATAAAAAAATGGAGATAAAACATTAAAAAAAAAAATCAGTAATATCTATTCCTTTATTTTTATTTGTTCTTGCCACAATAACATAAAATGCTAAAATAACAAGAAATATTTATTTTTATTAACAAATTTGAGATTGGTTATTTGCTAAAATAAAATAAAATATTTATTTTTATTAACAAAACATGATGTTGTGATTTCCATAAAGAATAAGAATTTAAATAGTTATTTTTGTATTATACATGTCATTTTCAAATGTTAGACTATAGTTGTAATGAATTTTTCGTAATTTATAATTTATATCTTGTTTGTTATTAGATTCTCAAAAAAATCTTGTTCGTTATTATTTATTTAGAGGAAGATTAAAAAAAATTGATATTGGGTTTATAAATCTAAGGGTAGTATGGAAAAAATAAATAATTCTTATCCCTATAAATAAACTAAACATAGAAATAGTTACATTCAAGGCATCTAGATTGCAAGATATCACATTCTAAAGAATCTGGATATCGGGGTAACGTGGATTCCCCCATAATAAACGTCATCCACCACAATCAAAATAAGCCTGATGGGAAAATGTCACTATGTGAGAAATTGTTATACTCATGGACTTTCTCCTATATTATATGTAATTTAGTAAAAGCTTGATTTTAAAAATCATGATTCAACTAGGATTAAATATTAAGATTGTTTATGAATTTATTCCCAATAGCAAGTGATTTATTTATTTTTATTAAAATAGTTTTCTTTAACTAAAACTCTATTACTAAGTTCCAAACTTTTATATTTTGTTTTGATTGTTTATTATAATTTTTTTTTTTTTTTTTATATAGATGCGGTATTGATGTAGGGCATAGTTTAAACCCCAAATTTCTTGATTGACAGGAAAAAATTTATCAATTGAGCTAAATATAAACCATTATAAATTTATATTTTAATATAATAAAAGTTACATACTTGCATCTTACACGCCAGCACAGAGATGAAATTTTAAGAATGAGAAGCTAAAATAATATCAAAGATTAAAAAAAATTAATTTAAGAATGTTACATGAGAAATATGATTAATTTTGGAAAGGGAGGCATTCATATATTGATATATATAATCTAAGGGTAAATTTTGAATTATTGGACAGCTTGGCCCCTAACTTGTGACTGTGACAGTCTAGAGAGTTTCAACATATGGCATCCGCTCCTGATGATAGCTTTTTATCATCAGACCAAGACACCAATCAGTTTTTGGTGTAGATGTGAATTAAACCCTAGATTTCTTATATAACCATCAGAGACTTTATTAGTTGAGCTAGCTGGAACCCACTTACCTAGTACTTCATTAATTATTGAAATAGTTAATTTAAAATTAATGTGCATTTACCCCTCATTAATTACTGAAATAGTTAGTTTAAAATTAATGTGCATTTACCCAATGCCTCATTAATTATTGAAATAGTTAATTTATTTTAAATGAAACTCTATTAAACTTTCAAATGGCTAACTAATTAAGTAATAACTACCACCATGCACCCTTGGTGCAATGTTGGGGTTCAAGTCTCCAGGAGAGAGTTTCACACACATATACACTTAGAGTAGGTTATAATAGAAATTCTATCTTGTATTAAAAAATAATAATAATAAAGATAGGCTCAATTATACTATTAAAATGCTTTCCTTTTTGTTTCTCAAGAAAATGCTTTTCTTTTTAATTTACATATAATTGTTAAATAACCCTTTGCAATGCAAATTAATAGATAATACCGTAATACTAATTAATATCCAATTTATCTTAGACATAAGATATGGCTAAGTTTAGTTGATAATATGAACTTATATCTTATCTTCTTTTTTTCTTTTTTGAAGATTAGAACTTAATTGATAACATTAAGAAGTACAACATTTAGGGTAAGTGAGTAATTAAAACCCCATCTATGAATGTCAAAAGTCTTATAATTCAATTGACACTTTTTTTTTTAATGTTTTTAATAGAGGCGTCCAAAGTCTAAATATGATTTTGCATCTATGATGATCTTTCAGATATTCATCTGATGTGCTACATCTAACTCGACCATCTTTAGGAGCCCATAGTTCAATTACCAAATACCATTATGTTAGTAAGGCTTAAGTTATGTTACTAAGGCTCTGATACTTTGTTAAATTATCAATTGTCTCAAAAGTTTAAACTATTGAGATATGATAAATTTTCATTTAAGCATATAATTTTAACACTCCCCTAACGTGTGAGGCAAAACTACCTTTTAGGTAAGACTCAACATGTGAGAATTTAAATAAAATAAAATAAATTTAATCATTTAACCACACAATTTTATCGGTAAATGCCAATATTTATGGAGAAAGCTCTTAACCATGAATCCTTGCAAGTTGTAATCTCTTGTTTAAACCCTTATTACACTTAATTGACCTAAGTTGCATTGAATCATCTGTGTTGAGTTTGCAAAAGCCAATTGGTGGTGCATTCCTTTTTTCTTTTCTTTTCTTTTTTTCTTTATTTATTTTTTGAAAAAGGAAAGCACCACCAATTGGCTTTTGCAAACTCAATTGGTGGTGCTTTTTTTCCAAGCAATTAAGTTTACATGTTTGCTTGATCTGCTATGGTCCAAAGTAGTAGAACTAAATTGCGAGTGTTTTCCAGGGATGAGATTCTGGTCAAAGACCTTTTTAAAAAAAAAAAAAAAAATTAAATCCAAGTTTATATATATATATATATTTCTTGGGCTACCTATACCTATTAATGAAATGTCTCTTAGTAAAAAGAAAAAAAAGAAGTATTGTTAAAATTTAATTCAATGTAGGTTATGCTTTATGCATTGAGATTTTTTTATTACTTTGGTAAGAACTAAGAGGAAAAAAAAAGAAGAGAAAAGAAAATTTAAGAGAGACCCTTGTTACTTTGTTAAAACTGTTGAAAAATGTTTGTTAAAACCATTGTTATAATGCAATCAAGAATTACCCGATTATGATTGCTAACAATTATTAACACAATTCTCACAAATAAGAGGCAACTGGATATTGGGTATACATTATTATGTTCATAATTGTTTTATCTATAAATCTCATATAGGCAGCAATAGGCTTGTGCCTTGTGCTAATTTCCCAAAAAAAAAAAAAAAAAAAACCCTAAAAGTATTAGAACTAGGCAGATAGCTTTAAAACCACTTCTACAAGCCAAAGGACAAGTGAAGTGACCACTGACCAACTCAATAGTCATGCTAGTCTGTCTTCTTTATGCCATGTCCTGATGTCCATGTGCCTGGTACAGAACCTTTTTCCCACTTTCAGCCAGGGTAGCCAATTTGTACCATATGGTGTTTTTATGGGAAAAACTCTGCGTAACAAAACGTGTAAATCCGGCTAGGTATCACTTATTTTATTAAAAATTAAAAATTAAAAATTAAAAATATTGTAATAAAATAAATTTTAAATGTGTAAATATTATTATAAGACCTATTTTTAATTAAAGTTTTGGCAAAAAAAGATATTTGTGCATCTCGTGAACAATACAGAAAACCCACTGATAATACCTTTCCAGTGAAATATGTGGACGTTCAAAAGGGTAGTAGGTCCTATGCATAGTGCACAGGACCTACTGATAGGCTGTGTCCCACGTGAAACCAACTTTTGTAAAAAAAAAAAAAAAAAAAAAAAGGAAACGTGAAAACTCAAAACGCAAGCGCGAAACTTTTGAATCCAAACACTCACTTTGTAAAAAAAAATTTGTAATTCAATTAATTAACGTTTTTTTTTAGAAATATGATTTAAATTCTCACGCTCTAAATATTGAAACATATATATATATATATAATGTGGGGGTAAAAGCTCAACATTATGTATTGGGCCTATGGCCCTATTTGAAGATTACGGTGTGTTCGAAGAGAAGGAAATGATTGAGAAAGATTCCATGTGGGAGAGATATACCTGAAAATGATTGAGGAATATAGTCTGAAGAGAGTATTAGTTGTCCGAAGAGTATATTCTCCTCAGATATAAAGAATCTCGATCAAGTAAATACCTAGGAGGTTCCAATGATCTTCCTAGCAATTCCAATAATAAGGATAAATTTCGGGCATGTATGGAGATGATAAGAACGGAGAAATATCTAAAAGAAAAGCCGTTACCATCGCATTAAATGCACTGTAGCAAATTTTTTGGCCGCATTAATTTGGAGAAAACTTCTGAACAGTGCAATCTCAACTATCGCCACTCATGAAGAACCGACGAAGATATCTGATGGGACGTATACTCAAGTGAACGTTTAGATGAAGATAAGTAGACGATCAAGATAGTCTAAAAGAAAACTATATAAATGTAAAGGACCTTTTACAGAAAAAAGGACGGAAAAAAGAGAGAAGGAAGGTTTACTGTAGCTCTAAGAGTGATATATACAAAAGTTTGTCTCTTCGGAATCAATTTATTCATGTTTCAAGTTGTTCTTACACTGATTAATCCATTGAACCTTAATTGAACGTTGTTTAATTCACAACCAGCCCAGCTCTTCCACCCACTCTCTACAAATTCATTGTTTTGGGCTCATTGGGCTCATAATCCAAATTTTTTAGGCTTGGGCTACAAATCTTGACCCTACATATATATATATATATATATATATATATATATATATATATTATAACGTGGCCTCACATACTTATTTAAGGCAGTGTGTTTAATTGATCAAATTGCACCTTCTTAATCAAGAGTACATATGGCAGTTTTTTTTTTCCTTCAAACAACAGTATTATTCAACTAGGAAGAGAGATGGTAGTCAGCCTTACATGCATACTAAACTTGACTGCATACTTTGCAGCCTCATGAGTAGAAAGAAGTGAGGGGTGAGATAGAAGTTTGGTGTAGCTTATTTCTAAGCTTATTTAGTTTATGTATAACTTTTTAAAGTTTTATTTTTTCAAAGATCAATTATACTTTTGCCTAATTTATATTTTATGTAGTCAAAAAGTCTTGTAACTTATTGACATTACCCAAATTTTCAATAAAAAGAAAAAGAAAAAAAACAAAAACAAATCTTTCTAATAGATTGGAAGGGGCATCAACAAACAAGAGGTCAATTTAATGTCCATGTCAAGAAATTATTCATATTCAATGTTTAATTGAAGAAACAAACTAGATTAGTATCATCGATAAAGAGAAAATTGTGACTGCAAAGGACATTTGTGGCATATTCTTGTTCTATTGGGAGTAACAAAAGAGTTGGAACCCCTCCAACACTTCAGACAAACCTGGACATCACATCGTGAAAAACATTATTTCGCAAATTCCACAGGAACCAAGTGCAGTTTATTTTCTTGATGGTTGATACTAGGACAGTAGCCAGTAGGAATATTGCATTGAACTGATTGAAGTATTTTTTTTTTTTTTTGAGAAAGAACGGATTGAAGTATTTGAGTGATCGTATATGTCATATTAAATGGAAAACTTCCATATAACCTAAGCTGCTATGAAAGAACAAAATTTTAGTCAGTAATAATCTTCCAGATCATCAAAAAAAAAATCAGTAATTACATTGCATATATCCACACTATATATAAGCTTATGCAAATGGTAGACAATAGACTATTGCATGCAGGAATAGACCTAGAATTTTAAGCTAGAAAGGCCGGAGTATAAGCAAAATTAAAATAAAATAAAAAATAAAATAAATATCCATATAGCATTAAAATGGCTTGAGTAAGATTGGGTTGGGTTGGCCTGGGCTATCTGGGTTGAGCTTGGCTAGCTAACGGGGGCTAAAGTTTTGGAAGAAAGGGGCCAACTAAAAAAGAAAAAAGAAAATGAAACATAATATAGCTTTTTTTTTTGCCCTGATTGCATGTCTTGTGGGCCTTGTGGCAACCATAAATCATGGTAGAGACCGGTATTTGTTTGTTTGTTTGTTTGTTTTGTTTTGTTTTTCTTTTTTGTTTGTTTGTTTTGTTTTTTTCATAATGGATTATGGAGCCCACATAATAACAAGAAACTATTTCTTAAACCCACTGATCAAGCACATAAGATAATTTTTGCCACGCTACTACACCACACCACACCACACCACGCTAGCCTCCTCAATTGTCCCTTTGTGGCTATTTGGCATTATGGCTCAAGCTTACTCTTTCTTTTGGGGCTTTTTCATTGCTTTGCCCCTCCTTGTGGTAGATTTCACACACATACACACACTCTCAATTTAATTTGTTCTTTTTATTCAACTTCTAGTTTTATATTCTAAACTAGTTTATACATGGAGTCATGCCATCTGATATAACTTGTAAGCACAATATTTAATATATAAGTTTTCTTGCATTGCATTTTGATATAATATGATTTGATATGCGTGTGCTCAAAGTTATCGGGAAAGTAACTCATATAGAAACAATCTGAATACAAGGTAAAACAACTTTACTTGCAATATACATCTACATACATTGGCTGATTTTCCACAGTTTTTCTCACAATTAAAAAAGCGAGAATTCTTGGTCTTCTTCTACTTTGTTCCTTTGTTGCTTTCTTTGCCACTGCCCACTGCTAGCAAGGAAGGTTCATTCAGTCTCACTTTCAACGAAGTCTACGTCAACTTTAGCCATGAATAATGTATGTGATCCATCAAGGTTATCAGATCTTACACTTTTTTCTTTGTGGTTATAATTCGATAATTGGGAGTAGAAGATTTTATTATAATTTTATTGGATTGAGAGTGGTTGTAAAATTAATAGGTCATGTGTTCATGCAAAAAAGCACAGGTATTTAAATAAAATCTTGGACTAAATATGCCAAAAATTTGATCTTGAACTAAATGTCAAACTTTTGGGTTACTGTGAAAAGTTGCCTCCCTAGAATGGTGGTAAGAGGTGCTCGATAGTGTATCCAATGTTGGTACGGACTCCAGACACATTCTTTGACGATCTTGTTACTGAAACAATTGGATTGATTTGGGTGTTTCTTTTTTCCATCATAAAATTGAAGTAAGAAATTTTTTACTATTTAAGCAAAATATTTTTTGGTGATGGATAAAGTTTTAATTTTACCTTATGATGCTATTTATCACTTCAGCCCTCCATTATTGGATCTTAATACAAATGAGAAATATAAAGCATGGCAATATTTTCCCACTTAGTATTTTTATTCACTGATCATCAACAGTGTACCCATTATACATCTATCAAGCGTCACTTATGCATATACTTCTCTTTTCTTTAAAGATGCCTTAAAAACTCCCTATTTAATTTACATCCTCAAAGTATTGCCACATCATCTTTTCAAAATAGAAATATAGATATTTTTACATACAAACAAAGTCCTAATAAAGAATTAAGCAACTCGAGGAGAAAAGTCACCAAGAATGTTGAAATGGGGGATGAAATTAAAGCTGGCTTGGTATGCAAATTAGACAAGACCATGGAAATTATCACATATTGAATTTATGGGGAAATGGTATCTCTATTTTATAATTCAATCCCAAGTTAGCAGTATCCAGTCCACATTCAATGCACAAAAATTGGCACCCCTTTTTGTTTGGTGAGGAGGGAGAAAAGAAAAAGAACTAAAGAAGAATGCAATCTGGATCTATTTCTCAATTGCAAACCAAATGCATAGCTAGCACTTTATATATGTTTAAGCAAAAATTTACAAAGAAATTTCATTTAGCCTCTATTATGCGGATCATAGCCATCAGGCTCACAATTGTTGCAAAAGCCACAGCAACAAGGCCTCTTTCTTTGAGCACATATTGAATTTAGGGGGAAAAGGTATCTCTATTTTATAATTGAATCCCAAGTCAGCAATATCTAGTCCACATCCAATGCACAAAAATTGGCACCCCCTTTTTGTTTGGTGAGGAGGGAGAAAAGTAAAGGACAAAGAACTAAAGAAGAATGCAATCTGGATCTATTTCCCAATTGCAAACCAAATGCAAGCTAACACTTTATATATGTTTAAGCAATAATTTACAAAGAAATTTCATTTAGCCTCTATTATGCGAATCATAGCCATCAGGCTCACAATTGTTGCACAAGCCACAGCAACAAGGCCTCTTTCTTTGAGCACAACCTTGACCAAGTGCATTGTAACATCAGCAGTGATCTTCCTTCCATGTTGAACCAGCACCCGGCGGCGGTTTCCCGCAAAGGCTAGCAGAACCAGAACTGTGATCCATGTCACCATGGTGGCGCGGGCCGCGACTATTACCAATGTTACCATCAAAGCGACCACAACATAAGGTAGCAACCACACATAGAGGGCTGAACATCCAGTTATCCGGTTACTGTAGGACAAAATAACATAGAAGGGTGAAAAGAGAGACAGCAACATTAGTACTATTGTTGCTTTTGTTGTTGCTGTTTTGGTTCTAGACAAGTTCATGTGTGTCAAAGCTAATGTGATCCCTCAAAATTATTAGGGGGAGAAGAAGATGACGATGAAGTAGAAGGAGAAGAAGATGAAGGTGCTTAGTGGGTGTTTTCTGGTTTCCTATGATTGTTGTGGGTGTGTTTTTATTATTTGTTAGTACTTGCTATGAAAGTGTATGATTAAGAATTGGAAAAGGAATTGACAGCAATGTGGTGCACATGCTGCACATGGGGATGTTGATGTATCGGGTACCAACCTTTAGTGCTGTTAAAAGTGGGTAAGGTCAAAATAATAATGTCACCCCTTTAGCTTGGTGTACTTGTAGGAATCATCATACTTGCAAAATTCTAGTTTGGTTTGGAATGGGATAGTAAAGCCCTCCCTAACAGCGTAGGAAAAGGATTAAATGGAATTTTTTTTTTCATTCCCTAAAATAATTGAATTGGTTGGAAGATTTCATGGAGAATACAAATCTACTGTTTCAAGTTTGTTTGTTTGTTTTTCTTAATAAGTATAAGATAGAAATTTTGCTCTAACATAATCTAAATATATATGTGTGGACAAAATTGGGAAATGCCCCGATTGAGCAAAAAAATCAGCATTATGTCATATTTTCCAAACTAAATAGGGAAATGCTTCTCTTTTGAAAATAGAGTTTCTCAAAATCGATTTAGGTCCTATAGCGGCGTTTTTTAGGAGCCTGTAGTGACGTTTTTAGGACCTATAGTGGTGTTTTTTAACTCGATTTATATGAAATCGAATTATAGGTAAAAAAAATTTAAAAAATTGCCTATAACTCGATTTTATGAAAGTCGAGTTACAAAACGTCACTATATGTTCTGAAAATGTCACTATAGGTCCTTAAAAACGCCGCTATAGGGTTCCAGAATTTTTTTTTTAATAACTCAATTTTGAGAAAATCGAGTTACAAAAGAGGGGCATTTCCCTATTTAGTTTGGAAAAGAGGGCATAATGCTGCTTTTTTTGCTCAAACGGGACATTTCCCAATTTTGTCCATATATGTGTGGGTTCCTTTTTTTTGGATGGTACCCAAGTCCATTAATGACAAAGGATCCTAAGCCTTCAAGGATAGATGATTGATTGTTGGTTTGATTGGGTCCGGTTCTCTGTGGCCTATTGGGGTCATTATATGAACCGGTTTCTGTATAAGTCACATAGAGCTCCTCAAGGCTGTGATTTCCTCCTAAGCAATAAAATATCATTGTAAGTGTTTTGATGTCGAAAAATAACTTGTTACTCTTACAAAATGAGTAAAATAATTATTCATAATGGTCATAACAAGGAGGAGGTTAAAATAGAATATTTAGAGCTTATCTTTTATTGTGTGAATATTTAAAAAGAGTTCCTTCACTTGGTTCCTCCATGATGTTGCAGTGGTTAGCGATTCCCAGAATATGGATTTGTGGTTCCTCGAGCATAATGTCATGGTTCCAAGGGGCACTAGGTCTTTAATCCATGGAACCCAAGACATTGGTTCCTTGAACCACGAGGCCTTTTAATCTAGGAATCCGAAATGCTAGTTCCCGAGCCACAAGATCCTCCTACATGTTTACTAGATTTTGTCATTTTCCTATACCTTTGTAGGTCCTACATAAGAACTATACAATACAAATATTCTCAAGTAATTGTTAGTTCCTCAGGTTAGCATATACATTGTAAAATGTATATGTATATGTAAATGATCTTCATGAAAATGAGTCAACCTCGAGGATCCTGCCCCAACTCAAGTCCAAGTAACTTTGCTTGGAAATTTCCTTCCAAGATAGTCAGGTGAGGAGAATTTTGTAGGAGAGAGTGATATCTTATGTGTGCATGTTTTTGTATATGTTTCTTTGGAGTCTAAGTGATATTTTGAAGGGTTTCAAGGATATGGGACGAAGTCCTCTTCCTTGGCTCTCTTATTATATTCTTTCTTTCTTCCCTCTCCATTGTTGAACTCTTAGAATTTTCAGAATTATCAATTTGAATCTCTAGAACTCTCCCCCTTTTCCCAAACTTTAAAATTGACCCCTCTGTTATCATTTGGTGTTCTTTTTATAGTGGACATGGTCTGATACCCCAGGCGACTACGTCCTTGGTTTGCTAGGTAAAACCATGTCCTTTGATAGGAATCTAAAATAGTGCATTGGGCAGAGATTTAGCTTAATTTGGCAATTATAACTTAAAAGGAGTATTTGACTTTAGCTACAAATAGGAGATGCCTTCTTGGAAATGGGTGACAGCTTTAATTGAAAATGACAATTGAGAGGAGATTGTGAGAAGATGTCATGCACATGGAGGAACTGAGTTTTCCATTGGTTCATGCATTCTAAGCAAATACATTAACCAAGGGAAAATTCCAAGATCCTCCTTTTACTAGAAATCACTCATCTACCAACTAAACTACTACTCATTTACTACCAACTCGGGATCCCACAGGCTTGGACCATAGGTTACAAAGATGATACCTGGTTTTGTTGGATTTTTAATGACTTTTGTTGGGAATTTGAACATACACCTTAGCTTTCTCATGTGTCAACCAAGGTCCTCTTCTCAAGGTTTTAAAAGGACACATCAAAGTCCTAGGGCCTTGATGTTGACTCTTCTTGGTTTAGCCTTTTTCCAGAAATGATATAGATTCCTCCTTGCAATTGGTGAACTTAAAAAGGTTTTGACCATCCTCCCCTTTGTTGCATGTCCTTTGTGTTGACCGAGATCTCTCGGTTCCTACGTCAGGTACTAAACTCGAGGATACCACTCGTTCCTTTCACTTCTCTCTGCCTCTTGATTTCAATAGGATATCTAATGAATCTTTCCTTCTTTCAAGGATACCTGTGAGTGGTTTGTTCTATCTTTTGGGTCGCTCACAACCTTTTTAGGATCTTCTAAGTTGTCCACATCCTTCTCAGGATCTCCTAGACTTTCCCTTAAAGGATCTGCTTCCTAGAGGATGGGGATCCCGCTCATGGCCCAAGTTTGGGTCCTCTCATTTTTTTTTTTCTTTTTTATACTTTTTTTCTTTCTTTTTCCTTCTTTTGGGCCTTTGGGCCTTCATGCTTATTCTTAACTTCACGAGCTGGGCCTTCTTTTGTCAAGGCCCATGGTTTTTCTTTGCTTTTCATGGAATGAGCTTTTTTGTCAAATTTTAGTCTTCAACAATATGTATGTAAAATTCTCTCTTAAAGATTTCACTCTCGATCTTTGCCCTCTCACCTTACAAAAACTTTGTATTTGTGGAGTGACCTTTTACACTAAAGGTTTGCGATGGAACTGTCTCAAGTTAAAAACATTTTTTTCCCTAAAAAGAGAAGAAGTTAATAACGTTTTCTTTGGTGGTGGAAGTCATCATAATAGGAAAGTAGTGATTTGACGACAATAGCTAGGATATTTTTCTCAAAATATGTATATGTAAAGACAAAATACTTTGGAAAAATAAAATAAAATCAGATCAGATCACCCTATGGATAGTAATCTCACCCACCCCTCCCGAATCTTTAATTTATACTTGCTACATGATCATATATATATATTACAATTTACAAGCAAATATTTAAGAGAAGACGATGACGACAACAACAACAAAAAAAAGCAAAGAAATTTTAATGGCCCAAATTAATTGGACATCCTTTTTTGTAGCAACTGAAAATACCTATCTCGGATACAAAAGCTATAAATAAGTCTCTGATCATTTCATCGATGAGCCAAAATATGAGTGATGAGATAGCTCCTCGATGCATGATGTTCTATAAAAGCAGTTGAAACAATTTTGATTAAGGTAATGGAAATTGCAAGACAGGTGCCAACATTTGACACTCCAGATTTAGTGAATGTACAAGTACAACTATAAGCATTCAACTGTTGTCATCAGAAACAGGATGCACATCAGGCTACCTATTATTTTCTCCTACAAAACTCATATTTCCCAACATTTGAACTGGAAAAAAAAAAGAACAAAATTTAGTAAGATATTCATCACCCTCAAGCTTGATATGGATGCAGTAGAAAAGAAACAAGTACAAAAATTGCAGCAGACCAAAGCCACCAGTTTGATCTTCCTTAGCTTTGGCATTTGAGCGAAGAAAAGAGTGACACTCAAAACGAGTCATGAATTATCAGAGCATCATAGCTGCTGATCAAGAAATGGGTCTTTAGGAGATCCCCCCCTGGGAGATCCCAAGTATTCTGAAACATTTGTAACATAATTTTTCAACCAGGAGGTGCTGCGAGTCAACCATCCAGTCTGAGTCTGTTCTTGCATTTCAAGCATGCTTTTCCTTTCTTCCTCCACCAGTATATCTAGCCACCTCTTAGCCATGAAAACTTTGATAGCTTCAACCCCTTCCTTGACAACTTCCGCTGGTGGGATTACAAGAGGATTTTGCTCCAGGTTGAGTTTGGTCAAATTATCAAGCCGACCAAATGTATCAGGAAGAGCATGAATTTGATTGTTGCTGAGATCAAGTTCCTTGAGGTTGGTCAAATCGCCAAAAGTGTCAGGAAGTTCTGTCAGGTCACTGAAGTTACTGCTGAGGTTGAGAATTTCCAGGCTAGTCAATTTTCCAATCATAGATGGGAGGCCATGGAGCTCATTGAAATGAGCATCGAGAGAGCGTAAAGACTTCATCTCACATACAGAAGAGGGAAGGGAACGAATTTTGTTCAACTGGATTGAAAGCTTTTGTAGAAATACCAATTCATAACCTATGTTTGTTGGCAAATATGCAAGATTGTTGAAGCTCACATCTAACTCCACCAATGACCTGGATTATTCAAGAAATAAAACTAAATATTGCAAAAAGTAAAGGAAAAACGTGTGTCACTTTAATTTTTTTCCCCCTTTTCTTTGGCAATAATAATTACCTGCAATGACAGATGGTGTCAGGAAGGGCAACTAGCTTGTTTCCTGAGATGTTCAGAAATTTCAATTTTTGCAACAATCCAATAGAATCAGGCAGTATCTCCAAAAGATTAGATGCGGTGTTAAGCTCCTCCAGATTTTCTAGTCCCGCTATGGAGTCAGGGATGAACTGTTACTTTCACACAAAAATTAATTAGGGACAGCAATAAACCTAGTAAACTATTCTCGGTGCATCGTGATAAGTTAATCACGCAATACCTGTTTTTTTTTTTTTTTTTTTTTATTAAAAAAAAAAAAAAAGAAGAAAAAAAGAAGAAGAAATGATGCAAAGAGAAGTTTGTGTTAAACAATTATAACTGATATATACAAAAACGAAATTAATGTCCAGCAAATATGAGTGCAGATTTCAGGGGTGGGAAAGTGTTCACGGTCCCATTACTGATCAATTTTCACAAAAAAGAAGTTACTTACATAATATACTAAAAATCAAGAAAGAGGAAAATATTTGTTAATAAGCTTCAACATAGACATGAACAGAAAATGGTTGTTCTAAAGTTAACACAAGTAGTGCTAATTTTTTAACAATTTTGGCAAAAGAATGCTTATTCTAACAGTTCTAGATGATCCTCTAACAAAACTTGAATACCTATATGTGGTTAAATTGGAAGTGTAAGACACTTAAAAGTGAGTAACCAGTATGCTTACTGATAAATAATAATAAACAGTGAGTAACCAGTATGATAGGCTACTCTAATATACCATTGGATCAACAAATGATTGCACATTTCAGAAACTGGAACATCTCCGTTCAAGGATTCCACAATCTAATAAATTCCTTGCTGGTCCCAAATAATCGAACGCTGATAATTACTTGTCCATGATACGCTTATGCTTTCAGTTATTCTACATAAAACCCTTGTGAAAACAATAACAGGAAGAAAGAGGTTTGTGAACCATGAGCCACATTCACTGTCTCTTGACCAGATTATAACCATGGTACTATGATCCTATCTTGCCTAGTATGATTGCACCATGTTGACTCTTTTTAAGCCTTGAAGGTTGGCACAACAGCAGGCCAGTACAAAACAACATGAAGCATATCATTTAACAAGAGGAAAAAAAAAAGGAGAAGAAGAGGAAATTCAGGTGAAATGGTCAACCTTTGGATATTTGGAGGGGAAAAAACAAAGAATTATGAAAATGGACCTTTAAAGGTGAAACTTAAGCCAGAAAAGTTGCTGAAAATACGTACAAGATGAGTTGTTACTGATGTAACCAAGCCTCAACATATTTAAAGCGTTTGAACACATAGACATTATTTATTTTACTTTTGTTTTCTTATGATTCTAAACCACTGGGATTTCTTCTCTTCTTTTTTTTCTTTTCTTTTTTGATAAGCCAAACCACTGGGATTTCTTATGCTAGTATAGCGAATAGTTTCTAACTTTCTGTACTTGAGCCTTTAGGTTTTGGAGAGAAGTGGAGGAAGTAGATTACATTTTGTATCTCTACTGTGAGATTTTTAGTGTTAATTAATGATACCCCCTCAGGTTTTTTAATAGTACTGTACTAAAGAGTTGAGATGAGGAGATCTTTATTTCCTTTGTTGTTTATTCTAATTATGGAGATCTTGAGTTGTATGTTGATGAGAAGGCTGTGGAAGGAGGTATCATTGAGGAAAGAGAGAAGCTCTAACAAGTTTGCACCTGATGATACGATTTTGTTTTGTGATTCTTCGGCTTCTAAAGCACATCTGTGCTACACTCTTATGTTTGAAAGCAGTTACAGGTAGCGATCAACTTGAGTAAAGGCAAGATGGTAACTGTAGGGGATGTTGAAAATCTGGCTGTGTTGGCTGCACTATTGGGCTATAAGGTGGGTTCATAATATAAAAATATTGCAGTTTGAAACATGGTTCATGAAAGGATGGAGAAAAGATTAGTTACAACAACAACAACCAAGCCTAAGTCCCAAAACTTGGCTCGGTTATGTATCCTCAACGTACTAATCATGGTCAACCACATATATTCTTTTTCTTAATTCTAAAATATCCAAAATCATACTTTCTATCACCACCTCAATTGACATGTCCTTTTTTACTACTACTAATGCTAGTTTAGGTCTTCCTTCACCTTTTTTTCATTCTCTCAACTTGAATCAACTTTGTTCCTAATTGGTACATTAATTGCTCTCCTTTGCACATGAACAAATAATCTCAAGCGATTCTCCCATATCTTTTCATCAATACAACAAAAACCAAGCCTTAGTGCCAAAAATTTGGAGTCTTCAATTGATCCTAATCTTTTGATCAATAAGTAGAAAAAATCATATTTGTCTAAGGGAAGTCATATAACCTTACTTACAACCAAATTATCTAACCTTCCAACCAACTTCCTTTTTGTTTAATATTCCTACACATGTAGCTAAAAGAATAGGAAAGATTCATCGGAATTTTCTACAGGGTGAGAGACATGAATAATTCAAATTTGATTCATTTTAGTGCATTGGAATGAGGCGTGCTCTCCCACAAAAACCAACCATTTAGGACTTCTAAAGCGATTAGAAGATCTTACATGGTATCTTCTCTGCTGTTTTCAATAAAGGAGGATAGACTTGCTATTAGATCTACTGATTCGTTAGAGCGTTCCATGATTGAATTTAGCACAGATGAATCTTTTTATGGATTCATTGTACTCTGATATTACTTTTGATAGACAGTTAGACCCGATGAGATGGAGTTGAACAGTGAAGATACACTTTTTTGATTACTAGGAACCTCTTCAAGGTAAAGCAATTTGGACCCACCCAACCTGTATCAACCCCAAATGCACGACCCCACCCACAAGAACCATGCATCGAATAATCCCAATACTCAATCCCAGAACCTCAAGGGAGCACACCCCAAGGCCTACCAATTGGGATATCCCATGTGGGCTAAATTTATTGTTCGTTCTTATTATGATAAATAAAGGGGTACATCTAGAAGTCATTTTCCACAGAAGAGTACTTGCTGCCAAAGAAAACCAAATTTTCTGTATAGATTGCTTCATTTGGGAAAATCTTGACATTGCATAAATATTTTATCTGGAACGTAACTCTACATTGTATTATACGAACCATTTGTAGAGAGAAGAAAACCCATACTTTTCAAGGGATTGAAAAATCTCTCTTTGTTTGAACATTTCAAACTATAATACTTTGCCATATTTTTTTGGATCTTTTACATTTCAAATTATAATTCCTCAGCAAACTCCTGCTTAGGGTGCGTTTGTATAAGCTGTTGCAAAACGGTGTTTTGGGCTTTTAGCTTCCAAAATGCCTACAAGCTGTTGCAAAACTGTGTTTTGGGTTTTAAGAATGCGCGCTTTTAGCTTCCAAATGGACCAAATTGCCTATAAGCTGCTGCAAAACGGTGTTTTAAGTTTTAAGAATGCGCTTTTAGCTTCCAAAATGCCTAACCAAACGAACCCTTAACACAATCATAAAGCTTAATTGAATTCTAAAAGCAAACTTTGAAATCAGAGAAATCATATAATCACAAACTTAATCAAAACGCTAATAATAATAAACAAAAAAAAAAAAGCAACATTACCTCAAGCTGATTATTCGAAACGTCAAGCACGACGAGGCTCCGAATCCGGCCGAAAGCCTCGGGCAAGAACCGGAGCCTCCGACCCGACAAATTGACCCGCTCCACTCCTTTCCCGGAAGCCTCATGCAAAAGCCCAATCACATCCTCATTCGGCTCCTCGTCCACCACCTCATCCTCCACCGCGTTCTCATCAAAATCCTCCGTCGCCGTCGCCGCCGAATCCTCCGCCTGCCTGTAAATCTTCACGAGCCTCTCCTCCGCCTCCTTCAGAAGCCTCTCGTACGCATCGTGCATCTCCTCGAGCTGAATCACCGCCTTGTACACCTGCTTCTCCTTCTCCGCCGCTTTCCTACACTCGTTCTCGTGCTCCGACAGGTGCGCCCGCCACTCCAGCCTGTCCACGTCGGACGGCCGAGGAGACAGCACGTTCTCCTCGAGCTGCTTCGCGAGGCTAGCCTCGATATCCATGAGCTTCGCTCTTGCCTTATCGACGGCCTCGTGGTCCGGTCTCGGACCTAGGGTTTTGAGCACGGATCGGGTCTGCGACACGTCGGAGATCGCCCGGGTCATCGAAGCGAGCACCTTCGGGTGAGCCAAGTGAGGCATGTCATCTTCAATTTGCGCCGCCGCGGAGGAAGACGAAGAAGGATCGCCTGACGACGAAGACGACGGTGGTAGCGGTTTCGACGGCGGCGAGGCTGGTTGTTCGATATCGACTTCGGACGTAGAAATTCCGGGTTTGGACCCGGGTCCGAGGGAAGGAAGTCGGGCCAAAACATAAGAGAGAATCGGAAAACTTTTCGGATTCGGATCCATTTTTTTTGGGAGTGATTTTGGTATGGAGCTTTTTGAACGTTAAAAACTGAAAGAGAGAGTGAGTCAGTGAGTGTGGATTGAAACAATGGGCGTGAATATTAACAGAATTGAGGAGGGAAGTGATAAAGTCACCCGCGGCTGAGTTTTATAGGACGTTGAGTTGACAGTTAAGATTTGACGAAAGAAACGCTGTGAGACTCTTGATTTAGCATTTGTGGGGTTTTGATTTCCACGTGGTGATTCGGGGAATTCGGTTGATCTAGAAAGCGTGTGACTTGGGGTGGGATTTGGTTGCCGTCTGTTACCAATTTTTTTTTTTTTTTTTTTGGAATCTATTTGTTAGAAAACTTAGTTTTTTTTTTGGATAGAAGCAAACTTAGTTATTGAACAGTGAATAATAGCTCCGTCATACTCGCGTGTGACAACACTTATTTTTTATTTTTTATAGTGTCATAATTTTTGATTTAGGTTTACGCGTTTTTTATATATTAAGATATACATTTCTCAGCCTTTTGGCTAAGATCAAGGGTAATATTTATTTTATATATTAAAAGAATTCAGAAAGTTAGTTATTGTTTTTTTTACTTTATAAAATACCCTTTGTAGGACCAAAGAATTTGGCAACCCGGTCTATTTTATACTGAGTCCAAGGCCCACGCCGAGAATGAGGGAATGTCCGAGGATGAACGAAGAAAGCCTAAATTGCTGAAGAACATCGCCGAGGACAATCCTATCCTCGGTCAACCAAGATCATAGAAGGGAAGAGTAGCATGCCATCAAAGGCAGTCTCCCAAAGTATTCCAGGAAGAAGGACAAGTACAATGGGTTAGCCATGTGAGCATGATGGAGGAGCAATTCAAGGAGAAACTGTTACCTCCGCATTAAATGCCTACAACTAACATCCTAGCCGCATTAACGAGGAAATAACCCCTGAACAGTGCTACCTTGATTACCGCAACTCATAAAACGCTAGAGAGGGTGTCTGATAGGACAGACACTCAAGTATAGGCTTAGATGATCAACAAGTGGAATATTAAGATCGTTTAAAAAGGACTATATAATAAGAGAAACTCACCATAGAGAAGGGGCGGGAGAAAGAAAGAGAGAAAGCACTATAGCAATCTCAAGAACTCCTGTAATCATGGTCATCCAATATATATAAGAACAGAGCTCCTCGGATTGTGCCGAGGACAAAACTTTCTTTGATAAACTTAGTTCATCTCTGTTTGATTGTCATGAACGCCATATTAACTGTTGTCCACGCATTAAAACCTAGCTCTTTGGCCCACTCTCTACAAATTTATTGTATTGAGCTAGTTGGGCTTGAGTTCGCTCATCCAGTAGCAGAAGTGCTCAAACCCAGTCTCTACACCCCTAATATATTATCTCATCACAATACAAAGCAATAAGGGTATAAAAGTAATTTTCATGAAATGACACATATAACCCTTCAATATATTTTACCTTATTTCACTTCTAAAATTTGAGGGAAGGGTATATAAAATATTTCATTCCCAAGCACTAATTTGAATAACTCTACTCTTTACGTCTTTTGCAACTTTAGAAACTACCCACTACCATCACTTTCAGGAAACTACAAAACTTGCAAACAGTTACTACCTCATCTATTCAATTTCTCTTCCTTATCCATTGACAATAATATTTTGATTATTTTCCCTCCTCATCCTCGGCAAGAAATACTCATCCACAATCCTCATCTGCAATTATTTTTTTTTCAATGCCTTTTATTAACCTTTTCCACTTTCATGCATTATAGGTTATGTGCCTTTGTCACGTTTAAAGTAATATTTTGCTCTTGGGCTTTCTTTTATCGTCTCTTTTTGATTTGCAGAGACATAGAAGTGTGCATAAAGTGTTGTTTATGATGGGTGAAATAAAGGTTCCTTAAACAAACACCGCGAGTTAAGGAAGTCCAGTAAGATTGCAAAGGAACAGATGAATTTGTTGTAGAAAGTTGGATGGTGAAGTTGAGATCCTTCTCTACTAATACAATTTTTGTTTGAGAAGTACTTCATTGAGTCATTCACTCATGTAGTGGAAGAGATTCTAGAGAATGCATTAATTTTTCTCTCTTGGTCTCTAAACCTGGACAAACCAAAAGGTCCAGAACACATGATTTGTATAATAAATAAATAAAAAATGCTGAAAGTAGTATTTTTAATTGATGGTTTTTTTCTTTTGTTTTCTTGAGCGGAAATATTTTATTTGGCTGTTAGGTTGCTAACTATTTTTTATTTTTGCTGAAGGTGGTTACTCAGCAAGTACCTATGATGATGAGCTTTATCCCCTCACCCCTACGCTTCAATCTTTGATGGGACTTTGAATTTGCACTTCACAGTCTTCAATCAACAGGTTGGACTTCAAAAGTCATGGAGATCATGCGCCATTAGGAAATAGTTAGATCTTTTGATCAAATGGTCTAGCACCATCTATCATCAAATACATTTATCCATAAGCCAAGAGATTCATTGTTGATCTGGAATGCAGAGGGTTTTTTTTTTTTTAATCTATTGTATATGGATGCTATGCCTTCATTATCTTATTATGAACGGATGAATTTTAATCAAATATATCAACAAATAAAGTGAAAGACGAACAATAGTAGATCAGTAGTGCTATATTTATCTTGATTTTTTTTTTCCTATTTATAAGCTATGCGAAAAATTATAACATTATCTTCCAATTATCAAAATATTGATCACTGCATTAACAAAATTGCCAATTTTTTTTTTAATAATTACGGAATACTAGCCTCTAACTATATGCTCACGCGTGTGCTTAGAGGCTCTTCTATTTTTTTTTTTTTTTTTGGTAAATGTTAATAATTTGCATCCATTATAATTTGAGATTACCATATTTTCCAATCACAAAAATACATAGGGGTATGATGAGTGTTGCACGTTTTGAATGAAATAATTTTTTCATAACACCCTTAGGTATTTCTGTGATTAGAAAATGTAGTAATCTCAAATTATAATAGATGCAAATAATTAATCTTTACAAAAAAAAAAAAAAAAAAAAAAACCTCTAAGCACATGGATGAGCGTGTGCTCAGAGGCTAGTTTTCATTAATATTACGTATTTAGAACTACTAATACAATCAGATGTGCTATGAGGCTAACTTCAAAAAATGGACAAATATAACAATTTTTATTTTGTAGCAAAAAAAAAAAAAAAAAAAACTTGTATTTTTATTTTGAGAATCCAATTTGTAAGTGGATAAAGCAATTTGAAAATCAACCTGAGAGTGGCCATATTTTGAGATTGTCCTTTAGTTTTATCCCTACCTAAACATAGCGGTGTAGAAGTATTTTTGAACCAAAAAATGAGGATCCCAAGCAATGGAAACCCCTTAAATAGTAGTATAGACTAGAAATTTTTGGTGGTGCAATTTTTAATTTTTTTTATTCAATGAAATTATATATATATATATATATATATTTAATTTATAAATAATATTATGTTTTTTTTTTAAAATTATGTGTTTATTATACATAAAAACATATTTGATGAATACATATTCATGAAAATATCATAAAGCACCAATTGATACACAAAATTGTTTGACACACAAATCACCTAAAAACAACTAGAATCGTGACTTGAAATCGCAATTAAATTTTTTTTTGTTCAATAATTAGTGGAGATTTGAAATTGAATGTTACAGTGAAAATAAGCATTTGGGTTAACCAAAAAAAAAAAAAATATTGAGAAATGGATAGAAGAAATTATTTTTACAAATTGAAATATTATTAATTTTGAAAGATCAAAAAGTTCCGTTGAATCTTGAAGTGGTTGTTAGTATTCTTGAATCTTGTAGCTATAGATGCTACTTTTTCTTTCATTAAAAACTGAATCTCTATCTGTTGTCCATGTTTTGATCATTAAAATATAAGAGCATCAGCAATGGGCCTGCCATATGCCAAATGTAAGATGATACTGTAACTGAACGGGATAAAAAAAAAAAAATTAATACTCTCTCTCCCATTTTTAACCTGAGAATTTCTCTCTCCTCTCTCATTATTTCTCTTCTTTTCTCTTTCTTCCTTCTCTCTTTCTCATCTGTTCTTTGCTCTCTTCAGACCCAAGACTCCGTGGGTTTTGGCAATGGTGGAATTGGATGGCTCCGATGGCTTGGTGTGAGGGCTCTGATGGGTTTGAATCGGAGCTCCAATGGCTCCGATAGTGATTTTGACGAGGCATCAGTGGTGGGTTTCTTTTGCATGTTTGATTAGTCTTTTTTTTTTTTTTTGGATTTGAAACTCTTGGATTGTGTTCTGTTTTTGTTTGGTGTGAAGATGAAAGAAAATAAGAGAAGGTTCTAGCTTTTGTTGTTATTTTAGTTTGCCTTTTTGATGGATGAGAGTGTAGTTTAACTCAGCTTTGTGTGTTTTCTGTATGAATTTTCTTCTGGATATTGTTTGTCAGATTAGAAAATTGGGATGGAAAAGAAATTTTTGATGAAGTGTGCATTCTGTTTTGTGTGGTCAATGATGGATGGCAAGCTCAAGATAACTTTTTTAAAAATAAAAATAAAAATAAAAATTTATCAAAGTTTTCTTTGTGAACTGTTTGATTTCCTAGAGAGTTGATGAAAAACAAAGAGAAAATGAAACTTATGAATCTTGATTCTTAATCTTTTTTGTCGTGTTTTTTCAAGAATGAAAAAGTTTGTTTCAAAAGAGTGATTACCTATGTTTGTGTGTGTGTGGCTCTATGTGTGTGGTGATGGGTTTGGATAGGTGGATCGGTGTATCATAGTTCTATGTGTGTGTGGCTCTGTGTGTTGAAACTGGTGCTAGAGGTTGAGGAAGAAAGAGACGGAAAATGAATAGAAAAAGAGAAATAGTAAAAAAAAAAAAAAAAAAAAAAAGAATAAAATAGAATATTTAAATAAAATGGAAAAAAAAATAAAATTTTGGGATGTTGGGTGTATTGTGAAATGGTATGGTATAATTGGTAAAGTATCTTTTTGGGATGGTAAAATAAGATAAAATGACATTTCTGGTTGGAGATGCTCTAAATCTTTGATAGCAATGGTGCAAATGATGAACATGACAATTATTAAAAAAACAACCTTAGTGTGGAGTGACACTATTCTTTAATTTATTTATTTTTCAGTTAGTTCTGTTGGGAGTGAAAAAAGCATATTTTTCTGCAGAAATTCATTTACAAAAAACTAGAAGCTGGTTTTGACCTAGCTAGGTCTCCCTTTGAGCATGATTAATAGCTAAGAGCTTATTCAAAAAAATTTTTTTTTTTAAATTTTAATTTTCAATAATGACTCCCTTGGGATGTTCCAAAAGGCAATGTAGATTTGTGTTAGTCACTGCTAGTGCATGCCTATTCTCCATAGCAGTTTTTAAATTTGAAGGGGTTGGGCATATGAAAAGAAATATATAAAAAATTGAGAAATTAATATAACATCATCGAATCCAAATCTATATTAATTTAAACCATTGCGACTTGATTTTAAGAGCATTCTCATCAGCTGTTTTATAAAAAATGCCACTTTGACACACCAAAAGCCTATTTTATTATTTTACCACATCATTTTATAATATCACATTTATCAGATATTTTATTCTTCCCTTCTATACATTAAAATAATATTTGCACTACATTAAAATAATATATTAAACTCCTCCAACAACAACAACAACAATGATGATTAAAATTATAGCGCGCAAGGCTTTAGCCCGTCGCCTTGGTAATAGAATAGGTTCTATGGTTGAAGCTGACGGGGTAAACTATGAAAGAAGTTGAAGACCCAAAAGACTGACAGACAGAGACTTGGCAGGCAGAAAGTTAGCTCGCTCAGGAGGCAGCACCATCAAGAAGCTGACGCCGTTATGGCTGGAGGGATAAGGAAAGCTAACGATCCTGAAGCTGACGGTACTGAAAGTGACGGTCTTAGAGGAACCTTGGCTTGATCACCACGCCTGGGTATATAAGGAAATGGCTTGTATCACACGCTTAATGTTAGTGTCCAACAAGGAAAGGATTTCGTAATACACACTTATTAGGATTCCTATAAGGAAAAGACTTCTAGCCCAAGGAAGAGATGGTCAACTCTCTACTACTACTATAAAAGCCCCAATACCCTCACAAATCAAGGTATGCATAATTACGCACTCTCTTGCACTCTAGAGTTGTAAAAGTTTCTAACTTGACCTTTGGAGGGTATTTGGCCGGCACTACACCGGTGCTCTCTGTTAGGTCTTCTCTTTTCTTTGTGCAAGTGTCGTTTCGAGTGTGCGAGCATTGTGTGGCTCACTGGTGATATTTTTGGCATCATCAAACAACAACAACTCCTCTACCACTGCCGCAACAACGGCAACCAACAACCAGCGCTGCAACAACACCGACAGCCACCACCGACACAAACCCACATCCACCAACGACACCTTAAAAAAAAAAAAAAACACACACACACACACACACACACACACGATGGGAAAAAAAAAATTCACAACAACCCAAAAAATAACCACCACAACTACCCAGTAATCACCACCATAACCACCAAATTGCTGCCACAACCACAGTACCATTGCCACAACTAACCCACAACCCACCACATTCACAAACCTCAAAACCCATCCCAAATCAAACAAACCCACAGCTCAAGCGGCGAGATCAGCTTCAGGCAGCTTTAGGCGAGATTGGTTTCAGCAGCTTGAGGTGGCTTTAGGCAAGATCGACTTTAGGCGGCTTGAGGATGAGATAGGAAGAGAATGAGAGTGAAGAGGGAGCTGTGGAGGACGACTATAGCTTCGACGAGATTGGCGGCTTCGGCGAGATCGACAGGAGAGAAGAACTCAGATGTAGAGAGAAAAGAACGAAGTCAGATGAGAGAAAAGATGAGATAAAAGAGAGAGGGAAAGTCAGAGTGAATATATGAGAAAGAAAACCCGGTGAATAAACAAATAATAAAAAAATTTGGCATTGATGTCCGTATAGTCTCATATTTGAGACGGAATTGTAGCATGTTGTAAAATTTTGACACATTTAGAACACCTCATGAGGCTTGAGTAGTGGTGTTTGATATGTCAAATGCCAAATATTTGGTTTTTTTGGCATTTGACACACCTAATGAGAATGCTCTAAGAGCATCACCATCAGCTATTTAAAAAAATTGTCATTTTGACATAACAAAAGCCTACTTTATTATTTTAATACATCATTTTACAATTCACCATTTATCACATCTTCTATTCTTAAATTCTATACATTAAAATAATATATACCAATGTTAAAATAACATTAAAAAAACCATAAATATAAAAAATACAAAATAAAAACCCCCTACATACATAAACACAACCAGTGACAAACCCACCACCATACACAGCACAGCCTGCCACCACCACCCATAGGTACAACCCGCCACCACCAACAAAAATCCATTAGCCACCAATATACAGAGAGAAATGAGAGAAAAGAGTTGAACTCCATGGCGAGGCCAACCTACCCACTGCCATCGCTAACCCACCCACTGCCGACCCACCCACCTATTAACACCCCACATCCCACCCCACCACTGTCTCACACCAGAACTACCACAGCAGAACACCAAAACCACCACCACCACCACCAAAAAAAAAAAAAAAAAAAAAAAAAAAACCAAATTCACACCCACCTATCGCCGACCCACCAACCCACCGTTGACCCATTCACAGGCCGGCCACCCACCACCAAATTCGCACCCAGAACCCAACTGATTTGCCCATCACCATTTGAACACACCCATTGCCGAACCCACCCATCAAATCATTGCAAAAAAAGAAAAAAGAAAAAAAGAAAACCACAGCAACACTGATCGGATTTAGGTGGCGCGGCGAGGCTGAACAGAAGAGAGAAAAGTAACAACAATGAGAAGAAAAAAGAGTGAAAGAAGAGATGTGTTGATTGGTCTAGTCCGAATGTCTGAGGAAGAATGAGAGAGGAGAGGAAAAAAAAAGGAATAAAGTGATGAGAGAGGAGAGAGAAATGAGAATAAAAAATAATAAAACCATATACCATTTTGTTCAGTGCCATGCCAAAGTTGAGACGGTAATGTAGCATGTCTCAAAATTTTGACACATTTAACACACCTTATGATGCTCTGTTTTTGGTGTTTGGTGTGTCAAATGCCAAATATTTAGTATTTGGTACATCTGATGGTAATACTCTAATAGGTTGATGAAAGCCTAACAAGTATGATGAGGGGGGGGGGGGGGGGGGGAACTCATAATGGAACTAATAAAACTTATTTGTTGCCCAAAAAGAAAAGGTTCTTATTCTAAATCTATAAGATTTTTTTTTTTCTATAATTTGATTGTTATGCGTGTGAAAATTTGAAACCTAAATGTCTCCATTATAAATATCAAAATGTGTCAACCAATTGAGTTACAAGGTTTATGGAAAATTCATAAGATTAAACTTTAAGATTAGTCATCGATTGTATTTATTTTCATTGGACGTCCACAGGTTTAGAGCAAGTAGATTAGTGCTGACTCAGTTGTGACTTGTAACTCCACCCATAATAACTATGAAGTGGATGAATTGACAACTTTGAGACTTAACCAAAGTTTATGTTATCATAATCAGAGTGCAAATCCCCAGTGGTGAACTTTTGGGGTGAAATCATTCACCTCCCCCCAAAAGGCACTCTTTTTGTGGGCCACTTGACTTGTATTGGCCAAGAATTGCTTTGAAACGCACTAGAACTTTACACATTTTCAAAGAATTCTTAAAAGACCTTTTTTTTTTAATGAATAGTTTACATGGACTAGTACTCCACGGCATAGTTTGGTACCTAAGAACACTCAACAATCACATTAATGGTGTACAATAAAAAAATTTAAAAATAATATATTAATGAAATGTTGTGTAACAAATAATCTGATATAATGTGTTTGAAAAGTTTGTATATAAAATAGAAAAAATAATTTTTTATGCTAAAATAGACAAAAAATTTTGCACAAGTTAATACGAATGCTTAACATAGATTATTTGACTACCTTCTTTCAATATCCAAAACCTAATAAATCATAATTCTCTAGGAAAAAAAAAACAATAATAGTAATAACAAAGCCTTTAGTCCTAAAAGGCTAAAACTATGGGGTCCTTCACAGGTATTTTTCTATGTGATTCTATCCTATCCAAATTTAAAAGAAATACAAGAATGAAATGGTAACTAAGAGCATTTGATACACTTGGCAAAATTCCTTGGAACATGTTTTGTTCTAAAAATGTTTGGTATTTACTTCAACGCTATGCACTTTCAGCTTTCCATACAAAAGCACATTGAATGACAGGAGCTCAAAGCATGTAATATGTATCAAATGGAACTATCCTGATGAGTTTGTAAAGAGAATCTCTATTTCAGCAAGTTCAAATATCTCCTTCAGTCTATTGGTAAACTTCTCTGTTATCTTCCGGGTGATCCTCTCCTGAAACTTGGTGCTTTTAAGCCAGGTAATACCCATGTAAACATCACACTTACACGCACAATGAGCAAGGGGAGATTTCTCAATTTGGTACCTAAAGTGAACCTGCATGTAAAAGGCATCACAAGAAGAAAACTGTTTCATTCATTGTTACTTTGTTAGGTTCATTAAGTACACAAGAAGTTGACTGAAAACAAAATGGAGCAATAAATGGCAGATTGTAAGATTAAAAGTTTCTAAGTTTTTGTCACATACATGGAAGTGATCGCCAAATGGGACACCATGTAGAGCCATAATTTCATTGACAATCCACCCTTCATTTTTAGCAATTGGAAACTTTTGTTGTGTGCATGTGACATCCCCTCCAAAAGTTGAGACATGGCGATTGAACTTGTAAGACAGACGTCGTTCATAAACATCAGGCTTCACAGGTTCCCATGTGGTAGTTGTATAATTAAGACAACCAGATTTTCCCATAATTTTATGCTCCAACTTTCCTCCATCAAACATTTCCATCAATGATTTTATCTGCACCATTACCCGACAAACTTTCAGCACCAAAAAAAGAGTTCATCAAAGAGAAAAAAGGGGACGGGGGGGGGGGGGGGGGGTGTGTGAATAAGGCAAGGGAGTGTTAGCACCAGCTGCCAAACTTAGCAGCTTCTAAAGAAATAGTGTGTGTTATTAATGGACATGAATCTATAGTTTTAATATTTGGGTTCAAAACAAGAATAGATGTTAAGAGAAAGACCATCTTGAATACTTAATGAAGATATGGAGAAGCGAATGGGAGAATAGACCACTCACATTGACAGGAAGTTCTGCATTGTAAAACTTGGATATATTTGCATCTTCAGCATCCAGACTTGATCCTGCATCAACTCTGGATGCATCTTCAGCATCCAAAATGGACCCTGCATCTTCAAGCATGATGGACCTCTCATCTTGATCCTCCTGCGCTTTCGCAATTTGTTCTTTCTGCTCAGGGGTGAATGTTCTTGTTCTCCACAATGCCATAATTGTTCTATGAGTACAACATGGTGAATCATCAAATTTCACATTTATAGAAGTGTGCAAATTAGATAATTTTTTTTTTAAGTTCAATTATGAGAATGCTTTTGTGAAGCATCTCATTACACTACTACCTGCTAGCAACATTGAATGACACAAATGATTGGAAATAAAATTTGAGTCTGCCATCTTCATCTTGAGATTTTGCACCATGCCTTGCATCAAGACCTCGACCCTTCCGTAGAACTAAGACCAATGTAGGGCTACCCACAGATGCCAGGGTCGGAGGAAGCACTTGGATAGCTTCAATATCCTCCCAAAGAAAGAAAAAACTGGTTTTATGTCCAAATAAGTTGGCATAAAACCCCACAATTCTTGCTGATAGAAAGAGCTTTCCCTGCACCAAAAGTCATCCCCAACTTCAAGTTACAGGGACAGAAATAAGGTGGTAAACTAAAAAGCAAATACAATCAGGTAGAGTTGGCCACTAGAACTATTTTATACTCTTAACTAAACAAACCGGAGGGACTTTCGCCAAGCATAAAATCATCTCACTGTGTTCTACTTGCATTTTAAATAATACCATTCTGGTTTTGATTTATTTCAATGAGGTCCTTTGTTAGTTTAATACTCGGTTAGTCTTTGATTTCTATTTTCGAGCAGCATTGAGGGATTTCATATTACATGGCCAAGATATGCTTAATATTCTATGAATACAAGTTCAATGCATGGAACTTGTATGCACCTTATGGATAGAAGTTACTATATCATTGTCAATGCCATCTTCACCACTGTATAGTATTTGATTAAGCTCTGCAACTGTCTACTTAATAAGACCACTAAACCAACTTTAACAAGCTCATTTTTTGGCGCACTCTGAGTTTAGTTCAAGACCATTCCTTAAACAGACATGTACTCCCATAGTGAATATATCTAGTACCTGTAGATGCATTCGTCTCTTCAGGGAGCATGCATAGTCACTGATGAGAAACTCTTCTGGTGGCAAGCCGAACAGTTTCTGGAATGTTGAATTCTTGTGAGGGGATCGTAGATTCAACTGTCAAGCAACCAACAAGCCATTAGATTGACAATTCTAACAGAAAAATAAGAAGGCTGGCAGGTTCAACAGCAAAATGCTAAATAACTAGCACCACCATGACAGAAAAATTGTTATGATTGAGTAGAGGTTGGATAAAACTGAACTAGATCTCATCATATGCATTCACATATAAATTACAAAAGATAATCAAATTAGAAGGTATATTAAGTGCTTACCTTCTTCCCAACTTCCTTTTCCATCTTGGTCAAATAATCCCTAATTGTTTCAACTCCATTTTTATTGTCCAAAAAAATTCTCAAGTGCAATTTTGACTGAGAAGACTGAGCAAACTTTCCTTCAAGGGGCACCCACATGTCCGCGAGTTCAGTGGATGTGTGTTTTACAAAATTGATCTCAGCATGCCCAACTGAGGGGATTTGCTCAAAGGGACCATCAAAATCAAAAACTTCCACATCTAAAACTGATGGCGGTTCTTCCATAGCATCAAACTCAAGTATCTCTGCATGATTTTATAAAGATCAGTTATGCAGTAAAATTTGGTGGAACACATGTCAATGGAAAAATAATTCAAAAAAAATAGAACAAATCCAGCATTTAATGGCCTCACCATTCCATTGAGGCTCACGAGGTTGGGGCTGGACAGAGCTTGTTCTTGTTTTACCATTGCAGGTGAAAACCACATAGGGATTGCAAAACTCTGTTGATTCCAAGGATGCTAAGTTGATCCCTTCAATTAAAGCTATGGTAAGAACCCAACCATCACCTTGGGATTTAACTCCATGATCACTTCCTGTATAAATCGAAGTGAAAAATAAGTGAATCCCAGGTCAAAGTTGAAAAAGTGGTACCGAGTGCGAAAGTGCTTTATATTCCAGTTGGTTAATAAGATATGAGCTAGGTAGCATAATTTGTTACCTCTCTGAAACCTAGCTTGTATGAAGCGTGAGATCATGTTATAAACTCGCTCCAACTGAATGAATAAGAATCCACAAGTAATAAGCTCCTCAATGCTGTCTGGCAAATCAATTCCGTTAAATTCAAAGCCTTGTATTTTCCTGGGCTCAGAAAGTAGAATATGCACTAGAACATATAAAACCATAACAATGGTTGCAACAACAGTGAAATTCCAGAAGTATTCAGTTGCCAAATTCCAGTCTGATTGATGTTCTGTTTGCAAAGTTGCCAGCACATCATCCTTGTTGGATAAGTTCATGGAATCCAACGTTTTAAAATTCTGAGCAAGCAAGTTTGCAAACTGCTCAAAGCTCTCTTTCAGTCCCTGCCGAACTCCTCCTTCAATCATACCTCTCATCATTGTGTTTTGGAGAAAGTTGATGCCCCAAGACACAACAAGATGGGAGGATTCTTCTCCTGAGGATAAAGCTGGTCCAGACATTATCTTGTAAAGCAATTCCACCTTGAATGTATTCCCATATGGAACTTCAGGTGTACTTACACTTACTGATACAGCAAATTCCCCTCCATCTGCTCTGATATAGGTTTGCTCCTCTGTGGCCTTAACAGCCTTGACTAACTTTGATGCAGCTTTTGTGTAGGAAACATTTCGTGTCAGACATGATGTGTCTCCTGATTTCCATATCCAACACCCCTCTTGCACATCTGTTGTTCCCTGTAGTTCAGCTAAATCTTTTCTAAACTGTGAATTGGGAACAAAAAGAAATGCATTAAGATCATAGGGTGGTACTGCATATATCTGATCTAGAAGAATGCCACCCCGCAGGTTTTCAGGCATTTCTTGTCCATTGTTTCTTGACTGCATTTTATCAATTCCCTCTTCAAAACTAAAAGTAGAGGGATGTTCTTCCATGAAATCCTCATAATCAGATAATGTACTGGATGTCTCCATAGAATCACCGTTTCTTGGGGCTTCTTCATTCTTATTGAATAGCCTCTCTAGACGGCTAGCAACTGCCTTCATCAAAAATTTCCCTTCTGCCATCTTTCGTCTTGGAGCTTTTGAGCCAACTATGTCCTGACTTGATATATGAGGACCTTCCAATTCTTTAGGGTCCTCAATTTTGATATTCGAATGCACATAATGGGGTTGCTTGGTCAAAGAATCATGGCCTTTTCCATGAAGAGAAATGGTTAGAAGAATTTTTCCTGCATGCAACGGGCAAAATTATGACAAACCTAAAACAAACGTTCCCCAAGATGCTTAGAAAGCAAAAACCACACCACCCTAAAGGCCTCATTCAAAACTTTGATTGAAATGGCAACAGAGCCGGTCATGACAACTACCACTCCATCAATCTAGCCTTCAAATGTTATGCCATTAACATACTGGCCCTCGAGTTAATTACAAATAAGTAATAACCAATATGCAAACTACAAATTTAAGGGCAAACAACAGGATCCCAAGCTTAGACAAAAGCCATAGTGCAATTTGTTACCTAAGATAATAAATTCACATTAGTAAAGACGGTCAACTTTTTCCTATACCATAAGACAACAAAATTGGATCTCCTAAATCATGAGTAGAAAAGAAGAATGGAGTTTCCAAGTGTCCCTCGCATACATGAAATCTGCGTAATTTGCTTCTCACTAATTGTATTTATTTACTTTTTTTTTTTTTTTTTTAATGTTATCATTTTATCAATGGATGCCCTTAATTGTTGATAAACTATTCTAGAAAAGTTTTGACGCTGCTTTTATAGGAAATATAAAAAATTATCAAGACAATTAATTGTTTAATCATTTCTAAAAATAGTTCTTAAACCAATGCATTTGCCATTTGTTAACATTTCCCATTGACTTATTGCACAATATTGAAACCAATTGCTTAAAACATAATAAAAGAAATAGTACTGAGAGAGGTACTAACCATAATCTTCATTAATAAATTTCCCAGCTTTAGGCCTTTCAAGCGGAAACCATGTAGGCAGCAAGGTATGATTTTCCTCAGCAGCAATGGACCAGACAGGAATTCGAACCCGACCCACCAAATCCCTTGAGCCATGGAACACTCTAGGCTCATCATCATGGTGAAACAAAGACACAACAAGCTCTTCATCCATGTCATGGACCCTGAACACAAACTCTTCATTCCAAACTGGCATCATGGTGTTCCTCAAAATCCTAGTCTTGGACTTGTGCTTCCCAACCTGAAGCTTCACGTACGAGTCCTTCACACTCAAGTCCTTTGCCTCCAACACGTACACATATAGCCTCATGTCTATTAAAAAAAAAAAATTACACCTCTAATACTATTTGAAAAAAAGAAAACTGGGTTTGAAGGGGCTTTAAAGTTAGAGACTTGGGATTGTTGTTGTTGTTGTTGTTGATGTATTTGTACTTGTTTGAAGAGAGAGAGAGAGAATTGTTTATGAAGCCATGAGAAGACGTGGATGTAGAAGCAAGAGGACACGAGGGAGGTGAGCAAGTACGAAAATATGGAAACCTATAGATAAAGAGAGAGAGAGAGAAGGGTCGGTTTCGTTTACATTTTCGGTAAAGGTTTAATGGGGCTTTGATTTGTTGATATTGCTACTTTTAAACAGTTATCCACTTTGTGTTCTTTGTTTGTATTAGTTTTATAGTGACGCTTTTTCAATCCCAAAGCTGCGTTTTTCTGAGTTTGAGAAGTTTTTGGTATCAGAAAAAGAGTGAGGGCAGATGGGGACAGGAGTACACGCTCCACATGGGACCAGATTTGATTTGAAGAGGAATCGAAACTGCTTTTATTACACGCTCTGATTTCCTTTGTTTATCTAGCTTTCAAAGCCTAATTAACTGAACTAAGCAAGCTCTATTTAAAAACTCATTATTCGGGCGTGTAAAAGGGCCAAATTGG
The DNA here is from genome assembly GCA_963669245.1 of Quercus cerris. Classification (NCBI taxonomy): domain Eukaryota; kingdom Viridiplantae; phylum Streptophyta; class Magnoliopsida; order Fagales; family Fagaceae; genus Quercus; species Quercus cerris. The sequence goes on from OY770012.1 coordinate 8,451,974, forward strand.
CCAAATACCATCAATTTTTGAACTTTTTTGCACGAAAACACTGTTTCAAAAATAAACAGGAATCTACCACCTTTTTAAGTACTCGAGTTTGGTGAACTCGAGTACTACATTTTTTAATTCCACTGTGGCACAATGACATGGCATTTGGATTTAAAAATTCCGCTTAGTACTCGAGCTTCGTGAGCTCGAGTACTGTGCGGGTAGGCAGCTAAACTCAACCTTATTTTTGCTACTCTCACTTCTCACTTTCACTTCTCACTCTCACTCACCAGAACACACTCTCACTCACACACTCTCACTCTCCTTCCCACCTAAAGCCCAAACCCTCACACCATCGGCGGCAGAGAACCCGTCGGCGGCAGAAGACTTCGTCAGCGACCTCTAGCTCTCAGTCTTGCTATCTCCCTCTCAATCTCGCTATCATCTCCCTCTCAGTCTCGCTCTCGCTCTCACTCTCTTCTTCGGCACTAGAAGCTCTTCTTCTTCTCCATTTTTCACGGCAACACAGGTTCGTCACTCTAACTTTTCTCTTCTTCGTTGACCTCTCTAATCTTCTATTTCTACTAAATCTGAATCCATATAGGCTCTGGGATGTGGGTTTCATTTGATTTTTTTTTTTTTGTAGGTTTGCTTCAGTTTCATTTGATTTATTGTGGGTTTTGGTGGGGTTTTGTTCATTTGTTTGTGCGTTTTGTTTCATAGTATTTTCAATGATTTGTTTTGGGTTTGTCTTTATTTTCTATTTCTGTAAACTTTGTTGTGGGTTTGTAATGCAAATTTAGTTTCTAGGACTTGATTTTGTTTCTACAACCCAACATAGAGGGACTAAAACAGTTTGGAAGAAAGAAGGAACATCATCAGAAAGGCCTAAATGCTAAATGTATTGCTTCTATGACTTGCATATATGATGTATTGTGTATCATGAGTATAATAGAAATGTGGATTAAAAACTGTGAAGTTTACAAGCTTAGGTTGCATTTTGAGAGCCACTGTTTTTCTGGAAAAGATGTTTGAATGATAAATAGTGATTTCTGCTAATATTCTCATTAATGGTGGTTTGCTATATCCCTTATGTCAAAGTTGTCTAAACTTATTTAATTTTTTTTTGAATGTAAGTTTGATTAAATAAGTTTAAACCTATTTAATTAACAACTGAGATAATGAAGTTCACTGTTCTTGTGTTACAAGCCATACCTCTTTTTTTTTTCCCCCAATTGAGATATCTATAATAAATTAGTAATGAACATTATGACTTGCTGTTTTTTTTCTTTGGATACATTGATAATGTTGACATTTTGGCAACTTTATGACTCTTTACAGTGTTATTTATGCATACTTCTAAAAGATGAGCACATAAATTGCAACTTTGCCTAGATTTTTAATGTGGTAAGTACCTAGTACCTACCACTTCAGAAACCATTTCCTTCTTTCAATCTAAGTCTCTTAAGTCATAAACACCCTATTAGTCTAAAAATACAACGAGTGGCTTATACATAAAAGCATGGACTTTTGGAGTTGGATTCAGATTGGGGTTCTTGATCAAGAACTTAAGTTTCTTAATTGATCAATATCCTTGTTTTGGATTGTCTGATCGTTCTCCTTATATTATACACAAAAAGCGTGGTGATTTGTAAGGAATAAAAATCACTTGATGTTCGTGAAATAAATTACATGATTTCATGATATTCTTGAGATGCTCACATGCTAGATCATTTGTTTCTACAAATACTATGCCTGTTAATTTTTTCTTTAGTCAATCACATGATGTTCATGCAATCAAGCTCACATGTTTTAATGTTTTTCTTAGAAACTCTAGATGCTTGATCTGGATTTTCTTAAGAATGCCATGCTTTTTTTTATGTTTTTCTATATGACATATTAATTATTTGGACGATGTGACATGATAATAGCTATCATAGTTTAAAAGACGGATTCACCAAGTAAGATGAGTGTCTAATATTTTCTCACCTCATAACTTGGCGTCCGAATTTAGATCAAATGTTCATTTTTAAAACCTTTCTTAAATGTCTTGATGAGAGGTAGTGTTCTAGATAAGGGAAATTATAATGGCTTTAAAAGAGGAGTTTACTGTGTAAGATGGGTGTCTAATACCTAACATGGCCTCCAAAATTAGACTTTCTCACTTGCTAGCCACATAAGATGGGCTTAAACAGATAATTTTGAATAACAAACTATACACTTTTGAAGCTGTCTTCACATAGGCCTTAATAAAGATTTCGCAACACATTTCAATCAAAATAGTGCTTTCAAATTAAAGGTGGCCGACTCCAAACATTTAAGGTCGCTGCCACAATTACTTTTATTATAAACTAGTCGCAGACCCACGTAATGCGTGGGAATATATAATTATTTTGTAATATGCTATAATCTATAATTTATTCTCTAAAATTTATTGAAGATAATATGGTGACCTCAAAAATTGAACTATTTTTAAAAGTATTTCCAACTCTATCTATACAAATATATCATTATATTATTTTGGTTTTTATTTTTATTTATTTTTTATTTTTATTTTTTTTGAGATTTGAGATTTGATATTTGTAACTTTATAATGGAAGGACATGCTAACACAACATTAGATTTCCTTTTTTTTTTTTTTCTTTTCTTCATGTGATAAGATTGTATCATATTTTAATTCTTCTGAATTTTTTAGGTGCAACTTCATACCAGCTACACGGATTCTTAATTCCTAAAAGTGATGTCTAGTTAGTTGCTAAAAAAAAATGATAAGACCACCCAAAAAAAAAAAAAAAGAAAAAAAACTAAAGTAAGGTTTATCCGATTAGAATCATTATATACAAAAATTTATCTACAATAAGGTGAATAAATAAAATATGTTTTAAACAAACCTTACTTCAGCAAATTGATCAAATTTAATAGACCCTCACTTATACCAATTTTCATCAAAGACCAAATTGTTAAACAGTATTGTGTCATTGATTCCACCCATGTCCTTCACACACATTCATCAATGTGTCCATATATAAAACACTTGTCATTACATTCATTTTATCAATGCTCTGAATTCTCACAAAGAATTAAAATAGTGCGCATATGAATTGTAAGTAAGTGGGTTAAGAACATAGGTGTATATATTATATCTTACTAACCTAACCATGCACATCCACACACACACATTTACATACATACATACATACATACATACATATATATATATATATATATATATATATATTTGAAGTGAATTTTCCCCTGATTGTTGTTGTCACCAAATGCCAGATATGGACTCACATCAAGCGGGACCCTCTATACAGACTGTCTTGAGGAGGCAGCCTATGCATCGTTCAAGTTTGCTTTGGGATGCTCCTTTGGAAGGCGAGGTATATACTTGTCCAAAATTGTAGTCAATATATGTAGTAGAAAGAGTTTTGGAATTTAAGAAGTGTAAGTAATACTTAGCTGCTTTGTTTGCAGGGAGTGCCAGGTGTACTAACTTGTCGTCACCGAGATAAAGGTCTGCTTGAAGATGGTGCAGTTTTAGATCCACGGATTGCAGCTTATATCACAGATGCAAGGTTAGATGGGCTGCTTCGGGTCCCACATATGGACCTTGACCATGCATTGATCACAGCGTTGGTGGAGAGATGGCGGCCGAAGACGCACTCATTCCACTTGCCCCACGATGAGATGACCATCACGCTACAAGACATAGAGGTTATAATGGGGGTACCTGTAGATGGCTTGCCGATGGTGGGATATACTGATAGGAACGATTGGGCCCACTTCTGCTGGGAAATGCTAGTGCATAGCTCGCCGGGAAGAGATGTTGGTGATCGTTGCAAGAACACTGCAGTGATAGAAGGGCCGAGGGTAAAAGCCAAATGGCTTAAGGATTGGTTTAGCAACCCTCTCCCAGTTGACGTCACCGAGCAATTTGTGCAGTAGTATGCTCGGTTTTACATACTGGGGATGTTGGGTGGTACGCTGTTTGTGGATAAGTCTGGCAAGCGGGTCTCACTTATGAATCTGCAATTTTTCAATCCAATCAGCAACAAAAAGAAGTATAGTTGGGGTAGTGCAGCACTAAGTTGGCTATATAGACACCTCTGATTGCATCAAAGAAGACAGCCAAACAGATTGGCGGTGCATTGCAATTGGTGCAGTTGTGGGCGTGGGCGAGGTTTCCACACATATGTCCTGTGATGAGGCATCCACACCAGGCACTGCCCCCAGGTCCACTTGCTATCAAGTATGTAGGATCTTAGATAGTTACTGTTTTACATTTTCACATTAAGTTTTTATGCATGGGAATTATGTAAGTAACTAATATGGCTTTTATGTCTCTGTTGTTTGCTAGATGGAAAGGGGTTAAGATAACAACTGAACATGGAATGCACGTCCTACGCGCCTATCGTGTGTCGCTTGCTTCGCTACGGCCAAATCAGGTATCGTGCCTTACAAGTGGGAACCACTTTCGCATGTAGTTGTTGTACTTACAATTTGCTTTGGAATGAATAAACATTTTTATTTTATTTTATTACAGAGCAAAGTTACATGTATTGTTCACATTCGTTACACATTTTTTCTAATTACATTGTTAATATGGTTGTTTGCATTGGTTGGATCATTGCAGATTATGTGGGAGCCATACCGAAATTATTTAGGTTCCCTTCCCGCATATTGTATGACAAGCCAACACATATGGAGGTCTATCGTGCCACTCGTACATTTTTGGGTGGTTGAAGGCCATCACCCTGAACGTGTTCTCCGACAGTTTAGGATGAAGCAAGGCATACCCCCAGATGTCGATACTTTAGTTGACCTTCACAAGATAACTCTTTATGGCAAGCAACAAAAAAACTGGGCCTAAGAACATGCCACGCATATTGTTAAATGGGCTGCGCACGCCACAATTGCCGATGCACTGCCCTTTCATGGGGAGATGAGCTACAATGACGAGTATATGGTATGGGTTGGTCCTCGTATTGTTCGCCATATTACAAAAGAGATCTCGTACTGGGACACTTTGGTAAGTTTACAAAGACTGTTTTGTTATAAATCTACCTTGCTTGGCATAGTTTAGATCAACCTACTAAGACTACTCTTGTATATTTGTGACAGGTTGAATCACAGTTGAGGATTATGGCGAAGTGCGAACCAGGGTCTGAGATCTACACTAACTGTATTAAGGCCTTGCAATATGTTGAAGAGATTGGTCGGTTGACCTTAGACGATGCACGCAATGCGGGCAACACAAGTGAATCGGTTGTAGGGCGTGGTCGACAAGCAAGTGGATGTTAAGGGCGTGGAGGCTGTCAATCTAGTCAACGTCCCACATCTACTTAGCCTCCCACACCCGTGCCCACATCTAGTAGGCGTCCCACATTTGGTCAGCGTCACACACCCGTGCCCACATCTAGTCGACGTCGCACATCTGATCAGCGTCACACACCCGTGCCCACATCTAGTCAGCATCCCACATCTAGTTGGCGCCACACACCCATCTGAACTATTAATGCCAATGAGTTATATCTTACATTATACTTGCCTCTTACCGTATATAGATTACAAGGTTAGGATTCAAAACCATCTGGATGTGTGACTAGGTGGTAATAATAAAAAGATGTTTCAGTTGACATTTCTACTGTTATATTATGTAATTAAATTTAATACTCGTTTTGAGGTGAAAATGGCCAAACTCATTACACAGTTAAATTTCCACTATATATATAGAACCTTGTATGTATCAGCTGTTGTACACAGTTAATATTGCAAAACTCATTACATGAAACTCATGCATAAAAATCTCATACGAAAGCAATCTAAAAACTAAGCATTGAAGTCGTTTAACCCATGCAGAAATATAAAAAAACTAAGCATTTAACAATACCTCTATCTACTGGTCACAAGAGGGTTGACCCAATGGTGAAATGGATAGCACGTTGGTTGATGGAGACACTTACACAGCTCAAAGACTTGCAGATGGTGACCAAACAGCAAACTTTATGCTGGAAAGATCTCACTCGCACATGGAGTTGGAAAGAGGTCTGTACTGAATGGAAGTAATAATTCTGAGGGGGTGATATTTGGTTAAAAGGTACTCGATCTTGCAAAACTCGAGTACCATTAAGTATGCATTTACTCTGACCGTTGGAGCCAGTGCGAAATTGTGAGTAGGTGGGTAATAAAGAAGTGTGGCAGTAGGTACTCGAGTTTCAGAAACTCGGGTACCAAGCTGCCTTATTGAAATTGGCCTAGGGTTTTTTTGGCCCAGGGCTTTTCTTCAAAAAACTTTGCTAAGGCAGATTGGTACCCAAGTTTCAGAAACTCGGGTACCAATCTGCCTTAGTCCATTTGGCCCAGGGTTTTTTTTGGCCTAGGGCTTTTTTTCAAAAAACTTTGCTAAGGCAGATTGAAACTCGGGTACCAATCTGCTTTAGTCCATTTGGCCCAGGGTTTTTTTGGCCCAGGGCTTTTTTTCAAAAAACTTTGCTAAGGCAGATTGGTACCCGAGTTTCAGAAACTCGGGTACCAATCTGCCTTAGTCCATTTGGCCCAGGGCTTTTTTCAAAAAACTTTGCTAAGGCAGATTGGTACTCGATTTTCTGAAACTCGGGTACCAATCTGCCTTAGTCCATTTGGCCCAAGGTTTTTTTCGCCTAAGGCTTTTTTCAAAAAACTTTGCTAAGGCAGATTGGTACCCGAGTTTCTGAAACTCGGGTACCAATCTGCCTTAGTCCATTTGGCCTAAGGTTTTTTTGGCCCAAGTTTTTTTTCAAAAAAAATTTATTAAGGCAGATTGATACCCGAGTTTGGGAAACTCAGGTACCAATTTGCCCAAGCGCATACTCTGTATGTGGCCATTACAGAATGGTACCCGAGTTTAGTGGACTCGGGTACCACAGTAATACAGTACTCGAGCTTCGTGGGCTCGAGTACTAAGCAGAATATTTAAATCATGCCATGTCATTGTGCCACGATGGAATTAGAAAATGTAGTACTCGAGTTCACCAAACTCGAGTACTTAAAAAGGTGGTAGATTCCTGTTTATTTTTGAAACAATTTTTCGTGCAAAAAAGTTCAAAAATTGATGGTATTTGGCCAATTTGGCCGTGTAAAAGTGTAGATCCTGTTTCTTATAACGGGCTACACATGATTGGTCTAAAAAGTAGCATCCAGGACGCCTAAATAGTGAGTTTAGTGGATTCAAAGGACATTTACTGCTCTACATATCCATGAAATTTTTGAGGTGTCTCGTAGATAAAGAGTGAAATAGTATAGTCAAAAATTGAAACGTTACTATTTTTTTTTCCTATAGAATTTAGAATTGAATTAGTTTCTTTTTAATAATTCGATATAATAAAGGAGAATTTAAACCATAGCTATTCTAATAAAAGAGAACACATTATGTCATTAAATTACAAGATTTTGGTATGTTGAATTAGTTTGAACATTATTATGACTTATGACAAGCTTTAAAAGAGTGGAGACCTATGGGAAGTAGCAAGCATTAGGAGAGATGAACTATGTCACAAAAATCTATTTCTTTTTGATAACATATTAGCAAGAAATTGGAATATATTGAAGTACTATTGAAAGTTAGTTTAGACAGTTTTTGGTTAAGGAGGGATTTGAACTCTAAATTCCTTATATAACTATCAAAGATTTTACTAGTTAAACTAACTAGAATCCACATTAAAAGCCTTATTCATAAATTATCTAAAAACAATCTCAATCCAAATAGTTGAGTGACAAATAAAAGTGGTAAAATAAGACGCATTATACGTGGCAAAGTTGTTTCAAATTCATGAAAACCGCTAGGAGGTCAAAAGATAAGAACTTTAGAAGCAAATGACAATAAATCTTGCCGTTTAACTAAACGACAACATGTAACGTGGCGTTTAGATAAAACGACAGTGATAGTTTCTGACACTAGAAAAAACGAACTCACTTTTTCACAATTCCCCGCTACACAGAGAGAGAGAGAGAGAGAGAGAGAGACGAATTCACATTTTCACAATTCCCAGCAACACAAAGAGAGAGAGAGAGAGACAGAGAGAGAGAGAGAGAGAGATGTTACAGTTCCCAGCGTTCATGACACAATACCCGTGGTCGACGAGGACAATTCCGACATCGTTTTTGCTTCCTTCTCAGTGGCCTCAACCCCACAGCGAGGAGCTCCTCCTTGCCACGGAGGAGTCCGATTACGAAGAAAAGGTACACCCTTTTAACCCAACCCCTTCTCTTCTTTTACTTAGATTTCATCCAAAGTTCTAATCTTTTTCATTCTCATGGAGTTTGAGTACTTTGAATCAAAATTTCATTATCTGGGTTTTGTTAGATTTAAACAATATGCATTTGTGAACTTGTAATCAAACTTTTATTATCTGGGTTTTTGTTAGATTTATCGTATGTTGCATACCCATGTAACAATTTTTTTTTTTTTTTTTTTAATTTTTTCCTAGATTTATGTTGTTATTATATTAGAGGATTAGAGTCTAATGCAATTGGACCACACTCTAGAGACAATGCCTTTTAGCATTGGAAAGATAAAGTTATCTAAACCATCATTGTGACATGATTACACTGCCAAAAGGGTTTAGTTTAAACATCTGAGTTTTGAGAGTGGAGGTCTTTTATACCTGTATGACTTAGTGAGATTAGGATATTCTTAGAGTACTTCAGCATAAAATTCCTAATATTTTACCCATTTGTTTTGAAATGAGTGAATTAAATTTTACCACGTCGTCAAAATTTAAGTAAACGTTAACAATCATTACTTTTTGTTTTTGTTTTAATTATTGGTAATATGGCCAAATTGAATCCATTCCTTTCAAATTATTGTTAAGAATTCTAGAGGATCTTAATCTGACTTAGAAACTTCTGCCTAACTAGTGATCTTAATCTATTGTGGTGAGGATGATCAGTTAAACTTGGTTTCAAAGTTGTTTTATGAGTAGACATTCGCAACTAAATGTATTGAAATCCAAATTAAAATAACTGTAGATGGATGCTGGAAAAAGATTTATGGTTCCGTGCCCTTTCTTCTTCAGGGAAGCTAGTGTTTGAGTTGAAATTTATGTTACACAAGTGCTATAAAAGTTATTTGATGTTCTGATCTTGGAGTGTCAGGGATAGGATTTGGTTGAGCTGTTAAGAATATTTTCTGCTTTTTCATGCTATGAGAAAGGGTGTGAATTTGAAAAAGAAATTACTGTCAATGCTAGGATTTGTTGAAGGATAGTGCAAGAAATCAGTGAATGTGCTTTATCTGCCAAGACTGTCTTTATTAGCGCCATTTGTACATTGTTCCTTGGTTAAGTCGTTATACTGAGGTTGTAGTTATTTGAAGTTATATCATAGTCATAGTTGGGACATTTTGTTACTTAGTAACTGTGAAGGAATAATCACTTCACGATATCAATCCATCCCTTTCTATCTCTAAAAAGGCTTCCCTTCCCCACCTTGATTTTAGATTTAGGATATTAGTCAGGGTAGTCACAATTTGTAATCCAAACATTTTATCTCTGATTACAATTTGAAGGAAGACATGGGGATTTGAATGATTTTAAGTCCTAATTGTGCCCACCCCCACCCCCCCGCAAAAAAAAGCTAAATGAAAACCTTTCCATTGAAGCTATTTTAAGGGCAGTCAGGCAGGAAATTTTATAAATGTTAGGGTTAGCTATGCATAACGAGGGAGTTTCAAATGATCATAAATATGTTCCTGTAAATAACACAATATGCCAATGAGATCTCAACTAGCACCTCCTCCCTTTGTAAGTGCTAGGTGAAGGGTGAGGTCATGCTTTCATGACCCATTGGATGTGTGCGTAGCTTACCAATAAAAAAAAAAAAAAAAAAAAAGAATAATAACACAATATGTTTTATATTTAACATAGTTTTTTTCATAAGTATCTAACATAAAATAATTTAGGGACTCAGTTTGGTTTGTATGCTGCTGATTTTTCACCCGTTTCTCTTTCAAATGGTTTGCTATTAGCTTGATATGTGAGCCTTTTGCAGTGCAATGAAATTGGGAAGACTAATAGCAACCTGATTGTGATTGGGAAAACCACTGTTGACAATGATAAAGAGGACTTTGATAATGATGCCGATGATGATGATGCTGACAATGCAGAGGAATCTGAGGGTGAAGAGTTTGAGCAGGAAACAAGTTAAAAATGCTGTGTATTTGTTCCCTATTCTCGTTGCTTTTTTTGGAAGGTTCTAAATGTTGGCATACTCTATGTCATTGAGTTTTATACGAACATGGCCGGATAGCCTGGACTTACTCTTTTAATAGCTTATAAATAGAAGAACTGTTGACATAAATTTCCAATTTCATACTTTGTTACACCAACCCATACACGCACCCATGCATTCACACACACTCTTAAATCAGATGTGCAGAGGCAGATGCACTTAAATCAAGTGTTTTTATCTCTCTTTTCACTGATTTTTTCTATTGAATTTCTCTTTCAATAATCAGAGGAAAATTTTAACTTACCTCTACAATTGTCTAGCATCTTTACCAGATTACTCTACCAATTGAAATTGTTAGAGGAATTCGTCGCACAACTTTATAAATTAAACGAATAGTGCCATGAAGGCTGTACAATAGTTGGCTGATCTCCAGATAGTCCATTTTCATATTTGTTAAGGGAATCGGGATAGTTTCAATAGGGGATTCAAAGTTATTATAACCTTCCTTTATTTTGAACTGGATAGATAAGCTTGAGCTCAATGTGTGCCTTTTAGGGTGTTTGGAACAAAGAGAGTAGAAGAAAGAGGAGAGAAGAGGGGAAAATGACTAGAATATACCAAAATTTACTAATGAATTTAGTACATTTTGGTCTCTTACCCTTCTACTCTTTTCTCACATTATCTCTCTCCATCCAAACACGGGTCAATCTTTATCTAGTACTCCAATTTCTCATTGTCTCCTCTCAAAAACTTCAGTATTACGTCTATGAATGATTGATTATACTGTGCTTAATTTGGTCCATTTTGGCTGATTGTTAAGGTGAAAGTTTGGTCATTTATGCTTGCTTCCTGGTACACGCAAGGTGGGACATGTCACAATACAATGACATTGACTGAAAATGTTATTTTAGGAATCTACAATAAAAAGAAATATTATTCTAGAATAATTTTTACATTATATTCTATGAGAGAAATGAATAAATTATTTTATACATCCAATGCATGCATCGGGTGTCTCATGAATCAGGGGAATAGTTATTGTGAGGATAAAGGCCCAAATTTGGGTATTGGGCTCAGGGTCCTATTTGAATATTAAGATCTGTTCGAAGAGGAGAAAATAATTAAGAAGGACCCTAGGTGAGAAAGATACACTTGGAAATGATCGAGAAATGTAATCTGAATAGATTGTTCTCCTCGGATATAAAGATTATCGGTCAAGCAAGTACCTGAGAGGTTTGAGTGACCTTCCTGGCAATCCCAATGATAAGGATAAACTTCAAGCATGTATGGAGAAGATAAGAACAGAGAAATATCTAAAGGAAAAGCTGCTACCACCGCATTTAATGTACTGCAGCAACTTTTCTGGCTACATTAATGTGGAGAAGACCACTGAACAATGCAATCTCAACTACCGCCACTCATGGAGAACCGACGAAGATGCCTGATGGGACATATACTGAAGTGAACGTTTAGATGAATACAAGTGGATGATCAAGATAGTCTAAAAGAAAACTATATAAGTGTAAGACACCTCTTAGAAAAGGGGGAAGAAAAAAGAAAGGAGACTCGAAGAATTGTATTAGCTGTTTAAACAATAATTGATCTCTTCGGACAACGGTTTATTTGAATTTCAAGTGTTTTTTTCGTACTAGGTCACCCTTGAGAATTAGTGTTAGACGTTATTTAATTCATTATCAATTTAGCTCTTTCACCCACTCTCTACAAATTTATTGTTTTGGGCTCGTTAGGCTCATACTCCATATCTCGTGGGCTTGGGTCACAAATTGATACCCTACAGTTATGTAATCAAAAGTTCGAAATACCTATTTTAACAAAAGAAGATATCTCTTGGGAGATAAAATCAACTTTAATTTAAACCGTACAATTTCTTTCAATTTTTAGTCACGCTAATAGTATACTCATGCGATGTACAGATTAATTAAAAATTCCATATAAAAGAAAATTATAGTCTAGAAATATTATAGAAACATTTGTGAGCCACTTGAAATTTAAAGTTTCATTTAGACTAAATTATCTAAATGCAAACATATATTGAGTTACTTGGCATAAAAATGGTATGTAATATGTAACTTTTTTATTATTATATTAAAATACAAAATTATGAAGAAGATCAAAATAGCTAGTTAAAACAAAATTTACAATTCTTGAAAATTTTGAAATAGAATGGTAGTTGGAGTATAATTTTAAATTTTTTGAAACTTAAAATATATAAATTTACCTAAATTGAACAATTCTTGGAGGAGAATTCTAAATTTCTTAAAACTGAGCTAATAAAATTTTACTTAAAATGAAATTTCCTAATTAATGAGCATTTAACCATTAGTAGCAAAGAGAAGACAACCACTGTGTATAACCACAACCTTTAAACCCAACTTTTATATGATAGCACATGATGTGAAACACGTGAAATTTATTTGATTTCATATGTTTTATGTGGATTCTTAATACACTCAATTTTTTTAAAAAGAAATGTTACGTCTACAACATGTTACGTCTACAACATTTTCTTAACAAATCTTAAGTACTCCCTAAAAAAAATCCTAAGTGATAAGTTGTTGCTACTTCTAATTTCAGAGCACGGAAAATGGTACTCCCTCCTCTTACATTTATGGTATGATTCACTTACTAAGTTTATGGTGGACCATTTCTCCGTACTCTGGAAGTATCTAAAAATTTTCCTTTCTACTTTGAACATATTACTAAAATTACATTTTTATTCACCAATAGTAGCTAGTAACAAGTAACAACCTATCTCTTAGAATTTTAAATACCACCTAGACTAAAATTAGATAGGAAGGAATCATTATTGCATCTTGCGTTTTTCACTCCAATTATAATTTATAAGAGATCTGATGCGTATATATTTGGCTACATGAGTTACATGAAAGTTTGAAACATTGTTCACTTTCAAGAGGAAGGTATAGCGTATGACTATCTTTTTTTTTTTTATTCACCAATAATAGCTAGAAACAAGTAATAACCTGCCATTTAAAATTTTAAATACCACCTAGACTAAAATTAGATAGAAAGGAATCATTACCGCATCTTGCGTTTCTCACTCCAATTATAAGAGATTTGATGCGTATATAGTGGTTATATGAGTTACATAAAAGTATGAAACATTGTTCACTTTCAAGAGGAAGGTATAGCGTATGACTATGTCCCTCTTTTTGTTTGTTAGCCAAAACCGTCTGTTTCATTTCCCACTTCCGTTTCAAATTGAAAAGCAAAAAAATAGTAAAATGAAATTTAACCAAACACACTCTTTCTTAAGTTTTCCTGTGTAAGTTGGTATGAGGCAACCAACAAGTTCTTGTCTTGATTCGAGAAGAAGTGGGAGGAAAGTTCTGGTTTGCAATATACTTTTTTGACTCCTATTCAGCCAAGTGTGGAAAAAAATAGTCCTTCCCTTCCTCACTCAGTTCCTTGGATTTTACTTTTTGACTCATTCCTTGTCTAGTTCAAGCCTTAAGCCTTAAGGGGTATCTTTGAAATGGAATTAGTTTATTCCAACAATCTTCTCCTCCTAAAATTAAGTCGCCTCCTTCCTTGATTTATTTATTTCTATCAAAATTAAGTTGGCTTTCGAAGCCCCTCGAAGGTACCACAACATAGTGCCAGCTAGTATTATTAACAAATCTCTCCAACTTGCCAAATTGCCAAACCAAGGCAATGGTAGAGTATATGCTTTGGGCAATTTGGCTTTAATTATTGAAAAGGTCTAGGTCCAAAAACATTTTCACAGCTTCTTGCGACAATTGTAATATGGTAGAGCGTGACTGATGATGAAAAATAAAAATAATGAGTCCAAATGTCTAATCACAGTATGCTCGTAAGATTACTCTTAATTATCAATTGTTTGGTTAGATTTAATATAACTATTCCTTGTCCTATTCTTAGGCACGTTTAAGTTGCAATTACTTGAAATGTTCAAGATTCTGATATTTTAATTTTATATAGTTCCCACAAATAAGGCGTTCCCCAGCTGTTATTTTTAGAACCAAGCTTGCCTCCTCCTAGAGAGAGAGTTCCACGCAATTCCTCTTTTATATTACTCTTCAGAATCTTCAAACGTCCGCAACCAAATATATGGTATCTTTTTTTTGAGAAGCCAAATATATGGTATCTAATGCCTCATTTCTTGACCTGCAAAATCACACAAATAAACGCAACCCATTAAATTCAAAAATCCAAATCAAATCAAATAAAAAAAAAATTCAAATCAAATCAATTCAAACAAATGTAAAAAATATATATATATATATATATAAATAAATAAATAAATAAACCCAAAAAGTCAGTGAGCCTAGGAGCCTAGCTCTGTAAAAACGATACACGTGGCACAGACGACGGAATTAACGGCGAGAGTAACGGAGCCCCAACGGTGAAAATTTCATCATCGCCAACAATCCAAACACATTCCCATTGAAATGAATAGAGTACCAAATGAATAATAGAACTTCCATTGAAAAACACAAAGTCCTTCAAAAAATTCACACCCAAATCACAAAAATTTAGCTTAGCTATTCTCACTCTCTCTTCAATTTTTTTTTTTTTTAATTACTGTATTTTACTAATTTTTCGTAATCATCAATTTTTTCTTTCATTTTTCTTCATCTACTGGAATATATATAAGCATGTCTTCAATCTACGATTTTTTTTTTTGGTGGTTCTTTTTGGTTCTCAGTGCCAGTAATTGCAGTGGGGGCCACAATACGAATACGAAACCCTAGGATACTCCTGTACTTGGCAGCTATACGGATAGGTTTTCCGGTGGCAATTCCGAGCGCCGACGGAATAACCGGCCGACGGCGAGTAAGTCCGGGGAGCGAATCGGTAGGAGGGAGAGTTTCTCAAGGATTCGGGGGGAGTTTGAGGAGGAGAGATTTGTTTGAGAGATTTCGGCGGCGAAAGCACGGCTCTGATCTTTAAAGGACGATTGTTCATCGACGACGACGAAGCGCGATCGTACTCTTCGATAACATTCGCCAAGTCCTCGTCGGAAGTGATCGAAATTAGGGTTTCCAAGTCGCCGGTCGGCAATTGACACCGAAGATTCACCGATGAGCCACAGAACTCTCCGAGCTTCACCATCAACTCTGTTACAACAAAAAACAACAAATGATTAATTATTCACAAAAAAAAAAAAAAAAAAAACCAGACAAGTTCACGAAAATCGAATCTGAAAAATGGAAAAACAAGGCACAAACCTGTGAAGGAAATGGAGCGATCTACGGCGAGGACACGTGTAAGGCCGCCGGCGTAGCGGAGCTTGCCGTCGGTGTAGCGAGGAAGGATTTTCCCGCCATAACTGCAAAGGAATTTGATGGTCTCTGTGTTTTTGCTGTTGTTGGACTCCATGAAAGTTTTTGAAAGTTCTAGAGAGAGAGAGAGAGAGAGAGCTGTGGAGAGGAGATTTTCGCTGGTGAGCGGCTCAAACCTCAGGGGAGTGGTTTTGGTGAGTATTTATAGGGAGAGAAGAAATGGGAGGGTGAGGTGAGAGTGGGGCCTACACGGAAAGTGGGGTACAAAGAAGCAATGAAATATTGAAACGAAGCGTTCCCGGTTATGCGGATGGATATTCTTTTCTTTTCCTTGGAGAGGGTAAATTGCGAAGAACAAGGAAACGACTCTACTACGAGATTGGTCGCCAGCACCGTGGTCTATGGGCCAAACTTTAAAAAAAAAAAAAAAAAAAAAAAAATTATCATTTAAGGTTGCAAAAAGAAAAACAAATTTAAAAAAAATGCTATCTCCACTGTTAGGCAAACTTGCTCACAAAGCGGTTGAGAGCGGTGGCTTTGTATGGATTAATAATTTTGTCACTTAAAATTTACGGTGTGACAAATTTGTGATTTTAGTTGTAATCTTATTATTATTGAGATGAGAAATAATTTGTTTATTAGAACTTATTAGAACGAACCAAGGTAGGAATACTTTTTCACCCCTAATTATAGAATTTTAAAAAAAAAAAAAATTTTGCCAAACAAGTAAACGCATAGGTTAAATCTAAATGTAAAAATACCAAAAAAGAAAAAAAAAATTAGAAGATTGATATTACAATAAATAATAATTATAAGCAAATGTTAAATCCTATTATGTTATAAAAAATAAAAATAAAACCATTTATTAAGAGAAATATTTTTTTTTTTATTTCAATTAAACAATTGTGAAGAATTAAATTTCTTTACAAAAGAGTTAAAGGAAAAAGTGGAAGAAACCTTTTTTTTTTTGAACAAAAAAAGAGAAAATTCCAAATCACTCTCTTCTTTTTCCTTTTTGGGATTTGATAAATATCGTGCT
This sequence comes from Quercus cerris, assembly GCA_963669245.1. Taxonomy (NCBI): domain Eukaryota; kingdom Viridiplantae; phylum Streptophyta; class Magnoliopsida; order Fagales; family Fagaceae; genus Quercus; species Quercus cerris. Next base: position 8,468,486 of record OY770012.1, read on the forward strand.
TCGACCTCAATGTGAATGTTAATCCAGTTCTTAAACTTTTGATTCAAATTATTATTCCCTTGCACTTTAGTTTTGTATGGACAAACATTTTACTATGTGCATATAGTTTCCTCAACTTTATTAATCATTTTTAAAATGTCACTGTAGGGACTCAATTTAGATTTGACCCTGAGTATGAATGGGTTTTCAGCCCAACAAGCCCAAACAATAAATTTGTAGAGAGTGGATTGAAGGTTTAGGCGCTGTCCGTCGTTCACCAAGCATGAACTTTATACTAAGGATAATTTTTGGGAAGGGACAAGCCCAGAGCAAGCTGTCACATTCACACTTAATGCATTCACCTAACCCTTCTGGCCGCATTAATGGGGATATAACCCCTTAGCAGGGCAACATTGATCAGAGTGAACCACTTGAGTACTGATAAGGCCTCTGATGGGACGGACGGCCAGAAGAGAGGCGAATGGATGATCAACAGATGGAAGAAGGAGATAGGAAGATGAAGACTATATAAGAAAAGCAAGTAAAGTAAGAAAGGGGGGGGGGGGAAGCAGAGAAGAAAAAGGGCTCCTCGGCCACGGGCCGAGGAGCATCCCCCCAATTGTAAAATAGTCATTCACACTTAATGCATTCACCTAACCCCTCTGGCCACGTTAATGGGGATATAACCCCTTAGCAGGGCAACGTTGATCAGAGTGAACCGCTTGAGTACTGATAAGGTCTCTGATGGGACAGACGGTCAGAAGAAAGGCGAATGGATGATCAACAGATAGAAGAAGGAGATGAGAAGATGAAGACTATATAAAAAAAGCAAGTAAAGTAAGAAAGGGGGGGGAAAGCAGAGAAGAAAAAGGGCTCCTCGGCCACGGGCCGAGGAGCATCCCCCCAGTTGTAAAATACTGGAAGACTGACCATCCAAGGTTAAGTTGGGGAAAGCCTTCACGCCGAGGACTTCTTCATCCTCGGCATACTAAGGATAATTTTTGGGAAGGGACAAGCTCAGAGCAAGCTGTCACATTCACACTTAATGCATTCACCTAACCCCTCTGGCCGCATTAATGGGGATATAACCCCTTAGCAGGGCAACGTTGATCAGAATGAACCACTTGAGTACTGATAAGGTCTCTGATGGGACGGACGGCTAGAAGAAATGCGAATGGATGATCAACAGATGGAAAAAAGAGATAGGAAGATGAAGACTATATAAGAAAAGCAAGTAAAGTAAGAAAGGGGGGGGGGGGGGGAAGCAGAGAAGAAAAAGGGCTCCTCGGCCACGGGCCAAGGAGCATCCCCCAGTTGTAAAATAGTTCTAAGTATTTTTTTTTTATAAAAGAATAGAGTTCATGCTTGGTGAACGACGGCCAGCGCCTAAACCTTCAATCTACTCTCTACAAATTTATTATTTGAACTTGTTGGGCTGAAAACCCATTCATACTCAGGGTTAAATCCAAATTGAGTCCCTACAGTCACTATTATTATTTTTTATAACATATAGCGAATACTTCATGATATATAATTACTATTTATTATTAAGCCAAAACACTAATAGAATTTTAGTATAGGTAAGATTTGAATTCTAAATTTCTTATTCAATATAAGATACTTTACTAGTTGAATTAATTAGAACCCTCAAAAATGTCATTATTACATAATGTGATTAAATATTTTAATTTTAATAAAAAATACTAACAAAATGTGTAATTTGCCACAAATCTAACGTGCAAGAGAGTTAATTGTTCGAATCAAAAGTCAAGAGAATTAATTGTTCAAATCAAAAGTCAAGAGAAATGACAAGTTATAATTCATTCAAAGGTCATATTTGTAAACTTATTTTTTAATAGTTTACCATTTTATTTAATATGGTTACAGCTTAGCTTTTTTAATGGACCAGAGGTCCCAACTTAGCACTTTTGTTTTCATTCCTTTTTCTTTTTTCTTTTTTTTTTCTTTTTTCTTTTTGGGTGGTAAAAACACTATTTTGATTTTCATATTTTAGAGTTATTATTAATTTGGTCATTACAATTTAGTAGCAATTAATTTAGTCTCTATTTAAGTTGAAAAATATATGAACCAAATTGATTACTACCAAAATATATGAACCAAATTGACAATAATCCCAAAATGGTATTTCTCACATTCTTTTTATTATTTTATTTTTAAAGAGTAACTTGCTGTTTTTGTTTGGCCGAATTTTAATGCACCCAAGGTCCCATGTTAGCACTTTTTCTTTTTCTAGTTTTCATTTTCATTGCAAGTTCAGCTTCAAAGTGCACTGAACGCAAATTGATTAACCAACAAATGTTTTGATCATGTATTGTTGTTTTCAAGTCATGGCAAAGCAGGTTCTTAGTTCAGTAACCATTTTTATCTTTTTCCACATAATGAAATTCGAATTGCCTTAATACTGACTCCTTCGTGAAGTTGATAAATTACAATGATGAGAGGGGTAGGCCAGTTTGGTACTCGAACACTGCATAGAGGATCCCATATCTTGAAACACATCCTGTATATTGAAGCAAAGTAGTGATAACACCCATAATTATACTCCTCTGTCGTTGGATTTGATCATTTTAGTACTTAAAACTTAAATCATCTTTGATTTGGTTGTTTAATAAGAAAGAAGAAACAATTGCAAGTTTTTGGGCTTTATATTTAGTCTTGTTTATTCTGCCTTTGGCTGTTTGTTTCCTAGAGTAAAGGACAGGGAATAAAATAGAAAGAAAATAGAAAAGTTTTCAAATTTTAAAAGGAATAAATGGAATGGAAAGGAGTCTGAGAGAGCTTTTAAAGAATATTTCATTTATTTCCTTCTCAAACCTATTTTTTAATCCATCCACAATGGTAAGGAATTAAATATATGTTAATGAAGTTTTATTTGTAACCCCCAATAATAATTTTTTTTTATAGAATTTATTATTTTATAAATGTTTATATCGTATTTTTATTAAAGAAATGACAAAATAGAAATTATGGGAGGTGGAATTTTGGGGACATGATGGAATTGTAGTGAGGATTTTGACCCTAACAAAATTGTGATGAAACTTTTGACTGAATCGATCTCCTCTTAATTGAACCTATAACTTGTTAAAGAAGAAGACTTTGATAAGCTAAGACCAATTGAAGGAGAGTGGCCAAGGAGGTTCGGATGATTATTGATTAAGTGAGAAAACTACAATGCATAAAGTTTGCCAACTGGTTGTCTATCAGGTCATAGGTTAGCTGAAGGAATGTGTGCTCGAATAACAATTTAAGAGCAATTACACCAGTTGGTGCATAAGATTCCATCTATTTTACACTTAAAACCTATTTTTTCTATTTTAAACCATCATTTTTACAAAACATTCACATCAATTTATCTATTTTACAAGATATTTTAATAAAATATTCATTCTTCTCAATTTTTTTATTATTTCTCTCAACTACCCATTTACATATGCGCGCGCTCTCTCTCTCTCTTTCTACCCATTTTTTCTGATTTATTGCTCTCTCTCTCTCTCTCTCTCTCTCTCTCTCTGTACCCATCTCTCTACCCATCTCCATCCATCTCTATACCCGGTCAGATCTCCATAGACAGCTTCACTCCTCAAACAAGACCCAATCTCCAAACAAGTACCGATCTCCAGCAAGACCCATCTTTCTACCCATCTCTATACCCACATAGATCAACTCTCCCTCTCGGTTAGATCTCTTTAGCTCCGACCAGGCAAGACCCATCTCAATCAAGCTCCGATCAAGCAAGACCCACGAGCTCTAGTCAAGCACCGATCAAGACCCACGATCTCCAATCAAGCACCGATCGTTCAACAAGCATCGATCTGTCTCTCTGTTGGTTTGTCCGTGTGGGTTTGTTTGTGAGTGAGTGTGTTTGTGTATCTCTGTGTTGATTTGTTTATGTGGATGTGTTTGTGCGTGGGTGTGTTTGTGTGCATCTAAGGAACAAGAAGCCACCGAGTTCGTTGTGAACAGAGAAGAGAGAGGAAAAAAGGAGCGAACGTGAAATTAATAAAATAATAAATACACATGCTATAGTAACCATGCATATATGCATGGTTACTGTAGCAATTGTGTATTTATACACAAGTTTACACCCACTAATGTGGGTTATTTTTTGCTCAAATTGTGTAAAAGTCGTTAGTTTTTTTATTTTGCACAATTATGCACAAGCTGATGTAATTGCTCTAATAGATTAGTTAGCGGGTTGTATGTTATGTCGGATTAGCTAAATAAATGTTGCTTGATAGCATTAAATGCAATGGTGGGTTATTAGAACAAAATAAATGCCAAATGTGAAGAAATTTAATGCGCACTTCTTTTTAGAATACTATATTACTTGGTAGAATAAAGTAGAAGTAGGGATGGCAATTGCTGTCCTACCCGTGGGTACCTAACCCGATAAAGAATAAGGTTAGGTTTGGGTTTAAAAAAAAAAAAAAAAAAACCCGAAACGGATTTGGGTCAGGTCCAGGTTTTGGTAAAACCCAGCCCAAATCCAACCCGATTAACTGTTAAATTACCAAAACACTCTCATATATATATATATATATATAGTTATTTTAGGAGCACTGGGCCCAGGAGCTTATTATCTATGTATATATTAGGCCTGATGCCCAAACCGAGAACAAGAGGTCGTCTGAGGATGAGTAAACATTGTCAAAGAAGTCCGTGTTAGTAAATGAAGAAGTTAGTTTTGGTCATTATGGTCTAGAAGGGTGGGACGAGGATGAACGCCTCATCGGCTAACCAAAACCAAGGTCTGAATAGGTGGTTTGCCGTCCAGGAAAGCATTCTAGGAAGTTCTGTTGGTAAGGATAAGCATTACAGAAACATATGACAGGGGGGAGTCCTAAAATATCTATGGAGAAAGCTGCTACTACCACATTAAATACTCTACATCTAACTCTCTGGCCGCATTAATGTGGAGGTGATACTTGAACAGTGGTTTTCAACCTTATAGTTATTGCACAAAGACTCTAGGAATGTGCTGATGGGACAAGTATCAACACCAATCATCTGGTCTGCACATGGAAGATAAAGAGAAAAGGGGGAAGAGAGTATAAAAGAGAGAGGAAGTAATGGGAGAAGGGGATCGAGAAATTAAGAGAAAAAGACTGTAGTAATCATAAATTGCATTTGTAACCTAACTTTAGAGAAATATATAAGAACTGATCTCCTCGGACTGTGTTGAGGACGATTTTCTTTAGTACAAGCTTGTCTATTTTCATTCTCTTGTGATCTGAATTCACTTTAGTGCTTATTTGATTCATTAAAACCCAGTTTTTCAAACCTACTCTCTATAAATTCATTGTTTTAGGCTTTTTGGGCCTAATTCCACCCACCTTTTGGGCTAGGAACTCAAATTTGATCCTTACAGTTATTAACCCTAAAATGAAATTAGTCATTTCAGCTCACACACTCACAGCCGCCCTTCTCATATTAGCTCACTCTCATCTCCCACTCTCACTCACTCGCAATCTCACCGCCGGCCCAAACTGTCACCGCCGGTCCAAGCTTTGTCACCTCCGGCCTAAGTTCTATCACTCGCTGGCCCAAGCTCTGTCACCGTTGGTCTGTTCTGTTCTCTTCAAAACCTTATATATATATATATATATATATATATTCAATCTGAGATGTTTGTTTCATATGAATTCCATTTGCCAAGCAAAGGTACAAGGAATCACGTGACATCATTGCCAAGTACCCAAACCGAGTCCCATTTGCCGAGCAAAGGTATGTTTTCTATACCTTTTTTTTTTCTTTCCAAAACTCATTAATTTCTATCTTGTTGATTCATACTATTTTTGTATCCAAACCGAGTCCCTGCATTCATTAAAGAGGGGTTTTGTTTATTCATATTATTTATTTTAAAAAAAAAGATTAAATACGTTGATTCATATTATTTTAAAAAATATTAAACCGGGTCCTTGTGTTCTATTTTGTTAATTCATATTATTTTAAAAAAGATTAAATACCTTTTTCAGTTATTAAAAAGAGGGGTTTCCCAATTATTTACAAAAAAGGGAAACTATGTGATTTATCAATGCTAAATTTTGGGTGTATAGTTTGGTTTCTCAATATATATTAAAGCCTTGTTATGTTAGCTATAAAAAAGTGAGTGAGACATTTCATTTTTGATGAGTGAATAATTGAGTGTAGTTTAATGGAAAAATAAATTCTATGGGAAAATGTTTTCAAAGAAAGTGTAACTGTTTAATGGAAGAAATTGTGTTTATTGTTTTTTATGTTTGTCGTGAATGCAATGCCTAAAAAAAATATGGTCCTCCTTCGCTAGGCGGCTCTCCCTTGAAAACCACACGTTGTCCATTGCCAGCTATGCAGTCTCCTTTGCCATTTTCACGATCACCCTCGCCATTGTCGCCTTCTGGCAGCTCACCCTCAGGATTACATTCACCTTTATGCCCATTAAACAAAGAGTAAGTGTTTGAATTTGTGGTTAATCATGTTTAATTATGATTAGATAGATAGAATTTTTGAATATTTGTGAATAGGTGTAATTATGAATTTGAGCCCATTAATCAATGAGTATGTGTAATAATAAATTTGTGAATATTTTTTTTTTTTATTGATAGAATTTCTAACTCTCAAACTTTTGAACCAATTAAGAGTTCGAAATCCTCGATGGTGGACTTAGTGGGAGAAGACCTAGAGGTAGAGGAACAAGAAAAGACAGAGGAGGAGGGAGAGCAAGGGGCTATAAATGAGGATGTGGATACAAGTAGAAAAAGAAGTACTACCTTAGATGTTTGGGAGCATTTTACAAGGAAGAAAGTTGATGAGAAATCTAAAACCCAATGCCATGATTGTGGCAAGCTTTACTTGGGTGAGTCTAGCCAAGGTACAAGCCATTTTCGTAATCATTTCGTAAGATGTCCACAGTTGAAGTTTAAAGATATAAGGGATATGCGATAACAGGTGTTAATTAAACAACAAAATAAGGTGGATGGAACGATGAGTTTAAATCCTTACCAATTTGATTAAGTTAAAGTGAGGAGTAATCTTGCTTGTATGGTCATCATAGCTATATCAATACCCACTTTCAATGGTTGACCACACTGGGTTTAGAGAATTTGTGGGTTTTCTTCAACTTTTGTTTAAACTTGTCTCAAGAAACACTTTGAAGAGTGACTCTCTTAAAATCTATGATAATGAGAGGGAGAAAGTTTTGAAGATGACGGACAAGAATGGAAGTAGGATAGCAATTACAACTGCTATGTGAACTTCGAATAACAAAAAGAGAGGGTTCATGGTCATTACTGCTCACTTTATCGATCACACTTGGACGTTGCAAAGTCGGGTTTTAAGGTAATTTTTTTATCTATGAATGTTAAATTTATTAAACCATATGAATTGTACCATATGCTTCTAGGTTTGTTTATGTTCCTTCTCCACACACAAAAGATTTCCTTACTGATATCTTTGTTGATTGTTTTTTATAGTGGAACATTGGTAGGAAGTTTTCTATAAAAACTGTTGATAATTGTAATACTAATGATGCCATGATAAGATTTCTCTTGAACAAGTTTGATACTAGTTCTCTTATATTGAGTGGGTTTATGTTGCATATAAGGTGTGCTGCACATATTTTGAATTTGATTGTTCAAGATGGGTTGTCTTTTATTGGTGATGGTATTGAAAGGATTCATGATAGTGTAATTTATTGGGCTGGATCACCAAAAAGGAGGTAGAAATTTGATGAAAATGCATGTCAATTATGTGTTCAATGCACCAAAGAGTTGGTCTTAGATTGTAAGACACGTTGGAATTCAACTTACTTAATGCTTTTGTGAGGACTCAATTTGAATTGAATGTTAGGTTTTCAGCCCAACAAGCTCAAACAATACATTTATAGAGAGTGGGCTGAAAGGCTTAGGTGCTGACCGTTGATCACCATGGCCAAACTTATCTCAAAAAATGGCTAAGTGTTTTCTTACAAATGGGGGAATGCTCCTCGGACTGTGGCCGAGAAGGCCTCTCTTTTTTCCCCCTCCTCTTGGCTTTACTAGCTCTTCTTTTATAGTTTTCATCTTCCTATCTCTTGCTTCCATCTGTTGATAGCCTATTCGCTTTTTTTCTGGTCGCCCATCCCATCAGAGGCCTTATCGGTACTCAAGTGGCTCACTCTGATCAACGTTATCCTGCCAAGGGGTTACCTCCCCATTAATGCGGCCAGGAGGGTTAGTTGAGCGCATTAAATGCGAGAGTGACAGCTTACTTTGGGGTTAGCCACTCCCTGAAATCACTTTTGTCAGGCCGAGGACAAGGTATCCTCGGCGTGGATCCAGGAGAATAGGCTTCTCCCCCTTCTCCTCAGAGATAGCTTGATCTCCTCGGCATGGGCCTTGGGCCCGCTATATGATGGGCCGAGGCTATCAGGCCCACGGACCCCACAATAGCCCCTCAAAACTCTGCTGCACGTTCCCTCGAACGGGGAGGAGGGTTTTGATACATGCGGACCCATTGGACGAATGGCTTCACTTTAGTTTATGCTGAGGCTGGCGGCTTTTTGACTGCCCGATGCGCGTTTTTAGCGTTTCGAGAATTAATGGGTGCCCACATTAAATTTTTGGCGGCACCACGTTTCCCACTTTCAGTGGCATGATCTTCTGCCTTTATGAGTAAGCGGTTTCATTTGGGGGAAATTAAGGGAGAGTATAAATACCTGTTTGACTTGCCTGGTTTCATCATTTTCACGCTTATCATTATTGATGCATATAGTTCGAAATTGGTTCGACTGGCACACTATCTGAAGAGTATCGTCATACCTCTGTAAGTTTTCTTTTCCTAGTGACCCCACATTTCCCTGATTTCCCTCTTCCTTTTCTTTTTTAGAGCTTTTAGTTGTCTTTGGGGAATGGGTAAGTTTAAGAAGTTGGTCGAGTCCGACGAGATGATGAACCAATTCATTGTTGACTATGGAATACCCAATAATGTAAATTTGAAGTACTGCGAAGAAGGAGAGTGGTACCTTAGGAGGAGAGAGGGTGAGGTCGTAATTCCAATAGTTGCTTTTGTAGAAGGAGGGATGAGAATCCCTATGAAGCCGGTGACCCTCAATTACCTTAGGCATTTCTGCCTGGCTCCCACTCAGTGTGCTGTGAATGTGTTTAGGATACTAGGGTGTGTAGATACCCTGAATGAGAAAATGGGACTGAGACTGACTCACCATGATGTGAATTGGTGTTATAACCTTCATCACCTGAGGAGTAAGACATATTATATGAAGACAAGGGACGATAGGGTTCGTCTTATCCAGTGTCTTCCTGATTCTAATAAAGGGTTGAACCAAGACTTCCTCATAGTGTCGGGAGAGTGGCACGACGGCTTTCACTGCCCAACTGTAGAGGGGGAGCCAGGTAGGGCATCCGATGTACAAGATGATCTAGGTCTCAGCACCTTCAAGTTTTATGTCTGTATATTTAATTTGGTTGACTAACCATGGGAGTTTTGTTTTTCTTTTCGCAGATCCGCACGCCTTTGCACGTCACTTCCACCTAGTTAATAAGGCGGATTTAGAAACCGTTCTCAGGTCAGACCTCTTCTTGAACGAACCTGACAACCAAGTCAGAGCTGCTCATAAAATCCTCGGGTGTGATCCGGCTCAGACGTCATTCCCTGTTCCGCAGCACGTAATTAGAGCTCGTGATCCTCGGCTTACGCAGATTACCGTGGTGGAGAGCGGTTTTTCTTTTACTGGGGGGTCTTACATACCTGAAGGTATTCCGCTATCAGGTCCTTCTTCATCCCGGCAAGTAACAGTGGCCGAGAAAGGACCATCTAAGAAAGCAAGGGAGGTGGTTGAATTGAGTTCCTCCGAGGACGAGTATAGTGTATTTAACTTAGTTGATCAGCCCGAGGATCCTCCTGGTGATCTAGGGGATCCTCACTTATCCGAAGCCGATCTTCAGTCTTTAAGAGTTGGTACCCAGGCTGAGATGGGTTTAAAGAGACAGCCCCAGACAAGTCTTCTTGACCTGCTCGAAGGCGGTTCCAAGAAGGATGTACCAGGGGAGTTACAGTCCCAGCCCCCAGCATCTCAGCCCCAGATTTCAACCATGCAAACCAGGTCGTCCTCCACCCCTACAGTAGCTGCCCCTTCTACTAAGTCTCCTGATCCGAAAAGGAAAAGACTTTCTAAGGGTAAGGATCCAATGGATGGGAGCAAATCTCATTCTTCGCCCGAGGATGGTAAGACTCGCAGACCCCCAAAGCAGTTGAAGCTCGGTGATCAAAAGAAGGGCAAGAAGGTCATCTAGCAGCCCCAGGCTCAAGCATGGCTGCCTGCTGCCATGCTCCATGACCAGCCCCTAATGGACAACGCGTCGATACGAGAGTCTCAAGGAGACGAGGGGGCTCTCATAGCCGAGGCCCTAGAGAAATCTCTTCTTCTTCCCGTTGATATGGCTGAGTTAGAGAAGATGAGTGGGGTAGAGGTTGTTCTCGACCTTAAGAAATATCTAGGCATGGTAGGTCCTTTGGCAACCATTCTTTTTACTAGAAATTTTTGTTGCTTAGTACTTTTCTTTCTCTTTATAAAGCTGCTTGTTTTTGCTGGCAGGCTATCCAAGCCCTTTTTAGGTTGGGCGAAGAGGTTGACGACCATAGTCAGGCCTTAGCGCAAGAGCGCAATAAATTCCTAGAAGCGGCTAAAACTCTTAAGAGATCTGAGGCCGACCTGAAAAAGGCGACCGAGGATCTGGCGGAAATGGCAAAGGCCAGGGATACTGCTGTTTCTGACCTAGCCGTGGTCAGGAAGCAAGCTGAGGATCAAACTGTCCACTTGCAAGAGGTTGAAAGTCAATTACATAAGACCAAAGAGGATATTTCCTGCATGAGGGGAAGTTTGACCAAAGCAATCCACAACAAAGGTGTTGCCGAGTATGCCAGAGACGAGGCAATTTTTGCTAAAACGGACGCTGAGCGCTCTGTGGAAGAGGCAAAAGAAGAGGCTTTCACAGAAGGTGTGGCTAAGACTGAAGCCACCCTTCAGGCTCAAGTTCCTGCTGTGTGCAGGCATTATTGCTCTCAAACTTGGCATGAAGCCCTCAACCAAGCAGGGATTGATGCTTCGTCTGATCTTAGAAGGGAAGACAGGGTATATTACCCTACTACCATTCGCGAGATTGTGCCTGCTGCTCCTGAGGAGGAGTCTTCCTTACCATTGGTTGAAAGTCAAGACAAGACCGCCGAGGATGCTCCGTTAACTGGTCAACCATCCGAGGAGGTCGAGCCCCAGATAGCGTTGGGGGAAGTCGTAACCGAGGGTCAGGAAAGACCTCAAGACGTGGCCAGTCCTCCGACGGACTTTCAGAGATCTAGCTCTTGAGCTTTGGCCCTAGCCTCTTGATTTATCTACCGAGTTGATGGAACCAGTATACGGCCTAGGATAGCTTTGTTTATTTTTTCCTTTGATATTATCTCGTTTCCTACCTCAGTGGCATTGTAAGGGAGTTGTGTACTTTCTTTTTGAATCGAATACTTGAGATTTTGCTTTCATTTAATGATACTTTATTTTGTTTGCTTTGCTATTGTATTCTACTCAATGTTTGTATTCCATTCTGGAGTTGGCACCATGAGACCATCTATTATCATCCAAATATAAATCGAAAGGTTGTATTATAACCTGATATTGAGTAACGCTTTGGCTTTTCTCGGAGCAGTTATTTTCTTTATGGGTTCGAGTCCGAAGACCATATACTACCCTGGTAATGCACAATACTTATTTAGTTTTCTAGAGGTTTGGGTCCGAGGACCATGCAATACCTTGGTTCTGCCTAGTACTTCAATTTTTCCTGTAAGTATCTAGTTTCACCATAGGTTTGGGTCCGAGGACCATGCAATACCTTGGTTCTGTCTAGTACCCAGGTATAATGGTGTGTGTAGTTTTACCATAGGTTTGGGTCCGAGGACAATGCAATACCTTGGCTCTGTCTACCACTTCAATTTTTTTGTAAATATTAGACATAATCAGTGTGTGTAGTTTTACCATAGGTTTGGGTCCGAGGACCATGCAATACCTTGGCTCTGTCTACCACTTCAATTTTTTGTAGATATTAGACATAATCAGTGTGTGTAGTTTTACCATAGGTTTGGGTCCGAGGACCATGCAGTACCTTGGCTCTGTCTACTACTTCAATTTTTTGTAGATATTAGACATAATAAGTGTGTGTAGTTTTACCATAGGTTTGGGTCCGAGGACCATGCAATACCTTGGCTCTGTCTACCACTTCAATTTTTCCTGTAAGTATCTAGTTTCACCATAGGTTTGGGTCCGAGGACCATGCAATACCTTGGTTCTGTCTAGTACTTCAATTTTTCCCGTAAGTATCTAGTTTCACCATAGGTTTGGGTCCGAGGACCATGCAATACCTTGGTTCTGTCTAGTACCCAGGTATAATGGTGTGTGTAGTTTTACCATAGGTTTGGGTCCGAGGACCATGCAATACCTTGGCTCTGTCTACCACTTCAATTTTTTGTAGATATTAGACATAATCAGTGTGTGTAGTTTTACCATAGGTTTGGGTCCGAGGACCATGCAATACCTTGTCTCTGTCTACCACTTCAATTTTTCCTGTAAGTATCTAGTTTCACCATAGGTTTGGGTCCGAGGACCATGCAATACCTTGGTTCTGTCTAGTACCCAGGTATAATGGTGTGTGTAGTTTTACCATAGGTTTGGGTCCAAGGACCATGCAATACCTTGGCTCTGTCTACCACTTCAATTTTTTGTAAATACAGGTTTGTCCTCAGATCACTTTACTGGATATGATTATTCTTTACGTCAGATTACAATCTTTACACGTGGCATTGACCTCACCTCTAAATTGAGGCCCCATCTTTTTTATTTAAGAAGCGCCCCCTGTCTGTTCGTGTTCCGTGCTCAACGCTCCGATGCGCAAAACGCGCCTTCATTAATGCCCTCGTAAATTGACACGAGTCCAACCGTCCGTGGCCTCCTTGGAAATTGGGGATTTCATTACTGATCCGGCTGATAATACCCTTTTCGAATTCTGCATGAATTAATTCTCACCAAACTCCCATCCCCTATATAAAGTAAGTAGATGGTTACCCCACAACCCATGAACCTCTTAACACAAACAGAGCAAAACCTTCTTCCAACTTCACATGCCCTTTTAACAACCCCGCCGGAATTGTCACCGGGGCTGGAAAGAACTGGTATGGCCGCAGCCCCCACTGGGCTTTCGGTGCGGCAGAGTCTAGGCGTAATCCTGATGGTGCCCTTCGAGGTATCCCAGAGGGGTGTTGTTAGAGAACCTCACGTCTTTCCTCGGAGCACACCCCCGACGAGGAAGGCGCATGAATTCACCTCATGGGCGGTGCTCGAGTGTTGCCGTCTCCAATGGCCAACACTCGAGAGGAATGGAGAGAATCGAGGGAACATCATGGGGGAGGGTACCCCTGAGCCCCTGCGTCTGCTCCTCTCTTTGTTCCAGCTCTGCCCAGCCGAGGAGGGAGTGGTTGGGAGCCTGAGGGCATGTCTGTCCTTCACCTCCTCCACCGTGTGTCAAGCTCTCCCATTCTTTTGATGCCAATAAAGGCACGAGTTGACACTTCCCTCCGGCTAGTTTTCCCTTGGGGCGGCTTCACCTGGGCCTCTGATTGTAGGAGTAGTTAGGACTAGCAGGTGGCTATTAGCTAGTAAATTTACTTGTAAATCAGGCCTACCTGAGCCTCTGATTGTAATATGTAATTTTTCTATGTTTGAATTAATAATATCAAGATCTTTTGTTTTTCTATTTCGTTTTTTTTTTTTTTTTTTTTTTTGTACAATAAATACTTAGAATTTAGAACTCTTATCTTATTCAATCTTCTGCAAAACAAATACTTATAACTTGGACCATTATCTTTTTCAATCTACCGTAAAACAAACACTTAGAACTTTAGGACTTTATCTTATTCAATCTACTGTAAAACAAACACTTAGAACTTTAGGACTTTATCTTATTCAATCTACTGTAAAACAAATACTTATAACTTGGAACATTTACCTGGTGCACCGGCTAGCACCCTAATCCTTCCCACAGACGGCGCCAATTGTGAGGACTCAATTTGAATTGAATGTTAGGTTTTCAGCCCAACAAGCCCAAACAATACATTTATAGAGAGTGGGCTGAAAGGTTTAGGTGCTGACCGTTGATCACCATGGCCAAACTTATCTCAAAAAATGGCTAAGTGTTTTCTTACAAATGGGGGAATGCTCCTCGGACTGTGGCCGAGAAGGCCTCTCTTTTTTCCCCCTCCTCTTGGCTTTACTAGCTCTTCTTTTATAATTTTCATCTTCCTATCTCTTGCTTCCATCTGTTGATTGCCTATTCGCTTTTTTTCTGGTCGCCCATCCCATCAGAGGCCTTATCGGTACTCAAGTGGCTCACTCTGATCAACGTTATCCTGCCAAGGGGTTACCTCCCCATTAATGCGGCCAGGAGGGTTAGTTGAGCGCATTAAATGCGAGAGTGACAGCTTACTTTGGGGTTAGCCACTCCCTGAAATCACTTTTGTCAGGCCGAGGACAAGGTATCCTCGGCGTGGATCCAGGAGAATAGGCTTCTCCCCCTTCTCCTCAGAGATAGCTTGATCTCCTCGGCATGGGCCTTGGGCCCGCTATATGATGGGCCGAGGCTATCAGGCCCACGGACCCCACAGCTTTCTACTACATTGATTTATAAAGATGTTTTCTCTTGTTTGGCTAAACGTGAAACATCTTATAATTGTTTGCCACATGATTATGATTGGGAGGTAACCAAAGATATTTGTGGGAGGTTAGAGTTGTTTTATAGTGTGACAAAGTTTTTCTCTGGACGTAAGTACTCCATAACTAATATGTATTTTACTTTGGTGTTGAAAATAACATTGAATGAATGAGGTTTGTCTTTAAATGAGATGATAAGTAGGATCGCAGAAAGCATGTTTGCTAAATTTAATTCTTATTGGGCTAATGTTAATGTTTTTATGGCTGTTGTTGCCATCTTGGATCCAAGATATAAGATGAAGTTGTTGGAGTTTTATTATCCTAACATTTATAGTAATAATTCTAATTTGGAGATTGAAAAAATTAAGAATCTTTGTTATAATTTGCTTGATGAGTATGAAGATGTAGATGAGTTCCTTGTTGATAATGAACAAAGTTCTCATATGCCTGCAAGTGCTTCAAATTATGTGGCACAAATGAAATGTAGGTTGAGTGGGGCAATGTCATCTTTGATTTGTTTGTCAACAATAGTTCAAGTATTTCAAAGAAACGTGGGAGTTCTAAAATGGAATTTGATCATTTCATTGATGAGGGAGCATTGAAGAGGAGTGAAGAATTTGATATTTTGGCATGGTGGAAAAGTAATGGTCTCAAGTGCTAAAATGGAATTTGCTATTGAGGCAATAATGTGTGCTCAAAATTGGTCATTGAGTGAAATCAAAGGTTAGCAATTGAATAATTTGTAGTTATAATTTGGTGAAATTTATTCCATTTTTTAATTCATTATTGTTGTAGGTTCTTCAACTATACCAGAAGATTTTACACTTCAATCAATTCTTGATGATGGGGAGCCTAATGAAGAGGATGAGAGTTGTGTCACAGTTGTGGAAGATTAGAATTTTTATATTAATTTAGTAGTTTTTTAATTTCTTAGACTTGTTGGATTAACTTGTTGATTTGTAATTATCCTAAACTTGTGAGATTTATTTTATAGCTTTTTAATTTCCTGGACTTGTTGGATTTATTTTATTTTTATGTTTAGCAGGTGATTTTAGCTATGATTTATTGATTTATGATTAAATAGTTATCTTAGATAGGTGATTTATTGATTTATGATCTTAGCTATGATTTATTGATTTATAGATTTATAATTAACAGGTGATTTATTAATTTATAATTAATAGCCTATGATTTGGCATTTGGGCCACGTTATATGGGCTTGAATTTGGATGTCATGGGGCTTGAATTTGGGCTTCAATTCAATCTTTTCTTTTCTTTTCTTTTTTCTTTATTGGTCCATGATTTGGGCCATAGATTTGGCCTAAATTTGGCAAGGCTAAATGGGTCTCGCGAGGCCCGAGGGGTTGGTCTAGGAGGGCATAAAAAAACCCGTTTATTAAACAGGTCGAGTCTGGATAACAGGTGCGAGCCTACGGGGCGGGTTTGGGTATAAAAAAATTGGTCTGTTGCCATTTCTAAGTAGAAGCTAACCAACCTACATGATTGACTTGAGAAGATGTCACTCGACCTTCGTGGTTGATCTAAAAAGATGCTAGTTGACCTACATGGATGACATAAGAAGATGTCAATCAACCTATGTGGTAAACCTAAAAAGAAGTTGACCAATCTACTATTGACCTTAGAAAATGTTGGTTTAGCTTCCTAATTAACTTGGTACACCTTCTTAGTCCAATCATGACCCCCCCCCCCCCCCCAAACAAAAAAAAAAAAAACAATAATATTGTTATAAAAAGATTCTATTAAATTTCATCATATTCAACTATCAAACAATTTTACTTTCTATTCTATTTCTTTCTATTTTCAAACTTCAATATAAGAGAAAGAGAAATATTTTATTTTTATTTATTCCTCTTATTCCATCCATTACCTTCCATTTCTTAATAAACTCTTAAATATATAATATGTTACATCTTTTAAGTTGATGCTTGAGGTAAATTTCTTGTGTACTTTTCTTCTCTATGGTTAACTCATTGTTTACAAGTTTGATGTAACCTTGATGGTTTAGAGCCAATTATAATTATATATCTCTATGATGTTTGAGACTTGATGGGAAGGAGTTATGCCAACAACATTATTAGGAAAAATTAAACACAAAATGCAATTTAAGCCTTTTATTTTGATTTTTTAAATTCTAAATAAAAATCAAGCAAATTTATGTGTTGCATTGAGATTGGCTTTTCCCTCTTTTATTTTTATTTTTAAAAATATATTGGCTTTTCCTTATATATATTTGGGTGGAATGGAGGGTTGACTAACTTTTAACATTCTCTAAGAGGGGTCATGTTAACGAGTGCCGTACGGCATTGATTAACAATCCAATTAAAGAAAGTTTTTATGGGAAAAGAAAAAAAGGCAATTAATATTTTGACAGCTTTTTTCATTTCTTATAAAAGTGATATCAAAACTTTCTTAAAATGGATTCTTAACCAATGCTCCAACAGCACTCATTAACATTTCCTATTATTAAATATTGCTCGTTGGATACCACAATGGTTAGCATCAAAATTTGGCATATATCATCATTCCTTTCAATTATGCTGTGCCTACCTTTTATTGTACATCTTTAATTAGGAGGGGATGAACTTTTATCATAAACAAAGGTGGAGATCAACTTCAACGTGATGTAATCTGTTTGAACGTTTCTTCTTTAAATGAAATCTAATTACATGTTGTTTATCAAAAAAAATAAATAAATAAACGAAGGTGGAGATGAACCAATAAAGCAAAATTTTCTCTCTCTTTTGCATCTACAAATTAAGTGCAGAAAATTTGCGGTGTGAGCAGGAAAGAATGAACACTTACTTAGGACTTTCAAAAAGTCCATGAGAACACATTATGTTCTTTTTTAAAGTTGCAATGGTGAAAATTGGTTGGGTGCACTGGTTTTTGACCTTAGGTGAGTAATATGAAAACACTAATCTGACAAAATAACTAGTAAATTGAGAAAATGTCATTGTCTAGCCAAAACAAAAAGCACATGAAAAACCAAGTCAAACAAATGCTATTTTGATCAACTATCTTGTAATATTCATAAAATTATTCACTCTTAGGAAAGAAGTCCTCCCTTTCATAGAATTAGTGGAATAATTTCTTCTAATATGATTAAGATCATCAAATAGATTTATGTTATATAACTTATATTTACATTAAATATTACAAATTGAAAGTGTATATTAATCTTTGTTTATAAATTTTAATAGATATTGTCTGTAATATGTTACAAAAAAACAGAAATCAAATGTTAAGCATTCTGTTGTACAAAAAATTTATAAATATTTGGAAGATTCCCTTTGGTTAATTTTGTTTTATATGTTTAATACTGTGTTTTAACTTGTTTTTTATTTGGGTGATTTGTAAGTAGGAGGTCTGAATCCTCTGATTGTTCTCCATCTCTAATTTAAATTGGTTTCTAAAAATCCTATGTTGGTCCATTCACAGAAAAACAAGAGACAAGAAAAGATGCTATTCTGACAGAACACTGACTTATAAAATTATGATATAAAAATCATGAAGGCGTTTACCTAAATTTACAAACAATTGGGATTCGGTCAGTTGTCACCAACTAGATCCTTCTTTAGAATTTAGGACCGACTAAGAGAGCAAGAGCTAGAACCTTAGAGCTAGACGCGTGGACCATGTAGTTGGCTAGACACTTGGACTTATATTGTGGCTCAGTAGCACTAGCACCATTCATGTACATTATCCTTAGATCAGTGTTAAATCAGCGTTATATAGTTGCATTGCGTGTGGAGCTGACAGCGTGCTTTTCAGTTTAGGCTTATTCTGGCCACAAGCCGACATCTTTCAGATAAAGGGGAAACCAGATTTTTTTAAGGCCCGTTTAAATGAAAGGGTGAAAAAGTGGAAGAATAAAAAATTTGTGAAAGGTTGAAAAAGTGAGAGAATATAAAAAATTTTAATTTTTTTCATTTTTGTTTGGTTGTGAGTGAAAAAATGGAGAGAGGGCGAAAAAATGTATTTGTATAAATTTACTCATATACCTTTGTTAAAAAATAATGCCGTATTAAAACAAAAACAAAAAAACAATTATCCAAATTTATTAGCAAATAAAAATCATATCTAAAAAAAATCACGTCTAAAGACAAAACAAAATAGAAAATCATAAAAGGAAAGCAAAAGAAAAAAAAGAAAGAAGAGATACGAAGCTTGCCCAGGAAATCAAAAAATGAAAAAAGAAGAGCAACGAAACTTGCCCAGGAAATCCAAAAAAAAGAAAAAAAAAAAAAAAAAAAAAAAGAGGAGAGGCAATATTGTACAGACTAGACCAGACCATACCAAAGAAAGAAAAAAGCAAAGCTAACAGATTTTTGTCATTTATCTATCAGATTTCTCTCACTCAATTTTCTCTTTATTTTGGAGAGAAAACATTTTGGTAGGTCTGAAGAGAAAATATCTGACTCCCATCAATTTTCCCCCCTCCCTCCAACCAAACATCTACAAAAAAATATTTTTCTTCACATTTTTTCTCCAATGAAATGCATTAATAAATAATGGAGGTGGCTTTTAGCTTTGTGGCTGAAATGTGTGTTGCGTTTTGATACATCCATGGGTAGGATTAGGGTTATTAGTATTCCCATCGGTGTTTGTAAATAAATATTTATTTAAAAAAAAAAACTACTCTATTCATTTTAATTACCAACTTATTTCACATAATATCATAGTTTTTATTTTTATATACAAATCATTAAAATAATACTAGCTTTGGCTCTTCTATTATATATATATATGTGGGGGGAGAAAAACCCAACCCAACTTATTTGGGCCCAAGGCCCTAAATGAGGATCTCTCTTCGTCCGAGGAGGTGAGACCTTCAGTCAGGCCCACTACAAAGAGGGATGCCTTGAGGTGAGCACGTATACCATCCGAGGAGATGCTCCTTGTCCGAGTTGTCCTGCATCCCCGGATCCGAAGAGATTTGACTCCACGAGCAGGGAAGTTTCAAGTGATCTATGTAACAGGTGTCAAGAAGGAAAGGAATCTCGGATACACATAAAGATAACGGGAACAGAGAAATAGTTAGGGGGCATACTTCGACCACCGCATTTAATGCACTGCACCTACCTTCCTGGCCGCATTTATGTGGATAGGACCCCTGAACAGTGCTTTCTCAGCTACCGCCACTCACATAAGGCAAAAAGTGGGGTGATGGGACATGTACTCAAGTGGGTGCCTGGATGATGAACAAGTGGACGGAGGAGATGTAAGAAGGCAATGCTATATAAGGGAAGGGTACCTCTGATAGAGGGGGATCGGAAAACAGGAGAGAGAAAGGATACATTAGATGGTCGTAGCTCCAGAAATTGTAACCCTTGATTATCAATGAAAAACGTCTCTTCGGACAGAGTACTCATATTAGTCCGAGAGCACATTAATTCAACTTCTCTCATTGGTGTTGCTGTTTAATACTGTTATTTTCATTATTTGCCTAGCTCTTTCGCCCACTCTCTACAAAATTTATTGTTTTGGGTTCAGTGGGCTCCGAACCCATACCTCCTTGGGCTTGGGCCGCAAAAACTGACCACACAATTGGCGCTGTCTGTGGGAAGGGCTCGTGCAAGAGTGAAAACAACGGTTGATGATGGCAGGACAAGGTGAACAGCAAGCAGAATCCAGGGCATCCCAACACGTGGACCATTTCGCCAACCTAGAGAGGAGACAAAATCGTGAGGGTAGCGTGCACACAGTGCGCCTTAGCCAGGGCCAATCGCAGAGCGGAAGTCACATGTCCCACGCAAAGAAGAACCGCGACTTGCAACTGGAAATAGAAAAACTAAAGAGGGAGCTGCGCCATGCAAAGAGGAGACGGGCTTCCTCATACTCTGAGGATGATCTTGATGATGAGCAGGATGTCTCTTATCAGCACAAATCCAAGACACCAGCCAGCGAGTCCTACACTGGTGAGGAGGAATCCCATCGCAAGAGACAACGTAGAAGCCCATCACACGAGGACATGGAGAACGATGCCATGAATAGAGCTCTGAACCAGATATCTAAGTCGCCCTTCACGCGTAGGATAGAGGAGGCTAGACTCCCTCGGCGTTTCAACCAGCCAACGTTTACCATCTATAATGGTAAGACTGACCCCGTGGAGCATGTGAGTCATTTTAACCAAAGGATGGCTGTCTACGCCAGAGACGAAGCCCTGATGTGCAAGGTTTTCCCTTCCAGTCTGGGGCCTGTGGCCATGAGGTGGTTTGACGGCTTGAAGACAGGCTTCATCAACTCCTTTAAAGAGCTCACTCAGGCATTCTGCTCCCGTTTTGTCACATGCCGAAGAGCAGCCAGACCCGTCTCTTCCCTGCTATCCTTGTTCATGCAGGAAGGTGAATCCTTGAAGGCATATTCAGATAGGTACTGGGAGATGTTCAATAAGGTGGAAGGTAACAATGATACAATGGCCCTCAGCACATTCAAGCTCGGCCTCCCTACTGATCACGGTTTGAGGGCATCTCTATCTGGCAAACCGGTCGCAAACGTGCGTCAGCTAATGGACCGCATAGAGAAGTATAAGAGGGTTGAAGAAGATCAGCAGCAGGGCAAGGGAAAGGACAAGGTCATCCCTCAGGAGAGGAAGGATTCGCGGTCAGACCGTTACAATTATAATAAACCGCGAAGGGATTTTGCCGGGCAATTAGGATCGACGAACCCTCAATCGGTCAACGCCGTGTTCAAAGAGCCAGTACACCAGGTCTTGGAAAAGATCAAGAACGAGTCATTCTTCAGGTGGCCGAACAAGATGATAGGGAACCCCGAGAAACGCAACCATAATCTCTACTGCCAGTACCATCAAGACCATGGGCATACCACGGAGGATTGTAGGAGTCTGTGGGATCACCTGGACCAACTGGTCCGAGATGGTAAATTGAAACACCTCCTGCACCCCTCCAGTGGCCGAAGGCAGACGGGATCAGGGCCACGCAGAGATGACCTCCCCAAGCCGCCGCTAGGGACTATAAACGTCGTCTTCGCCGCGCCAGGGAGAACAGGATCCTGGCCATTGAAAGTTATGTCAGTAGGTCGACCACCCGTAGGGGAGTCAAGCCGAGGACTTAAGAGAACTAAGTCTGGCGCCCCGTTAGTCATAGGATTCTCGGACGAAGACATGATTGGCACCACCCAACCCCATGATGATGCACTAGTTATCACCCTCAGGATAGGAGGGTACGATGTAAAGAGGGTGATGGTGGACCAGGGCAGTGCTGTGGAGGTGATGTATCCAGACCTCTACAAAGGACTAGGCCTAAAACCCCAGGACCTGACGCCGTATGATTCCCCCCTCTTGAGCTTTGAAGGAAGGCCTGTCGTTCCGAAAGGCCGGATACGCTTACCCGTGCAGTCTGGCACCGAGGTGGTGGAGTTAGATTTCATAGTTGTGGACGCATATTCGCCCTACACGGCACTCGTGGGCAGACCTTGGATTCACGCACTTGGGGCTGTTCCCTCTACTTTGCACCAAAAGGTCAAATATCCGTCAGAAGGGCAGATACGAGAGATCCGAGGGGACCAGTCTGTTGCTCGTCAGTGCTTGGTAGCTGCCATTCAGCATAAGACCCCAGCCGAGTCCTCGGACGCAGCCAGGAGGGATTCATAGCAACTACAGTCTCGGGGATTGCCCTTTGAAAAGCCAAATGAAGGCACCCAATGTGAGGATCTGACAAAAGTGGTCATTGGAGATGATCCTGATAGGTTCTTTCAGGTCGGATCTCAGCTACCACTCCCAGAGAAGGAGGAGCTAATAGAGTTCCTTAAGCGAAATCTCGATGTATTTGCCTGGAACCCTTACGAAGCCCCGGGGGTAGACCCGGAGTTTATATGCCACCACCTGAAGGTGAATCCGCTGATCACCCCCAAAAAACAGCCCATTCGGCGCCCATCCAAGGAGCATGCTGATGCAGTAAGAGACGAAGTAGCGAAACTCAAAGCGGCCGGGGCTATCAAAGAAGTTTTTTATCCCGAATGGCTGGCAAATACCGTGGTGGTGAAGAAGAAGAGTGGGAAGTGGCGAGTATGCGTAGACTTCACGGATTTGAACAGGGCATGCCCCAAAGATCCATTCCCAATGCCAAAAATAGATCAGTTGGTCGATGCCACTGTCGGCCACCCTCGGATGAGTTTCCTAGACGCCTTCCAAGGCTACCACCAGATACCATTAGCCCCGGATGACCAAAAGAAGACTGCATTTGTCACCCCTATTGGCAACTACCACTATAAAGTAATGCCGTTTGGCTTAAAGAACGCGGGAGCTACCTACCAGAGGATGATGACGAGGATGTTCGAGCCACAGCTGGGCATGAATATCGAGGTTTACATAGATGACATGGTGGTGAAGAGTAAAATTATAGCCGAGCACGTGAAGGATCTTGAAAGTACCTTTGAGATTCTACGAAAGTACAAGCTACGATTGAATGCTTCTAAGTGCTCGTTTGGGGTGGGGTCCGGAAAATTTTTGGGGTACATGGTCACGCACAGAGGAATCGAAGTCAACCCCGACCAGATAAAGGCCATCAACGAACTACGTGCTCCTCGGAATCCCAAGGAGGTTCAGAAGCTAACCGGGATGACCGCTGCCCTCAATCGGTTTATCTCTAGATCAGCAGACAGGTGTCGCCCCTTTTTCTCCCTACTCAACAAGTGGAAGGGATTCGAATGGACTGAGGAATGTGCTTCCGCGTTCCAGCAACTCAAGGATTATCTGGCTCGGCCACCTATCATGTCCAGTCCTGAGCCTGATGAGGTACTGTTTGCCTACATCGCTGTAGCTCCCTATGCAGTGAGCCTGGTGTTGATACGATCGGATTCTGGCGTGCAAAGGCCTGTTTATTACGTAAGCAAGTCGCTGCATGAGGCCGAGATTCGCTACCTGCCTCTGGAGAAGGCTATCCTAGCCGTAGTGCTGGGCACACGGAAGCTACCTCACTACTTCCAAGCCCACACGGTCATCGTTCTCACGCAACTCCCACTCAAAACTATACTACGGAGTGCTGACTACACCGGTCGGATTGCCAAGTGGGGTACAATCCTAGGGGCTTTCGATATAAGATATATGCCCCGCACATCGGTTAAGGGACAGATCCTCGCAGATTTGGTGGCTGAGTTCACGGAGCCCCAGTTAGAAGAAGTAAAGCCCACGTCAGGCATGGATGAAAAATCAGTTGGCGTGATCTCCCAACAGAATCCCTCCCATTGGGAAGTGTACGTTGATGGCGCGGCAAACCAACGAGGATCCGGAGTTGGGTTGGTACTAGTGTCCCCCGAGAAAATCACCATCGAAAAGTCATTAAGGCTGGACTTCTCGGCGACGAATAATGAGGCGGAGTATGAGGCCCTACTGATGGGGATGACAATGGTCCGTAAGATGGGCGGGAAGTCCGTAGAATTGTTCTCGGACTCAAGATTGGTAGTAGGACAGGTACAAGGCGAGTTTGAGGCGAAGGACGGGAGAATCCAGGGGTACCTGGGTCGCGTTAAACAGCTGCAGTCAGGGTTTGATTTTTTCAGTTTGCGGCACATCCCCCGGAGTGGCAACTCACATGCTGACTCCCTGGCCACGCTTGCCACCTCTTCGGCATAAAACCTGCCGAGGATCATCCTCGTCGAAGACTTGCGTAGGCCTACAGAGGCGGTGTCAGGGGCAGTCCAAGTTCACCAGGTCAGAGCTGGGCCGTGCTGGATGGACCCTCTAGTCAGATTTCTCAAAGAAGATGTATTGCCTGAAGACAGGGGAGAAGCTGATAAAATTCGAAGGAAGGCGACTAAGTTCTGGTTGTCCGAGGACCAGAAACTGTACAGACGCTCCTACTCGGGGCCGTACTTGTTATGCATGCATCCCGAGGAAACTGAGACGTTGCTAGAAGAGCTGCACGAAGGAATCTGTGGGAGCCACACTGGAGGCAGGTCCTTGGCTCACCGAGCCCTCACTCAAGGCTATTGGTGGCCCAACATGCAAAAGGAGGCACATGAATACGTTAAAAGGTGCGATCAATGTCAGCGCTTCGCTCCCAACATTCACCAACCAGGGGGAAACCTTAATCCGCTATCTAGCCCATGGCCTTTCGCCCAATGGGGCTTGGATATCGTGGGACCCTTCCCCAAAGCTGTAGGAAACAAGAAGTACCTTCTGGTCGGAACAGACTATTTCACCAAGTGGGTTGAAGCTGAGCCTTTAGCCAATATCAGAGACGTTGATGTGCAGAAGTTCGTGTGGAAGAATATTGTCACCCGGTTTGGGGTTCATCACACTCTCATCTCGGACAACGGCTTGCAGTTTGATAGCAGGGCATTCAGGAACTACTGCAGTGAGCTGGGAATCACGAACAGATACTCCACTCCAGCCTATCCCCAGGGTAATGGACAGGCAGAAGCCATCAACAAGGTCATACTGAATGGCTTAAAGAAGAGGTTAGATGATGCGAAGGGCAAATGGGTGGACGAACTCCCGCACGTACTTTGGACTTACAGGACTACGCCTCGTAGGTCTACTAGGGAGACCCCCTTCTCAATGACCTATGGGGCTGAAGCTGTCATTCCTTTGGAGACTGGGTTCCCAACGATGAAAACAAGTTCATTCAGCCCGGCCGATAACGATGAGCAACTACAGATGGGTTTAGACTTGATTGAGGAAAGAAGGGAGAGCGCAATGGTTCGGCTGGCACATTACCAACAGAAACTCAGGCAGGGCTACGACGCTAACGTAAAGCTAAGGCCACTAGAGCCTGGTGATCTAGTGCTGAGGAAAGTTGTAGGCACCGCAAAGAACCCGGCCTGGGGAAAACTTGGACCCAATTGGGAAGGACCATATCGTATCACCTCAGAAGCAGGCATTGGGGCATATTTCTTAGAAGATCTAGATGGTCATGTAATACCGCGCCCATGGAATGTAAATAACCTCAAGAGATACTTTTATTGATCAAAAATCTTCTTCAACCGATGTGTCAATTCTCTGCGTAAAATATTCGTTTAGGTGTTTAAACTTAAATCCAATCATGCCTGTAGTCCTCGGACCAGATGATTTGGGTTAGTTAACACTCAGTTACACTTCAATAGTGTTTAAACTTAAATCCAATCATGCCTGTAGTCCTCGGACCAGATGATTTGGGTTAGTTAACACTCAGTTACACTTCTATAGTGTTTAAACTTAAATCCAATCATGTCTGTAGTCCTCGGACCAGATGATTTGGGTTAGTTAACACTCAGTTACACTTCTATAGTGTTTAAACTTAAATCCAATCATGCCTGTAGTCCTCGGACCAGATGATTTGGGTTAGTTAACACTCAGTTACACTTTTATAGTGTTTAAACTTAAATCCAATCATGCCTGTAGTCCTCGGACCAGATGATTTGGGTTAGTTAACACTCAGTTACACTTCTATAGTGTTTAAACTTAAATCCAATCATGCCTGTAGTCCTCGGACCAGATGATTTGGGTTAGTTAACACTCAGTTACACTTCTATAGTGTTTAAACTTAAATCCAATCATGCCTGTAGTCCTCGGACCAGATGATTTGGGTTAGTTAACACTCAGTTACACTTCTATAGTGTTTAAACTTAAATCCAATCATGCCTGTAGTCCTCGGACCAGATGATTTGGATTAGTTAACACTCAGTTACACTTCTATAGTGTTTAAACTTAAATCCAATCATGCCTGTAGTCCTCGGACCAGATGATTTGGGTTAGTTAACACTCAGTTACACTTCTATAGTGTTTAAACTTAAATCCAATCATGCCTGTAGTCCTCGGACCAGATGATTTGGGTTAGTTAACACTCAGTTACACTTCTATAGTGTTTAAACTTAAATCCAATCATGCCTGTAGTCCTCGGACCAGATGATTTGGGTTAGTTAACACTCAGTTACACTTCTATAGTGTTTAAACTTAAATCCAATCATGCCTGTAGTCCTCGGACCAGATGATTTGGGTTAGTTAACACTCAGTTACACTTCTATAGTGTTTAAACTTAAATCCAATCATGCCTGTAGTCCTCGGACCAGATGATTTGGATTAGTTAACACTCAGTTACACTTCTATAGTGTTTAAACTTAAATCCAATCATGCCTGTAGTCTCCGGACCATGTGAACGGGTTGGTTAGCACCCGAGGGGTAATAACTTATGTTTTACTTGGGAAGACATGCAAAACTTGCGTATACACTTATTCTAATCACTACTCATCAATAACTCTTATTCGGCCTGTCTTTTTCAATTTTAGTTTTTATTACTCACACCACCAGTACAATGCGTCAGTCAAATTGTTTACATTATTATTGTGTCACAATTGCAGTGTATGATTGTATGAACGGCAATAGTAAGTAATAAAGTATGTATCAAAGACATCAAAGATAAATAGGGGGCCATTCCATTCAAAAAAGAATATGTACTTGAATCAACAAAACAAGAAAGGAGAAACTACAATATCTTAAACAGAGAACAAAAGGTGCAAATGCAAAATTAAAACCCTATATATCTACTCTTTCGCGGGAGGAAGCACGGGGTCAGCAGCTTGGCCTGTCCGAGCAGTGGCTTCAGGAGGCCTTTCCTTGGGCTCAGAGGAAACTCCCTCTCCGCCTGACCCTTGGCCTTTTCCTTTGGCTGGATCAGCTGGCTTATCTTTGGCACCTGGCTGACCAGTTTCCTTGCTTGCATTGAGGGTGGACGGAGGAGCCTGGTTGGTCTGGCTTGGTCGAGAATCCTCAGGAGGCGGGGGAGCAGAGGAGTCGTCCACTGGGATCTCTTGGATATCAGGATCATAGTAGATGCTCCCAGGTAATCTCAGGGGAGAGTCCGAGGGCACCCCAGCTGCGTCCAATGCTTTGTCCCAAGTTTTGTCGCAGTACTCGCGACAAACTGAGGCAAACTGTTCAGTGAGTTGCCGCGCTGTCTCGTCTGCCCCCAACTTGTACGCCGCCTTCTTCTCGGCTTCAATTGACTCCTTGGCCAATTGAACCTTTTGCTCAGCTGCTTTGGCGTTCCCTCTAGCCTTCTGCAGCTCAGCCTTGAGGCCTTTTACCAGCTCTCGTTCGGTCGCCAAGTTGACCTCTGCGGCATTCAGCTGCTTCCGCTGCTCCTCGGCTTGTTTTTCAGCATTTTTAAGCCTAGCATCAAGGCTCTTATTCTGGGAGATCACCTCTTTGAGCTCCTCAGACACCTTAGAATGCTCCTCTTTCAGCCTCCCAAGGGATGCCTCCGCATCAAGCCAGGACTGGTTTGCTGCTTGGGCCTTGACCCAGGAGTCCTTGCTCAAACCCTCAGCCACGTAGACTTGCTGAGTAACCTGCACGACAACACTTTCAATGTTAAAAAGAGAAACGAAGCCAATTAGGTATAAAACTTAAACTCATAAGTGGCGCACTCACCATGGCTAAGTCCCTCTTAAGAGACATGAAGAGCTCCTGCGGGTTGAAGCGCCTGTAGGACTCCATGTCGTGGGGGAGGAGGAGTGGTTGCTGCAAGGCTTCGGCGACATAGCCTGCCCTCCCTCCGTCATAATTTCTGAGGGAGGTATCCCACAGGATTGGAGCGCCATCCAGCTCCAATCTGGGGGACCAGATTCGCGGTCCTCCCCCTCGGCGGACATCTGCCACAAAAGCCTCTTCTCGGCTTTCAGTAGACGAAGCCCTATAGGCTCGGCTGTCCACCACTTTTTGATGCTTGGCCCCTTTGTCTGGAGGCGCTTGTTTTTCCCCTACCTCAACGTGGGGCCTCTTCTTCTTCAAGTCCGGAATGGGCTTCAGACTCGGGTCAGGAACCTGCGTAGACACTGGAGGCAGTGTCACTACTACCTTTGATGTCCCAACCCCTTTCTGCTCGGGTTTTTTCCCCCTGCCTTTCATCAAACTCCTCAGGTCCATGTTGTCGTCTGAAGAGCTTTCAGAATGAGTAGCTAGCAGATTAAGTTTAATGCCCGAGTGCCTGTCGGTATCCTCCTCAGCGTCCGAAACCTCTATCACTCGATCGGCCCCTGAACCCTCGCCTCCAAACTGGAATCTATCTATTTGTTCTTCTAACGAGGAGGTGGAAGAACCAACCCCTTCGCCTTCAGCCGCCTGTCCGAGAGGGACTTGCTGGAGGGGTTGGGCGAAAGGGGGTATAGCTTGAGGACGTGGACGTGGTACGGGTTCTAAATCGTGTGGCGCCAAAAAACCCTTCCGACCAACGTCAATACGGGCAAGGCGATAGTCCCCTTGAACAATGGCGTTGCCGACTGGTTGGTAACCCTTTGGATATCCTGTGTAGCCCAGAATCAGAGGAGCCGATCGGAGCTGTCCGTCTTCGCTCACAAAGATCTCGGATCTCAACAGGAAATTGAGGGCGGCGACGTTCGTAAGGCTTAGCCGAGGAGATACGTGGTTTTTATCTGTTTCAAGGCACAACAAAGCTATGTTAGGGACTCAAAAATAGTAGCACAAAAAGAACCAAAAACGATTAGAGGACGAGGACCCTAGGCCTATGGTTAGTGTGCCTAAATCTAACACGGCCCACCTGGTTTTCCACGCTTGGTTGGGCAGTGATGGCCGTCATGCCAAGCGCCCGAGACGATCACATAGTCGTCTTTCATCCCTTTGTTGGATTTGGGGAGGCAAGAAATGAGCCTGACCACGTCCGACCGGGATTTTAAGTAATATCCCGCGTCTTGCTGGCTGTGGCATTCGTACAGATGTACTACATCGAGCCAGGTGAGGCCCAATCCTAAGTGAAGGTTAAGGTCCTCAATGGCCCCTAGAATCCTAAACATGTTGGGTGCGCACTGCCAAGGAGTGAGCCTATGGTTGCAGAGGTAGCTAGTGGTGATGGGACCCATGGGGATGGTCATTCCCCCTTCTTTGAAGGCGATAAGGGGAATGACTACTTCTCCCGTCTCCCGGTCTGTTAGAATCTTTTCTGGGGGGCAATACCTCACACCTACGTTGGGAGGTATGCGGTACGCGGCCCTAAATGCTTCTAGGTGCTCAGGGGTATCCACCATGTACTCGAGTTTTCCCATGGTGCTTAGATGAAACTGTTGGCCGAAGAGAAAACTAAGCGGTTTGGTGAACGATGACTCACCGGGACTAAATCGGAGGGAAGATTTCAGGCTTGTAGGAGGGCTCTTGATGGCTCTAGGGAGGCCTGAAAACAGCGACTGTGAGTTTTGGGCGAAGCGGCGCGTCTGTTCTCTCTGGAGCGTCTGAAGATTTGCAAAGTGAGGAAGAAGTAATTTCCTCTGAAGCTTTATACGGGGCCAAACGAAGGGTCAGGGGCACTCCCGCCCAAATTTCGAAGAATAACCACAGCCGTTGGATCATTCAGTCACCATTGGATGTGAAGGATGAAGCGCCACCTGGTGCAATTAATGCAGCGCCTGGGGAATAAGGAAACCGCCGCGGCATTAATGAAGCGACAGTTCCTACACCTATGCACGTGCCAATTCAAATTTGCCTATTTACGAGCTTTGCTGCGGGGCAAGTCAAAATCCTACTTTTTCTCTTTGGACGCGAATGAAAAACTACAATTTTGAGGGGCTAATGTGGGGGGAGAAAAACCCAACCCAACTTATTTGGGCCCAAGGCCCTAAATGAGGATCTCTCTTCGTCCGAGGAGGTGAGGCCTTCAGTCAGGCCCACTACAAAGAGGGATGCCTTGAGGTGAGCACGTATACCATCCGAGGAGATACTCCTTGTCCGAGTTGTCCTGCATCCCCGGATCCGAAGAGATTTGACTCCACGAGCAGGGAAGTTTCAAGTGATCTATGTAACAGGTGTCAAGAGGGAAAGGAATCTCGGATACACATAAAGATAACGGGAACAGAGAAATAGTTAGGGGGCATACTTCGACCACCGCATTTAATGCACTGCACCTACCTTCCTGGCCGCATTTATGTGGATAGGACCCCTGAACAGTGCTTTCTCAGCTACCGCCACTCACATAAGGCAAAAAGTGGGGTGATG
This sequence comes from Quercus cerris, assembly GCA_963669245.1. NCBI lineage: Eukaryota > Viridiplantae > Streptophyta > Magnoliopsida > Fagales > Fagaceae > Quercus > Quercus cerris. Next base: position 8,499,169 of record OY770012.1, read on the forward strand.
GGACATGTACTCAAGTGGGTGCCTGGATGATGAACAAGTGGACAGAGGAGATGTAAGAAGGCAATGCTATATAAGGGAATGGTACCTCTGATAGAGGGGGATCGGAAAACAGGAGAGAGAAAGGATACATTAGATGGTCGTAGCTCCAGAAATTGTAACCCTTGATTATCAATGAAAAACGTCTCTTCGGACAGAGTACTCATATTAGTCCGAGAGCACATTAATTCAACTTCTCTCATTGGTGTTGCTGTTTAATACTGTTATTTTCATTATTTGCCTAGCTCTTTCGCCCACTCTCTACAAAATTTATTGTTTTGGGCTCAGTGGGCTCCGAACCCATACCTCCTTGGGCTTGGGCCGCAAAAACTGACCACACAATATATATATATATTTAAATTGAAATAACGTTAATTTCAATTTTATGGCCAAAAAAAAAAAAAAAAACAGGTTCCTATATTAAAAAATCTCTCCTTTTTTGTTTCTCTCTCACATTTTTCTTTTTTGCATGTGTTCAACTCTATCATAAAAAAGAAAAAAAAAAGAGTTAGAAAGTATAAGGAGAGTTAGTGCCTAATTTTATAAGATATGAAGAAATGTGGTGAAAAAAAACTTTTTTATTTATTTTAATTTACCTAAAATTTAGGAGTTTTATTTAGTGTTCACCGCTTAGACAGTTTTATTAGAAGTTTTATCTAGTATGTTGCTAAAATAACAATTTGGGGGGGATTTTACACCCTTACTGCCAATGTTCTTGCATGGAAGGTTGAGTGTGAAACTCTTGCAAATATATAAGTCAATGAACTAGATTAATGACAGCATGAAATGGAATAATGAATGATGTGGAAGAACCATTTCCTTAGTTCCTTTATAAAGATAAGCGAGTGAGGAATAATAATGTTATATGAAATAAAGAAACAATTAAAATAATAATGTACAAGATTTATCTTCCAAGTTCTAATTGTTTGTGTTGTTTTGCATTAGTGACCTACATTAAGCATGGATTAAGGAATGAACAGGGAGATAGTTAGCCATATGAAGCTTCCAACAATGTTAATATTGGATATAAAAAATGAGTATGAGTATTATTGCCTGCTTAGAGCATCCACAGCCGAAATTCACATCTCATCCTATTTTACCATCTCAAAAAGCCACTTTATCAATTATACAATACCATTTTAACATACATTCAGCATCCCAACTTTTATTTTCTTGTTCTACTCGTTAAAATAATATATTTACACATTAAAATATATTAACCAACATAATGCATTCCTCTCAGAAAAACCCAGAAACCCTGTTCCAAAAAAGAAAAACCTAGAACCCACCTTGCCACCACCACGCCACCGGCCAGCAACCACCACCACAACCAAACTCACCACCAACAACAACCACAAGAAACAACCACCAAGAGGAAAAGAAACACAAAAAAATTACCAAAAACTACCACCACCGATCAAGGAAATTGCCAAGAAACACAAAAAATGGCCAAAAACACACCAAGAAGAAAAACCACTTCAAACCCACGCTTGAGGAAATCACTTCAAACCCACCATGCCGACTCGCTGATCTCCATAAGCCATCGATTAGCAACCCCAAGCCACCAATTAGCAAACCCAAGCCGATCAACAACCCCAAGCCGATCAACAACCCCAAGCCACCGATCAGCAAACCCAAGCCACCGATTAGCAAACCCACACCGCCGATTTGAAACCTAGGCCGTCGAAGTACTCTATCACTGATTTGAAACCCACGCCATCACCAATCAGCAAATGCCATCACCGCCACGCCTTCAACAGACCTCGCTTCGACCAATAGCGAGTCAGAGAGTGAGAGAGTGTAGATGAGAAAACAAAAAGAAAGAGTTGAGAAAGAAAGAAGATGTCTCAGCCCCAGAAACAAAGAGAGAGAGAAGACAGAGGAGAGAGAGAATAAAAGTGATTAAAAAATTTATACAATAGTGCTATAGTGCCATTCTACATGGCACTGTAGCACAATTCTAAAATTTTTTACAATTCTTTAGTTTTACAATCCCAGCTGCTGACTCTTTTAGGCTTGAAATGCCAAAATTTCCTTAGATTTGGCATTTACAATTTCCATTGCGGATACTCTTAGATATATGTGTTATACAAAGATAATATATTTTTTTAGAGCTAAGCGAAAGAGTCAAAGAAAGATAACACATGAGTGCTAATATATATACTTTGAAACCGTCTCAGCTGAAAATATTAAAATAAATTATTATTATAAAGTTCATTGCCTCATTGGTCCTTCTATAAGTTAGGAAAGTTAAACTGACATAAATATATAATTTGAATATTGTTCTTTAAAAAAAAAAAAAGGAAAAGAAAAAGTCCACCTTTATATGGAGTCAGTCATTAATTCAAACTTGAGCTCACCACTTCTTGGAAGCTGTAGGCGACATTGGGCCTTTATTTCGGCCTCTAAAATGAGCAAGGTTGGGTATCTTTTATGAATAATAGAAATGGCTCAAGGGAATTATTATTATTATTATTATTTTTTTTTTCACAAAACACAATGCTAAGAGTAAGGGACCGCATATGAATATGATACAGAACTTTGAAAAATTGGCCTGGGAAAAATTACAAAGCTTTTTTCTTGACTGAAATTGAAGTTCAAACTTTTGAGAAAGTCAAACTGCTGAGATGCTTAACATCTTCAGAAGCAATACGATGAATTGGTATTGATAGTAGACTAGGTGTTAATGTTATTGTCACTTGTCAGGACTTAGAACAAGATATGTAGTAAATTCTTCATGTAGGAATAAAGGGCCCAATTTTTGAGCAGTGGGCTGTGTCCGAGGACATCAAATAGTCCGAGAACAGGTCATGATGACAGAGGCCTACAAGACAATGGTCCGTGGAAGGGGGTTTGGCCATGAGGAATTGGAAATGTTGTCCGAGGAGAAGTACCTCCTCGGTTGAACAGAGCAGAGGTCATAAATCCTACCTTTCATCAAGAACAAAGTAACAGACGATCATACTATCATGAATAAACATTAGGTGGGGATAAAACAAAAGAGAGTTAGGAAATATCTAAGAAGAAAGCTATTACTACCACATTGAATGCTCTGCAGCTAACTCTCTGACCGCATTAATGTGAAGATGATACCTAAACAGTAACATTCAGCCTTACAGCTACCCATCAAGACTTTAGGAAGGTGTTGATGGGACAAGTATCAAAGCCAGCAATCTGATCTACATGTGGAGAGTTGAGATGAAGTAAGGAAGGGGAATATAAAGAAGGAAAATCCCATTGTAAAAGGATCATGAGATAATCTGTAGAAAAATCACTGTACACTCAAGAACTGTAATTGTGATTAAGTCTAAGAGAAATACATATGAACAACCTTCCTCGGCATTACCAATGAGGATTTTTCTTACCCAAAACTATTTGTTTATGCTTTCAGGTAACAATTAGCTTATTGTGATTGTTGTCCAATTCATTGAAGTTTAGTTTCTAGCCAACTCTCTATGAATTTATTGTTTTGAGTTCTTTGGGCTTTTGTCCATTTCATTTGGCTTTGAGAGCTAAACCCTTACAGGTATTTTTCACATTCTTTTTATTATTATTTTTTAAAGAGTAATCGGCTGTTTTTGTTTGGCCGAATTTTAATGGACCCAAGGGGGAATGTTAGCACTTTTTCTTTTGTAGTTTTCATTTTCATTGTAAGTTCAGCTTCAAAGTGCACTGAACGCAAATTGATTAACCAACAAATGTTTTGATCATGTATTGTTGTTTTCAAGTCATGGCAGAGCAGGTTCCTAGTTCAGTTGACATTTTTATGATTTTCCACATAATGAAATTCGAAACTATGTGAATCATGTGATCTAATTGCCTTAATACTGGCTCCTTCGTGAAGTAGATAAATTACACTGATGAGAGGGGTAGGCCAGTTTGGTACTCGAGCAATGCATAGAGGATCCCATATCTTGAAACACATCCCGTATTCTTGAAGCAAAGTAGTGATAACAACCATAATTACACTCCTCTGTCGTTGGATTTGATCTTTTTAGTGCTTAAAACTTAAAACATCTTTGATTTGGTTGGTTAATAAGAAAGAAGAAACAATTGCAAGTTTTTGGGCTTTATATTTAGTCTTGTTTATTCTGCCTTTTGCTGTTTGTTTGCTGGAGTAAAGGACAGGGAATAAAATGGAAAGAAAATAGAAAAGTTTTCAAATTTTAAAAGGAATAAATGGAATGGAAAGGAGTCTGAGAGAGCTATTAAAGAATATTTCATTCATTTCCTTCTCAAACCTATCTTTTTAATCCATCCACAATGGGAAGGAATCAAATATATGTTAATGAAGTTTTATTTGAAACCCCTAATAATATATATATATATATATATATTATAGAATTTATTATTTTATAAATGTTTATATCGTATTTTTATTAAAGAAATGACATAATAGAATTTATGGGAGGTGGAATTTTGGGGTTATGATGGAATTGCAATGAGGATTTTGACCCTAACAAAACTGTGATGGAACTTTTGGCTGAATTGATCTCTTCTTAATTGAACCAATGACTTGTTGAAGAAGTCGACCTTAGATAAACTAGGACCAATTGAAGGAGAGTGGCCAAGAAGGTTCCGATGATTAAGTGAGAAAACTACAATGCATAAAGTTTGCCAGTTGGTTGTCTGTCAGGTCATAGGTTAGCAGAAGGAATGTGTGCTCGGATAACAATTTAATAGACTTGCTAGCGGGTTGTTTGTTTGTCGAATTAGCTAAAGAAATGCTACTTCGTAGCATTATATGCAATGTTGGGTTGTTAGAACAAAATAAATGTCAAATGTGAAGAAATTCAGCGTATACTTCTTTTGAAGATTACTATATTACTTAGTTGACCTAAGTAGAAGTTGATCAACCTACATAAACGACTTCAGAAGATGTCACTTGACATTTGTGGTTGACCTGAAAAGATGTCAATTGACCTACAAAGACGACTAAAAAAGATGTCAATCAACCTATGTAGTTGTTCTAAAATGAAGTTGACCGACCTACTATTGACCTGAGAAAAAGTTGGTTTAGCTTCATAATTAACTTGGTACATAGTCCAATCATCACCACCCCCCTCCAAAACAGTAATATGGTTATAAAAAGATTCCATTAAGGGTCCGTTTATTTTGGCTTCAAATGGTTTCAGGAAATTATTTTCCGTAAAATAGGCTGTTTGATTGGCTTTGAAAATAGAATTTCCGGAAATTATTTTCATTTGACCATAAAAAATAAGCTTTGACCTTGGAAATTTTTTTCAGTTCCTATTTTCACTTCAAATAGTTTCCAGAGAGAGAGAGAGAGAGATGCGCAAAGAGAGAAAGAGAGGGTGAGCCGAAACGGAAATCGCGTCGTCGATTGTGCCTCAACCCCAAACACCGAAGAAAGAGAGAGAGAGAGAGAGAAAGTGCACGAAGAGAGACTGGAGAGAGTGAGATCGAGCTCGCGCCGTCGAGCTTAGCCCACTGCCCTAAGCCTAGACGCGCCGTCGAGCTTGTGCCGGTGAGATCGCGCTGGGGAGATCATCCCGCCGAGATCGCACCTTCAGATCGCACCATGATCACTCTCTCTTCCGTGATCGCACCGTGAGATCATCCCCTTCCCTCGATTTGCAATTTTGCTTGCTTTGCCGTTGGTTATGGCTTTTGATTGCCAGAGTTTGCCGTCGTGGGTTGAATTGGAGTTTCAGTGGTGTGTGGTGTTGTTTTTGTGGTGGGTATAAATTTCGGTGGTTGTGGGTTGTTGTTGGTGGTTGCAGGTGATGGGTATTTGGTTGTGATTTGTTCTATGGATTGGGATTGGAATTTTTCTGTAATAAAATTTGTTTGGATGCTAAGAAAATGGCTGAGAAAATGTGAAAATTTTGTAAGAAAATAGCTGTAGGGTTCAAATTCTTTACGTAAACCCAAAGACAATTAATTTGTAGAGTATGGGTCAAAGAACTAGAATTAGTAAGGGATTAATAACAATGGATCATAACCATTTCAACAGTGCATTCATCAGTTTGTATACATTGATAGTTTTTCTCACTCTCTTGTTTTTCTTCTCTCTCTTTTCTCTCCTCCTTCTTCCGAGGTCCAATTGACAGGTGCTCCCCTCCATTATATAGTCACTCCTACCCTCATCTCCATCGTCCACATGCTCCCCATCCATGAACTTGTTCAAGTACCTATCACGTCAGGCAGCTTCTTTTCATCTCTGTGTGAGTGGCGGTAGGTTAGGATGCACTGTTCAGAGGTCTTCTCCACATAAATGCGGCCAGAAAAGCTGTTGCAATGCATTGAATACGGTGGCAGCAGCCTTTCCCTCAGATATTTCCCCATCCTTATCGTTCCTGAACATGCTTTGAGCTTATCTTGATCAGGTGGAGTCCTCGGACAGTCATTCGGGTTTTTCCCCTACTCAATTAGTCTCCGATATCATATCAGAGCAAAACATCTTCCTCGGACAGGAGATGTCCTCCTCGGACTGGAGATATCCTCCTCGGACAGAGATGATCCTTCATCAAGAGGATTCCACTCCTAGCTGGGCCTTGTCTCTTCCGCATCCCTCTTTTCGGATGTGAAACAGTCCTCCCGTGGGCATTCGGCCCATTAACTTGGGCCTGGCCCCCTTTTCCCCCATAATAGCATTTTTAGAATGTTACCAAACACCGAAAATCATTTTCTGAACTATTTTTCATTGCACAACCAAATAGCCTGAAAACATTTTCTTTTCCTGAAAATAGCATTTCTGGAAAATATTTATTTTCCAGAAAATATTTTACATGGACCAAACACAACCTAAATTTCATTATATTCAACTCTCAAACAATTTTACTTTCTATTCTATTTCTTTCTATTTTCAAACATCAACATAAGAGAAAGTTGAATATTTTATTTTTATTTATTCCTTTTATTCTATCTGTAAGGACTTGTTTTAAACTTATAGCCCACTATATGGAATGACTCAAGCCTAAAAAACCCATAAACAATGAATTTATAGAGTATGGGTTAGAGAACTGGGCTGTAGTTAATCAAATAAACTTTGGAATCAATCAGACGATAAGAGAATGAAATGGAATAGGATTATATTGAAGAAAAATTATCCTCGGCAAAGTCCGAGATGCACTATTCTTTTATATTATCTTCCAATTAGGTTACAAGTTTTGCTCCTGAATATTATTGTGTCCCCCTCCTCCTTTTCTCCATCTCCTTCCTTTTATACTCTTTCTCCTTTCCATCCCTATCTTCCATGTGCATGCCAAATGATGGATTTTGATACTTGTCCCATCAGCACCTCCCATAAGTCTTCATGTAGTAGTTATAAGGCTAAAACCCACTGTTCAGGCATCACTTCCACATTAATGCGGCCAGGGAGTTAGCTACAGAGTATTTAATGCGGAGGTAGCAGCTTTTTCCTTGAATATTTTAGGATCCTTCTATGTCTTAAGCTTCCATAGTGCTTATCTTCATCAATTAAGTACTTCTGTGATGTTTCTTCGGATAGCAGATCATCTCTACGGGCCACGGCTTCGATCAACCGAGGTGACTGTTATTATCGGCACAACCCCTTAAGTCGTCATGATCTAAATTGACTTCTTTGTTTGTTAACTTGGTCCCTTTTGATAAAGTTTACCACTACTCGGACAAATTTCCTCCTCAGCGTGGGCCCTAGGTCCATTATACAACATGTGTAATGGACCTCCAAGCCTGATATTTCTACAATAGCCCCTCAAAATTCTGCTTTTAGCACCTTGGGCAAAAATGGAGGATTTTGATATCCTCAGGTCTTTTTGGGCTTCTCATGTTTTGTCATTCGCTAGTACTTCTACCCGTTTTAACTGTCCAAGGCATGCTTCTGTCACTTAGGCGTCTGAAGCGCCCCTTCATTAAATTCTGACAGCGTTTTTGTTCCCCACGTTCAATGGCATGATGCAAATCCAACAGTGGAGAGTTTTCTAGGGTCTCGAGCAGGAATTTTCCCGCTTGTAACTTTTCTGTCGTTATAAATAGCTTCATAAATTGATTCCTCTCATTATTTCCATCAATCACACAATCCTAGAGCTCATATACTGAACCTGCCACCTTCTCTCACTTCTCTGTGCGTCTACAAATACAAAAAACTTGTTCGAGGACCTTCTTTTCAAAACCTGTAAGTTTTCTTAAATCCTTTTAGCTTCATTTCTTTCCTTATATTCTTTTTTCATCACCCTTTTCTCTTTTCGGTTTCATCTTTCATTTCGAACTTGTTGATTTCTTTTCACAACTTCTTAGAAAATAGGTAGATTCAAGTGTTTAGTTGAATCGAAAGAGGATATAGAGAGATTTAGAACTGAGTATAAGATCTCACCAATAGTGGGCATTGGATACGCCGCCTAAAGGGCATGGGCAGATGATAGGAAAGAGGGAGAGGTGGTCATCCTGAAGATCGCCTTCATAGAGGGAGGGATGACCATCCCCATGGGTAATCTTACTAAGAACTTCCTTAGCTTCTTTAGATTATCCCCCACACAATGCGCCCCTAATATGTTCAGAGTATTAGGGAGTATAGAAGCCCTAAACGAGAGAATGAACCTGGAATTGACACACCATGATGTCAATTGGGTATATAATCTACACCAATTGAAGGGGCAGAGATATTACCTTCAGTTAAGGTATCCCGAAGTAAGGCTGATCCAATGCCTCCCTACATCAAATAAAGGATTAAAAGAAGATTTTTTAATCTTTTCTGGGGAATGGCATGATGGCTTACCCTGTCTGACTAGAGAGGGAACACTAGGTGGGGGTCTAGTCATAAATCTATACACCTCGGCTTATATTTCCATCCTATTTCTTACTATCTCTATCTCTGATTAATTTTCCCTTTTGTTTTGATGATTTTGCAGATAGACATTCTACCATACCTCAGTTCAACCTAGTCAACAGAGTAAGTTTAGATAAGATCCTATGATCTAAGGTGTTTGTGAAAAAAGCAGACAGTCAGTTGTGAGCAGCACACATAATCATTGGATACAAACCCACCTCAAGTGCATTTCAAGCTCCAAAGTGTATGATAAGAGCCAAAGACCCTCGCCTTCAACGTATTAGTGTTACCTATGAAGGATTTGTTGTTCCTGAAGGCATTCCAATCCCAGAAGGCACACCCATCAACCAACATCTTTTTGTGGGTATCCCCTCAGCAGAAGTATTCTCATCTCATCCCATCACAAAGGAAGAAGATGATGAAGAAGAAGAAGAAAGAGAAGAGACAGAGGGAATTATAAATTTTTTAGACTCTCTAGAAGACTTTGAGGTGTTCAACTGATCTCCATCTCTCGAGGATACCTCAGCTGATTTGAGCGAGATGGGCATCCAAAGGAAGTCTAAGGGAAGTTTGATGGAACTAATAGAACCTCAGCCTGGAAAGGATGCACCTGGGGGGTCAATTCATCCCAAATTGCCTCCTCCCCCTCCTAAGCTTCCTCTTCCTCCTTCTCAACCATCTCTGCCACCGAGGCCTAAACCTTCTGATCTGACGAGAAAAAGGGAGCAGAAAGGTAAGGATGTGGTCGATGTTAGTAGATCTCGTCCTTCACCAGAAAAAGAGCCTCAACATCCTGTAAAGCAGCCAAGAACTGAATCTGGAGGGCCAAAAGTCTCTGAGAGAAGAGACAATCAGCCACCTGGGCCTCAGGCTTGGCTTCCAACCCCAATGATCAACGGTGAGCCGTTGAGGAATGATGCATCCATCAGGGACTTCCATGGAGGCATTGGATGCCAAGTTGCCTCGGCACTAGATGAAGCTCTGCTACTCCCAACTGATATGGCTGAGCTGCGGTCTATTAGGAGACCAGAAGTTTTTCTCAACCTTAAACGATATTTGGGAATGGTATGCAATTCACTTCTTTTCTATTCTCTATTATTTATTTTATTTTTATTTATTTATTTATTTTTTTCAAAAAATGACCATACTTTTCTGTTAGGTTGTCCAAGCCACTTTTAGGATTGAGGAGATAACCAATTCCTACTACACGCAGCTGAACGATAAGAGATCCAGGAGCATGGCAGCAGTGAATTCATTCAATATTGCTGGTCAGTCCAACCAGGACTTAAGGAAAAAAATTTACAGAGGAAGAGCAAGCGAGGAAAAGTGCTGACTTTGTGTTGAAGAGTGTTGACTTTGCATTGGAGAGCACTCAAAGACAGGCTGAGGATTAGAGGTTGCAGCTGCGTGACGCCAAGGAACAACTGGCCTCTTCTAAAGAGCAAGTTGCAACTCTGCAGAAGAAGTTAGCTGAGGTCTAGAAGTAGAGGGATAAGGCCGAGAAGGCGAAAGATGAGGTTGTCAAAGCAAAAGGGGAGGCTAAGAAAGCCAGGGATGAGGCGGAGCAGCATGGTTATGACGTCGGGGTGACCGAGACCGAGGAAAACCTCAGGGCAGAGGTCCTAGCAGTGTGCCGAACCTACTGTGCTCAGACTTGGACTGAAGCCCTCAACCAGGTTGGGGTTGAGGCTTCTTCTGATTTGAGGAAGCCAGAGAAAATTTATTATCCTCCAACCATCCGTGTCTCGGACCTTCCCTCCATCATAGGTGAAGTAGCCTCTACAATATCTGATCCTGTTGTAGAGGCACAGCCTTAAGATCCTCCACTTCCCCATCAGCAGGAGCAAGAAAAAGAAACTGAAGCTCCCAAGGAGACCTTTTTTTATATGACTAAGTCCTCAGATAAAAGTGTAGAGATTCCACAAGATGGGGCCGCTTCTCAGAGTTTTGAAATGGGCTTAGCCTCGGTTACCATACCTGCCAAAAAGGATCTAAGGACAAAAAGAAGGCAACTTCTATTGAAGCAGCCAATCAAGTAGACAAGACTTCCAAGGCTGGGTTTCAAATAAAACTGAAACGTTGAATCCTTATCTTTATAATGTAACTGCCATACTTGTTTTTGAGACATATTTCAATTGAATGCAAATCTTATTTTCTCAAGCTTGCAAGAGTTATTTTCTTCACTTATGCAACTTTTGATTATTAATTGATTGAACATAGCTATGTGACTTGAAAGTGTGTGATAGTTTGTTCAAGGGAAGTTGCAAATTTCATACATTTCTAATTAGAACTCAGAATAAACCAAGATTAGTTAATTCACAATATTGTCAATACATAACACGGATTTACAAACTTTGAGAAGTTTTATAACCTTAAGAAAAATATTCAATTGCTAATAAAAAAACTACCAAGTCCAAGGCACCCTAAAATGCTTTAAGTGATACTCATGGAATTTAACTTACATTCATATTGGGTGATAACAAACCATTTGACTGCAAGAGGGAATCAGGAGTTTGCATTTTTTTTTTTTAATGCTTGGTGCAATATTTGTTCAATGCTTCAATAGATACCGTAGTGTTTTAATTGATACTGAGTGTATGATCTGAGGAACCTGATAAAATTCAGCTTCTGTTTAATACTTAGAAAATTACTTGAAAGATATCAATTTCCCCAAGGTATGTGGTCGGAGGAACCAGGCATGACCAAGGTTCTGTTTGAAACTTTCACAAATATTGTAACGAGTTAATTTTCACAAAGCAGATGGTCTAAGGAACCAGACATAGCTCAGATTCTGTTTAACACTTAGAAAATTACTTAAAAGATATCAATTTCCCCAAGGTATGTGGTCCGAGGAACCAAGCATGACCAAGGTTCTGTTTGACACTCTCACTGATATTGTAACGTGTTAATTTTCCCAAAGAAGATAGTCCGAGGAACCAGACATAGCTTAGGTTTTTTTTAACACTTAAAAAATTACTTAAAAGATATCAATTTCCCCAAGGTATGTGGTCTGAGGAACCAGACATGACCAAGGTTCTGTTTGATATTATCATAGACGATGCAAATCATGTAGCGCATAACACAATAAACCCAAATTGGACGAAGGAACTCTTTATTAATAATAATACCTTCTAAGGTTATTTACATTTCAAAGACGAAGTACAACTCTTTTGTCTAGATCTTCAAGATAATACGCACCTATTCCTGCGACTGATGTTATACGATATGGTCCTTCCCAGTTCGGTCCCAATTTTTCCCATGTTGGATTCTTGGCTATTCCCATAACCTTCCTTAAGACTAAATCCCCCACTGCCAGTGGTCTTAGCTTTACATTGGTATCATATTTTTGCTTGAGTTTTTGTTGATAATAAGCCAATTGGACCATGGCATTTTCTCTTCGCTCTTCAACTAAATCTAAACTCCTTTCCAATAGTTCATTGTTGTTGCTCGAAGTCAAAGAACTTGTTCTTAGAGTGGGGAATCCAGTTTCTAGAGGAATAACAGCCTCTGCCCCATACGTCATTGAAAAATGTGTCTCTCTTGTAGATCTATGAGGTGTGGTCCGATAAGTCCACATAACGTGTGATAACTCTTTAACCCATCTCCCTTTTGCATCATCCAGTTTCCTCTTGAGTCCACTTACTATGACTTTATTAACAACTTCAGCCTGCCCATTCCCCTGTGGGTATGCCGGGGTAGAATATCTATTTGTTATGCCCATGTCGCAACAATATCTCCTAAAAGCCTTGCTATCAAATTGCAAATCGTTGTCTGAGAAGAGAATGCAAGGGATTCCGAACCTTGTTATTATGTTTTTCCAAATAAACCATTTGGCATCCACATCCCTAATATTGGACAATAGTTCAGCTTCAACCCATTTAGTGAAGAAGTCTATGCTGACTAGTAAATACCTCTTATTCCCTACTGCCTTAGGAAAAGGACCAACAATATCCAAGCCTCATTGAGCAAAAGGCCAAGAACTGGAGATAGGATTAAGGACTTCGCCAGGTTGGTGAATGTTTGAGGCAAACCTCTGACACTGGTCGCATTTCTTTACAGAGGCCTCTGCTTCTTTTTGCATCTTTGGCCACCAGTAACCCTGTGTAAGGGCCTTGTATGATAAAGATCTTCCCTTCATATGGCTTCCGCAAATTCCCTCATGCAGTTCTTCTAATATGATCTGAACTCCTTCCGGATGTACACAGAGCAGATATGGACCAAAGAAAGACCTCTTATACAACCTTTAGTCCTCGGATAACCAGAATCGAGGAGTTTTTCTTCGTATCTTATCAGCTTTAGACTTGTCTTTTGGTAAAATATCCTCCTTAAGATACAGTACAATAGGGTCTATCCAGCTTGGAGCTGTTCTTATTTAATGAACATAGGTTATGGTCTTTCCTACATCGGCAAGTCTACATAAATCTTCTACGAGAATTATCCGAGGTTGATTTTGTGTCGAGGAGGTTGCCAATGTAGCCAAAGAGTTCGCATGTATATTTTTACTTCTTGGGACTTGTAATAAATTGAAAGATTTGAATTTAGACTGTAAATGTCTAACCTGATTTAAGTAATCTTGTATTCTAGGATCTCTGGCTTCCAACTCCCCGTGGACTTGGCCAACGACCAATCTTGAATATGAGATCAACTTCACTGTCTTTCCACCCATTTTTTGTACCATGATCATTCCTTCCAGCAAAGCTTCGTATTCAACTTCATTGTTTGTAGCCGAGAATCCTAATCTTAAAGACTTTTCAATAATAATACTCTTTGGGGATATCAAGACTAGGCCCACTCTAGATTCCTTATGATTCACTGCCCCATCAACATAGACCTTCTAGGGTGCAGGTTCCTGCATGGATATCATTCCAACCAATTTTCCATCCATGTTTTGCTTTTCTATCTTTTCTTCTTCCGAGGATTTAGCAAACTCAGCAACTAGGTTGGTGAGAACCTGCCCTTTGATATAGGTGCGTGGCATGTACTTGATGTCAAAAGCCTCTAAAATCGTACCCCACTTAGCCACTCTCCTTGTGTAATCAACACTACGTAGCAGAGATTAAAGCGGGAGTTAGGTCAGGATGACAATCATGTGTGACTGAAAATAGTGGGGAAGTTTGCGTGTAGCATGCGTTACAGCCAAAATAGCCCTCTCTAAAGGTAAGTAACGAACCTCGGTCTCATGTAATGACTTACTTACATAGTAAATTGGTCTTTGTACACCAGCATCAACATGTATTAGTACCAAACTCACCGCGTGGGTGGCTACAGCAATGTAGGCAAACAACACTTCATCTACCTCGGGTCTGGACATAATGGGAGGTTGAGACAGATATTCTTTCAACTGTTGGAAAGCCATTGCACACTCTTCAGTCTATTCAAACCCCTTCCACTTATTTAACAATTGAAATAGATGTCTACACCTATCAGTTGACCGAGAGATAAACCAGTTTAGTGCAGCAGTCATTCCTATAAGCCTCTGAACTTCCTTGGGATTCTGAGGTGGTTGCAGGTTGTTGATTGCCTTGATTTGTTTAGGGTTGAGCTCAATTCCATGGTGAGTAACGATGGAGCCCAAGAATTTTCCCAATCCGACACCAAACAAACACTTAGTAGCATTAAGCCGCAGCTCGTGCTTCCTCAAGGTATCAAAAGTATTTGTGAGGTCAACAATGTAGTCTGATATTATTTTGCTCTTTACCACCATGCAATCGATGTAGATTTCCATATTCTTTCTTATTTGAGGCTCAAACATCCTTGTCATCATTCTATGATAGGTTGCCCCTACATTTTTCAAACCAACGGGCATCACCTTATAATGATAATTTTCGGTAGGGGTGACAAAAGTCGTCTTCTCCTAGTCGTTTGTAGCCAGAGGTATCTGGTGGTACCCTTGGAAGACATCTAGGAAACTCATCCGAGGATGGCCTACAGTGGCATCCACAAGTTGATTAATCTGAGGCACAGGAAAAGGGTCTTTGGGGTAGGCCTTATTCAAGTTCGTGAAATCTACACATACACGTCATTTTCCATTCTTCTTTTTTACCACTACTGTGTTAGCCAACCATTCTGGATAAAAGACTTCTTTAATAGCCCTAACTTGTTTAAGTTTCACTACTTCGTCCTTAACATCATCAGAATGTTCCTTGGATGAATGCTGAGGCGGTTGTTTCTTTGGGGTAATAGCTGCATTGACATTCAAATGGTGGCAGATGAAGTCTGGATTCACCCCTGGAGCTTCACAAGCATCCCAGGTGAATACATCAACATTTTTCTTAAGAAATTCTACCAACTCTTGTTTTTCCTGAGGAGGTAGCTTATTTCTAACTTCAAAAACCTTTTCTGAATCATTTCCTATGATAAACTTCTCAAGATCCTCACATTTAGCCTCCTCAGTTGGCCCCTTACTAGGCAGGAACTCAGACATTGACTGCTATAAACCTTCATTCATCGAGGCCGAAGACTTAATTGCTAACTGATGCATGGTAGATACAAGGCACTGTCGAGCCACAGATTGGTCCCCTACCAGTTCCTTGATCTAGTCTCCTGATTGATACTTTACCTTATAATATAGAGTCAAAGAAACAATCTCTAGGGTGGAAGCCAAGGCCTGGCCACAATGGCTGTGTAGGGAGAGTATGAATCCACGACTATGAAGTCCACATCCACCACTTCTGAACCTGCCTGCACCAGCAACCTGATTTGGCCCCTTGGAATAACCACCTTCCCATCAAAACTCACCAAAGGGGAATCATAGGCGGTTAGATTCTCGAGTTTCAAGTGCAGCCCTTTATATAGATCTGGGTACATGATTTTCACATAACTGCCCTGGTCTACCATCACTCTCTTTACATCATATCCACCTATTCTAAAAGTTACCACTAAAGCATCATCACGCGGTTGGATGGTCCCTACCTTATCTTCATCCGAGAAACTCAACGCTAGTCGAGTTTCTACTCTAGCCTTCTTTGGCCTGAAGCTTGCGTCCTCGGCAGGAAACTGAGCTATGGACATTACCCTAGAGGGCTGTGAACCGGTCCTTCCAGGTGCAGCAAAGATGACACTGATTGTGCCTATTGGGGGCTTGAAGAATTATTCCCCTGAGTACCAGACCTCGGCTAGTTATCCTGCCCATTAGGGTGATACAAGAGATGTTGCAATTTTCCTTCCCTGACCAATTGCTCTAGATGACTCCACAATGTTCGACAGTCCTCGGTAGTATGTCCTTGCTCCTGGTGGTACTGACAGTAGAGGCTCTAGTTGCGTTTTAGGGGATCTCCACTCATTTTACTCAGCCATTTGTAGTAAGGCACCCTCTTTATTTTCTCCAAAACTTGATGCATCGACTCTCTAAACACAGTGTTTACAGCCTGAGGGGTTGCAGGTAAAGATTGCCCAGCAAAATCTCTTCGGGGTTTGTTATTATTGTAGCGGTCTGACCTAAAATTCCTCCTCTCCTGAGGGATAACCTTTCTTTGCCTTTATCTTATTGCTGATCTTCCTCTACCTTTTTGTATTTGTTATTTCAATTTATGAGTTGACGTACATTGGTGACAAGTTTACCGGTCAAAGATTTTCTTAAGTCATGCTCAGTAAGTAGGCCGAGCTTAAAAGTACTAATGGCAACATGACCGAAATCACCATCTATCTCATTGAACATCTCTTAATATCTGTTTGAATACGTTTTCAAGGTCTCTCCTTCTTTCATGGACAAAGACGGCAAAGAAGCCAAAGGCCGAGGAGCCTTTCTACACGTGACAAATTTGGATCCAAATGCTTGAATGAGCTCCTTGAAAGAATCAATGGAGCCTGCCCTCAAGCTATCAAACCATCTCATCGCCACCGGCCCCAAATTGGACGGGAACACTTTGCACATCAAAGGCTCATTTCTAGAATGCACAGCCATTCTTTGATTAAAATGGCTAACATGCTTCACAGGGTTTGTTCTTCCATTGTATATGGTGAACGTGGGTTATGAGAATCGCTGAAGGAGTCTCCGTCTTTCAATCTAGCGTGAAAAATGAGATTTTGCAATCTGGTTGAGTGCTCTACTTATGGCACCATTTTTTAGGCCGTCTGAGAATGACTTTCTATCTTTATGCCAATGATGATAGTCCTCCTCATATGAAAAAGTCTCGCTAGGAGGGGTTCTTGATCTACGCCTGTAGCTAATATCCCCCTCACCATCAGAAGAGAAGTCAGGATCTGGTGAAGCTTGCCTCCGACGTTCGTGGCGCAAGCTTCTCTTTAGGTGATCAATTTCCTTCTGCATATTCCTAGCATTTTCTTCCTGAGAGACATGACTTTTACCCTTAGCCTGGCTTCTATTAGTGTGGGTAGTATGTATGCTTCCTTCCCGGTCTCTTTGTCGTTCAAGATTAAGAAAATGATCTTGACGTTGAGACCCCATAGATTCTGCCTGGTGTGGACTTGATCCTACCATCTTTGAAAGTGAGATCAACTAAAAACTTTAGTTCTTCTCACAGACGGCGCCAATTGTAAGGACCTGTTTTAAACTTGTAGTCCACTATATGGAGTGGCTCAAGCCCAAAAAGCCCATAAATAATGAATTTATAGAGTATGGGTTGGAGAACTGGGTTGTAGTTGATCAAATAAACTTTGGAATCAGTCAAACGATAAGAGAATGAAATGGAATAGGATTATATTGAAGAAAAATTATCCTTGGAAAAGTCCGAGATGCACTATTCTTTTATATTATCTTCCAATTGGGTTACAAGTTTTGCTCCTGAATATTATTATGTCCCCCTCCTCCTTTTCTCCCTCTTCTTCCTTTTATACTCTTTCTCCTTTCCATCCCTATCTTCCATGTGCATGCCAAATGATTGATTTTGATACTTGTCCCATCAGTACCTCCCATAAGTCTTCATGTAGTAGCTGTAAGGCTGAAACCCACTGTTCAGGCATCACTTCTACATTAATGCGGCTAGAGAGTTAGCTACAGAGCATTTAATGCAGAGGTAGCAACTTTTTCCTTGGATATTTTAGGATCCTTCTATGCCTTGAGCTTCCATAGTGCTTATCTGCATCAATTAAGTACCTCTGTGACGTTTCTTCAGATAGCAGATCATCTTTACGGGCCATGGCCTCGGTCAACCAAGGTGACTCTTATTTTCAGCACAACCCCTTAAGTCGTCATGATCTAAATTGACTTCTTTGTTTGTTAAACTTGGTCCCTTCTGATAACGTTTACCCATTCTCGGACAAATTTCGTCCTTAGCATGGGCCTTAGGTCCATTATACAACATGTGTAATAGACCTACAGGCCCGATATTGCTACACTATCCATTACCTTCCATTTCTTAATAAACTCTTAAATACAAAATATGTTACATCTTTTAAGTTGTTGCCTGAGGTAAATTTCTTATGTCATCTTCTTCTCTATGGTTAACTCATTGTTTACAAGTTTGTTGTAACCTTGATGGTTTAGAGCCAATTATTAATTTATAATTATATATCTCTATGATGTTTGAGTCTTGATGGGAGGGAGTTATGCCAACAACATTACTAGTTAAAATTAAACACAAAATGCAATTTAAGCCTTTTATTTTGATTTTTTAAATTCTAAATAAAATCAAGCAAATTTTCCTTAATTTTGTTTTTAAAAATATATTGGCTTTTCCTTATATATATTTGGGTGGAATAGAAGAGTTGACTAACTTTATAACATTCCCTAAGAGATTTCATTTGAACCATCAAATACAAAGGGCCACAAAAGATGCAACTTCCTCTATCACACATAAATTACCACAACTAAAGTAATAGCGTAATACCGACATGAGTTCATTGCTCTCTGAACAGAAAGAGAATTGTAGGAACCGAAAGGGGGCAAAAATAGCTATCAGCAGCATAAATAATTAAATATTGCTTGTTGGATACCACAATGGTTAGCATGAAGATTTGGCATGTATCATCATTCCTTTCAATTATGCTGTGCCTTTTGTACATCTTTAATTAGGAGAGGATGAACTTTTATCATAAACAAAGGAGGAGATGCACCAATAAAGAAAACTTTTTTTTTTTTTTTTTTTCTCTTTTGCATCTACAAATTAAGTGCTGAAATTTGCGGTGTGAGCATGAAAGAACGAACACTTACTTAGACTTTCAAAAGTCCATGAGAACACATTATGTTCTTTTTTAAAAGTTGAAATTGTGATAATTTGTTGGGTGCACTGCTTTTTGACCTTAGGTGAGTAATATGAAAACACTAATATGAGAAAATGACTAGTAAGTTGAGAAAATGTCATTGTCTAGCCAAAACAAAAAGCTCATGAAAACCCAAGTCAGACAAATGCTATTTTGATCAACTACTTTGTAATATTCATAAGATTTTTCACTCTTAGGAAAGAAGTCCTCCTGATCATAGAAGGTGTGGAATAATTTCTCCTAATATGATGAAGATCATCAAATAGATTTATGTTGTGTAACTTATATTTGCATTAAATATTACAAATTGAAAGTGTATATTAATCTTTGTATATAAATTTTAAATAGATCTTGTCTGTAATATATTACCAAAAAAAAAAAAAAAAACAGAAATCAAATGTTAAGCATTCTGTTGTATAAGAAATTTATTAATATTTGGAAGATTCCCTTTGGGTAATTTTGTTTTATATATGTTTAATACTGTGTTTTAACTTGGTTTTTTATTTGGGTGATTTGTAAGTAGGAGGTCTGAATCCTCTGATTGTTCTCCATCTCTCATCCAACCTCTAATTTTAATTGGTTTCTAAATACAAAGTTAACCCATTCAAGTACAAAAAGAGACAAAGAAAGATGCTATTCTGACAGACCACTGGCTTATAAAATTATGAGTAATATATATAAAAATCATGAAAGCATTTACCTAAATTAAGAGCATTAGAATCTGTATGTGTTAAGTCTTACAAAATAAAAAATAAAAATTGCTCATTTTACATATTTTGAGCAAAAAAACACCTACATCGATGGGTGTAAAATTGTGAATTTATGCACAATTGCTACAGTAAACATGTATATATGCATGGTTACTGTAGCTCTTCTATCTACTATTTTATGTTTTCTTTTTCTCTCTCCTCTCTCTTGCCTTGTTAGACTCTCTCTCACCCACTCTTCAATGCCAACAAGAAGCCGACCATCACAACTAACCAACCACCACCACCATCACCACCACAACCAACCCATTACAACATCAATTTAATCCGAAAACAATCAACCGAAAATTAATGAAAATCATCACAAACCCAACTTAAAATCAACTCAAAATAAAACACAACAAAAAATCCATTTGGCAAAATACAAATTAACCCAAAACCCAAGCTTGCCGCCGCCATGAGAGAGAGTGTGTGAGTGTATTGAGCCATGGAAGCTTGGTAGCAGGGACAGAGCCAAGACTTAGAGTTAGGAGAGGCGATTTTGCTGCTAGCTGTATGCGGCAACTCCGGCCTTTGAGTCTACTACTTTATTACTAAGAATTTTTGTTTAAAATTTTTTAAATGGCCAAGTTGTTTGTTCTAGGTAAAATAGATTGATTGTACTTAATTTTTTTTAGTTTTATTATTGGTAATTTTTGTTGTTGGACTAATTTTTTTGGGTTTGTATATTTTGTTTTAGATTTAATCTATTAGTTTTTTATGTCCTTTAAATGGTGAGTGGTTATTGATAAGTAAAAACTGATGCAAGTGTACGAACTAATAAGAATTTGCTACTTCAATAGTTTGTATAAACATTATAAAAACGTTTGTAGCTATAACATTACTCTCAAAAGAATTAATGACATTATTAAGGGGGGAAAAGTGTAATTTTATTAAACAAAATTGCTAAAATTAGTACCTATTAATATAGTAATTTAAAAAAAAAATTAGGAGGAGCCATTACTCCCTCTAGTCCAATAGCAGCTCTGTTCATGCTTTGCAGAAAGGGTTTTTTTTTTCTTTTTTTTTTCTTTTTTTTTTTTTTCCAGATTTGAAGATAGCACTGATTTGATAGAGAAAGAGAGGGGGAGAAAGAGAAAGGATTTTTTTTTTTAGAAATGGAAAAGAAGAAGAAGAAAGAAAGAAGATGTTGAAGAAGAAGAAAGAAGCTAGTAGAAAGAATGAGAAAAAGAAAGAGAGAGAGTGTTTCAAAGAAGTGAGGTAAGGTGGTGGGCCGTGTATCAGTAATAGAAATAATTAAAAAAAAGTGAAAAATATTATTTTAATAATAGAGGATATATTATAGATAATTTGATGCGGATATTTTTACAAAAGAAAATGCTAACGAGTGTCCTTTAGGCACTCTTTAATAATCTATTTAAAGAAAATTTTTATGAGAAATAAAAAAAACTAATTAATATTTTGACAGTTTTTTTCATTTTTTATAAAAAAAAGTATTAAAACTTTTTTAAATGAATTATTAACAAATGTTCTAAGGACACTAGTTAGTATTTTCCTTTTACAAATTAATTTTATAAAAAAAGATTATTGAAAAATAGAAACAAACTTTTGATGATTCACTCACTTGTCAGATGTCACCAACTAGATCCTTCAGCAATCTTTATAGAATTTAGGACCGACTTAATTAGAACAGACTGACTGAGAGAGCAAGAGAACCTTAGAGCTAGACACGTGGACCATGTAGTTGGCTAGATGCTTGGACTTGTATTGTGGCTCAGTAGCACTAGCACCATTAATAGATATTATCCTTAAATCAGCGTTAAATCTTTTTTTTTTTTTTTTGAGAAACAAATCAGCGTTAAATCAGCGTTATGTATAGTTGCAATATTGTGTGGGGAGCTGGCAGCATGCTTTTAAGTTTAGGCTTATTCTGGCCACAAGCCGACATCTTTCAGATAAAGGGGAAACTAGATTTCTTTTGAGGGTCCAGTTTTTATTCAGTTTTATGTGGCACTAAATTAATCTCGAATGTTTAAAAATAGACATGTGTTATAATTACAATGAGTTCAATACAGTAGAAGTACTGGACAAAAGTCATGCCCCTTCTTTTAATATAATGAAGGAATGTATTATTAATAAATAATGAAGGTGGCTTTTGGCTTTAGGCTTTGTTGGTGTTGGGTCATTTTGTGGCTGAAATGTGTGTTGCGTTTTGATACATCCATGGTTAGGATTAGGGTTATCTAAGAGCATCCACATCCCAATCCTATATCTCATCCTATTTTACCATCTCAAAAATTTACTTTTTCAATTATACCATACCATTTACAATACACACCCAGCATTCCAAAATTCTATTTCTTATCCCATTTTATTTAAATATTCTATTTTATTCTTTTTTTTTTTTTTTTCTATTTCCCTTTTTCTATTTCTCTTCCTCTCTTTCTCCCTCATTACCGGTTTCAACCCAGCCACACACACACACACACACACAGCCAAACCCATCACCACATACACACACACACACGGCAACCCCACCTCCACGGCTCCACCATCATCAATCACCACACCACCACCAAACCAACCAATTCGCACCGATCAATCACCACGCCACCACCGCACCGATCAACCACCACACCACCACCACACTCGATCAACCACCACGCTGAACCCAAACCCACACCGCCACACTCGATCAACCAATTCGCATCGATCAACCACCACGCCACCACCGCACCGATCAACCAATCTGCACCAATCAACCACCACACCACCACCACACTCGATCAACCACCACGCTGAACCCAAACCCACACCACCACGCCGAACCCAAACCCACACCACCACACTCGATCAACCAATCTGCACCGATCAACCACCACGCCACCACCGCACCGATCAACCAATCTGCACCGATCAACCACCACACCACCACCACACTTGATCAACCACCACGCCGAACCAAACCCACACCACCACGCCGAACCCAAACCCACACCACCACACTCGATCAACCAATCCGCACCGATCAACCACCACGCCACCACTGCACCGATTAACCAATCTGCACCGATTAACCACCACACCACCACCACACTCGATCAACCACCACGCCGAACCAAACCCACACCACCACGCCGAACCCAAACCCACACCGCCACACTCGATCAACCAATCCGCACCGATCAACCACCACACTCGATCGCATCCGTCAGCCAACCGATCTGCACCGAGAAAGAGAGAAGGAAGAGAGCAGACAAAGCACAAAAGCTATGGGTTTTGGGTCTGAAGAGAGAAGGATGAGAGAAGAGTAAACGAGAGAGAGAGTGATATCATTATTTAATAAAAATAGGAGGGAGCTCCGATCTAGAAGCCTCGCCACCACGCCGATTTGGCTTGGTGATTCGGCGTGGGCTCCGATCTGGCACAGACAAAAGAGAGAAGATTGACAATGGCGAGAGAGAGAGGGGATGAAAAAGAGAGAAGGAAGAGAGAGAAAAGAAAGAGATAAAATGAGAGAGGAGAGAGAAATTACCCGGTAAAAAAGCATTAAAAAATTATTATTTTTTATATAATTTTGCTACAGTACCATCTTACATTTGAGATGGTACTGTAGCAAAATCTCAAATTTTTTTTGGCATGTGGGATATGACCTTCCCATTGCTGATGAGTTTTGGGGCTTAAATGCCAAATGTTCTTAACATTTGGCATTTACAAGCCCAAATGCTGATGCTCTTAGCATTCACATTGGAGTATGTAAATCAATATTTATTTTATAAAAAAAAATTATTTTATCTGTTTTATCAATTTATTTAACAAATTACATAATATTTCAGTTTTTATTTTTATATACAACCCATTAATATATATATATATATACATTTTTTTTTATAAATTGAAATTAATAATGTTAATTTCAATTCTCTAACCCCCAAAAAAAAAAAAACCAGGTTCCTATATTAAAAAATCTCTCTCCTTTTTTGTTTCTCTCTCACATTTTTCTTTTTTGCATGTGTTCAACCCTATCAGGACTTAGGACAAGATATGTATCAAATTCTTCATATTAGGTTAATTTCGCTCATGCCAAATAATAAATCAAAGATCAAATTTCATTTTCTAATCATATGCGCACTTATTAAATTAGAGATAATGACTGACTAATATTACCATCCTTTTCGGCCGTATTATGAAGTATGAACCATCCAAATATATGAGTATGACCCAGATATTTTTTAAAAAAAATAAAAAATAGATGACTAGTTGACTACAATATTGAAACAAATCGGAAGCATTCTAAACAACCTTTTTCTTTATCAATTTTTAAAACTCAATTATCTTTTTAATATAAAAAACTCATTAAAACAAAACTTAGTATAATTTGTAACATGAGGTATATTACAAAATTTTCATGAACCTTATAAACTGATGTATGTGCAACTTGTAACTTTTTATTTTTATTTTTATAGGTGCTTCCCGCATATTACAAGTTTACAACAAAAATTGCTTTTAAGCCTAAGTGAAGAGAGTCAATACCGTACTGGAGGCTGTACTGGTTTGGTCAGCGGTACAATATATTTCGGGTACCGGTCAATACCGGTATACCGTTTCGAGTTTGCCACTATTTTATATCTATTTTTTATATATATACACACACACACAAAATCTCTAGAACCATGTTTATAAACATATAATATTTCATTTATGATTTATCTCTAGCTCACGTGCCAGCCTATTAATTATTAAAAATATAAAACTAGTGAGTGGCAACTGGCAATAGTTGAATATTCAGCCAAAAAAAAAGACAATAGTTGAAAATTTGAAATAAATGATGTAATTGAAATTTCAAACTTGTTTCAAATTTCAAAGTTTACGCATGTGGTGTCGGTACACAGAAAATAAGACTACAAGAACCACACAAAACAAAAGGACCAAAGGGATGCAGCTGTTAGTCTAAACAACAGATAAGAAGAAGTGAAAAAAAAAAAAAATAAATAAAGAAAGGAAGTGAAAGGAACGAAACTGAAGGAGGAAGAGGAAGGGATAATGCTAAATGTTGACAACGACCAACAAAGTGGTGCTGGGCTTGAAGGCGACATGAGCCATTTGGTACTTTTATGTTTTGTTTTGTGTTTTGTGTTTTTTTTTTTTTTTAAGAAGCTTTTTGTACCGGCCGGTTTTTATTTTCCGTCCGAAATGGCCAATATTCGCCGGTACGCCCGGTATAGACTGGTATTTTGAGCGGTACAATTTAAAGGTGTTTCGGTACCGTTTTATCCACCAAAACGAGAAATACTAGCCATACCAGCCAGTACGGTATTAACTTCACTAACAACAAGCTTGTTAGTAGCATGGTCTACAAAGTTTAGCTTTCCCCATACTCGAAGAAATATTTTTTGAGTTTAAGAAAATTACAACTTGCAACTATTTTTGTAATTTATTAATGTGACATCAAATACATTTATTGTCACCTTTCTGAGTACGATAGATTTTAAAACACCCCCTAGTTAAAACACGCCTAGATTATGTTTGGGAATCTACTAACAATTCGATGGCCGAGTGAAAAGGTCTATAGTAAAGAATTTGAGATTCATGAGAGGCGTCCAATTCATCTTTAACTGGGATAGAATATTTCGTTCGCAATGTCACCATCGATGATAAATGGAGTTGTGCATTTCAAATGGCTATGTAAAAGTCCACTTGTGCGTGCACGTAGTCTCTGTCTGTGTGTGTGCAAGTGTAGAGTCGGTTAAACAAGTTGAACCAAGCTTTACGAAGTCTTGTGTTGTATAAGAAGATCCTATCAGTCAATGTGTGTAAATCTTCGAAACCCCAGGATACTCCAGAACTTGGCGGCTATACGGGTAGCTTTTCCGGTAGCAATTCCGGGCGCCGACGGAGTAACCGGCCGGCGGCGAGTAAGTCCGGGGAGCGAATCGGTAGGAAGGCGAGTTTCTCAACGAGTCGGCGGGAGTTTGAGGAGGAGAGACTTGTTTAAGAGATTTCGGCGGCGAAAGCACGGCTCTGATCTTCAAAGGACGGTTGTTCGTCGACGAAGAAGAAGCGCGATCGTACTCTTCGATAACATTCGCCAAGTCCTCGTCGGACGTGATCGAAATTAGGGTTTCCAAGTCGCCGTTCGGCAACTGACACCTCAGATTCACCGATGAGCCACAGAACTCCCCGAGCTTCACCATCAACTCTGTAAACAACAACAAGAAACAAAAAAAAAAAATGATTAATTATTCACAAAAAAAAAAAAAAAAAAAAAAAAACCAAACGAATTCACAAAAATCGAATCTGAAAATGGAAGAGCACACAAACCTGTGAAAGAAATAGAGCGATCGACGGCGAGGACACGTGTCAGGCCGCCGGCGTAACGAAGAGTGCCGTCGGTGTAGCGAGGGAGGATTTTCCCGCCATAACTGCAGAGGAATTTGATGGTCTCGGTGTTTTTGTTGCTGTTGGACACCATGAAAGTTTTTCAAAGTGAGAGAGAGAGAGAGAGAGAGTTGTGGAGAGGAGATTTTGGTTAGTGAGAGGCTCAAACCTCTGGGGAGTGGTTTTGGTGAGTATTTATAGGGAGAGAAGAAATGGGAGGGTGACGTGAGAAAGAGGAAGAGTGGGGACTACACGGAAAGTGGGGGCTAAGAAAGAAAAAACTTATAACGTGTTGGGTACAAAAAGCAAATGAAGAAATATTGAGATGAAGCAGTTTGCGGTATACGGATGGATATTCTTTCCATGTCCATGGAGTGAGTAAATTGCGAAGAACAAGGAAACGGCTCTACCACGAGGTTGCTCACCAGCACTGTGGACCTCACTTTTGTTTTTGGGTGACTACGAGGAAATTGATTACTTACCTTTTATTTTTAAATTATTTAACCAAACACTTAACCATTTTGTAAAAGCATCTCGTAAAATACTTCTTCTTTGGAGCTCGATATTACTGAGTTTCAAAATTAGGGTTATTTTGTTATATATACTTCAAAAATAAAGGGTGTTTGGTCATTTTAATAAACTTGTTTGTTTATTAAAACCAAGGTAAGAGTAATATTTAGTAAAGAAGGATATGCAATTCAACAAGTCTTTTGACTGAATATTGCAAAAAATGAAGTTTATTTGTGATATGAGTACTGTTTAAACTTATTTGAGAAAATAAGGAGAAAAACAAATTTCGTTAATAGTGTAACTGAAATTCTAATAAATAGTATGAGAGAGGAGAGAGATAATTGAATTTCAGTGATATAGTTACCGAAATTCGTGCGCAAAAAGAAAGCTACCTAGATTAGAGGAGCGCTCAAAATAGGAGAAGTATTGAAAAGGAGAGAGAGAGGGGGAAAAAAAAAGGAATTGTGGCAATGGAGTTGCCGAAATTGTAGGGGAGATGAGAGAGACAAAGAAAAAAAAAGAATTAAGGCAATGGAGTTGCCGAAATTGTAGAGAAGAGAGGAAAAAAAAGAAGAAGAAGAAAGAAATAAAGAATTATGGCAATTGAGTTGCCGAGAATGTAGGGGAGAAAAAGAAAAAAGAAAAGAAAAGAATTGTGGCTTGTCGAAATTGGAGAAAAAAAAATAATGGCAAGCCACAATTTCGCCCACTCCATTGATCATTGCCTTTTTTTCGCCCCAACTTTAGCAAGCCATAATTCTTTTTTTTTTTTTTTTCTCCCTTACATTTTCGGCAACTCAATTGTTATAATTTTTTTTTCCCTCTAGTTTCATCAAACCACATTCCTTTTTCTTTTTCCTCCCCTATATTTTCGGCAACTCAATTGCCATAATTTTTTTTTTCTCTCCCCACAATTTTGGCAACTCCATTGCCTTAATTCTTTTTTTTTTTTTTTTTTTTTTTTGCTCTCTTTCCTCTCTCCTACAATTTTAGCAACTTCATTGCCACAATTCCTTTTTTTTTTTTCTCTCTCTCTCTCTGCACTCCTCCTAGGTAGCTTGCATTTTGGGCAGAAATTTCGATAACTACATCACCGAAATTCAATTCTCTCTCTCTCTCTCTCTCTCTCTCTCTCTCTCTCTCTCTCTCTCATATTTTTTCTTAGAATTTTGGCAACATCATTGCGAAAATTTGCCTCTCTCCTCATTTTCCCAAATAGGTTTGAACAATGCTTATATTACAAATAAACTTCATTTTTTGCAATATTTAACCAAAAAGACTCGGTACAAAAAGCAAATGAAAATATTGACATGAAGCAGTTTGCGGTTTAATATTTATGCGGATGAATATTCTTTTCTTTTCCTTGAGCAAATGAAAATATTGACACGAAGTAGTTTGCGGTTTAATATTTATGCGGATGGATATTCTTTTCTTTTCCTTGAGGGAGCAAATTGCGAAGAACAAGGAAACAGCTCTTAGAAACAGCTCTACTATGAGGTTGCTCACCAGCACTGTGGGCCTCACTTTTCTTTTTATTTTGGGTGACCAAGAAAAGAAAAAAGAAAATACTTCTATTTTGGAACTTGATATTGCTAATGTCGAATTCTGCTTGGAACTCAACATTAGCAATATCAGGTTCCAAAAACATAGTTATTTTGTTATATATTTTGAAAATATGACTATTTTGCTATGTGCTTCAAAAATAAAGGGTATCTAGTCATTTTTCCCTATATATATTTGCCAAATAGATAATATGTTTGTTTATTAAAACTAAGGTAAGAATCATATTTTGTAAAGAATATATAATTCAACAGTTTTTTTTTTTTAAAGAGTTTCAACCTATGACATCTGCTCCTGATGATAGCTCTTTATTATTAGACTAAGACACTAATAAGTTTTTGATGTAGGCAGGAATTAAATCCTAGATCTCTTATACAATTATCAGATATTTTACCAGTTGAGCTAATTGGAACCCACTATTATTCAACAGTTAGATTTTCAAAATTGGTTGTAGTTGTTGATACTTCCAAGAAATTCTGATAGATTCAAAGGAATTCTTAAGAGTCAGTGGGCTGGAATGTCTCCGGAAGTTCTTGATCTAGTAAGATGAGTCCTGAGAAAACAAAGAAAATCAGCAGAGAAGACCGGTTGTGGCCGGCCTTTGATTCTCCGATGGTAAAGTTAGAAAACTGGAGGATAGGAAAACTGTGTTTTTACGTTTCTCAAATTCTTTCCGGAGAAAGAAAAGAAAAAAAGATCCCTTACCTTTGCAGAGACAGGCCTTTATATAGTAGTAGAAATCAGTTACTTCTACCAATTGTTGTAGAGTTTGGAGGATTCAGTGTGTAACTTCTATAACTGCCACAAGGGTTACCTCTTCAGAAACTGCGTTGAGACTTAAGCGATACAGCTTTTGGTTGAAAGGGTGCTTAGTCCGTCTGTGAATTGACCTCGTCCGTCATTAATGATGGACGAGGTCTAGCTCTCTATTACCCATCTCGTCCGTCATTACCGAAGGACGAGATATGCAGCCCGCTCGTCCTACACTGGACGAGCGTACATGGGCATTGGTGGTAACGGAGGGACGAGGGTATTAAGCACAGCTGAGCACTGAGGTGGACGACCATACGGACGAGTGTTTGAACTTGGATGTTTTCTGGCACCATCAGTTGCCCCCCTTGTCCATGCGTCGTCCACAGGTGTATAACTCATTCTGAACGTATGATCTTACTCCAAATAATCAGAGGCGCCACGTGTCATGATGTAATTGGTGATTTATTTCGTCGATTCATTTTTTCGAGACGTGGGCCACGTGTTAAGGCTTGGTTGGTTGTGTCGCTTTATATGCTCAGGTCAACATCTATAAATAGTGGAATGCCCCCATTACCCTCTTTACTTCTGAGATTTTTCCTCCTTGACATCCCTCGTCTAGAGCCTCGTCTAAGACTTCCTGCGTCTATAGTTTCAGTACGTCCTAGATCCAGGTAATCCCTCTTCCTTCGTCTTTTTAGGCTTTCTTAAAAAATTTTCTTTTTAGACAATGTCAGGAATCACTATTTCCTCGTCTAGCGATAGTACAGTAAGAGCCATAGACGAGTATTACGACGGAAGCAGTAATAGCTCTGGTAATACTAGTAGTAGTAGCAGTAGGGGAAATACTACCGACGAGGAATACGTCTCAGGGGTCCCTGGGGTTCCTTTGGAAGAAATCCAAGAACAACTTAGGAAAACTGTAGGGTCCCAGGTAGGTACCTCGTCTTCTATCCCTCCGTCTAACCCTTTGGACGAGACTGAGGTAACCGTATATAGCTGCGCTGTAGATATTCCCTCGAAGACGGACGAGGAAAGGTTAAACAACCTTAGGGAGTGGTACCAAATCCCAGACGAGTTTAATCCTAGATTACCCGTCCGTGGAGAGTGGTGCTGCAATCCTCATTTTGGAATAGGTGTATACGAGGCCTACCTTCTTGGGGGCCTTAGATTTCCTTTAAATTCTTTTACGAGAGAACTGTTATTTAGGTTAGGTTTAGGGGTGTGTCAGTTCAACCCTAATGCATGGAGGTTAATTGTCTCTATGCAAATTTTGTGGAGAGAAGTGTTTGGAGGAGATCGTCCTATCACTGTGGACGAGTTCCTCTACTGCTACAAACCCTCCGAGATTCATCAATCTCCTGGCTTTTACCAATTCACTGCCAGGAGTAAAGACTGTAGATTGGTGAGATCCTTGGCCTCGTCTGACAGAAAGTGGAAGACGGAGTTTTTCTTCGTTTCTGGATTTTGGGCTGGAAATCCTTCAGACGTTGGCCGGGATTCTTTTGGTCATTTCAGTGGGGACTTAGGAAACCTTCGTCCTGAAGGTAAGCCCCTTAGCTTCTCATTCCTTTTTACTTGCTTTTCACTTAACTTATTTAATGTTGATTTATTTCATTGCAGCTGTTGGACGACCTACTTTAAGCAAGTTGCACCGTGACCG
The DNA here is from genome assembly GCA_963669245.1 of Quercus cerris. Classification (NCBI taxonomy): domain Eukaryota; kingdom Viridiplantae; phylum Streptophyta; class Magnoliopsida; order Fagales; family Fagaceae; genus Quercus; species Quercus cerris. The sequence continues at coordinate 8,529,704 of OY770012.1, forward strand.
CGTCCACAGGGCTCGTCTACACGCGGACAGGGACTTCCACACTCTAGTTTCTCTCAGACGACTTGCAAAGTGGGGTTTTGGTCCTCAACCTTCTGACGTTGCCCTTGCACACGAAATTACAGTGAGAAAAAGTAAGTAAATGTTTCTCGTGCTCCTTAGATTTATTATTTTCATTTTTCTAAGTAAATCCTCATCGTCTCTTCACAGGAATGGCAACTATGAGGGGTAACAAAGGGAAAGAAGTTGGTGAGGGGAATCGTCCTGAGATCGATCGCCAAGTTCGTCCCACTGCTGGGGAGAAGAGAAAAACTATCTCTAAAAATTTAGATCTGGAGAACCTCCCCAGCAGGCGAGGTAAAAAGGTGAAGCATGGCTCGTCCCAGGTGACTAAGGCCATCCCGTCCTCTCAACAGCCTACCAGAGTTTACGAGGTTGACTCGTCTACTCCCGTGGAGTCTACTCCATCCAAGACCCCTCCATCCAAGACTGCACCTTCCTCGTCTCAACCATCCCAGGGGGCCCCTTCCAATATCATTGAAAACGAAGATTTGGCCTGGGAGCGCTTCAAAAGTGCAGTGACGGACGAGGACATCAATGTTTGCTATGACATGTCCTTGAAGGACTTTGAACACTCTGGCGTTCATGACCTCCTCAAGGTAAGAAATTCTTATCCTCGTCTTGACCAAGTGTACGTCTTTCTTATTTTCCTTTCAGTTTAATCTAAACCTGTTTTGTTGAATTCCCTCAGGGCATGTCCAAGTTCATAGCTGCGTCCAGACAGGCCACTGGGTTGGACAAGACGAGGATTTTACTGGAGACGAGGATACGGGAGTTGAAGGAGGAGGCTAAACAATGGGCTGAGGTAGCTGCCAAGACGACCGAGGAGGCTAAGGGGCTCCAAGCTTTGGTTGAAGAGTTGAAGGCCAATGCTGCAGAGAAGGATGCTCGTCTTGAGGATCTACAACGAAGGACCGACGAGCAGAGCATTCTTCTCTCCAGAGCCAAGGAAGATGCTGTGGCCGAATTTAAGGCGTCCAAGCAATATACAGACGCCTTAGACACCAACTATGCTGCAGGGTTCGAAGACTTCAGGATAGATGCTACTGAGAGATTTCCTGATGTGGACTTTAGTTCAATTATGCTTAATTTGAACCCTGCCACCACCAGCTCTCTCCTTGGCCTTGACTCTGAGGACGCCAACATAGAGGACGATGCCACAACCCAGCCTCAAGACGGCCCCAATCCAGATGCCTCCACTTAGAAGATGGATTAAGGACTTAGTCGTTTGTTTTTGCTTCTTTTTTTTTTTTTTTTTTTTGAAGAAAATATATGTAACCTAAGCACATTTAACTCGTCCATGTTTAAGGACGAATGTTGATAAAACAGTTAAAAAGGGTGTTTAGGACTTTTCTAGTCCGCCCTTAAAAAACAATTATGCACTGTTTATTTTATGGACGAGATTTTATATTTCATAATTATTTTGTTTTACTCATCTATGTCTCATGCACAATCTCAAGTCATTTTCATTGGAATTTTCATTTGTGACTTAACCATGCAAAAATGATAACAAGACTTCACTTGAAATGGCTTCAAGTGAGAAGGCACTATTCGTCCTTAGACTTGCCCGTGTTTTGATCTCGTCCATAAGATACTTCCTTGAAGTGATTTAAGGACGTTCAAAACGCCCTTGTTGACTCTCGTCCATAGTGTAGTCAGGTTTATTTTATATCCCCATTTTATGGACGAGCGTTCCTTAGACTGATTTAATTAAACAGCTCTATCTCGTCCTTAGCTTTGGACGAGAGCGCTTTATTTCATCCTTGGAGAATTTAATTTGATGAGTCAGCTCTGCCCCGTCCTTAGATTTGGACGAGAGCGCTTCATCCCATCATTGGAAAATTGAGATCACATCTCCGCGTCTAGAGAATTTTCTCGTTTTGAGCTTTTCAGCTTTTTTCAAGTCGTCATGAACAAAAGCAATGCTTGAATCACGGATTTATACAATACTATGTACATTCCACAAATATTGTTCACAATACATTATTTACAGACGAGACACGTTCCATGAAACTAATGCCTGCCTTGAAAGAAAAACAAACACAAACCAAACCATAGTCTAAACCATAGATTGTCTTTAATCATAACAACAAGACAAAATAAATAAACAGCCTTTTATGTAGAATAGTTTGTAATATTTAGACGCGTTCGAAGTCATGTTCATCTTCGCTTGCGTTTTATTGATAGTACTTCCTCAGGTGCTCCACATTCCAAGGATGCTCTAACTTCCTCCCATCCAGTGCTTCCAAGTAGTAGGTCCCCTGTCTTTTGCAGTTGACGACTCTGTAGGGGCCTTCCCAATTTGGTCCCAACTTTCCATGAGCCGGGTTCTTTGTTGCCAAGGAGACTCTTTTCAGAACGAGATCTCCAACGTTGAAACGCCTAGGCTTCACCATTGCATCATACTGTCTAGCCATGAGGTTCTTGTACCTTGCCACCCTTTGTTCAGCATCCATCCTTACCTCGTCTATGAGATCAAGGTTCAAACGGAGTTGTTCCTCGTTGTCTTTGTCTTGATACGCTGCCACTCTATGATTAGCCATGTGCACTTCTGCTGGTATAACTGCTTCTGTTCCGTAGGCTAATTTGAAAGGAGTCTCCCCTGTAGGAGTTCTTGCTGTCGTCCTGTACGCCCACAAAACACCTGGTAGCTCATCTGGCCATGCCCCCTTAGCCCCCTCAAGCCGAGTCTTGATTAACTTCAGCAAGGATCGGTTGGCAACCTCTGCTTGGCCATTAGCTTGTGGGTGGGCTGGTGAGGAATAGTGGTTTTGAATTCCGAAATGCAGGCAAAAATCTCTAAAAAGTGAGTTATCAAATTGTCGTCCATTGTCTGATATCAGCACCCTGGGCACTCCAAACCTGCATATAATATTCTTCCACACAAAGTTTTTGACATTCTGTTGTGTAATGTTAGCCAAGGATTCTGCCTCTACCCACTTGGTAAAATAGTCAATACCAACCACGAGGAACTTCATTTGTCTCACGCCTAGTGGGAATGGTCCCAGAATATCCAATCCCCATTGTGCAAATGGCCAGGGGGCCGTCATTGGAGTTAAATATTCTGATGGTTGTCTGGGGACATTGCTGAATCTTTGGCATTGGTCGCAAACTTTGACGTAGGCCTTAGCATCAGCTTGCATGCTGGGCCAGTAATATCCTGCACGGACGATCTTGTGGACGAGTGATCTGGCTCCTGAGTGATTGCCACACGCTCCTTCATGGATTTCCCTTATTACGTAGTTTGCTTCGTCTGGTTCCAGACACCTAAGGTAAGGCTGGGAAAAACCCCTTTTGTATAGAACCTCGTCCATTAGAACGTACCGGGCTGCCTTTACCCTTAGCTTTTTTGCCTCGTCCTTTTCTTCTGGGAGTCGTCCATCTTTCAGGTACGACACGATTGGAGTCATCCAACTCATCTTGCCTTGCACTTGTTGTACTTCTGGAATGTCTACACTCGGCATATATTGAATTTCATCTACCTCGTCTACAGTCTCACTCGCTGAGGCTTCTTTCGCCAAAGCGTCAGCTTCCATGTTTTCCTCCCTTGGGATTTGGACGAAGTTCACTTCTTCAAACTTCTTAGTAAGGCGCATTACTCTGTTCAGATACTTTTTCATTCGTTCTTCCTTGGCTTCAAATACACCATTCACTTGGCCTATAATTAGCTGAGAATCTCCAAGGACGAGGAGGGACTCTGCTTGGACTGATCTGGCCAATTCCAACCCTTTGAGGAGTGCTTCGTACTCGGCTTCATTATTGGTTGTCTGGTACTGCAAACGAACTCTGTGTTTTAATTTATCTCCCTCAGGAGATTGCAACACCACTCCTACTCCTCCTGCATATTGCGTAGACGAGCCATCCACATAAGCCACCCATCTGACGATTTCCTTCTCGTCCGTCTCATCACAATTTAGAGTAAACTCTGCGATGAAATCTGCCAGAGCTTGAGCTTTGATGGCATGCCTCGGTTGATACTTTAGGTCAAACTCACTGAGCTCGACGGCCCATTGGATCAAGCGTCCTGCAGCCTCCAGTTTGTTCATTGCCTTCTTGAGTGGGTGATCTGTCATGACATTAATAACATGGGCCTGAAAATAATGCCTCAGCTTCCTGGAGGCTGTTATCAATGCGAAGGCCAGTTTTTCCATCAGTGGATATCGTCCTTCTGCTCCTCTCAATGCTCTGCTAGTATAGTATACAGGCCTCTGTACCTTGTCTTCCTCTCTTACCAATGCTGAACTCACAGCATGCGGGGTGACTGCCAGATATAAATATAACTCTTCCCCTTGCACGGACGGGCTTAGCAAAGGGGCCTTGGTAAGGTACGACTTCAACTCCTCAAATGCTTTCTGACACTCTTCCGTCCACTCAAATGCTTTTTTAAGAACTTTAAAAATGGCAAGCATTTGTCCGTAGCTTTGGAGACAAATCGATTGAGGGCGGCGACCCGTCCGGTAAGTGACTGGACTTCTTTAACATTGCTTGGGGGTTTCATATTCAATATGGCTTGGATTTTATCAGGGTTTGCTTCGATTCCTCTGTAGGAGACCATGAACCCCAGGAATTTTCCTGATGATACTCCAAAAGCACATTTACTAGGGTTCAACTTCATATGGTAATGCCTCAATGTATTGAATGTCTCCTTCAAATCGTCCAGATGCCTTTGCTCGTCCTGAGTCTTCACTAACATGTCGTCTATATAGACTTCCATATTCCGCCCGATCTGTGGACGAAACATAAGATTGACCAAGCGTTGGTATGTTGCCCCAGCATTTTTCAAACCGAAAGGCATTACTTCGTAACAAAATAATCCTTGACTGGTGATGAAGGATGTCGTCTCTTGATCTGCCTCGTCCATCTGGATCTGATTATACCCCGAGAAAGCGTCCAAGAAACTGAGTAACTTGTGTCCCGCAGTAGAATCTACCAGCTGATCAATGCGTGGTAGCGGATAACTATCCTTTGGGCAAGCCTTGTTTAGGTCAGTGAAATCAACACACATTCTCCACTTGCCGTTCGCCTTTGTAACCATAACAACGTTAGCCAACCACTCAGGATAGTATACCTCTCGAATGAACTTCGCAGCAATCAGCTTTTGAACTTCCTCCTTAACAGCACTCTCTCTTTCTGGAGCAAACACCCTCTTCTTTTGCCGCACTGGTTTCATCGAAGGACATATACTTAGACGGTGGGTAATGACACTGGGATCTATGCCCGGCATATCTTCATGACTCCATGCAAACACGTCTCTGTTCCTTCTCAGAAAACAAATGAGATTTTTCTTGATACCTGCTTCCAAATCTGCCCCAACCTTGGTACATCTCTCCGGGTTATTGTCGTCCAAAGAAACATCTTCCAACGCTTCAATAGGTTCTGCTACAACTTTCTTTTCTTCAATAGTCATCGTTTGTACTTGCTCGTCCATAGCCAACATGGCTAAATAACACTCTCTTGCCGTTAGCTGATCTCCCTGTACTTGGCCTATTCCATGCTCCGTTGGGAACTTGACTGACAAGTGATACGTAGATGTTATGGCCTTCCACCTATTCAGAGTTGGCCTTCCAATTATTGCGTTGTAAGAGGACGAGCAATCAACTACAAGGAAATTTACCTCCTTGGTAACTTGCTGTGGATACGCCCCCACCGTCACTGGTAGTGAAACGTTGCCCACAGGTTGTATTTTCATTCCACCAAACCCCACTAGAGGGGAGCTTACTTGCTGCAGCTGGTCTCGTCCTAACCTCATTTGCTGAAAGGCTGGATAATACAAAATATCCGCCGAACTCCCGTTGTCTATCAACACCCTTCTAGTTTTGTAGTCAGCAATGAGGAGAGTAATGACGATAGCATCATCGTGAGGGTGGTGGATTTTCTCTGCGTCCTCGTCCGTGAAGGTGATCGTCTGCTCGTCCGTACTTTTCTCACTTGGCAATCGTCCGGAGAGTTGGACGTGTTGTACTGCTTTCAAGTACGCCTTCTTTGACTTGGACGACTGTCCTGTAGGACTCCCTCCCAGGATGATCCTTATTTCTCCCAGCGGTGGTCGTGATGTTTCCTCTACCTTTGCTTTCAACTTCTCATCTTTGTGATCTCGTCCAAGGAAGTTCCTCAACTTTCCTTGCCTGATGAGATTTTCAATTTGCTGCTTCAAATCAAAACATTCATCTGTATCGTGCCCGTGATCCCTATGGAATCGACAATACTTGTTTCGATTGCGTTTGTTGGGATCTCCCTTCATCTTCTCTGGCCACTTTAAGGAAGGTTCGTCTTTAATCTGCATTAGGACTTGCTCCAGTGGCACATTCAGAGGGGTATACTGTTGACTTCGTGCCGAAGGGCCCGCTTTCTTATCTCGGTCTCTCTTGTCTTCCGTCCGTCCCCTCTTGGGACGAGGACCTTGTTCTGGCTGACGCGTTGTGTTGGCTTCAACTTTCTCAACTCTCTTCCTCTTCTTGGCTATGATAGCGTCCTCTGCATTCATGAAGTTCTGGGCCGAATGAACTAGCTCGGCCATAGTTTGAGGTGCTTGCTCATACAACTTATGTATAAATAGATCAGAATGAACGCCATTATAAAATGCTGCCAGGAGAAGTTTGTCATCCACCTCGTCCACCGCCAAGGCATCCCTGTTGAAACGCGTGATGAAAGACCGCAAACTCTCATTCTCCCCTTGTTCTATGGTTAGCAAACTGGACGAAGAACGTTTGTGCCTTTGCCCTCCAATGAAATTGTTAACAAACAATTTGCTCAGCTCCTCAAAGGACGCCACTGTATTAGGAGGTATTTTGCTAAACCACACCCGTGCTGGTCCTTTCAAAGTAGTAGGAAAAGCTCTGCACATTATTTCGTCTGGAACTCCTTGGAGATGCATAGTAGTTTTAAAGGTGGCGATATGGTCAAAAGGGTCTCTTGTCCCATCATAAGAATCTAAAGGAGGCATCTTGAACTTGGGTGGTAAGGGATGGGCATTGACGGACGCCACGAAGGGGGAATCAGTTCTGTGGACCAAGTCTTCCACAGGGTTGGTTTTCCTCATGTTTTCCCTCATTTCGTCCATTACCCTTCTCATTTGATCCATTTCTTTTTCCAAGTGAGGTACCCTCCGTGAAACGGTACCTCTCGATTGATTGTCAGTCTCAACATTCCTTTCCTCCTCTTGACTCTGTGCCTGTTCTCCAGTGTTCCGTTGATGAGGTTGTTTTCTTAACTCCAGTTGCCTAACCAACTCTTGGTTCTGACGAGTTAGTTCCGCCATAGCGGCAGCCATGGATTGCACATGTTGAAATGAGGGAGGTTGCATGGCAAGTGCTGACTGACGGTCTCGGTGAGGGTTACTAGAAGCGTCCCGACTATGTTGAGGGCCTGGACTCGTTGCTCTAGATCTTGTCCGAACCATTTCAACCCTTGATTGGAGAAAGACTAGAACTAAAAAAAAAGACGTTTCCCACAGACGGCGCCAACTGATACTTCCAAGAAATTCTGATAGATTCAAAGGAATTCTTAAGAGTCAGTGGGCTGGAATGTCTCCGGAAGTTCTTGATCTAGTAAGATGAGTCCTGAGAAAACAATGAAAATCAGCAGAGAAGACCGGTTGTGGCCGGCCTTTGATTCTCCGATGGTAAAGTTAGAAAACTGGAGGATAGGAAAACTGTGTTTTTACGTTTCTCAAATTCTTTCCGGAGAAAGAAAAGAAAAAAAGATCCCTTACCTTTGCAGAGACAGGCCTTTATATAGTAGTAGAAATCAGTTACTTCTACCAATCGTTGTAGAGTTTGGAGGATTCAGTGTGTAACTTCCATAACTGCCACAAGGGTTACCTCTTCAGAAACTGCGTTGAGACTTAAGCGATACAGCTTTTGGTTGAAAGGGTGCTTAGTCCGTCTGTGAATTGACCTCGTCCGTCATTAATGATGGACGAGGTCTAGCTCTCTATTACCCATCTCGTCCGTCATTACCGAAGGACGAGATATGCAGCCCGCTCGTCCTACACTGGACGAGCGTACATGGGCATTGGTGGTAACGGAGGGACGAGGGTATTAAGCACAGCTGAGCACTGAGGTGGACGACCATACGGACGAGTGTTTGAACTTGGATGTTTTCTAGCACCATCAGTTGTAGTCTAAGGTTATAGCCTTACTCAATAAAATAAATATTACTAATTGCATATTCTTTACACTCTTAATACACATGTCAAATTTATGTCAATTGAATATTATTTAATATATGATCTATAAGCTTTTATTCTATGAATAATTTTAAATTACAAAAATTTGCAATTTAAACGATTTATTGATGAGATAACTATTGATTTTTGATTTTCTAAAAATTTTGCAAGTATGGATGATATAAGAAGAATATGTAATCTAATGGTAAATTTGTCAAAATTCATCTTCAACAAAAAGATATTAAGCAAGGTTGTAGCCTAATGTTACAACCAATTTCATAGTTAAATTTTGTATTTCTTGAATTATTAAAGAAAAAAATTGTCAAATACAAAGCTTGGAATGGAATTTTGTTAATAACCAAAAAAAAAAAAATTTTAATATATTGGTATGAATTATGATGATAACAATAATTATCATTGTGGGGTCATGGGCCAAGATCATACAACTGGATTTTGGGCTTAAGACCCAAGCTGAGGATAAGGGGGTCGTCTGAGGATGAGTAAGTATAGCCAAGGAAACCCATGCTAATAGATAAGGAAGAAAATATTGAACATAATGGCCTAGGAGTTTTTGCCAAGGATGAATTTGTCCTTGGCTAGCCAAGGTCGAGATCTGTACAAGATGCTTGCCATCTAGAGGTGCGATCCATGAAATTCTGGAAATATGGATAAGCATTGCAGGAACAAAAGACAGAAGAATCCCAAAATATCTTGGGAAAAGCTGTTGTCACTGCATTGAATGCACCCCAGCTAACTTCCTGGCCGCATTAATGAGGAAGTGACCTCTGCACAGTATTATTGCAACCTTACAACCACCCCAGAAGACTTCTAGAGGGGGCTGATGGGACAAGTATCAGGATAAACCATCAACTGTCCACGTGTTGGGTAAAGGTGAAGGAATAGATGTAGTATAAATAAGGGTAGAAACTTAGAGAAAGGGAGGCCAACAATTGAGAGAGAAAGCACCGTAGCAATCTCAAGAACTCTTGTAACCATTCTCATCCGATAATTACTAAAACAAAGCCCATCTGATTATGCTGAGGACAAACTTTCCTTGATAAACTTAGTTCATCTTTGTTTGATTGTCATGAACACCATATTAACTGTTATCCATGCACTAAAGCCTAACTCTTTAACCCACTCTCTACAAATTCATTGTACTGGGCTCACTGGGTCAAGATCTCATACATTTTGGGGTCTGATCTGAAAATTGTGTCCCTACAATTGGCGTCGTCTGTGAGAAGAGTTTGTGTGATAGTGAGTATAACAGTTAGTCATGGTGGGATCAAGCTCCCATTAGCAAGAGTCCCTAGAGAAGGCGCGGTGCATGCTATACAAAAGCTTCCCCATTATTTTCAAGAATATATATATAATTGTTGTCATAACTCCACTTCCGCTCATGTTTACACTTCGAAGTATTGATTGCGCGGGGAGGATTGCTAAATGGGGCACAGTTTTAGGGGCTCTTGACATCAAGTGCATGCCTTGTACCTATGTCAAGGGGCTAGTTCTTGCGAATCTGGTGGTCGAGTTTATTGAATCTCCACGAGAGGAAGTGGTAGCAACACAGAGCAAAATCCAAAGAGGACAATACCTGCTACTCGAGGCTGAGCCTTATAAGGCACCCGGGGAAAGTGTTTAAATGTGAACCTTAGTCATGCCTGTAGTCCTTGGACCAGATGCTAAGGGGAAGTTAACACTCTGTTACTACTGCTACACATGCGAAGTAGAGCAAGTCTCAAAAACTGCTACCTCATGCTGTGGCAGTGCACTCGGGGCTGAGCCTTATAAGGCACCTGGGGAAAGTGTTTAAATGTGAACCTTAGTCATGTTTGTAGTCCTCGGACCAGATGCTAAGGGGAAGTTAACACTCTGTTACTACTGCTACACATGCGAAGTATAGCAAGTCTCAAAAACTGCTACCTCATGCTGTGGTAGTGCACTCGGGGCTGAGCCTTATAAGGCACCCGGAGAAAGTGTTTAAACTTAAACTCAATCATGTCTGTAGTCCTCGGACCAGATGATATGAGTTGGTTAACACTCAGTGGCAACTTTCTCAAGTGTTTAAACTTAAACTCAGTCATGCCTGTAGTCCTCGGACCATATGATATGAGTTGGTTAACACTCAGTGACATCTTTCTCAAGTGTTTAAATTTAAACTCAATCATGCCAGTAGTCCTCGGATCAAATGATATGAGTTGGTTAACACTCAGTGGAAACTTTCTCAAGTATTTAAACTTAAACTCAATCATGCCTGTAATCCTCAGACCAGATGATATGAGTTGGTTAACACTCAGCGGCATTTTTGCACTCGAGGCTGAGCCTTTTAGAGCACCCGAGAGTAGTACTTAAACTGAGCTTTAGCTTTGTCGGGTCCCTCAAACCTCCTGCTAAGAAGAACCTTAGCCATGCATGGGTCATCGGACCACATGCTTTGGGAAAATGAACACACATGACATCTTTCTATAAGTGTCAAGACAGACCCAAAATTATAACCACAGATTGGTAGCTCTGAAAGAAGCAATTTATAGTACAAATATGGGCCGCGTGAAACGGCACCCCTCCGGGTGTAAATCAAAGGATTAAAGCAGAATTAACTCTTAAGAATTCAAAACCCCACCTTTTTCCTAGGATGAGAGGAAAAAACCGGAGTTTTGAGGGGCTATTGTGGGGTCATGGGCCCAAATCATACAACTAGATTTTGGGTTTAAGGCCCAAGCCGAGGATAAGGGGGCCGTCCGAGGATTGGTAAGTATAGCCAAGGAAACCCATGCTAATGGATAAGGAAGACAATATTGAACATAATGGCCTAGGAGTTTTTGCTGAGGATGAATTTGTCCTCGGCTAGCCAAGGCCGAGATCTGTACAGGATGCTTGCCATCTAGAGGTGCGATCCATGAAGTTCTAGAAATATGGATAAGCATTGCAGGAACAAAAGACAGAAGAATCCCAAAATATCTTGGGAAAAGTTGTTGTCACTGCATTGAATGCACCCCAGCTAACTTCCTTGCCGCATTAATGAGGAAGTAACCTTTGCACAGTATTATTGCAACCTTACAACCACCCTAGAAGACTTCTAGAGGGGGCTGATGGGACAAGTATCAGGATAAACCATCAACTGTCCACGTGTTCGGTAAATGTGAAGGAATAGATGTAGTATAAATAAGGGTAGAAACTTAGAGAAATGGAGGCCGACAATTGAGAAAGAAAGCACTGTAGCAAAACTCTTGTAACCATTCTCATCCGATATTTACTAAAACAAAGCCCATCTGATTGTGCCGAGGACAAACTTTCCTTGATAAATTTAGTTCATCTCTGTTTGATTGTCATGAACACCATATTAACTGTTATCCATGCACTAAAGCCTAGCTCTTTGACCCACTCTCTACAAATTCATTGTACTGAGCTCACTGGGTCAAGATCCCATACATTTTGGGGCCTGGTCTGAAAATTGTGTCCCTATAATCATGAAACAAACATTAAATCCTATTATATTACTATATAAAAAAAATGAAACCATTTATTATTAGAAATTAGTTTTTTTTATGTCAATTAAAAAATTATGAAGAATTAAATTTCTTTACTAAAGAGTTAAAGGAAAAAGTGGAAGAAACTTTTTTTTTTTTTTTGGGATTTTGACAAATATCATGCTTTGACTTCAATGTGAATGTTAATTCAGTCCTTAAACTTTTGATTCAATTTGTTATTCCCTTGCACTTTAGTTTTGTATGGTCAGATTTTTTTTTTGTGCATATAGTTTCCTCCACTTTATTAATCATTTTTAAATTGTTATTATTATTATATTTGATAACCTATAGCGCATTCTTTATGATAATTACTATTTATTATTAAATCAAAATATTAATAAATTTTTAGTGTAAATGAGGTTTGAATTCTAAATGTTTTATTTAATAATAAGATACTTTACTAGTTCTTATTAAAAAATACTTTATTGATTGAGTTAATTAGAACCCACAAAGATATTATTATTACATAATATAATTAAATCTTTTAATTTTAATAAAAAAATATAATAACAAAATGTGTAATTTTTCACAAATCTAATGTGCAAGAGAGTTAATTGTCAAATCAAAAGTCAAGAGAATTAATTGTTGACATCAAAAGTCTAGAAATGACAAGTAGGTTATACCTGTAAGCTTTTTTTTTTTTTTTTAATAAATAATTTACCATTTTATTTAATATGGTTACAACTTAGCTTTTTTAATGGACTGCAGATCCCAACTTAGCACTTTCGTTTTCTTTCCTTCTTCCTTTAATTTTTTGGAAAAAAAAAAATTATTTTAATCCTCATATTTTAGAGTTATTGTCAATTTGGTCATTACATTTTGGTAGCAGTTAATTTAATTTCTATTTAAGTTGAAAATTATATTAACCAAATTGATTACTACTAAAATGTTTGAACCAAATTGACAATAATCCAAAAATGCTATTTTTCACATTCTTTTTATTATTTTATTTTTAAAGAGTAAGTACTGGCTGTTTGTGTTTGGCCAAATTTTAATGGACTAAAGCAGGGGCGGAGCTAGAGGGGGGGCGAAGGGAGCACCTACCCCCCCCCGCCCCAGCTGACTCCTTCCAAGAAAGTCCTCATATTTTTCTATAAAGCAAACCATACCTTAACATGGAATAAATAAATAAATAAAATACACATTTTTATTTGAGAAAGTTTAAAAATGCAACAAATTTTCACAACATTCTTATTTTTAGTTAAGATGCATCTCAGAATAGATATATTCTATTTTTATTTTGACCAATGATATACTGATATTTTAATTTATTATAAAAATATTGTGAGATTTTGTGGTATTACTCAAACAACTCCTCCCACTTTAAACAATGAGTCTAATTAACACAAAATAAATGCCACTGCCACCAAACCATTTTAGACTTTTGACCAATTTGGCAATTTCAATCCTTTTTCTTTTTACTTATCCAAATTTCTTTCCTTTCATTTCAGTTTAACCATGTGGAACTCAAACTTTACACAAATAATAATAATAATAATAATAATAATATCTTGTATGGTACTAAAGTAGTAAAACATCCATTATTAATTTCTCCTTCATTTCTTGCATTTTCATAGTTTCAAAATTTGTTTTTTATCATAAATTCAAATTTTAAATAATTAGAAGAATAGAGAAAGAAAAGTTGAAAATTATTTTCTCAATTTATTTTGAGGAATCAAATTAAATGTCTAAACTTGATGTATATAGATTAATCTCTTACTTTGATGATTGATCGTCAGGAATGTTTTACAATTGTTTATTTGTTTTACTTAATCCTTCCACAATGGGAAGGAATCATATATATGTTAATGAAATTTATTTGAAACCCCTAATAACACCTTTTTTTTATATAGAAATTATCATTTTATAAATGTTTATATCTTTTTTTTATTAAAGAAATGACATAATAGTAATTATTAGAGGTGGAATTTTGGAGACATGATGGAATCGTAGTAAGGACTTCGACCCCGACAAAACTGTGATGGAACTTTTGACTGAACCGATCTCCTCTTAATTGAACCAATCACTGGCTAAAGAAGAAGAGACCTTAGATAAACCAAGACCAATAAAAGGAGAGTGTCCAAGGAGGCTCCGATGGTTAAGTCAGAAAACTACAATGCATAAATTTTGCCAACTGATTGTCTCTCATGTCACAAGTTAGCTGAAGGAACGTGTGTGAAGATAACAATTCAATAGATTGCTAACCGGTTGTTTGTTATGTCAAATTAGCTTAAGGAATGTTGCTAATTAGTAGCATTAAATACAATGGTGGGTTGTTAGAACAAAATAAATGTCAATGTGAAAAAACTCAGTAGACACATCTTTTGAGGCTTACTGTATTACTTAGTTAACCTAAGCAAATATTGACCAACCTATGAGATCAACTTGAGAATATGTCACTCAACCTTCATGGCTGATCTAAGAAGATGTCACTTGACCTAGCTGGACGACCTAAGAAGGTGTCAATTGACCTATTTTCGACCTGAGAAAATGTTGGCTGAGCTTTGTAGCTAACTTGGTACACCTTCTTTAGTCTTATCATGACCAACCCCCACCCCTCAATTAGTGGCAGTTTTAAAAATATTTTTCAGGGTTGTCGTGAAGAAATTTAAATTAAACAAAATTTAATAAAAAGATAAATTCATATATTGACAACAATAAAAAATTAAAGCAAAAAAAAAAAAAAAAACTTAAATATATGATGTGTTACAATTTTCTTCTACGAATTTTATTTATTTATTTTGAAATTATTGCATGATAATCTCATTATCAATGCTACAAGTTACATCTTTTTCAAAATTTTAGTTAAATAAAATTTTTCTTGGATTTTTCTTTTTGTTTGTAAGGGCTCAATATATTGTTAAGAAGAACAAAGTTTGAGGACAAAATTTGACTTCAAATTTAGTTGTAACTTAAGACTACAACTTTCACTAAAAAAAATTAACATGACTATATATTTTGAAAATCTAACTATTGAATTGTATATTTTTAAAACACATGTTAAATTTCATATTAATCAGATGTTATTTACTATTTGATCCATAAACTTATTTTTTGTGTATAATTTTAGACTACAAAAACTCTAAATTTGAACATTTGATTGATGAAATAAGCTATTGATCTTTGATCTTTTTGAATAGTTTTGCAAGCATGGAGGATATAAGAAAAATAAAATGTAATCTAATTGTGGATTTGTCAAAATTCGTATCTATTAAAAAAAATATTGAGTGGAGTTGTAGCCTTAGTCTACAACCAAGTTAATTTGTTGCTAAACTTTGTCTAATTATATTGAGCTTAAAAAATTTTAGGGTGGTCACACATTTTTTTAAGGGTAAAAAAATCATAAATTTTTAAAATTTTATATATAATAATAATTTTTTTTCCAAAGTTAGGGTGGTCCTTTGACCACCCTGGCTCTAACGTGGAGCCACCAATGCCCCCAGTAATGTGATTATAAAAAGATTTAATTAAATTTTACGATATTCAACTCTCAAACAATGTTACTTTCTACTCTATTCCTTTTTATTTTCAAACGTCAAATTTAGAGAAAGATGAATATTTTATTACTATTATTCATTCCTTTTAAATATTGGCTTTTCCTTATAAATATTTTAGTGGAATTACTTTTAACATTCCCTAATACTATGTTTGGAAGTTTGGAGGAAGAGGAGAGTAGTGAGGAGAAGAGTCGAGGGGCCGGGAATGGTTACCTTCTACCTTATTTAAATGTTTTTAAAATTAAGGGAAGGGGGGGGGGGAAATAATTAGCTTTTTCATAGTTTGTAATTTTGTTAGTATGATAATGGTAAATTTGGTAATTCATTTAGTCAAACATTTTTATGCTCTACTCTCTCTCCAAATCTCTCCAATTTGAGGGAATAAAAAATAAAGAGTTAGAAGTAATTAGAACCCCTCCAAATCCCTCCTCCTCCCCCCTTAAAAAGTATCCAAACAAGATAATTTAACTTACTCTCTCTTTCTCTACTCTACTCCCCTCTACTCCCCATCCATCCAAACAAGCTATAAGAGATTTCAGTTGAACAATTAAATACGAAGGGCCACAAAAGATGCAACTTCATCTATCTATCACACATAAATTACCACAACTAAAGTAATAGAGTAATACCAACATGAGTTCTTCATTGCTGTTTGAACAGAAAGACAATCGTAGGAACAGAAAAAGGGCAAAAATAGCTATCAGCATAAATAGTGCTTGTTGGATACTTGGTTCCTTATTCCTTAAACTAAATAGCGTGGAGATACCATAATGGTTAGCATCACAATTTGGCATATATCATCATTCCTTTAAATTATGCTGTGCCTACCTTTTTTGTACATCTTTAGGAGGGGATGAACTTTTATCATAAACAAAGGAGGAGATGAACCAATAAAAAAATATTTCGGTGCTGAAATTTGCGGTGTGAGCATGAAAGAATGAACACTTACCTAGGACTTTCAAAAAGTCCATGAGAACATATTATGTTCTTTTTTAAAAGTTGCAATGGTTAAAATTTGTGGGGTGCACTGTTTGGTCTGAGTAATATTAATATGAAAACAATAATATGCGAAAATGAATAGTAAACTGAGAAAATGTCATTGTCTAGCCAAAACAAAAAGCTCATGAAAAACCAGAAAAGACGCCAAACAAATTCTATTTTGATTGACTACCGTGAAATTATTCACTCTTAGTGAAAGAAGTCTACCCCTCTTACAGTGTTGGATTATATGTGTGAGTGAAGTTTCACATCGAAGAATGATGAGAATAATAAATAGGTTTTTTTTTTTTTTTTAATTTTTAAGAATAATGAATAGTTAATATAACATAATTGAGTACATGTCCATTAAACTTAGATTTATTAGGTTAAACTGTATCTTTATATATTATATTAATTATTTAAGAAATTTTTTTAAGGTGTTTATCTCCCCCAATACATAGAAAGTGTGGAATAATTTCTCCTTATATGTTGATTAAGATTTCTCAATTTCAAATATATTTATGCGATATAACTTAAATTTACATTAAATAGTACAAATTTAAAGTGTTTTTATATATTTTAATAGATCTTGTCTGTTATATATTACAAAAACCAGAAATCAAATGTTAAGGGCATTCTTTTGTACAAAAAATTTATTAATATTTGGAAAATTTCCTTCGGTTAATTTTGTTTTATACGTTTAATACTGTGTTTTAGCTTCTTTTTTTATTTATTTATTTTTTGGTGATTTGTAAGTAGGAGGTCTTAATCCTCTGATTGTTCTCCATCTCTCATCCAACCTCTAATTTTAATTGGTTTCTAAATACAAAGTTGATCTCATTCAAAGATCAAAAAGAGACAAAGAAAGATGCTATTCTGACAGTCCAATATATCATGAAAGCATTTCCTTCTTTATTAGAATTTAGGACCGACTTCGACTTAGAAGTGACTGAGAGCAAGAGAACCTTCGAGCTAGACGCGTGGACGGCAGCAGGCAGTGTCCATGTAGTCGGAGGACACGTGGACTTATATTGCGGCTCAGTGGCAGCATTCATGTTATCCCTAAATCAGTGTTATATAGTTGCATTGCATGTGGAGCAGACAGCATGCTTTATGTTTCGGCTTATTCTGGCCACATTCACATATTTTGGGTCTTCTTTATCCATAGCCTGAAGACAATGACAATATGACATGGGCAACAAAGCCGACATCACCAGATAAAGGGAAAACCTTATTCTGTTAATATAGTGAAGGAATGCACCATTGAATAATGGAGTTTGGTTATGGCTTTGTTGGTCTGAACTATTCTTAGATAGATTCGGAGCCATGTTTAAGGCTCTCACAAATGAGGTGGGCCTTCCACGTGGATCTCATCATAGGATCCACACCCTTTGTGAAAGTTCGGAGCACTGCTCTGAAACTATCTAAAAATAGCCCACACCAAGCCATAACCACCTCCATTATTTATTGGTGCGTTCCTTTACCATTTTAGCATAATATGGTTTTCCCTTTATCTCAAGATCGATGTTGGCTTATTGCCCATGTCATTGTTTGCAGGTTATGGATAACGAAGACCCAAAATTTGTGAGTGCGGCCAGAATAAGTTTTTTGTTGTTGGTATTGGGTCATTTTGTGACTGATATGTATGTTGTGTTTTGATACATCTTAGGATTAGGGTTATTGGGAGGGTAGAGTGTGAAACCCTTGTAAATGGGTCACTTGTTGACTGCTACTGTTGTAATTTTCATAAGCAATGAACTAGATTAATGAGTATTTAAAATAGAATAATGAATGAAGTGGAATAACCTTTTCCTTTATAATGATAAATAAGCAAGGAATAATAATGTTATATTAATCAAAAAATAGCTTAAATAATAATGTGCAAGACTTATCTTCTAAGTTCCAATTGTTTGTGTTGTTTTGCATTAGTAACCTATATTAAGCACGGAGTAAAGGAATTAACGGAGAGCTAGTTAGCCATATGAAGCATATATATCCAACAATGATAATATTGGCAAGTGGTATTGAACGAACCACGTGACTTTTGGTAGAAATTACATTGCATATGTAAAATAATTAATGGTGGATATAGTTATAGGCTCATGCGTTGCATGGTTTTATGAAAAAACATATAAAATAAATGTATAAATAATTCTATATTTTAATAGATTCAATAAAGATAAAAGAAAAAATTATCAAGTGTAAATAAGAACAAAGTTTCTCTCTAAACTAGTTTAGAGAAAAACTCTTCAAACTTCTTATATATTTCTTTATTGATTGTGAATTTTGAAAATATAATCGTTAAATTTCATATTTCTTATGTTTTTAATATGCATATCAAATTTCGCTCAAATCGGATATTATTTACTATTTGATCAATTAACTTATTTTTTATATACAACTTTAGATTACAAAAACTTGAAATTATAACATTTATTTGATGACATAACAATTGATCTTTGATTTTCTTGAAATTTTGTAAGCATTAAAGATGTAATAAAAACATGCAATCTAACGGTTAGATTTTCAAAATTCACACTCAATATAAATATATATGATGAGTTTGTAGGGTTTTTCTCTAAACTAGTTTGGAGAAAAATTTTGTTCTGTAAATAATTATCTCACTAAAATAAGGGGTAAGATTTCTTCCTAAAACTAAATTAAATTGATAATTCCAAATTGAATTTTAAATTGATAATTATTTTAAAAAAAAAACATACTAAACAATTGATAAATATAAAATTAATACAATCTTGATAATATTATAAATTAAAATTAAAGTTGATAATTCAAGAATACACGTATAGAACATCTTGATAATTTGATGTAACATAAAAATCAAATAAGAAAATTGTTAAAATTAATCTATTAATTCTAACTATATTTAATCATTAATTCTTGACCCTAACCCTAAGCATATAAATTAGATCAAAGCTAAGAAAATTAGTTTAAACAAAAGGCAACCAATACACAAAACCTAATCAATTTAATAAAAACAAAATACAAAAACAAAGAAGGAGCCTTTAGAAACTTGACAATGTCTTCGAATGTTTTGAATTCATAAATTAAAATCACATGAAGACAAAAAACCAATAATAACACTAAAGAAAGTAAACAAAATGAAAATAATAGTAATAAAAGAATAAAGAAGGCATACCTGCATTGTCATGGGATTTAGGCATTCACATATTGAAATAAGTTTCACTTCAAAAAAGATATATAGGGTTATATATATTGGTAGAGTTCCATTTGAAATATAATTCATTTGAATTTTATTGAAATTAAAGATATCTAATCAATGTGTTTGTTTTTATCCCATTAAAATTGGAATTAAAAAATGGTCATATGAATAGAATGAAAAAAAAAAAAAAAAAAAAAAAAAGAGAAAGAGAACGTGGTTGATAGCTATAAGAAATTTTGATATATATATATTAAGAGAGATGCTACGTCTACAATAATTTTACAACATTTTTACAACAAATTACAAGTGGTTAGTTGTTATTGGTTTAAATTTGAAACAAACACTAAGATTACTTTTTTGCCCCAATAATAATAACCAGTAACAACCTGCCACTTAGGATTTGTTGTAAAAATATTGTAGACATATCATTTCTCATATTTTAAATGTCATCAAGGTAAAAATTATCAAATTGATGGAGATATATACTGTTTTTTGGAATAGATAAAGATTATCAAATTATTAGAGATATATACTATTTCTTGAGATAGATTTATATTAATCACCTCTTGAAGAATTTAGATTGTGTTTATCTCTCAATAATCAAGTTTTGGATTTATATACTGTTTTTTTTTTTTTTTTTTTTTTTTTTTTTTTCCACAAAACACAATGATAAGAGTAAGGGACCACATTTGAATATGATACAGAGAACTTTGAAAAATTGGCCTAAGAAAAATTCCAAAAGGGACCACATTTGAATATGATACAGAGAACTTTGAAAAATTGGCCTAAGAAAAATTCCAAAGCTTTTTTCTTGACCGAAATTAAAGTTCAATCTTTTTGAGAAAGTCAAACTGCTGAGATGCTTGACATCCCTCCAGAAGCAATACGATGAATCGGTATTGATAGAAGTCTAGGTGTTAATGTTATGCTATTGTCAGGACTTAGGACACGATACGTATCAAATTCTTCAGATTAGGTTCTTTAGATTTCGCTCATGCCAAAATAATAAATTAAAGATCAAACTTTTTTTTTTTTTTTTTTATTCTAAAGATCAAAATTCATTTTCTAATCAAATGTGCACTTTTTTTTTTTTTTTTTTATGGCACATATTGAATTGGAAATAATGACTAATACTACCAACCTTTTCGGACCGTATGAACCATCTAAATATATGACTTGGTTTTTTTCTTTTTATACAATAAAAATATATGAATAGTTGACCACAATATAAAATTGCAACAAATCGCAATCTCTTATTGAAGCATTCTATACAACCTTTTTCTTTATCAATTTTAGAAACTCAATTTTCTTTATTATATGAAAAACTCGTTTAATGTATTTAACAAGCATAATTCGCAATATTAGGAATATACAAAATTTACATGAGCCTAACAAATTGATGTCCAACTTGCATTTTTTTTTTTTTTTGTTTGTTGTTGTTGTTGTTGTTGTGATAACCTACAAACTTCATCAAATCAAACAGAGGCACATACAACAATGCGATCAGCCTTGCAAACATTCAAGATGACTTTAGGGGTTTCAAGCTTTAATTAAAATAAAAAGTAGCTTTTAGGCCTATCAGCAGGCTCGACAGTAGCGTGGACTGCAGAATTTAGCTTTCTCCTAAGCCAATTAAACTTACAGCCAGAGAATTTTTTTTTTGAGTTCAAGAAAGATTACAACTTGCAACTATTTCCATAATTTAATTTGTTAATATCACATCAATCACATTTATTACCACGTTCACTCAAAGAGTCAAAGTGCACATCAGGAGCATATATGAGAACCTTAGATTGTAAAACACACCTAGGCTATGTTTGGGAATCTCTTGCAAAGTGCACATCAGGAGCATATATGAGAACCTTAGATTGTAAAACACACCTAGGCTATGTTTGGGAATCTCTTGACAATTCAATGGCCAAGTGAAGTGGTCTATACTAGAGAATTGAGATTCATGGAAGGCATCCAATTCATTTTTGACTGAGATAGAATATTTCGCTTGCAATGCCACCATCAATGATAATGGAGTTGTGCATTTCAAATGCCACGTAAACGTCAAGTGAGCCACCCATGGCCAGTTGCACATGGTGGATGTCCCCATGTGTGTTCGTGGCTCTGTGCATGTAAAGTTGCCTAAACTTAAACGTAAATTGGCACGTTGCTAATATTAAGATATTCACTGGGAGAACAGAGATCAGTGAGTATTATTAATTTATTATTCATCGAGATATTGGTACTACAAAATCTACAACCAGCATCGTAGCATTTATGGGCTTTTTGAGATGGGCCGCAGATGGCTTTTTTTGTGTTCAAGAAAGAAACAAGGGAGAAAATGGCTAAATGCTTGTAAAACACGTCTCTTTTCAAAGTATCTAACAAAATGTCAATGTTTTCAAATTCAATTTTATCGAGTTTTACGTAAAATTCGATATTCTCAAAATCAAGTTCTACTAAATTTTTTTTTTAAAATTAGATTGCAAAATATGCATACAACTCGATATGTTGTTAAAATTGAGCCCCAAATAAAGATATTTTGCTAAATACTTTGGAAAGAGAGGTGTTTTGCTACATACTTCAAAAATAAAGGACATTTAGCTGTTTTCCTTGAAACCAAGAACAAAAAAGAACATGAGTTTTTCTTTATGTGAATAAATGAGGTGAGTATGTGTATAGTAGAGTCTCTTGTTGTCCAATAAGAAAAATGTAGTTCAAACACCATCTAAAGAAAAATAAAAAATAATTAATTGGTATCTTGGCCTGATGATAAAGAGTAACAATCATGAAGCAAATGCAATAAATTAAAATTAAAATTAAATTATCAATCTAAAATAAATACATATTTGTATAAAGTGGTATTATTTTAAATGTTATTTGTACACTTTTATATTTATAATTTTTTAATTAAATCGTTTGTGGAGATGATTCTTTCCCAATCACAATCAACCATTCTTGTTGCCAAATCAATGTGAAATGTTTCCTTTTTTATAATTTAAGATTTATTTCATCCCACCTAAAAGGTGAATATGACACCAAAATTAGTCTCGCAAAGTTTAAGATGGCCCTAAAAAACTTTAAAAAGGGACTTAAAGCTTTTTTGTTATGCTTGTCATTTTGTCCTCTAATTTTAGCCATTTCGCTTATAAGTTCTCAATGTTAGTTCTGAATCTGAATGTAAGTTCTCGAGATGAAAAGAACTAACCAAAACTAATTAAACGTTGATAAAATTTTTTTTAAAAATCAATACTAATTAATCACAATACTCTTGACATTTATTTAACAATTTTGTGATTTACTAAACCCTTTTTGTTCCTCTATAAAGCTGAAAAATAACTTGTTGGCATGTCTTGGTGTCGGCAATGGAGACATTCAAGAAAAACCAACTTTATTTGAAAAAAAAAAATTCTAATATAAGTGTACATAAATTTATTACACAATTAGTACCCCTTAGACCAATACATAAAATTTTGAGTATTTCTTAATAATAATAATAATAATAATAATACAACAATATAAAAAAAAAAATACCAACATACAATACTTAATTTATGGTAAGGATAACATCATTTTCATATAGATCCACTAATATTTAATTTAGAGATGTGATATGTTCACAACAAATCATAGGTGATTGCTTTCTCAAAAAAAAAAAAAAAAAAAAAAAATTCATAGGTGATTAGTTGTTATTGGTTCAAATTTGAACCTACCACTGAAATTATTTTTTTACCCCAATAATAACAACTAGTAACAACTTACCATTTAGGATTTGTTGTGAAAATATTGTAGACATATCATTTCTCTTTTAAGTCATTATACATCTCTTCTATTAAAAAAAAAAACATTTATTATACATCAAGTACAATATAGTTATTAGGGGTCTGTTTGGAATCCGCTTATTTTGTTGAAACTGAAAACTTTTTGCTGAAAATACTATAAATAAATGTAAAAGTTAGCAGAGATAGTACAATAGGGCTCATGAATAGTACCAAAAAATGTAGTGAAGCCATGAATAATAGCAAAAATAAGCTGAATAGTAAAATAAGTTGACAAAATTAATCATGTCAAATGGACACTAAGAGTGAAACTTGGTGTCTCGATACTTATTAAAATTTAAAACATACCATACTTTTTTATTTAAAAAGAATCTATATATAGTCATACTTATTGAAACAGTCCTGTTCAAAATAAGCAGTCCACTAAAAATTCTTCCTCAGTCACAAATGCAATAGCAGAAGCTTTAAAACTTAGCATTTAATGACAAATTGCCAACAAATAGTATTAGTATAGAATAGTAGTATAAATAATGCTAAAGATACAAACTATTTTACAAAAAGTTTTACAAATTGCTGATGTGGTGAGTAATTATTGGTAAATGAAAAAGTGATATTAATAATAAGCCAAAATGAAAACTAATAAGAGATTGACTACATCAACATTTTGTAAAAATGTTGTAAAATAGTTTATGACTGTAGCATTACTCATAGTAGTATAATACTTAAAAAAATTCAGCATAAACCTTAATCAAGCATGGCTGTCCGACTAATACTAATCAAGAATAGTAGTATTATACTTAAAAATCCTATTTCTCCAGAAGCAATAGTAGGAATCATATTCTAATTAGATGTACAAATATTCAATCATAAATGATGACCAATATATATAACCAACCTTTTTGGACTGTATATGTAGGAATTTTACTTTAAAATTAATTCAAGAGAAACAAATATAATACATTTATCAATTAACAATTATATTACGTGCATATGTAATAAAAATTAACAATAAGATGTGAGAAATTTATATACTAAATTATATTATTCAAAAATCTCACAAGCAATTAAGATGCTCTCCCCAACTGGTCAGGATTAACGAGAGCTTTCTTTTCTCTTTTCACGCCCTTGCAAGTGTGGGCTTGACAATATCTATAATGCTAAAAAATGACATGACCAACCATTAAATCATTTCTATTGTAATAACAATTCATGTAACAAATATGTTATATTCATTAATAAATAACTTCATTAATTAGATTCATTAATGAAGAAGTTCATTAATGTATCATTACTTTTGTAACTCCATACTAATTTATGGATTCATCTATCATTCATATCCAAAATTACTATAATGACAGCACCTCTTATAGGATGCCAAGTTACTGACAATGACATGATAGATTTATTAAGGCCAATGCTGAACATGCATGAATCTCATTACGGAAGGATTGCTGAGATTATTATGTACTAACCATCAAAAGACTAGCTCTTATTGTCTTTCATAGTCTGAGCAATTTTAACTTGCACCTCCTTTCCATCATGGTCTAACAATGCATGTACCTACAAAAATAGGCTACATCATAATGAATATAGTCAAGTTAAGGACTATAATGAATATATTCATAATCTTAGTCTACAAAATCAAATAAACATATTTCAATATACCAATATTTTACATCATAAAAATATTACAAAATTTTACAAGAAATTTTGAATAATTAAATATTGATAATAGAGACATCATAAAATATCATGTTGAGCCACATTATTCTAACGGGATGAAGTATAAACCCCATAAACAGTGATAGAGTATTTCGCAATGTCACGAATCTCACGATCGATGATGAATGGAGTAGTGCATTTCAAATGGCTACGTCAACGTCTAGGAGCCATCCACTTGCATAGATAGCAGTGGAACAAGTTGAACAAAGCCGCTTTGCATGTCTGTATGTGGAGTCCAAATCTTCTGTCTCATCAATTGTGCTCCACTTCATGCTCTACCAATAAAATTTGGACAACTAACCTTTTTCATTAAATGAGATATCTCATTAAATGAGACAACTAGTCTCTCTTATTAAAGTCAAAGTTATCTCATTTAATGAGACAGGCTAGTTATCCAAGTTTTATTGGTGGAGCATGAAGTGGAGCACAATTGATGAGATAGAAGATTTAGACTTTGTATGTGTTGTATAATAAGAATTAAGAAGATTGATATTATCCTAAATCCTAATATCCTACGTATATGTATGTAAAACAACGGATTTGGGGCATTTCAAATGCCTTATGTAAACGTCAATGGAGCCACCCACTTGCGAGTGGTGGGTGCCCCCACGTCTGTCTTTGCGTGTACATGGATTTGCATGTCGGTAACGGATTTAGAGCATTCATTGTCTAAATTTTTCTTTTTATTTTATCATACTTTTTTATATTACATAACTATTTTTTACAAAATACATACGTCAAATTATCTATTATATATTCCATTTAATTTATTTATATAATCATTTTCTATTATTTTATTTATATTATTTTTACTTTATAATTGTTTCTCTTCCCCTTCTGACGGCATTCTCATCTTTTCCTCAAACAACCACCACAAAGCTCCATGGCCATCTTTTTACTTTTTACTTTTTCTAGTTAGAGCATTCTCATCTTTATTATCACTTTTATCTTTCCAAACCTCCATGGCCGGACCTCCATGGCCATGGCCAAAGCTCACATAACCACCACAAAGGCCAAAAGCCACATAAATCAAACCCCTTCTCTCTCTAGCTCTCTAAACGTGAACTCCACATAGCCTAGACCACCATGAGTTCAGCCAATCAACCACCACAAACAAAAGGTTTTTAACTTTGGGTTCTCTCTTGGGTTTGGGTACTTGGTGATTTTGTTTGGTTTTTGTTGTTTTGAGTTGTGGGTGTAGTTTGATTTGGGTTTTGGGGTTTGATAAAGGTTGGATTTTTGGCTTGGGTGTGGTGGGTGGACAGTGGTGGGTGGCTCAACGGCTTTGTCTTGTTTAGAGGAAGAGTGAGTGAGTGAGTGAGACGGAGATGCAGAAAGAAGAGAGTTTGGGGAAGAGAGAAAAGGAAAGAGGGTCTGACGAGGAGGTGAGAAAAAAAAAAATATATATATATATATATATATTAAATACACAACTACATAACTGTGTATATTTTATACGGTTACCGTAGCAAGTTTATAAATATACACACTTATACAAAGCTTGATGTGGGACTATTTTTGGTCATATTGTGTAAATTTGAGCACTTTTTATATTACTCACTCGCTGATGTGAGTGCTCTTACAAGGCCAATAGTCAATAGATCAATGACTTTTCAACATCGAGACCAAGATATTGGCACCACAAGTCTAAAATAAATCAGCATTGTAGATGTTCTAAGCTCTTTGAGATGGGCCGCAAATGGCAGCCTAGCTTGTAGCTAGGTTTTGTTGTGTTCAAGTAAGAAACACATAAAGAAAGGAGATCATGCATACATATGTATGGAGAGCCTATTTAATAGTGAATGGTTTTGGTTAGTTCAATTAATAAAATATTTTTTTATCGAGCGAGAGATCCGAAATTCAAATTCCAACTACATATATTAAGAATCATTTAGTGTCTTGACTTGTGATAAAAAACATTCATCATGAAGCCGACACAATAAACTACCTAAAAATAGCCCACACCAACAAAACCATAACCACCTCCATTATTTATTGGTGCATTCCTTCACCATTTAGCATAATATGATTTTCCCTTTATCTCAAGATGTCAGCTTATTGCCCATGTCATTGTTTGCAGGTTATGGATAAAGAAGACCCAAAATTTGTGAATGTGGCTAGAATAAGTTTTTTTCTTGTTGGTATTGGGTCATTTTGTGACTGAAATGTATGTTGTGTTTTGATAAATCTTAGGATTAGGATTAGGATTATTGGGAGGATATGTTGATACCGTATTTTGTCCGTTTGATTTGCATGTCGGATCCCAAAAAATCTAAAAATATCATCTTCTCTCTATTGGACTACGAGAACACCTACAATGACGTGGCACAACCCGTTCGGACACAGGAGCACTTAAAGTGCCTCTTTCAGTCAAAATGACCAAAACGCCCTTGGTCAACCCTAACTTGGCCGAAAGTCAAACAAGGTAAAAATCCCCTCAAAATATCACTTTTCATAGTTTTACATCAAACTCGAGCTTCTTGGAGATTTTTTGCAACTTTGACCAAATTTTACCTAGAGTTGACTCTTGGTGGGCCCTAAAAACCCTAATTTTGATCTGGGCATCAAAACGGGTTAAACCTAACACCATTGTGAAGATTATCAAATTCTCATTCCAACGATTACTCATAGGTCAAAATCGGAGTTAAAACGGTCGAGATATCATGAAAACCGGTTAGCGCACCGATTGATGCACCTCTAACTTCCCAGAGCCATAACTTTTGATCCGACCGTTGCATTTTGCCATGGTACAGACAAATATGGAATTTCCGTTTATTATTTTTTTATTCGAATTTTCTCTCTCCTCTCACTTCTTTCATTGATTTTTTTCTCTCTCCTCACAATCTATCTCTCTCTCCCAACCAATGTTCTTTCCTCTTCAAATCAGATTCCCAACTCCTCCCTCAACCTCAAACGTCTTTCTCTCTCTTTGCACCTTAAATCAAACCCAAAAATCTTCTTCTTCTCTCTTTGCACCTCAAATCAAACTCCAATTCCTAGTTCAAAACAAAACCCATAAATGGAATCATTATAAACCAAACAGATCTTCATCCTGCCAGAGAAAGAACAAAGGAATTGGTGATGGAGGCGAGGTAGAGCTTGGTGCCAGGGACAGTGGCGAAGCCATGAAGATCGGCGTGTGAGCCGTAAATGAGGTTCGTGAGGGTGAGGTTCGCTGCCGAAGTGTTCGTCACAATCATGCTTGTCGACGACAGTGAAACTCGGTTTTTATTCGGGTTGGGCCCATGGAGTTAGGGTTTGGATCAGATTGGATCGAATCAAATGGAATGGGTTTGGTTACAATCTGTTCAATTTGTGCGTTTTTTTTATTTTTTTGGCTGCAATTTGGGTTGATCTAATATTGCCATATTGGTGAGTAATTGTGGTGGTTGGTTTGTAGTAGAGGTGTTGTTATAGTAGTGGATATTGGTGGCTAGTGGTTATGCCATTAATGTTGTTGCTGTTGTTGATGATAATAGGGAGAAGATAATATATTATTTTAATGTGTAGTAAATATTATTTTAATATATAGAATTGAATGATAAAACATTTGATAAATGAGATATTGTAAAATGATGTTGTAAAATAATAAAGTAGGCTTTTGGTGTGCTAAAATGGCATTTTTTATACCACATCTGCTATGGATGCTCTTAGAAACTGGAAGTCAAAATCTTTCTAAGGGTGTCAAGATCAACCCCATTTAAGGAGCTTCATAGTTGGCGGCCTTACAAGGTGCGCCACATCATAAAGCGTGCTGGGGCTATAAAAGGCCCCAGGCACCTCCCACAAAAAAAAAAAAAAAAAAAAAAAAGAGAGACTTTTCTGGGTCCTGCTCTCTACCTGGATGTTTTCTACACATTTCCCCTCTATCCCAAACACATTTTTACACATAAAAACACTTACAAAACTAATCAAAGCCTTTTGATTCTTCTCTTCACAAAAAATACAAGGTATTTTCCTTATACCCAATTTTCTTTTTCTTGGTTTTACACCTTGGATTTGGAGTTTAGGGGTGTGGATGTAGCTTTTTAGCTACTATCCACGCCCCCAACTTTCTAAATCTTTTTTTAGCATTTATCTTGCTCTTTTTGCCTTAATAACATGATTTATTGCTTTATCTAGCATAATTCTTGCTTTATCTTGCTTTTAGCCTGCTTTTTAGCTTATTTCCACATGCTTCCATGTTTGTTCATGTGTTAGTTGCCTCTTCTACATGTTTTATACTTTATTCCATGCTTTAGATGCTCAAATCTTTTCTTTCCCATGCGTTGATGTTTGAGTCTACATGCTCACATGCATGATATCATGTCTTCGTCTATGCCTTGCTTAGATCTACATGTTTGTATGCATGTTCTATGCTCCTATGCCTATGTCTATGCCTTCACATGCTTGTATGCTTGGATTTGTGTTCTTCCATGTTTTTATGCTTACATCCACATGCTTAGATGTACATTCACGTGCCTACATGCATATCTTTGTGATTATATGGGTAGATCAGTGTATTTACATGCTTAGATCGATGCGTTCTACATGCTTTATGCCATCTCTCATGTGCTTGCGTGCTTTATGCCTTGTTTATGTGCTTAGGCCCAGACCTTGTTTGTCATGCCATGTGCTATTGTAGCCATTTTGTTCTTTTTATCGCATTTTCTTGTGTTTTGGCCTAATGGTTAAGACTCGATCTAGACCCTATGGTCTTGTTATCATCCATACACCAAGGCCCACATCAAAGGGTTTGGATCATCCTATTTGCATGTCTATGCTTGCTTGCTTCTATTCTTTATGCTTGTGCTAGCCTCTCTTGTTCTAGGCTTTGCCATGCTTGACGCCCTTTGCGGGCTTAACCTTGTTTGGATGTGATCATTTGGAAAGCATCTCTGGATGCAGGGTTGCTTCGTACATACCCTTCCCTTTATGCTTCGTGAGATGCTATGCTTGCCATGTTTGTTCGCTCCACCCGTTGGCTTTCTATGCATCTTTGCACGCTTGCTCACATGTCCATGCATGAGTCTTGCTTACTAGTGTGTCGTTCATGCTTCAACCCAATGAAGTTATGGACATTCAATCCAAACCTACATTTGTCCCTCGCGGACATCACCTTTTGTCTGTTTTCTTGCTTGTTTGCCTTATCGCTTATTTGCTTGCTTTCTTATTTCTTTGCTTGCCATGTTTATATTGCTTATCTGCTTTATGCCTCTTTCATATTATCTACGCATCTCTTTCTTTCCATTGCTTGTCTACTGGTTTCTTGTCTTTGCCTTTGCATGTGCATACATGGAGCTAGGGCATGGTTTCCCAGACGCAAGCAAAAAGGGTGTGGATGTAAGCATGTAGATATGAGCCAAGTGGCTATGTTCAATAGATTTAAAGGTCTAACCTTTCCCATTTGGTTACGTACTCTTTTATACCCCCTTCCTTCCTCCCCCCCTTTCTCTCTTAGATGGGTTGTATTAGGTCTATCATACCATGTACCATTCGTCCTCATTTCTAGAGTATGGCGACCCCTGTTTACTTTCCTACATCTATATTTTAGGCCATGCTCTAAGGATGTAGGCATTTACTTTCCTACTTTGTGTGCTAGCATTGTGCATGATGTATGTATATATATACCTGCTCGCCCCTCTCGATGTGATTGTCACAGTCCATGTCATCTAAGGCAAAGCAATGCCTAATTTTTACCGCGAAAGCAAGGTGACATGTTGCCGGATTTTCGTTGTGGAAATCTGGTATTTGCCTGAATGCCTTAGGAAAGCATAGATTGGAACCAATCCCATTCAAAAGCCAAACCCCAAAGCCCTATGCATGCAAAGCCCCGAAAGCCAATGTTAAAATCACGTTTTTCACTGCAAATATTCAAAAATTAAGGTTTTATCAAAACAAATGACTGTCCTTGGACAGGCGTTGTGGGGTGCCTAACACCTTCCCCACACGTAACCAAACTTTCGGACTCGAGAATCAAGATTTTTTTCCATCCACATTAGATTAGGAAAATGACATTTTTCTTAGCCTAGAATCGGTAATAAAACCAACTAGAAACAGGTGACTAATCACACCTTAGAAAAACCCAATGATTGGTGGCGACTTCACTTACCTTTAGTAATCACCTAAAATTTGGCCAAGATTCTCACCATACATCCAAAGGTAGACCTACCTTCCTCCCTTAAGAGAGAGAGAGCACCCGAAGCTCCGCGTGAGACTCCCAGAGTCAAACCACATAATTATTGAGAGGGGCCTCCAACAGACCTCGTGTGTGTGGGAGCGTCGCCATGGTGGGTGGTCGAACGAAGGCCTGACAGTTTTCTAACTGTTCGAGGACTGGGCGTTGACAGGGTAAAGTGTGAAACTCTTGTAAATGGGTCACCTGTTGACTACTATTGTTGTAATATTTCATAGACAATGAACTAGATTAACGAGTACTTGAAATAGAATAATGAATGATGTGGAATAACATTTTCCTTTATAATGATAAATAAGCAAGGAAAAGTAATGTTATATTAAACAAAAAATAGTTGAAATGATAATGTGCAAGATTTATCTTTTAAGTTCCAATTGTTTGTGTTGTTTTGCATTAGTGACCTATATTAAGCATGGAGTAAAGGAATTAACGGGGAGATAGTTAGCCATATAAAGCATATATTGGCAAGTGGTATTGAACGAACCACGTGACTTTTGGTAGAAATTACATTACATGTGTGGAATAATTAATGGTGGTGGAAAGCATTCAACAATAACTTGTTGAGGTATTTAGCCGTGGTAGAAGGCATTTAGTAATGCTGCCCTGGAGTATTCAATATATATGAAGCAATTGGTGGTGTCACCATAAAACATTCAACAACGACTGTAAGGACTTGTTTGAATTGAGAGGGGAGGAAGGGAGAGTAGAGAGGAGTAGAGTAGAGTTGGCCAAAAATATGCTAATTTTCGGTCAATTCTACTCTCCCTCTCTCCCTCTCTCCCCTAAATTCAAACAGATCCTAAGGGTCCGTTTGGATACAACTGAAAACTGAAAATTACTGTAGCAAAACGTGAATACTGTAGCGCAGCTGAAAATATATAAGGGTCACGTTTTACTGTAGCTCAACTGAAAACACCCTTTGTTTTTTTTCTCTCTCTACTATTCACTCCTCACCCACCAGAGAAGAGAGTTCCGCGCCCACCAGAGAAATCAATGAGGTCCGACGCTAGTGAAGAGCTTAGACGAGAAATCCACAAGGAATGTCACCCAGTCCAATGCCGACAAAGACAACCCAGTCCTTCCATAAACCCATTTCACCCTCTTCCCCAATTTCACTCCTCTCCCACCCATGACAGTGCTCCTTGAAACTTGAAGCTTAATTAGCCTGAGCTCAAAAACCAGAAGCAAAACACAAACGAATCCCACTTCCCTAAGGTAAGTGTTCTCAAAAAAAAAATTTCACTATTTTTTATCTTGTCTTGTTCGAATTTCAGTTCTTGTTAATGGGTTTATTTTCATTTGCTGGAATTTACTTCGTTTGATTTGATAGAGTGCAAGTTTAGTCCTCTCTATTCATTTGCTGGAATTTTAGTTCTTGTTAATGGGTTCATTTGATTTTCTTTTACAAAGTTTTGATCTTGTTAATGGGTTAATGGGTTTCTTTTAAATCAGATTCTTGCTCCTATATATACTGAAGCCATTACAGAGTTTGTGGTCATAAATAAAATAAAAAAAGATTTTATTATGGGTTCTTGTTTATGATCACAATGTCTTGAAGGCATCATTGGCCATACAAGCCAGTTTTTAACTTTTTGAATGAGTGGTAGTACGGTTTTGACAATAAAGAGTAATATCATCGTGTCAACCATGTGTAATTTCTAAAATATATTAGCAGATCTGCCAAATATATTGGGAGCTGTGTTTAGAAAAATCTGACAGCATTGATCAAGGTTTAGTTAAGCTGGTCAGAAAAACCTATTGGCATTTGATTTACTTTTCATTGGAAGTGTTACATGAATGAAGGTGATGAAGCAAAGTGGAATTTTATGTTCAGTAAACCCTTTGGTACCTCCCACAGGTAGAAAATTTGGAGTTTTATTTATTTATTTATTTATTTTGCAGCAAAAATTGATAATCAAGAAGAGAGGATTGATAGTTCCATGGATATTTTAAGGACGATTGTAAATGTAAATGTATATAATTTTCAGTGTATATATCTTCTTTTCTCTTTCAGCAAGAAAGTTCACTAATATGCTCATTTTCAATTATATTTATTTAGTATAAACACTAACCATTGCTATGTGGGAATCAGATTTGCAAATTGAATTTTGATGCTAAACAGTTTGGTGAAGTAATGAATCTTCATTCCTATTCATATTCCATTCTACCATTCAATTACCTATCTTATGCTGAACAATTGCAGGTACTCATCTAAACTCAGCATTAGTTATTTTAGGAATTCTTCTCTACTTGTGTATCTTTAGTGTGTGTGGTTTGGGAAATACTGATTAATTAATCTTGTAATTGGAATTGCTTGTGAAAAAAAAAAAAAAAAAAAAAAAAAAACATGTTTTGTTTAGGATTAAGTGTTGTTAAGCCAACTTATAAAGTTATCTGCCATTTATTTCAATGAGAAATGTTTCTTGGCAAGGGAAACATATAGAAGTAAAATTTAAGTTTTACACTTTTTGAATTGAATATAGTATTTTGCCCAATCCCTCAATTGTGCATATAATGTCAAATCATTAATTTTAGTTGGGGTCTACAATTCTACTATGGCAATTTAAATTTGAAGGGCAATCCTGATATAATGATAAAATACTTGAATTAGATTTGTAATATTTCCAAATTCAGTTATGAGTCATGACTATAACATTGTGCATGGTAGAGCTAACATGCAACCATGGTTTAGCTTCAAATGAAGTGTGTTCATAATTGAGCTAATTAGAACCGACCTCTTTCTTGTTACATACATTCGAAGGCCACAGTTTTGTTAGATGCATAATATTTCAAACCACATACTGCTGGGACCAGAGAGTACTAAGAAGTAAGAAGTAAGAATTACCTTTATGAGAGCAATGTAAGTTAATGTTTGTGGATAAAACCCATCACGCACCATCATAGAAACCAGTGCACATGCAGATTTGAAGCATCATGAAATAGTACAACAATCAATCATTATGTTATAAGTTGCAGCATCTGGGGGGATACCACATGACTTCATATTTTTGAATATTTCTACTGCCATCTGACTCTGCATGTCAACCATAAATAATACAGATAAATATTTGATAAATTACACCAATGCAGTATGGAATAGCAACTAAAATGATTAATAAATGTATATTTGGCACTACAAGAGTACAAGCACCATAATGTTTTGTGTATGTCAATGCATTCTCAATGATACAAGTACCATAATATTTGGCAGTAGCTCGTGCATGTCTTGGCAGCTCTGATGCATGAGCTACTGCACTGGGTGGCATGCTATGCTGCACCAATGTGGTCGCTGATGCTGCATCACCTGGTGCATTAGTTGCTGTACTATAAGGCAAGCTGAGCTGCACTGGTGTAGCAGCTGGTGATGCACCCTCTGGCTTTTTACATCATTTGTATTTTGTTTCTATAAATCTAGTTACACCAACATGTCTACATAAAAACTCTTGAGTTACATGTTGGGAGATAGTTTCTATAGTTTCAAGTCTTAAATAAATATGCCTCTTGCACTATAGTTTAAAGAAGATTTTTGTTTTCGAATGTGTAGAGATCAGTAACTTTATTGGTGTTTCATAGGTTGTTACTGTGTAAACATGCTCAACTTATGATAATTATCTAATGTGTAATTCTTGGCGGTCCTGTAGACCTGTTTACCTGATGGAGTAGAGTGAGTTTGGTGTACTATTCACTATTCCAAGCCAACGTAATATCTACTGTCAAGAACTACGAATATCATAAACAAGTAACTATCTCTCCAATTCTGATGGCTATTTTTGTGATGTTGAAAATTGCAAAATTAGGACATCCCTGAAACTTCATACATTTGGTAGGAGGTTTTATAGTTGTCTTTATTAGTCACTAGTAAGTACCATATCCAAGTATTGGCAAAATATTTGTGTTGTGCATTAAAGAACCAATTCGTTGTATTCCTGTTTATGTGTTGTATTGTACTGTGTAGGATGATAATCGTGCATGCAAGTTCTTCAAGAGGTTAGACACTAGCATTTGTTGTACGTGTGGCACAACAATAGCACCTATAGTTATTGTAAAATTCAACCGATTGGAGCATGCGGTGGAAGTTGCCAATGAAGAGTCGAAGCAAGCACACGCTCTGACAGCCGCAGCATTGGAAAGGCAGCGAGTTGCAAAACGAAATTTTGAAAGAGCCAAGGCTGAACGCATGATCTCTGAAGAGAAGGCAAAGAAGTTGACAATAGCTCTAGTAGTCTTGGGGGTCATGTTTCTAGTATTGCTTATCTTGTCTACTAGGTTTGGGGAAGTCAAAATCAGGCAGATGTGTCTGCCATAATGGAATGTGTATGTATGTAATAACTGCAAGTTGTATTATTACATTTGTTTTGTATGTTAATCGTACTATTGCAAGTCAGTTTATGATATGTATATAGTTGAACTTTTTAAAACAATGTGGAGATGTTTGATGGAGATAATGTTATTGCTAAGTTTAAAGAAGATTGTAAATTCTGTTGTTGTATATGTGTGTCTATATATATATATATATATATACACACACAATTTGCCAGCCATTGATAGATTGGGTTCTTGGTGTCTTAAAAAAAATTGAGAGTAGATTTTGTGTTTTTTGTATAAATTCCTCGTAGTTTACTATTACAATCTTAAAATCCATTAAGTTTACTGTAATATTCAGATTAGATTGGACTCTATTCAGAAGTCCCTTGTAACCAAGAAATCTACTATTGCAATACTGATGAGTTTCACATGTAACGATATATACAACTTCATAAATCGAAGGTTTTACAATCAAGTTTTGTGAGCTATTAGTTCTGATTGACAACAAAAAAAGAACCATAATACAAAATGGCATTACATTGATGTTTGTGAACCATTAGTTATGGTCCATACATATCGATGATGTGATATTGTTCCGAACCTCTTTCATCTCATCTGAATCCAAGTAAAAGACCACATCTGCCACTCCATTATAATGATCTCCCTCACTACCTGCATATGTGCCCCGTGCAGAACGTGAATGTGGAATGTCATTGTGGTCATGTGTTCTAATAAAGTTGTGAGGAACCATTGCAACAACAATGATGTGATTTTAAGTGTGTATATGGAAGCCTAGCATACATCTCAAAATTTTCCATCTATTCTTCCAAACTCCAAAAGTTCATTCTATGACCGAACGAAGTGAGGAATGGAGATAATTAAATCTCTTCTCTAGACGATGCAGCTGTGAACATCTTTGAAAATTAAGGATGTGGTACCGCTCCCTTTTATATGGTGCAAGGAACCCTGTCTTCATTGGGTTCCCTGAATTAATAAGATAATATTTTCCTACAAACGAACACGTTTATTATATTAGCATTTTCACTACATATTACATACTTTAATACTGTAATTAAATTGCATATTTACAAACCAGGTGGAGGTTTTGGAAAGTTGTCACTCTCATTATTGAGGCAATTTAAAAAGATCCTGGTGTCGTGCGTTGACCTTTCCCATCCCACACACGCGAATGTGAATTTTATGTCAAAATCACATGCACACATGCAGTTTACTGTTATGGCCTCTTTCCTTCCTCTATATGGGCATTGCTCCTCTTCTGGTAAGACCACGAGGACGTGAACCCCATCAATCGCACCAATGCAACCCTAACAATTGTAACAAAAATGCCATGTGAAAATGAAATACGTGGAATGATCATAAAGATAATAGGAATACAATCAAGTCAAGATACCAAATTCACAAAGTAACTTGAAATGTGGCCAATATCGACCTAACCCCTAAATATGTGATGGCACAGTACGAAATGTTGGATCGACAGACTTGATAATGTCTGGTGCCATAATCGTGGCTAACAAGGTAATTACTGTGGCCACATGTCGATGCACTGTCTCACCGGAATGTTGAAATCTATCCTGCATCATTCTATTACCCATGGCATTACCAAGTACCACCAATGTCATTGCCACTGACTCCTCCAAGCAAACTCTTTTGGTACCATCATATCCATCCCGAGTAGGTGAGTACGCAATTTATTACACAATTGTCGAAACACATGGCTTAACATTCTAAACACATTGTGACATTTCTTCTCATTTCCATTTAATGTATACTGTACCCATTCATACACTTTGGTCATATAGGTCTGTACGTAAACTACGACACTTGCACACCCAACTATATATGCTGCAAGTACAATGTCGTCGCTAATCTCAAAGTTTGCGTCTCCGCATATATTACCAACTTTAATTGCATGTACAAAATCTGGAGCGATACTATAATATGTAGGCTAAAAACAAGTTATTAGTATAGAAACTTACTTGTGCTGGGAATCAGATGAGCCGTTTAGCAAATCCATCATTTTGAATACCTTGAGACTTATTTCTTTTTATGTCTGTGGAAAGCCAATGCATACATGTTCAGCAGCCACCAAGAGAATATAGTCCATATCACAGCAATATCTAATAACTCGTCCAAAATTTCTACAATGATCATAGTAATGATACTGATCTCTATTGCTATACTAATCTCAAAGAAACCTCAAAACCATGCAAGTTCTTCATGAAATGTTACTACACATAAAACACTGAAGGAACTAAATACTACATAAAACCACTAGACAAACTTTGCTAGGCCAACATTCATCATCTAATGGCAACATGCACTGTTCACGGGTTGTCTGAACAGTACCAATGAACAGTACCCGAGAAGACAATGTGCACAACAGCTATGAGCTTGTGAGTATTTTTATTATAACTGACAAAAAAATATGGAGATTACTGTCAAATCTTCATTCATATTTGCCAACTACACAATACTGCACATGCTCAATGCCTCTTGACTAATGTGGAGAGGAAAAACTTTAATGGGAGAAAGAGAAAACAGCTTGCTGCCTTATATCTGATTGGCTCTCGTAACAAATTTATACAAACATTGTAAATTATATTAATTGATTTGGTTTTCAATCTTTACTGCTTCCATAGGAGTTGGGGAATACTTTCTTTAACCATTGCTTACTGTTGGCAACTCTATACACTGTGGTTTCTAGTTCAGCTACATGAGGTAGTTCTAGGAAAGAGGTACAACAAATATGTAGAGCTTGCAGAAGTAGCATTTGGTGAGACTAATTTTTCCAACATAACTTTTGGCTTTTTTAAATTTTTTTTTAGCACCAAAAATTATGTCTACTTCCTCTCCTGCCTCAAAGCTAGTTATCATATCCTACTTTTAAGTTGACAAACACACAAATGAATATAATTGTTGTGAGTATCTATTCTCTTCTAATTTCATAAATGCCTATTGTTATTTGTTGTTACCTAGTCTGAATTCTGAAGAGCCCCAATTTAAGTCTTCCATGCTACATGTTAAATGACAAGGTGAGATTGTAAGTGTTATACATATATCAGTAGAAAATTGGGTTGGCTAATCCTTTTATGCACATGTTTAGAAGAAAGAAGCACCAACTTGACATGATTTCATACAGACATTGACACTACACAGGTACAGCTACTTCATTTCGGTAACAAATAAAAAAAGAAAATATTAGCAATAGAATAAATCAATGGCTACACGTGATCCTAATTAACTTTTTGGGGGGTTGGATTAATGATAACGAGTCTTACATTGATTAATTATAAGGGTATGCTGATATCTAAATTATAAAAAATAAAAAATAATAATAAAAAGCAACTAATGACAACCCTTGTTCACCTCCACAACATTTAAAACTAATGCTATAAAAGATCTACATGCAATTCCTCTAAAAAAAAAATGATGAAAACAATTAAAAGAAAGGCATGAAAATGAAACCCATCATCTACTGGCATCTAGTATTGTTCACGGGCTGTGTGAACAGTACCTGTGAAAACAGTACCAGAGAAGATCTAGGGTGCTTTTGTACCCAAAAAGAAAAGAAAAAAAAAAAAAAAAAAAAAAAAGAGGAAAAATATACATAAAATTTTTTTTGTACCCATTGCTAAAGTTGTAATGTAGTTGTTAGAATTAGATTAGTTTGTTTGTACCCATTGTTATGATGGCCAATAGACTATGCATTCCTTTTCCAAGAACAGTACTTCTAAAAGAAAAAAAATTGTGAACCTATCAGCAAAGAGAGGGAAATATTACCCCATTTCTCTTGCACATGCTCAATTTATGAGAAAAGGGATGCCTTTAAAACAGTCTAGTTTGTTTGTGGTTTTAGTTTGAAACTTGTCATTCTTATTAGTAAGTTACCACACACTCAATGGGTTTTACATTCATGACCTCACCCCCATGCAATATTGTAGGAGGAAATCCTATTTGAGCTAGAGCTCATTAGCAGATTGTTCACAATTTTCATGAATAAGACTCCATCAAAGCTGCTACTCATACCTCGATAGTTAACAACACACACACACACACACACAAAGGACGAACAATCCTCAGGCAGCAGAAAGCAGTTTTCAGCAAGGAGGGAAAGCATGATATATAATTATAAACACACACACACAGGACTAACAATTCGCAAGCATCACTATATATTTGAGTTAATCATCTAATAGGTAGAGGTAAAATTATGTATGATATATAATTAATTTATTATGATATGACCAATTAGAAGTCCTTCATTTTTACCCAGACATCACATCTTTTGCTTTGGTTTCTCTCAGTCTAGCAGTTAGGATATTGTTTTTTTTTTTGGCTATTTGTTTATGGCAGCACAGCAACACTTGCACCTGTGCTTTACTACCCAGTTTCCCCTCTCTATAAACCCTTCCAAAAATATATTTTAAAAACACAAATATCACACAAAGCCAGTAGCAAAGTTTGGATAATTCTTAACACAATATTTTCTAAACAAAGAATTTCATACTTTTGTTCAGATATTCAAACAATCAAGCAGCTCACAATAAATCTATGTGGTTCTTCAAATCCACCTTTTTAGGATTACATAATTGAATTACAAATTTTCTAATGAAACCTGATAGCATTAACTGATCTTGATATTAGAGCAAGAACTAACAATTTTCTGATACCACTTCCAAAAAACACAACACCAGAAAGACACTTTGAAAAGTAAATAAATTTGAAATGATTTCCATCATTAAATAATGGAAATAAAAAACAATTGAAAAAATAAATGAATTCTCACCGCCAAGTATAGCTTTGACGTGAGCTTGGAAAGTGCTCACCAGAAATGAATTCTCACCAGAAAATAAAAATAATCTTGTCAATGTAAACAATAAATATTTCTGTTAGGACATATGTATTTTCATTTGTTAAAGAACATATGTCACTTATTTATGTAAATTGGTTAATCCTTTGACAAAACGCACTCTACTTGTAATTGGGTAGTTCTAGGTGTTTTTAATACTTCAAGAAACAAGGTTTCAAGGTCAAGTGTTGAAGTCATCAAGTCTGTCCAAGAAAAAGCAAGCTGAAGTGCAATTTCATTAAAGCTCGACACCTGCTCGATAGCTACCTCAACACCTGCTATCTGTCGAGAATTAAAATTTCAGATTTTTTGATCTGATTTTCTTGGGATCCGTGAATATGCTTTTGGGCCTTCTTTTCTCCAAACCCTAAACATATAAAAAGATTGTTTTAAGAGCCGTCTAGTGTGACACAAGTTGCAAACTCATTGAGCAATCTCTGTTCAAGCAAATTGTGATCAAAAGACAAAGTTCTTGACCTAGTTCATCTTCTCTGAAGAAGTTGCTGTGTATTTGCACCATAGGGTTTTGTGACCAAGCATCTTCCTGATCTTCATCGTGTAGGATGAACTGAAGAACTTTGCAGCCAACCTTTCTTCCTTAAGTTGGTGTTCTGAAGTCGCGTACTGGGATCCGCGCATTAGTTAGTCACGTACTTGGGAGCTGTGCATCAAAGGTGAGAACTGTCGCTATAGATCAAGTCCAATTGGGTATTGGGGTAAGGGTTCAACTATAGGTTGGTAAGGTACTTGGGATTCCTTTACTTGTAACCGCTTGATTTGATAATAGTGGAGTTTCGGGAGTGGTGACCTAAAAATCACCCGGTGGGGTTTTTGCCGCGAGGTTTTTCCCTATTCGTAAACAAATCACCGTGTCATTTAATTTCCGCTGCATACTTAGTTATTTGGTGATTTGTTTGTACTTCCACATATTTGCATGATAAATGGATTAATTAATAACTTGGCTAATTAATTAATTAGTTTAATCACAAGGGGTCATTCAGATTGTGGCCTATCAATTTCAAAAAATAATTTTGGGCAGTTTTATATTCAAACTATGGGGTAGAAATTGATGCAATTAGAACTATGGTTTAATTAGTGACAAATCTCTTACTTACATATGACAATTATAAACACTAGCATAAGAAAAAGGAACAAGTAAGCATACGGAAGATGAC
This sequence comes from Quercus cerris, assembly GCA_963669245.1. Lineage (NCBI taxonomy): Eukaryota > Viridiplantae > Streptophyta > Magnoliopsida > Fagales > Fagaceae > Quercus > Quercus cerris. The sequence continues at coordinate 8,571,128 of OY770012.1, forward strand.
AATTAATTAGTAACCATTGTTTTACATACACACCCATGGCAAGCATATAGTTTGTGCCAATACAACCAAAAAAGAAAAAAGTGCAAGAGGTACATAAAAATAATCCGATCACTACAACACTAAGAGGTACATAAAGATAAGCAACCCGGGCTATAGACAAGCCCCTTTCCTTCAAAGAACATGAAACTGAGGGTTCATTTCATACTGCTTCTCTAGCCAACTTAGCTGGTCCTCCTTCCTCTGAACATTAGCTGCAAACATGTTCCTACCGTCTACGTTATTCACGAAGAAGAAGGTGCTAAACATATGAAGGCGATCACTCGCTTGCACCCCAGGAAAACTCAACACCATGTCTATAATTGCTTGCATCTCATTAGCTGCTGTGGTGCGAAATGGTGTATTATGAGTACTTACACTTCTACTTTTAACAATAACATCTGACATGCTCTTTAAAGAGTCAGACATCTCTTGAATGGTTGAACGCTTCTTTCTTGGTTTCTTGCAAATTCCCTTGAAAAGTTGGACACCACTTGCCAAGCCTTTTCCCCTATTCACTGTCGGTCTTGCTCTGGACGATGTTGGGCCTTCAACCTCCATTGGGTCAACTGAGTTCGTAGAGGGTTCATATTGGGGGTTAACAAATTCTTTGCTATTAGTGGAGTCCCCAGACCCCTCAGTGCATTCAGTTGGTATTTCACCACTTGTGCAGAATGCATTTTTTTTTTTCCGTTGCAACCGTGCCTTCAAACAAGATTTCCATGGACTTAACATTTGGCAAATGTTTGTTTTTAAAGCTTAACGCCTTAGGACATGCCTACATGTGGACAACCGGTAGTTAGAACACAATATTAGTTATAGATAGCTGAGTTTTTCACAATTATGTAAAGTGAAGTAACCTGAATCTTTCGGGTCCACTACTCATCTGTGTCCTAAATAACCCCAGTTACAGGATCATAACCCAACCCAGTCTCACCAAAACACTCCTTCCAAGCCTTCCACTGTTTTCTCAGATAATTCCATTTGTTTTTAAACTGCGTGTGAGTCACCACTTTTCCCATTTCATCCAACTGCTCAATCACTGCATCAACCCCTTCCTTTCTTAAAAATCCTTGATGCTTCTTGCCATCCAGGACTTAAGCAGTAAACAAATCACAGTAAGCTTTTAGTTCTTTAGGATCTTTCCACTCAATTCTCAATTCATTACCATCGGCCTTTGATTTCTCTTTACCCATTTTGCTACAACTTCCTTCTATACTTATTGAGGCATTTCAACGAACAGTTTGTATGCATATCATAATCAGTTACGCATGCCCACATGAAAAATGCAAAGTAAACTCACATATTAAAATACAACATAAGTAGGAAGAGAAACACCCAAAATTACACGAAGGAGAGAGAAACCCACATACTAATGTCATGGAAAACACAAAAACCACACACAAACGTTGAACAAAAAACCACAGATTGAAGTGTGTTCATGGAAAACAATATGACTAGACACCAATAGATCAGAGAGTATGAAAAGTTAGACAGAATAGTACCTGTGAATGCAAAGATGTACAATGGCGGCCACAACGTCCCAAGCAGAGAGAAGATGAGCTTGAGTGAAGCACGAATGGATGGGTTCGTTTGTTCCATGTGGGATTTCAATGTTTGTGTTTCAGCTCTTGTTTTGATGGTTTATTGTAGGATGGTGGGTAGGTGCATTTCATTGAAGACGAAAAGGATGGGGCATTGATGAAAATTGAAGACATCTTTGCACGGTAGTTGGGAGGAAGAAAGAGAATGCAAAAATTAGCCGTTGCAGAGAATGCATCGTTTTGTCCTTTTGCTTCGTGGTTTCAAAGTGTTGTGAACAGTATAGATTGGGTTCAACGCATTTTGTGTTTATGCTTACCAAAAAAGTGGAGTACCTAGATGCACAGACGTTTTAATAAAACGATGTGTATTGGAGTTTCATTTTGTGTTTCAGCGTGAAGGTTTTGCGTGTTTACTTGCTGCCACTGTAGCCAGGTCCTACGTCCAACAAAAACACAAACGTGAAACTCTCACAGTAAATGCCCAATCCAAACATAACCTAAGGCTTTCAACAACACACCATAAGTCAGTCAACGAAAAGTTGTGAAACATTTAGCAACAAACTAGAATTAGCCATGTAGCCTTTAACGAGTGTGAGGTATTACGAGAAGATATCATACTCTTTAAAACATTTTTTGTTTTTTACAAGAAGTTATCATACCCAATTAAACTTACAACTAGAGAAATAATTTTTGAGTTCAAGAAGATTACAGCTTGCAACTATTTCTATAATTTGTTAATGTGACATCAATCACATTCATTGTCACGTTCACTCAAAGTGCACATTAGAAGCATACATGAGGACCTTAGATCATAAAACACACATAGGCTATGTTTGGGAATCTCTTAACAATTCAATGGCCAAGTGAAGTGGTTTATGCCAAAGAATTGAGATTCATGAAAGGCATCCAATTCATCTTTTACCGAGAGAGAATATTTTGCAATGTGACCTCGATGGCAATTAATGGAGTTGTGCATTTCAACTGGCATGTAAACGTCAAATAAGCCACCCATGGCCAGTTGCACATGGTGGATGTCCCCATGTGTGTGTTTGTGTGTGTAAAGTTGCATAAACTTAAACATGAATTTGCACGTTGCTAATTAAGAGATTCACAAGGACAATACAGATCAATGAGTATTTATTCATTGAGATACTGGCACTACAAAGTCTACAACCAGCATCGTAGCAATTATGGGCTTTTTTAGATGGGCCGCATATGGCAGCCTAGCTATGCTTTGTTGTGTTCAAGCAAGAAACCAAGAACAAACAAGAAAAATGAGTATCTGTATGTGAAATTGTAAATAAATGAGAGAGAGTATGTGTATAGTAGAGTCTCTTGTTGTCGAACAAGAAAAATAGAGTTTAAACACCATTTAGACAAAAATCTAATTGATAACTTGGCTTAATGATAAAGAACAATCATAATAGAGTGTACACCCTAAGCTAAAATTCAATTATCTATCTAAAAATAATAAATATTTTTATAAAGTGATAGTATTTTAAGGGTTTGTTTGATTCGCCGTGATATTACATTACACTGTAATATTATGTTATTGTAATCTTACATTAATGTAATCTCAATATAATAATATAGCATTACATTGTTCAGGAATGTGATGAAATTAAAGTGATGTAGTATATTTTGTAATTTTAGATTATAGTAATGTTAGAAAAAATAAAATAAATAAAAAATCTTAATGTCACCTCATTGTAATGTGCATCACATCAAGAGTATATTATAACGAACTAAACGTTCCCTAAGTATTGTTTATACACTTTTATAATTATTGTAAGGGGACGAGGATCAAAGGTAGTTAATGGAGGCAGCAAAAGTAATTCCGAGGAGGGGAACTATACAGAGAGGACTTGTTTAACTAGTAAGGAGTTTGTGATGATGCTGCTAATGAAGATGCCGAGGATTCCTATTTAACCTCAGGAAGGCCGAGAATCCCAAATGAAGGAAGCATGGTGCAATCCCTAAGGAGACAAAGGTAATTTGGTTCTGAACAAGGAAGAGAAGGAAAAGGAAGGACAAGGCAGCCATCCCCTTCGCATCAAATACACTGCAACCACTTAACTAGCCGCATTAATGGAGAAATGACCATGAACAGAGTCCTTTACAGCTCATATTTTGTTGTAGAAACCTTCTGGCAAGGTCTTGATAGGACAAATATCAAGAAAATCTAATCTCAACCCACCAAATGTAAGATCCAGATGCATTTTTGCTAATTTATATAAAGCCAAGGAGCACCTAGATCAAGGGGAAGCGAGATTGAGGGGAAAAAAACAAAAGAAAGAGAGAAACCATTCAGTTGTACTTTCATCCTCGGACTCAACCCGAGGACGAAAACTTAGCTAATTTCTACGCTATTTCTAATTAAATATTTCCACTTCGCATAGAAATTTAACTCTAATCTTTGTTTCATGTTACATAACGAGTACTTCAAAGTTGACCCTGTATCCCATTTCTATAAATTAATTGTATGAGTGAACTGTAGCATAATTAAAACAAGTCTTAATTAATTGATCTACTTTCTGCCCGCCACTATTATAATTTACGTTACCTAAGTATTGTTTGTACACTTTTATAATTATAATTTTTAATTGAATCGTTTGTGGAGATGATTCTTTCCCAATCACAATCAACCATGCTTGTTGCCAAATCAATGTGTCATGTTCCCTTCTTTTATAATTTAAGATTTATTTCATCCCACCTAAAACTAAAAGGCGAATATGAAAATTGTCTCGCAAAGTTTGAGACCATCCCATTAGCATTTCATGTGCAAACGACCTTGGGCCTATCTAGCATTGCATTAGATAGCCCTAAAAAACCTTAAGTAGGACTTAAACTATTTTTGTTATATTTGTCATTTTGTACTCTAATTAGCCACTTCACTTATAAGTTCTCAAATGTTAGTTCTAATTCCCTCCCCACCTTTTTAGATAGTTATAATATGTTGCTAATTTTACAACTTGAATCATTCCCCCCTAGACCTTAAACACTTTATACATGGAGATGTACAAATTAACCTACAAGGCTCTTGGCACGTGTTAACTCTGAATCTAAATTTAAGTTCTTGAGATGAAAAGAACTTTTTTTTTTTTTTTTAAGATGAAAAGAACTAATTAATACTAATTAATCACAATACTCTTAACATTTATTTAACAATTTAGTGATTTAATAAACAGATTTTGTTCCCCTATAAAGCTAAAAAATAACTAGTTGGCATGTTTTGGTATTTGCAACGGTAATATTTAAGGGGTTTGAATTCACCCATCTTAATTATCAAAAAAAGAAAAAGAAAATAACTTTAGGGAAAAACAACTTTAATAAGAAAAAAAATTCCTAGTTTAGTGTTTAAACTATTTAGTATATTATTCTAACTTTTAATAGAACCTTCTCAAAGAAAAAAAAAAAAAAACTTTTAATAGAAGAATAAATTTATAATGCCCATTATTTATATTTCAAATTAATGCTCATGTCCGTTCAGTTTAAGGAGAAATTATACCATTCTCATGATAGACCATGTCAATTTTGCCTATTGGTCCACCATTCTACTAAAAAAATTTCATTAGTTTAAAATTCCTTAGTCAGTCTATGTCTAACCCCAAAAAAAAAAAAAAATGCTTTAAACAAAAAAAATTTGTTTAAATCTTTTTTTTTTTTTTTTAATCATCAACTGATTCAGTAATTTTAAGAACTTCAAAAATGACATCAAACAAGCAGCCGAATATGCAAAGCAATCAGATTTGTGACCGATTTTATAGTAATTGCTAACTAACAAGTCTAATGTAATGAGGTCATAATTAGTCAGATTCAATAAAATTTTTTGGGCTTTTAGATTAAAAAACAAAACTTTTATTTTCCCAAACAGTTTTCTGGGCAACCAAACACATGTTTACCACAAAGAAAATTCAGGGAAAAAAAAAAAAAAAAACCTATAACAGAAGACATACATAGAATCGAGACACGCCACAGCCATGGCTTCACGGAAAAATGTTCTCTCATATCTGAACACTGAAAAAAAAAAACAGACAATAAAAATGAAACCTTTAAAAGGAATTGAATTGAAAAGTGACGAGCTTGATTCAAAAGCAAAACATTTTCGGAAAATTGAAGGCTTTCTATGGAATTATTTTCCGTAGAAACAAACAAATTTTGTGGAGATAAGAGTCTAAGAATTTTCATAAAAGCCTTTCTAACTTTTAGTCAACCTTTCAAATTAGCAAATAAAATCTAATTTTGTCTCAACTAATTCCACGCACATAACTACTGAAAAGAAAACCATAGTTATCAAATTCAGAAAAATGATGTGCTCTTATAGCAGTTACAGGCTTACAGCTTCTCTATTGTGAAATGTTATAATATTGGGATTCTTTTTTATTATTATTATTATTATTATTATTAAATAGACGTCTCAGCAATTTTAAATAGTGGGAGTCTCTGAGTGAAATAATGGATCACTAAATAAAACTAAAACTGAGGTAGTCTTCAATGGGTACCGTATAATTACTTCAATTTGAGAGAGAGAGAGGTGTCCATAAATTTATTACACAATTAGCCACTTAGACCAACACATAAAATTTTAAGTATTTTTTAATAACAATAATACAGCGATAAAAAAATTTAAAAAAAAAGTCCCAAGGGTGTCTGGTATACTCACTCAAACACACATTTTCAATTTTTAAACAACATTACACGTATTTTTATATATTTTTTTATCCACACATATTTTTACACATATTTTCAAACAACAAAACACATATACCAAACATTTCCAAATTTCACATATTTTGAAGTTGTTAACTTATTAGTAGGATAAAACATCACTATCGTACGGGGCTAATCCACTAATACTTAACTAATAACTAATTATACATCTCTTCTATAGAAACAAAAAAACAAAAACAAAAGAAAACTTATTATTATAAGCTAATTAGGACCATATGGTTAGGAGTGATACTGGGTGTGTCTCGCTCCTTATTAAAACATATAATACTTTTTTTAATTTCAAAAATAATCTAAATAGTCATACTTATTGACTATTGAAACAGTCTTGTTCAAAATAAGCAGTCCACTAAAAATTCTACCTGTCACAAATGCAACAGCAGAAGCTTTTTTTTTTTTTTTCTTTTTTTCTTTTTTTGCTGGGTAAAAGCAGGGGATCGAACCCCAGGCTCAAGGTATACAATAATACCGAGTGCCCTAGGCTACAAGGCCCAACGGCCAACAGCAAAAGCTTTAAAACTATAGCATTAAGGCCCAGTGGCCAACAGCTAAAGCTTTAAAACTATAGCATTAATGACAATTTGACAACAAACAATATTAGTACAGAAAAGTAGTATACGTGGGTTCAAGATAATTTAATTAATAAAGTTTTTTATGCTTTGAAAAAAAATTTATAGTTTAATTTTTGTTTATATTAAAAATTAATTAATATTTTAACCTAATAATAAATAGCTATCCTTAGCAGCCACGCTTTACGTTGAACATAAACCTTTAGCCAATAGTCGTTACAAATATTCAACTTAAACCTTTAACCAAGCATGACTGTTTGATTAATACAAATCAAAATAAAGCTGTCATCAAGTTTTTCTGTACAGTTCACAACTTCAACCCAAAAAAACAAAACCAAATGTCTTTGACCAATCTTCCACAACCACTCCACCTTCACCAAATCTCTCACTAACCACCGCCGCATCCAACAACAAGAACAAGAACAAGAACAACAAACGACTCCTTCACTTCGTACACGAAAAAACCTGTACGGATGATGCGACTCTTCGTACCTTTCCTCCTCATTTTAGTACTGTTCCAACGTTTTCTGTCTCCCACTTCAGCTCTCGAGTTCGTCTACAATTCCTTCAATGGAATCATCAACTCGACCAACCTCACTCTCATCAACGATGCTAAGCTCGACTCCTCTGTCATTCGACTCACAAACGATTCGAACCAGTTCTCATTCGGTCGAGCTTTCTACCCCACCAAGCTCAACATGATAAGATCTAATTCCAATTCTATCTCTTCCTTCTCGACCTCCTTTGTGTTCTCGGTACTCCCCGATATTGCGTCGAGTCCAGGCTTCGGCCTAGCCTTTGTGCTATCCAATTCGACATCCCCACCTGGAGCTCTTGCTAGCCAGTACTTCGGGCTCTTCACCAACGCTACTGTTCCTTCTGTGTCACCACTTTTGGTTGTCGAGTTCGATACTGGGCGAAACCCTGAGTTCAATGACCCAGATGACAATCACGTCGGTATTGATTTGAATAGTGTCATATCTGAGAAGTTTCAGACAGCTGGGTACTATGATTCGAGTGGGGATTTTGTTCCTGTTCGAATGCGAACTGGTGAGAACATACAAGCTTGGATCGATTTTAATGGTACGAGTTTCGAAATCAATGTTACTGTAGCTCCAATTGGTGTGTCTCGACCGAGTGTTCCTACGCTTAGTTATAAGGATCCGAAGATAGGTAACTATGTTTCGGCTGAGATGTTTGTTGGGTTTTCAGCTTCGAAGACTGAGTGGGTTGAGGCACAGAGAGTGTTAGCTTGGAGCTTGAGTGACATTGGAACAGCTCGAGAGATAAACACTACGAATTTTCCTGTTTTCGAGGCTAAATCGACGGCTAATTCTTTGTCAGGTGGTGAAATTGCTGGGATTGTTATTGGTTGTGTTGCTTTTTTGATCATTTGCGCGTCTGGATTTTTCTTGTTTTGGCGAAAGAGGAAGTTGAAGGAGCAAGAAGAGGATGAGATCGAAGACTGGGAGCTCGAATATTGGCCACACAGATTTTCCATCGAGGAGCTCAACCTCGCCACCAATGGGTTCTCGAATGATGACCTTTTGGGGTCGGGTGGGTTTGGTAAAGTCTACAAAGGAACGCTACCAAACAACACGGAAGTGGCCGTGAAATGCGTGAACCATGATTCCAAACAAGGGCTAAGAGAATTCATGGCTGAGATCTCGAGCATGGGCAGGCTCCAACACAAGAATTTAGTACAAATGCGAGGTTGGTGTCGAAAAGGTAATGTACTCATGCTTGTTTATGATTACATGCCAAATGGTAGCCTTAACAAATGGGTGTTCGACAAGCCTACAAGATTACTAGGTTGGGAACAACGTCGTAGAGTTTTAGCCGATGTTGCTGAAGGCCTAAACTATTTGCATCATGGTTGGGACCAGGTTGTGATTCATCGAGACATAAAATCGAGCAACATATTGTTAGACTCAGAAATGCGTGGCAGACTAGGAGATTTTGGATTGGCTAAGTTATATGAACATGGTGAAGTTCCTAACACGACACGTGTGGTGGGCACATTGGGTTACTTGGCTCCTGAGCTAGCAAAAGTGACTGCACCCACATCAGCTAGCGATGTGTATAGCTTTGGGGTTGTGATACTCGAAGTGGCATGTGGAAGGAGACCAATCGAGATGGCTGTGGAGGAAGATGAGACAGTGTTGGTTGATTGGGTGAGGGATTTGTACTCAAAAGGGAAGATTTGTGAGGCTGCGGATCAAAGGATAAGGGGTGAGTATGAAGTGGAGGAGATGGAAATGGTCTTGAAGCTTGGATTGGCTTGTTGTCATCCTGATCCTCAAAGGAGGCCTACTATGAAGGAAATGGTGGCAGTGTTGGTGGCCGAGAAGGAGGCCGCTGTGCCTGCGGATTTGTTGTTGGAGTTGGCACGCGGTGATAGTAACATTGGTGGTGGTGGTGGTAGTAGTGGTGAGGCACAAGAGGTGGAGCAGCTACAACCTCCGGTGTGAATGCTATTTTGTTATTATTTTTTTTTTAATATATTGTTGTGAATATTAATATCTCCTGACTTTAATAAGTTTTGACACCTCGATTTTGCAGCATTGTAATTTTTTTTAATCTTGCTAAATAATAGTTTTACATAGTGATAAAGTCAACGTTTTGATATTAGTATTGAATCAAAAGTTAAAATCTTAATATAATGTCACAGAAATTATACACAACATTTTTTATGAAAAATTTTATGCGGTCAAGTGTTTTATATCTCAGTAGCATGTATAATTTGCTTTGGTTTTAAGGAAAACCAGAATTTGAATCCTCTCCCCATTATTATAACTATGAAATTATATATATATATATATATATATATATTTATTAAAAAAATCTTTCATGTGAATGCCAAAGTTGAAAATTCATAAAATGGTATTATCTTCATTAGACTATTTATCATGAAAAATTCTCTTAAATTATAATTTTTATGATCCTTATATATTTAGTTCATCTGTTTTTTGTATTTAGCCTATCCCCATATTTTTTTAAACAGAGACAGTGAGACAAGAAGGCATATTTGTATTAAATAAATCATGATTCCTTTTAGACAAAATATATTTATGAACTTGTTAATATTATTGGTTTTTGTTTATTTTTTAGCTAACTACTCATTGAAATTATTGATCAATGGAATATAAATGTAACGTTGTTAATGAATTTTGGATGCAATTTTCTCTGCTAGAGTGCCAGTCAACCAAGTAAGCAGTAATTGCATTAATCTATTCTGAGAGAGACAGAGAGATATGGGAGAGCCCGCAAACATTTTTTTACTCATGATTCTAATTATTAATTGATAGAAGTACACATTGTCAGTCAATTCTTTGGTTTCAAACTAAGATTTTCTGAAGGTTGCCTATCCACAAAAAAAATATTAGAGGAACTATAAGAAACAAGGTGTAATGTCAATACACGTGACAAACATTTTGGTCTTACACTCTTTACAGATTTTCAAGATAATGAGGTCCATTATCGTGGGCGTGGACTATTAAGACTTAAGAGCAAGCCAAGAAGGTTGCACACTCCCACTTAGCAGGTATCGAGTAAGTCGCGAAAAGCCTTAGTTAGGAGTCGAACTTAGACCCTTACACGCTTCTTGACTGTTGAGGCACCATGGATAGGGGCATATATATATATATATATATATATATATATATATATAATTAGTATATTTGAGGCCCTTTCCATTGTCGAATTAGTGATAAGGCTTAGAGTGATTAATACCATCACCAGGCAGCCAGTAAAAGTCAGGAATAAGGAAAAGCCCTTGCTTACCAACCAGACCAATCTTCACTAATGATATTATCGTTAATGGTTGGTGGCAAGTTGACTTTATGTGCCTTGACTAGCCTCCTATACTAATTGAATGATTACATTTCATATCGAGATTGAAGGGGCAAATTGACCTTTAGGTGCCAAAGAAAAGGCAGATTTCAGAAAAGGTATAAAGTGTACATATATTCATAAACCATATTACCTTGACCATCTAAACCATGGGATTGTATGATAACAATTTATAAGGAATATAATCATTCTATATTTCAAATGAATCTATTTTATAGCTCAGAATAAATATTATAAATCTATCAAGTGTTATATCAATTAAAATTTCATATTCGCATCGCCAATCATTTTGCCAAAAAAGGTTTATGCTAATACTTTGCTATAGGTTCTTTGTACTCCAAAAGTTGAAATTGAGATTAATACAATCATGTTACATCATAGGGTAAGAAACGCATAATAAAAGAGGAACCATGATGACAGAATTGACTGGCTGTTTTGTCATGAGTACTAACATGATAAGAATTGCACCTAAAATGGATTATGTGCTAGAAGAGAAGTAGAAGAGTTCCAAGTCCTTTACATTCCAACTTCCAAGGACAGAATAGTATTGAATTAAAACATGTACATGCTGAAACTCATTATTTTATGGCCCAAAAAGAGAAATTATATAAGCAAGCAATCTAGGTAGAGAAACCTCTTTCATGATGTCTAGTGGAGGTATGCTTACATATGGAAACGACACAATCTTTTGCAGTCGTCCTTGTAATTTAAACTTGAAATTGGTGTAGACTGTAGAGACTAGAAACTAGAGTGCGAAGTTGAGGGAGTGGAATCTGAAGTGTGGTTTCTTTTTCTGGACTCCTTGAGAGTTCTGCTTGCATATTAATGCCACTGACTCTTTCATTGCTTCAGGTCCACACACCATGACTCCAATCTCAGATCCAGCCATTTCATTTGGAAACTCGGCAAATAAATCTGTTCAGTCAGTTCACTAGTTAGTGATTAATTATAACTTAGCAGATATATCTCTTCAGTTCACTAGCATGTGATTAATTACCACTTATCCCAAAAGTGTAAGTGGTTAGGGAAATGATGAATTTAATCATTTAACCATTATTCTAATAGTTTTAATCTATACCGTTCTTGAATGCCGAGATAAATAATTTTGGTTTTGTTGAATTACCTTGAAAGTCAGGCCTTCCTCGAAAGTGGATTTCATGTTCCTCAAGAGCACTACTTGTTTCTATGTCCATGGCTTTGCCTTTTTTTTGGGGAACTAGTGGACTCTCACTCTTTAACCTTCTCCATCTCAAAATAATTGCCACGACAGCGCTGCATATTAAAGCCATGATGAAAGAAGATATGAGAAGTAAATCAGCAACCCAAGATGGAGTCTTGTCTTTGGAGAGATTAGAGGTCTTCTTCTGGGAGGGTACAAAGATATGGTTGAAACAAATAAGAAAAACAAGGAAAACAATGGAGGCAAATCCAGCCAGGGCAGCAATACAAAGTGAACTTTCAAGCCCATATGTTGCATAATTGGAACATTCTGTGCTGAAGTGTACTGTTTGAACTTGAGATGAATCTGCTAATACTTCTCTTAATGTTAGTCCATCTTGCACCTTTTCTTGGGTCACATAAACTTTAACTTTTAGATGCCATCTTTCAGTTGACTGGTTCTGGAGCAGAGATGAGATTGAGTTCAACAGAAATATATCATGAGACTTCTTAACAACAAATATCAGTTGCATTCTAGTGGGCAATCTATATCTGCTGCTGCTTTGGGCTGAAGCAATTTCCTGCAAAATGCTCAGAAATGGGGTTATCCCAATTCCACCAGCGACTAGAACTACGCAGTCATATCTGCAAAAGGAATTTTGGTTAGTGCATCACATAAACATGATTTTTGGTTAGTGCAATAGTGAATGGATAAACATCTCAAACAAAAAGTTATGTTAAACTATGATAGGCTAATTTGTAACACCTTAGGAAGTTCATTGAGTCAGGTCCATAAGGGCCTTCAATTGCTATTGGTATGCACTTCGTTTTTTCAGCCTTTGAATCTAGCTCAGCTTGAACCAAGTCATAGAGAGAACTTGTCCACGATCCATCACATTTAACCATGACAGACATCGTGTTGTCATCAACACTAGAGCTGGAGGTTATACTGAAGGAGTGCCACTGTAATTTGGATACACTTGGTACCTTTATAAATATCACACTTGTTGGGTTATACTTCAAACCTGAAATGAGTAAGAAAAATTGCATCATGTAAAACATTCAATCCTTCACTTTGTGATTTTCTGAAAACTAAAAGGGGCTACAAAAGTTACTTGTATCCTTAGGCAGAATAAGCTCCATAGCCTTGGAAGGGAAGATTCGAGCTGAAAGAATGCAGGTTTCTGGTTTTGATTGCAAGATTCGGAGTATCTTGTCAAGGCCAAAGAGAAATATCCCGGGGAAAACCATATAGAAGTGCCTATCTCCGGCATGAAAGAGGAAGAATAATAGGAAGACAACATACAGATGATGTGTATAATAAAATATTTCGAAATTTTTTCTTCTTATTTGAGGAAGTGCTGTAATCCAGATTACTAGTCCTGTAACAAGACCAATCTCCCCAGCAAGGTATATCCTACCTGTTTTCTGCCATTTCCATATCTACAAGCCAAGGAAAACAGGAAACTAGTTAATCTGCAATACCAAAGAGTATTGGTTAAAATTTCTCTTTAAACTGTATGATTGATACGAATTATGAACTAGGAATTTTGTATCCAAAAGGGTGAATACAAAGAATAGGAATTACCTCATCCTGAATGTGGTGGCTAACACCCCAGATGAGCAAGGTGCTTGCACCATGAAGAGTGGCAAAAGTCAGCATAGCTGTGCCAATCCAGATATGGTATCTTACTGAAGCTTCAAACTGGATGCCAAATAAGCGAAATACGGCCAAACCCCTCAAAATAGGCAGAAGAAGCAAAGCCAGGCAGGCTTCTGCTAGTAAACCAAACCGGGTTGCCACTCTTAAGTACTTGAGTTGCCATCTGAAATTAATGCAGATGAAGAGTTTTAACAATCATGAAATTTTTGGTTCTGAGTGTCCCAACATAGCTAACATGGTACTCACATTTCTAACTTCAGTTCTTTTATTGGCATCAACTTCTTGAAATCATTAGAGATATGGCAATAGAAAGTCCATGCTAAGAAGACGATAAATAGAAACACTGCCAGAATTTCAATGGCAGATAAAACACCAATAAAACTGCTCACAACTAGCGGATTTGAGAAAGCCCCAGGTGAAATCTTTGCTTGTCTGTCATTCATGTTAAGCAGGAGAAAATAAAATCAATAAAAGAAGAATAATGTCTGTTATGTTATAATAGTAGATATCAGATACTACTACCTGCTACTTGGTTCCCTGCCTTTCAAATCCAAGTAAACTTGTCCAATTATAGCCACAGCAATTAGAGGGAACGTATACACAGCAAAATCAAGACCTGCAGCATCTCCACTATGATTAAGTGTTCATAACATAATTCACAATCATTATTATGTAACAATCAAGGAATGGTATAAACCAGTCTAATGGGAGGAGTTTTGTAAGTTAGTAAGTTTGAAAAGTGAGGCTCTTGGCAATAGGTAAAATTTATTTAGACGAAATCTAAAAGTGTGTACCATAATATCCAAACACAGTAGTCCTAGCACTCTCCTCAGCTCCTTTCCATTTCCTTGTCCACAGGTCAGTTGGCTTTAGAAGCCAAAGAGCAATCCAACCAGTGAATATTAGAATCATCGTTGCTTTGAGAATAGCAAGAAGAATGGACTTCGCCATTGTTTGTGTTGATTGCTTACCGTTTGCAGCTTGAGATTTAGTATGGACTATGGAAGTGAATTCTATATAAAGGAACTTGAAGTATGATTGAATCCACAAGGTGAAAACAAGATTCAACACAGCCCCACCACTTTGAAGGAGTGCCTGTCGGCACTTTCTTATGGTTGGCAAATGATATACGGAAATCTCTGCAGGGTGACTGCAACGTTGAAATTGATATGCGAATCATATCACATTCTTCATTTCCACTATATCATTATTTTGCAATTTATATTAAGAAGTTGGAAATGTGGTTTAGTTGGAATTAAACTTTGACATGGTTTGAATGCCACAACGAGTCAGTACCTCTCCAGTCCAACTAAAAAAAACACGGGCGGAAAATTCATTCAGAAAAAGCTTAGCTTTTTTGTCCTTTTCAGTGGTAATGTATTTTAGAACACACGAGTGAATATATTATTCTTAATAGATTTATTTTGAAAGATGCTATCTCCATAATATTTTTATAACAAATCATAGGTGGTTAGTTGTTATTAGTTCAAATTTGAAAGTAATACTAAGATTACTTTTTTGCCCCAACAATAACAACCAGTAATAACTTACTATTTAAGATTTGTTATAAAAATGTTGTGAAAATATTGTGAACATATTATTTCTCAATTTTTTATATCAAAATCAAACTGTACCAGATAAATTTTGAAGAGAAACAAATTATTATTATGAGATTTTTAGGAATATATCAAACACAGTAATATAGTCAGTACAAATCTTATCAAAGTCCAAATAAGACCAGAATATATCATTACTTTTCCAACAATTTTAACTAAATTGCACTGACACAGACATGAGTACAAATACAACATAAATAAAAATACAAAGTACGATAATTTTTTAAAAATAAAAATACAATACAGCATAAATACAACAATTAAATAATTAATTAAATTTTATATTTAGACATATTTTTTTAATTTTTTAATTTTTTAGACATAAATTATGTTAAGTTATGCTTAAGCCCATTTGCCTATTCAATAAATTGTTTATGCCGAAGCCCATTTGAATATTCAACTATTTATGAAAATTTTTAAAATAAAAAATAAACAATATTAGCTAGAGGAGTGGCCGGATAAAGAATTAAAAAATTGATTAAATAAAGAACAAAGCCCAATAAAATTTTGAAAAGAATGGTTGACAGATGACACTTGGCAGCATGTATTTAGTCAAATTTTAAAAATAAAGAATAAACAGAAGCCAGAAGAGTGCACAGACAAACCATTAAAAAATTGATTAAACCCAATGAAATTTAAAAATAAGTAGTTGATAGCATGTATTTAGTCGTTGACAGAATGCAAGTTGTCAATCATCCTCAAAGAGACCAGAAGGCTCTAGAGTTCAAAGGAGAAATGAAAACCGCAGAAACAGCAAATGAAAAAAACGCAGAGAAAGAGAAAATGCAGAAACAACAGTCGGCAAAAACACAAAGAGAGAAGGCGAGCGAGACTGGAAAGAAGAGTAAGAATAAATAGTGGTGCGATCTCAATGTCTGAGGTGAAGCTTCATCAATGGCTGAGCCTCTAAGTACCAAAAAAAAAAAAAAAAAAACTCTGAATCAACTGAACCTGCGAGAACCGTGTCCACACCGTGTCGGAGAAGCGAAAAAAAAAGACACTGCTCGGACACTGGAGTCTGGCGAGTCTTACCGGTATCGGTGTCAAACTCCAGTACTTCGCCAAAAATGGCGAGTTGGTGCAACCTTCTTAAATGTCTTTGGACACCGCTTATTATTGGAAACTTTTTATTAAAAAACATTATAGCAAAATAATTTTTAGAAATATGAATAGTATCGGAAGACTCAGTTTTAAAGTTAGATTTTGTTTTTTGTACTTGTGAATCTCATGAACAATGCACAGAATTTAGCCAAAAAATGTAAACGCTAGACGCAAGGCAAACGCGATGCTATCCAAACTCACGCTAGATTTTTAGAAATCACATTTTTGGAGATCATGGATGAAAGTAAGAAAATGCTAAAGCTATTACCTTTTTTCCATGACAAAGGTTGTAAATCGATGTAGCAACATAGCAATGAATGTGATTAGTGTATTTCAACAACATAATTAAAAAAAATGTTTGAATTAATTTTTAATAATTTGTGACACCCCAATTTATAATGTTTATATTATAAAATTTATAGTATCCTCAACATTACTTGTGAAAGTATTAGAGGTGTGGGCTTTAAGAGATGGTCTTACCTTGGCCAAGGACTTAAATCTTAATAGCCTCATTGTCGAGCTAGATGCTAAGAGTATTGTCCAACTTATGAATAACAATTCTGTCAATATGCTAATAGAGCCACTTTTAACTGACTGTAGGACCCTCCTGCAAGTGATCTCTAACAAACGGATTGAACACACTTACTGCGAAGAAAATCAATGCATGGATGCTCAGGCTAGAATAGGGGCTAGGCGTAACTTCACTTTTGTTGTTTTCGTAGAACCACCGCACATGGTGGAGTCGTTGTTAGCTCGTGATAAAGTTAACATCTTTTGTAATAGACTTGTTGCTTCTAATCTTTAATATATAAATACCCTTTTCAGACCCAAAAAAAAAAGGTATTAGAGGTTCCTAACAAACTGTCACGATTAATGGAAAATGCCAATATAGTAGTTCTTATTGTCATGGACGGGACCTATACAGCAGATTCTATTCGAGTCTAAGATAGATGAAAGATGTCTAGTTTTGTATTGGAGGTTCATGCTTCTTCTGCTATGATTATCACTTATCAGTTTGGTCCATCTATTAGATAGTGGGCTCTGGTCCGCCACTCGAGCTTTCCTTTTCAACTCTCCACTTTATGGTATATCTCATTTCCTTTGGTTGGAGATATAAAAAAGCAAGTTCACCCGAAATGAAAGGAGGAACTCTCAATAAGATTGAATTATTTTAGAGTCATAAAATGGAACTTTTAGAATGTATGTAATGTTGGCACTAGGTGAAACAAAAATCAATGATAGAGTTACACACCAATCAGTTTTTGGTGTAGATCTCTTATTCAACTATTAAACATTTTACCAATTAAACTAACTGGAACTTATACAATCGATTCTTTAAATGTGACTTGATAAAGCAATTCAAGAATCAATGTTTTCCATCCAAAAAAAAAAAAAACCAATGTTTGTATAATATAATAGAAGAGATCTTATAAAATATATATATATATATATATAATAATAATAGAAGAGATAATCATCCAAAGATAGGTTTTATATCCATGGATGAAGCAGCTAATTTTTTCTTTTCTTTTCGGTAGTTATGATAAGATTTGAACTTATGATGTTTGTTTTTTTTTTTTTTTTTAATGTAAACAAGATTTAAACTCAAGTTTCTTTTTTTTGTCCTTTTTTTTTTTTTTTTTTTTTTGGAGAAAGTCAAGTTTCTTATTTGATGTCAATAAACTTTATCTAGATTATAAGGTTATTGAGCTTCATTATTAAAATGACCTGTTTTGACTCAAATCCATTTTGACTCGACCTAAACCCAACCCAATCCAACTCGCCCATTTACCATGTCTGCACATCCACATTATACCTAAACCATACGAGGAAAGAATAGAAAAGTTCAGAGCATCAACATATACTAGTAATTTTTGGGTTGAATGGCATACACTATGTAAAGGAACAGAGATTTCCAACAATTAGCATGAATCATGCCCTGAAAATGAAAGCAGAGTGGTCTCAGATTCTCAATTATAATTTCAAGGAACAAAAATAAGCAAACTTGGCATTTAGCAGCAAATGGAAAACAGAAATGAAGATGCTCAATATGTGAAATGAAATGTGTCATCATTGGACATAATCAGCATCATTGTCCTGAAATTCTATCTCCCATGCCCTTTAGTGAAACACCCCATGATGTTTTTCCGATTATTCTTCAGATCATTCCATTATTATTATACCTTTTGACTACTCGTTTGTCCATAATCCATATCACTACAAAATCCATATTTTTGTGATTATTTTTAGGGATCACCCACTTTGAGAGATCAAAAAGACAAAAGGGAATTTTGGAATTGTACTAATAGAAAATAATAAAAGAAAAAAAAATCAAAAGTAGTGATCATACTTTCGAACCTATTTTTAGACCATCATGTTACTTTCAAAAACTTCATTTATAAAAGATAACATAAATAAAAGTTATGCCATAAGGCCCATAACATAAATAAAAGATAACACAATGTGTCCTTAAAAGTGGTACTTGTACATTGGTATTATTTTTAAATAATCTATGAGTCTTGCTAATGGTTGTTCTTAGAGTATTTGTTAATTGATCATTTTAGAAAAGTATTTATGCTAATTTTATGAAAAATATAAAAAACTGTTGCAAAAATTAATTTTTTTTTCTTCTTTCATAAAAATTTTTAAAAAATATTTCTTGAAGTGATACTTTTACGACATTCATTAATTTTTTTCCTAATTTATTAGCAGCGGAATGAAAAGATTGAAGACTCTATAGTATATCCATCTAGTTCTCTAAAACACTAATATCAATTTGCCATTTAAAAAAATTCTGTAGGGCCTCTATGCTTTGGTCACCAATGTCCCCTGACATTATTTAAAGGTCCTGGCTTTTAATTATTTTTATAGGTAAGTTCCATTATATATAGTATCAATGGTTACACTTTCTTTCATATGTAACGTGTGCATACGCGTATAAATGCACATGACAATAATATGTGCCTGCCTGAAAAGAAAGCACAAAATGAAATTGTGGTGTTTGTCAAAACAAAAATAATTATTGAGCACAACACAAAGTTACAATGCTCACAATCTAAAATGGGAACCATTCCTTCATCATTATTCTAAACCCCACTACTAGTACTAGTAGACTAATTGGAAAGAGGATCAATTGCAGTGGATGAGATCCCATTGTTCTATGAATTACTAGGATTTTGGATAGCTGATCTTTGAATTTGTACATGTATATATAAGTAAGAAGCAGAGTCAATCTTATCTCTTCTAATCAAAATTATTGAACCTTTTCACTGTTTGATATTAGTCCTCCAAAATATAAGTACTCTGTTTTGGCTTGGAGTAGTATTATTGAAATAAAGTTTAGCTACAAAATCGGTTATAAATTTAGGCTAAAACCTTACTCAATATCTTTTTTATTGAATGTGAATTTTGACAAATCTACCATTAGATTATATCTTCTTCTTATATCCTCCATTCTAGCAAAATTTCTAGAAATTAAAGATCAATAGCTATGTAATCAATAAATTGTTTAAATTACAAGTTTTTGTAATTTAAAATTATACATAAAATATAATTTTATAAATCATATAGTAAATAATATCGGATTGACACAAATTTTGACATATGTATTAAAAACGTAAACAATATGCAATTCAACGGTTAGATTTTCAAAATATGTAGTAATTTTTATTTTATTGAATAAGGTTGTAGCCTAAGACTATAACAAATTTTGTAGCTAAACTTTATCCTATTATTAATTAAATACTTTTATCATTTCATTTACAATATCTATCTTGGTGGTGGCAGTATCGGGATTTACTGAAGTGAAAACTCTTCTAAAACAAAATTATTGAAGCTTTTCACTGTTTGATATCAGTTCTCTAATATATTAGTCATTTTGTTTTGGCGTGAACCGTGTAGTATTATTGAATACTTTCATCTTTTCATCTACAATATCTGTCTTAGTGGTGGCTATGGGGGTCCAAAACTCAAACACTGTAATAGACTATAATGACTAAGTAACTGACTTGCACAATTTATTTTTAAGAAAAATAAGGTAGAAGTTCCACAATGGGAGACCTAGACAACTGATTAAGATTAAGAAGACAAGTGATGATAAATTATTCTAAGATACATAAATTATTTTCTCGAGGTACAGGGAGTAGGCAAAAAAGCAGAAATAAAACTTGGCTATACTCAATTTGAGTAATTTTCTCTCTCTTGTTCTTCCCCAGGTTTTTCCCTCAATATCTCCCAACCCTTCTTTGTTGCACCCTCCTCCCCTTCTATAGACATTTTTCCTTTCCTTATCTCCCTAGTTGGCTTGCTTCCAGTTGGATTTTCAAGATACTTGTCACATCATTCCTCTGTTTTGCCTCCTTTTCATCATGAAATAAGACTTTTGGAGGTGTGTTACTATTCAGGCTAATCTATATTCATTTAATGTGGAAGAGATTAGTTAAAGAACCTCATTAATGTGGAGGTGACTGACTTTATACTTCATATCTTTTTAGGGTGTTTCTCGAGAAGGATTTGATGGTGGTGGCATCTCAGATCAAGAAGGAATTAGTTGCCTACGGTCCCCTATGAATTTGTCAAAGGACAAGTCACACTTGTTACCTCAAATAAAAGTTTCAGTAATGGTGGCTAACTCGGATCTCCATGGGACAAGTTTTGGGGAATTGCCTTTTACTCCATAGGCGTTCTTGCTTCTATCCACATTTTTGGGCCTATCCTATCTCTTAAATTTTGACCTTCTGGGCCTTGACATGGAATCACGTTCACCCCCCCCCCCCCCCCCAAAAAAACAGTGGCAGTATTAGGAATTATTGAAAACTTTCCATGGCATTAATTAGGAATTATTGAGGTTATTATAGTATTTTGGATATATCAAAAAAATTATTTCTCACAATTAATATTTCTCATAACTATTATTTATAACTAGTCGTAGACCCGCGCGTTGCGCGTGTTAATTTTTTAGATAAAATATTATTTTAGTCCCTAGAATTTATAAAGAGTTAAAAAAAAAAAAAAGTTTCATCATATTTTTCATAATCTTGTCTATAACATTTTTTCTATTATCATATATTTATTAGTTGATGATTTGCATAACATAGACATTAAATAAGAGGTAAAACTATTCATTGTGTATGAAGATTATGATTATATATATATATATATATATATTTTTTTTTTTTTTTTATTTATATTTATATAATTCCCCTAGTTAGAGTTTGATTAGTTTTAAGTTTAAATTTTGTATTATAATATTTAATTTTTGATTATTGATTTAATTAAGTGAATGTTATGGTGGATTTATTGCACTATAAAGTTTTCAATGTCCTTTGTATAGCCATCTCTATTTTATTTCTTATTTCTCTTGACCACCTTTTTATTTTCCAAATACCGGTTATTAATTGATGTTTGATTTCATTTCTTTTTTTCTTCCTTCATTTATTTTTTATTACTTTGTATGTTCCCTTGCTAGTTGTAAAATTTATGGTTATCAATAAAAAATAGATATCATGGATGGCTTAAATAGTTATAGATATAGTTACGTTAGTGGTATGTTAAAGGTTTTTTTTCCTTCTGAATTTTCAAGAAAATATGAAAGGCATTTCTCTAGTTTGGTTTCAATCAATTAAGATATCCATAATATATTAATGGAAATAATAATGAGCCTTAAATATTTTTAATGTATGAAGTGGTTAGGTTAGTAGTATGTCAAAGGTTTTATAAAAAAAATTTAAAAATAATTCCAAGGAAATGTAAAATGCCTTTTTCATAAAAAAGAAATTGTGACTTTTTGAGTGGTAGAAATATGATTGTTTTACTTTCCTTGTTTATAGATTTCATTATTAAGTTATAAACATCTAAATTAAAGTAAATGAACATATAAATGCAAAATTATATGTAAAGTTACAACAACACAAGATAAATATGTATAGATATATATTTTTTTTTAATTCATGAATCATTATTTCACTGTTTACTTTCATTTTGCAAAAAACTTTACATAAACTCCTCTTTTGTGACAACCTTTTTTTTTTTTCTTTTTGCCGAAACAACTTGAGGATATTAAGACTTAAATTAACACATGTGATAATTGTAAAACACGTCAATGATATGAAAAATAGAAAGATTTAAATATTTAAAAAACATTTTTAGTAGATTGTAATATAAAACATTTTTTTCTCAATATTTTATGTAACTGTTCCCATAAGATCAATATTGTTGGCATCCTTTAAAGATGATACATAATATTTTTGAGAAGAAGAAGAAGAAGAAGAAGTAGAGACAATGCTAACACATAATATAAAATTATTAAACTTGCGTGATTTAAATTTGTGGCAAAAAAGTATTAATGTATCTATGATAAAAGTTTTTATCTAAATGATATATAGTAGTTCATATTTTTGTAGACTTGATTCAAAAAGTACATTCTCAATAGCTTTTTAAGTCTACAAAATGATCAATATATGGGCCTAGACACATTCAAAGGGTGTCATCTAAATTACAAATTATATGACTCTTTATCACACAAATATTTTGATTCCCCCAATGTATGGTAAAGAAATGCAAGTTTGTGTCTAGCCATTTTCTTAATTTGTGCTGCATAATTTAATAGTATAAAGGATGTGATTGGATTTAAATATTGAATAAAATAATATGAGAGGAAAAAAGAGTAAAAATAAAATATATAGCAATAAACATCAAATTATTCAAGTCATTCTATGTAATATAATAACAATATATTATTATACACTATATGTATAATGCAGTAGGATAATATTTAATCAAAGAGAATATAAAAGATAACAACTTAAAACACAAAACTAAATCACATCAATTCAAAGTAAAATTCTAATTAACACAAAAATTCATCAACCTAAAGAATTGATGCAATAAAAAAAAATCAAACAAAAAATGAAAAACAAATTGTGAGAGAGAGAGAGAGAGAGAGAGAGAGAGAGAGAGAGAGAGATAAGTAACCTTTTTTGTGTGAGAAAACTATGCATAGAATGAAAAAGAAAATGTCAAATTTATAGTAAGATATTGAGAATAAGAAGAGTCAAAATAAAGGAAGATAAAAGGGTAGAGAAAGAATGATATTAAGGTAGAAAGTAGTGGGGAGATGAAGAAGCAAAAGGAAATGAGAGTTTTGGAAAATTAATAATAAAAATAATGGTTAAAAGATATTTAAATTTTTAAATAATTAAGTCACCTTAAATGAGAAAATGTTAAAAATATATATATAAGAAAAATTGAAAACAAAAAATGATGATGTGGCGGCTGATGTGGCTCAACGTGAGCGTAGCAACATTAAATGCTACGCTTCAGCTTTTAGTAATATATAGATTAGTGTGCAACCCCATGCATATACATAAGTACAATTAAAAATAATTAAAATTATATAGTTCAAATTTTACTTTTTTTTTAAAAGAAGTTCAAATTATACATGGTGTTAGCTTACACTTTTTTTAAACCATACATTTTAAAAATATGTAATGGTTTCTCATTATATATATATATATATATATATATATATGATTTAGAATATAATTTGTTTTAGACTCTTCGATTTTTGCACCTAATAATTCACTTGTCACAAAAATAAAAAACTTAGATGGAATATGGTAAAAAATTAGACTCCAATTGAAATCCAATTTGGGATGCGTTTGTTTCAGTGTAAAATATTTTCAGGTGAAAATACTTTCGGGAAAAGAAAATATTTTCTAGTGTTTTGTTGCATTTTAAAAATTATATTAGAAAACAATTTTCAACGTTTGGTAACATTCTGAAAATGTTATTTTCCTACAAAATTTTCACATTTTCTCAGCCATTTTCTCAGCTTCCAAACAAATTTTATATCACAAAATCCACCACCGCCCACACATCAGCACCCACAGAAAATCCACCACCACTCACACACCAGCATCCACAGAAAATCCACCACTATCCACACAAAACCCACCACCACACAGCATAGAAACCACCAAAACGCCACCACCCACACCATAACAACAACAACAAAAAAATTAGAGATCAAAGAAAGAAAGCAGATCGGTGACAAGATCGACCTAGAGGAGGAGATAGATCGGCGAGTGGCAGACGACGAGATCGACCCAGAGGAGGAGATGATTTGACCCAGAGGAGGGCGAGACTGGTCAAGCGACAATAGGCTGCATGTGGCGTGATCTCGGCGGCTTGAAGTCGACAGCGCAATCTCGTCGACGCGTCTGGGGTTAGGGCACAATCTCGTTGGTGTGTTTGGTTGCGTGAAGTCGAAGGCTCTCTACTCTCTCTCTCTCTCTCTCTCTCTCTCTCTCTCTCTCTCTCTCTCTCTCTCTCTCTCTCTCTCTTTGCGCGTCTGAGTTCGGAAATGGTTTGAAATGAAAATAGAAACGTAAAACAATTTCTGGGTCAAAGCCTTTATTTTACGGTTAAATGAAATATTTTTTCGGAAAATTCTATTTTCCATGTACAATCAAACACACGGTGAGATGTAAAATGATTTCTTGAAATGGTTTGAAGCCAAAACAAACACACTCTTAGAATCTAATTGGATTTGGACTCTTCAATTTTTATACTTAATAATTTATTTGGCAAAAAAATTAAAAATTAAACGAGATACATTGCATAAAATTGAAAATCCAATTAAAATCTAATTGAATTTTCTCTAAATTTTCCCTATATATATATATATATATAAAGAGAGAGAGATTAGGTTAAGATACCAATTAATTTATTTTAGGCGAAATTCAATTAGAGGTTTTTCAAGTCCTCAAAAATTCCTACAAATGAGGTTTATTGTTGTTGGTCGCCAGCTTCTGCCTCTTTCTTCCTTCATCTGTACCCAGCACCTCGATCTTCAATAAATATAAATGATAGCTCCTTAAGTTTATGGTGGGCCTTTTGCTCCTCCTTTTTTAATAGGCTTGTTTACTTGTTTAATTATGACTTGCCTTGCCTTTTCTAAGTGATGGCCTTTAGGGGACTGACCTGATTTTTAGGCCCATTTATGTAATCTGTGTCTAGAGTCTAGACCTCACATGCATTATTATTATTATTATTATTATTATTATTATTATTATTTTTTGATAAGGCATTATTATTATTATTATTATTATCATAGGTTAGTTAGAAATATCATTGGTAAGTTCGGTAAGGGTACCTATCATGATATCTTTATAGGCCCCATGTAATTAGGAGTTTTATGCACTAGGTATAATATTTTTTAAAAATTGGTTAGAAATATTAATTACTAAGTGCTAATGCTTTGTTTATTTCGATGAAAAATCTTGTACAAATATAATTTTTCGTGTTTTTCAGTGTTCGGTAGAATAAAATAAAATAAAATAAAAGTAAAAGGAAAACTATATTTGTTAATATAAAAAGTATGGCTTATTTTAGATTTTTTTTTTTTTTTTTTTTTTTGTTTCCACTAAATCGTTTTGGAAAACAACTCTATCTCAAACTAAATAATGAAAGTTAGGAGATTATTTTTCAACTTATTTAAAGTTACTACCAAACATTGAAAAATGAGATAGTTTTATAGAAAATGTTTTTAGAAAAATGACTCATTTTCTAGAAAATATCATTGCTAAAATAAACAGAGTGTAAATATGCTTTCCTTAGAGCTCGAATTGGAGAACACCCCCCCCCCCCCCCCCCCCCCTCCATGCAACCCCAAAGCTCTAAGACTTGGGGAGGTACCATCTCACCTAATAGGCGGGTGGTAGAATGTCATGCATTTCAACCATTCATTTATGTATGAATAAATAGTTTGTAAGGTTATACTAAGAAGTCTAACTAATGTTGATCCTATAAATAAGCCAACTTAAGGGTGTTCAAGTATCGCTTGGGCTCAGGTTAGGAGTAGACCACCTCTTAACATGGTCCCTCTGGGCAAAAACTCTCCCACTTATTGCTTACTAATGTAATTCTAATACAAATGCACATTACAAACTCCACTCAAAAGCCATTAAACCAAGTAGAGACATAAATGTACCTATTTTTCCCCCTCTACTTTGAATAATATGAATTAACACTTACCTGGCTTGGAAAGCCTCCAAGCCAGGCCTTTCTTGCTTTATGTATGTCTCTTTGCATGTGAAAAGGCTCGGGCTTTTCTTCCTCTTGCATTAACCATTCTACCATGAGGGAAATACAGACCCAATAGATGAGTTCTGAATCTATGGGCTTTATGAAGAATTACAAGAATCTCTAGGAAGAAACAGAAAATGCTAGAGAGAATTCAAGTTGAAGAAAAAGTTGATTTCACATTAATGAATTGATCTATACACGTTCTGTGGTTAAATACCAAAACAGAGAATACTAGAAAGCCAAGCAAAATATCTCCTAAACACACGGAGTTAGTTATGGCACGTGAGATAGTTAGTTACTCCACGTGTGAGCTTAATTGATCTAAGTATATGATAAACTACATGTAGCTTTAACACACTAATTATACAAATACATTTATACGGCTGTCATTTTTCTCATTTCTTTGGTTTAGGCTTCTTCTTCTGTTGTATTCCTTTTCTTTCTTCCTGATGTGAGATGAAATCTTGATACTCCCCCTCAAGATGAAAACCTGGATTGTGAATATTCACAATGTTCATCTTGGAAAGTAATGCTCTCAACTGTTGACCACTAAGAGCCTTTGTGAGTAAATCAGCCAGTTGAGAATGAGTGGGAGTGAAGAACAATCTGAGCACCTTATCTTGGACTTTGTCTCGGACCAAATGACAGTCTATTTCAATATGTTTGGTCCTCTCGTGAAACACAGGGTTCTCACCAATGTATATGGCTGCCTGATTATCACAGAAAAGCATGGCAGGTCTGAGATGTAGAACTTCCAAATCCTTTAACAAAGCTAGAAGCCAAGTTATTTCGCATGAAGTCACTGCCATTGCTCTATATTCTGCCTCAGCAGATGATCTAGAGACAATAGATTGCTTCTTGGTCTTCCATGAAATTAGAGAATTACCCAGGAAAATGCAAAAACCAGTAGTGGACCTTCTGGTGTCAATACAAGATGCCCAATCTGCATCTGTATAAGCCTTTAATTGCAGGTCTGAGTTTGATGACAAAAGAATTCCCTGACCAGGACTCCCTTTAAGGTATTGCAATACTTTATAAGCTGCATCCATATGAGGTTTTCGTGGCTTGGACATGAACTGGCTCAGTTTCTGAACTGAATAGGCAATGTCTGGTCTGGTTATTGTAAGGTACAACAATCTTCCTACTAACCTCCTGTAAACACTAGGATCAGGTAGCAACTCTCCACAAAACTTGCTCAGTTTCAAATTCTGCTCCATGGGAACTCTGCTAGGTTTGCAACCTGTCATCCCAGCATCTTTAAGTATCTCCAAACAATATTTCCTTTAACATAAGGAAATGCCTAACTCAGATCTGGCCACTTCAAGACCAAGAAAAAATCTCAGGTTCCCAAGATCCTTTAGTTTAAACTCTTGATTCAAAAACACTTTAAGTTCATCAATTGCATTAGCATCATTGCTGGCAATAAGTATGTCATCAACATACACCAATAGAGCTATAAAGGACTGATTACACTTCTTTGTGAAAAGAGAGTAATCTGACTTAGATTGTTTGAAACCACACTTCAAAATGGTAGAGGAAAACTTAGAGTACCATTGTCTTGAAGCCTGCTTTAAACCATACAAAGACTTATTGAGCTTACATACCAATTGCTCCCCCTTGCTGTGAAAACCTTGAGGAAGATGCATGTAAACATCCTCATGAAGATCACCATGGAGGAATGCATTGTTTACATCAAGTTGAACAAGGTGCCATCCTTTCACAGCAGCAATAGCAAACAAAGTCTTCACTGAAGTCATCTTTGCCACAGGAGAGAATGTATCCGTGAAATCCAAACCTTCCTGTTGAGTGAACCCCTTGGCCACAAGCCTTGCCTTGTACCTTTCCACTGCTCCATCAGCTTTATACTTGATCTTATAAACCCGTTTGCACCCAATGGCCTTTTTATGAGGAGGTAAAGTAGTAAGAGTCCATGTTTGATTGGATTCCAAGGCTGCAATCTCAGCAGCCATGGCATCCTGCCACTTAGGATCTTTGACAGCCTCAGAGTAAGATTTGGGCTCAAAGAGTGCAGTGATTAGGGAACAAAAATGGGAATAAGAAGTAGATAAGCCAGAAGAATTGAGGTAATCAGATAGGGGATATGGAGTACCTGATATGGAAGGGAGGCAGCCTGACTTGATGGAAAGATTGGAGGTAGCAAGCTGATCAAGAACAACATTACTGCACCTATAATCTTGCAAATAAGCAGGAGCTTTACTGAGTCTGGCAGATTTTCTTAATGGAGGAATGGAGACAGAATTAGGAGGAGGAAGAGTATTGGAAACAGGAGCAGATAAAAATTCTGCAGAAGTAGCATCAGAAGGAAGTATAGGATCTGGAATGGAATTGGGAATAAAGGCAGGTAAAGATTCTGTAGGAATAGCAGAATTATGTATGGGAGAAGCATGAATAGCATCAATAGAAGGTGAAGAAGGATGTGAAGAATCTGAAGCAGCATGAGGATCAAAAACAGATGGGGAATCAAGAATTGGGTTTTGGACAGGAGTAGAGTAAGAAGCAGTAGGTAAAAGGTCAGTATAAGGATCAAGGGAAGGGAAAATATGAGGTAATGTGAGTGTAGAGTGAGGTGAGGCTGAATAGGTTGAGGAAATGAAAGGGAAGACAGTCTCATGAAAAATGACATCCCTAGATATAGAGATTTTCTTAGTAGCTAGGTCCAACACTTTGTAACCTTTAATTCCATAAGGGTAACCCAGAAAAACACAAGGCAGGGATCTAGGGGCAAATTTAGACCTATTGTGTGACAAAGTAGAGGCAAAACATAGGCATCCAAAAACTTTTAGATGATCATAGGAAGGGATTTTGTTGTAAAGTTTCTCAAAAGGGGATTTGTTGCCTAGAATGGAAGAGGGTAGTCTATTAATGATATATACAGCAGTTAAAACACAATCACCCCAAAAGGTAAGAGGCATATTTGACTGAAATTTTAAAGCTCTTGCAATGCCCAATATGTGTTGATGTTTCCTCTCCACAACTGAATTTTGTTGTGGAGTGGCTACACATGAGTGTTGATGCAAAATTCCATGGGCTGCATAAAAGTCTTTGAGTATAAACTCTGGAGCATTATCAGTCCTAATAGCCTTAATTTTAATGTTAAACTGTGTGGATATCATATTGAAGAAAGAAATCAGCATTGGTCTGGTTTCATACTTATGTTTCATAAGATACAACCATGTGGACCTAGTGGCATCATCAACTATGGTAAGGAAGTATCTAAAACCATCATGAGTGGACTTGGCAAAGGGACCCCATACATCACAGTGAATAAGATCAAAAGCAGATTCAGTTATGTGATTGAAGAATGGAAAAGGCAAACGTTTCTGTTTTGCAATGGGACAAAGAGTACAAGTTTTATTGCTATGAACACTCTTTACATCAGGAATACAATCATGTAAAATCTGTAACTTTGCATCTGAAGCATGTCCTAGTCTAAGATGCCAAAGGAAAGGCTTGGTAATGATAGGAACTTCAGAAACATTATTTACAAAGGTACTAAAAACAGAATCCAGAATAGAAGAAGCTGCAGAATCAGATTTGCAATGTGTTGTAGATAGCAAGTAGAGGTTGTTATGAAGGTTACCCACTCCAATCGTTTTCCAACAAGAAAGGGCCTGTATAAAGCATAAGTTGGACAGAAAAACAACACAACATGCCATGCTTTTTGTCAATTGACTCACTGAGATCAAATTGAAAGTGAAAGTAGGAACACACAACACATTTTCAAGAACAAGACTAGGTGTGACTTGAATGGTGCCAATGTGTGTGACAACAACTCTTTCACCATTAGGTAATTGAACAAAAGAAGAAATAGAACTTGTGATTTTGGTGAAGAGTGTGACAGAATGAACAATGTGGTCTGTTGCACCAGTGTCCAGGACTCAAGTTTCCTTACCAAAAATTGTTTTATTGGCTGGATTTGTGGCAAAAATGGAATGTTGCATATTCAGACATACAGAATCTTGAAAAGAGGCATAAAGATTACCTGAAATGGCAGAATTAGTCGTGGCTACAGCATCACTTGGAGTACCAGAAGTGGAGGTATGAGTGTTCAGTAGAGATAGTAACTGCTGGTACTGCTCTGAGGTAAAAGGAAAAGGGTTACTCTGATGCACAAATTCAGGTTGACCTTGATTATCATCAGTCATAACCTGATTGGCCTTGGCAATCCTTCCTTTTTGCTTGTATCCTGGAGGGAATCCAACAAGCTTATAACACTTACCCATAATGTGACCAAGCTTCCCACAGTGGCTACAAATAGGTCTCCCTTTACCAACGTTCCCTTTGAAACTACCACCATTTCTGTTATTTGGAGAACCTTGATTGAAAACTTGGTTCTTAACAGCAAGTACAGCTGATTCAACAGAAGGAGCACCATTAAAGGATGAAAACCTTTGTCTTTCTTCTTGGATTACCAATGAGAAAACCTTATCTATTGATGGAACAGGTTCCATCATAAGGATTTGAGTCTTGACTTGTGAAAAACAATCATTCAATCCGTTGAGAAACTGCATGATTGAATCTTGATGATAAAGATGTGCAATCTTATCATTTACTCCACAAATGCAATTACCACATGAACAACTTGGTAAAGGCCTGAGATTCAACAATTGATCCCAAGCAGCTTGAATCTCAGTGAAAAAAGTTGTTACTGTGGAATCTCCCTGCATCACAGTAGAGATTTGTTTCTGGAGTTGAGAAATTCTAGGGCCATTGGCTTGCAAGAAACGAATCTTGAGTGCATTCCACACTGCAAAAGCTGTGTCTCTGTAAATGACACTAGCTTTGATGTGAGGTGATACAGAATTCAAGATCCAGGATGAGATCATCGAATTGCATTTTGACCATGCCTGTTTCTCGAGTGGTGTGATTGCCATGGAAGCAATGATGGAGCCATCAACGAAGCCAAGTTTACTTTTGGCATCCAAAGCCATAATCATTGCTCTAGACCAAGTTGGATAGTTCTCCTCGGTCAAGTGTTGAGCAACGAGGATCGCACCAGGTGATTCTCCATGATGCATAAAGAACGGACTGCGAGGATCCTCCATTGGAGAGAGCTCGCGATGTGAAGAGTTTGTTGTGGCAGTTTCAGTGTTTGACGCCATTGATAAAGGCTCAAGCTCTGATACCATATGAAGAATTACAAGAATCTCTAGGAAGAAACAGAAAATGCTAAAGAGAATTCAAGTTGAAGAAAAAGTTGATTTCACATTAATGAATTGATCTATACACGTTCTGTGGTTAAATACCAAAACAGAGAATACCAGAAAGCCAAGCAAAATATCTCCTAAACACACGGAGTTAGTTATGGCACGTGAGATAGTTAGTTACTCCACGTGTGAGCTTAATTGATCTAAGTATATGATAAACTACATGTAGCTTTAACACACTAATTATACAAATACATTTATACGGCTGTCGTTTTTCTCATTTCTTTGGTTTAGGCTTCTTCTTCTGTTGTATTCCTTTACTTTCTTCCTGATGTGAGATGCAATCTTGATAGGCTTCTAACCTGGTTTGTTTTATGGGCCAATTATTTCAATTTTCAAGGACTTATTTCTTTTGGACCGAATTGAAAGGAAGCTGTAGTCTTCATCAGCTATCAATCACCATAAGAAATGTTAACCAATGGAAGAAAAAAAAATCACAGGAAGATTGAGAAATAGTGAGGTGACAGCCATCTCCACGTTTTGCAATCTTTTGGAGACCCTTCTTCACAATCAAAATCTATACTTTTCGGCTAAATGCTTTATGGAGAAAAATGGGCATCATCCTATATGGGAAATTAACAAATCAACTAACGTCTTTGTCCAAATTTCAATACCCACCCAACGTTTTTTTTTTTTCCTACCCTATAAATATGCATGAATTTTGTAATTTTGAAACATTATCATATAGTCAACATCTGGTGAGAACCATACATTAAAACCCAAATTTGATAAATACCTGGGAAATACACAGCTAATGTGGAAACTAGAAATTACTAAGTTACTTATTTAGTTAATTCCCAGCCTCCCTTTACACCTGCGGATTGATCAATTGCCAAGGTGTTGGCAGCCCTGTGGACAAGCTACCTAGGCCATGGCAGTCCAGCATGAGCACGCAGCCAAGGCATGGCATGCTTGCGTGTATGTTGCAGGATATAATTGTCTTGCCTCATAAAATCATGACAGAAAGCTTTATGTGGTGTTATTCTACTTCCAAGTAAAAAAAAAATGTTCTTTTTTATATATAAAATTTCAAGGATTAACTTCTTTGCATTTCTTCTATTAAAAAAAAAAAAAAAAAAAACTTCTTTGCATTTATACAATACTATGGATATCTATTTGAAGTAACTTTGTTATGGGTAAAACTAGCTCACAATTGAGTCCAGACCAATTCACAACACAGAATAACTAGTTTCAACTTTATCCTTTTATGGTCAAAATTTACAATTGAGTAAAATACAGTTAACACCACAGAATAACTAGTTTCAACTTTATCCTTTTATGGTCAAAATTTACAATTGAGTAAAATACAGTTAACACCCTTAAGGTCAATTTTGAAAAGTCTTGGATTTTGCTGGTATTAGCCCAAATCTCAAGAGTGTTAATTGTATTTTACCCTTTAGAATTAAACAAAATTTGTTCATTTGCATTATAATTACATAGTTTTCATTTAGTATTAAAAGTTTAAAACCTTAATTCTCAACATATTGTAATTATTTGAAAAAAAAAAGTATTCAGAAAACCTCTTTTCATTTACTTAAATTTAGACTAATTGGGATTTGGGACATAAGAATAAAAAATAAAAAAATCATTTGGTCAAAAGAAGGAAATACTTATCTCATTTGGTCCAAAGATCAGAACCCTAATTGGGACATAAGACTTGCCATTCAGATTGTAAAAAGCCATACTTCCCAGCAAAGGGTTGGGAAAACATAGTAATCAATTAAAACTGAGTAAACTAAATCCTACCACATTGTAAGGCCCATTTCTTTTGTTTTTTGTTTCTTTGTTTTTTTTCAGCAAAAGACAGTACAATTGCTTTTACACCTACTATACACTTTTTAAGGCCCATTTTGTGATATTTCAGCAAGACAACACAAGTGGTTATATACCTATCTATACATAGGGTCATCAAAGACACTTGCTTTAAAATATGAGGATGATACAAAAAGATTCTCCATTCAATCTGTATGGTCAATCGCATTGAACTAAAACAAGGCTAATAGTGGAGATGAAAGCAAAAAAGTTGCCTTAAAGGCACGTAAGGAAAAGAAAAGAGAATAGGGGTATGTGACATATCCAATAAGCCTGCAAACCTTGACAAAAGAGAATCTCTCTCTCTTTATTTATTTATTTTCATTCTCTTTTGTTTTGTGGCTTTGAGAGCAACGACTCTGTCCCTTATAAAACTGCCAAGCCACTAACATCTAATCTTGTTATTTTCGCTGTTAACCTTACAGTTTTTTGTTCTCTATGTATTTGTGAGAGGGACCTGGGAGCAAGAGAAAAGAGAGAGTGATCAAAATGGAAGAAGAAGAAGAAAAGAATGCAACATCAGAAGGGATGGAAATTCAGTATTGTAGTACAAGAATTATGTCACCAGAAATTGTGGAGATAGTAGAGGATAACAACAGCGTTACAACTAGCCGAGAAGACAGTGCTAACGACGTTTATGTAGCTGTCGGAAAGGATGACTTGGATGTGCTGAAATGGGCTCTTGATCATGCTGTTTCCCCCGGTGCTCGGGTTTTTCTTGTCCATGTTTTCCCTCCTATCACCTACATCCCTACACCTGGTAACACCAATGTTTATTGTCTTTGTTCTTTTTCTATATTTGGTTTTTGAGCTGAGGTTTCTCTGTAGTCTATATCATGTTGACTGTAGTATGGTTCTGATCAAACACTTGAAGCATTGAAAAAGCTTTTTCTTCTCTAGCAACATGGTTGTGCTTTGTAGTATAGCATGAGCTTAGTCCTTCTAGCTGCACTTTGACAGTAATTTTTATTATTATTTATATTTAAAAGCCAAACTAAATTATTTATAATTGCTTTCTAAATAGTATGTACTAGTGAAATTGTACAAAGGACCTTTAAAAAATTGTGAAAAAAGAAAAAGAAAAGAGGGAACTATATTGTGATAGACAGGTTATATACTATAAATATATTACCATTGGCATCAGCATCCTTAAGAGTGCGCAGTGAGTCAATAATATAAGAAATGCAAGGAGAAAGATGAGGGGTCAGAATAAGTGTGCCAACTTTAGGTAGCCCAACTGAACTTTTGTGGTGGATGCTGATGTGTGCCAAATAATATTAGGTAGCCCAACTGAAACTTCTAGCAATGTGTACATAATCTATGCTCTCTTACTACAATTGGATTTCAAAAGATGCGAGTCTATCATTTAGTACAATGTGTGCTCAGTGCACTTACCTCACTGATTGGTTCTAACTTTCCCATTCTCTTGATAAATCATGAAAAGAGATCTGTCAACTCTGACTAACAATTGTTATCTTTTTGAACCTTTTGTTGATAGTTGGAAAATTATCAAAGAGCCAATTGAGCAAAGAACAAGCCAGAGTTTACATAAATGAAGAGCATAACAGGAGGAGGAATCTCTTGCAGAAATATATCCGCTTGTGTAATGAGGCCAAGGTGCAGAATTATGCACTCTGTAGCCAAATGACAGTTAATCACACACCACACACCAGAGAATGGATGATGAGAGCGTTTTTTTTTTTTTTTTTTTTTTTTTTTTTTCCCAATTTGACAGGTAACTGTGGACACAATACTCCTAGAGAGCAATATGACAGCCAAAGCAATCCTTGAACTTATTACCGTTCTTAACATTACTAACCTCGTCGTGGGAACCAAACGAACACCTTGCTCAAGGTAGTATGCCTGTTTTCTTAGACAACTTGGGTTTTGTAGATTCATTGTGGTTGATTTAATTTAGATAAGCATGATAAGAGAATATATTTGTTTATTACAAATTTAGCTTAGGGCAATGCACACAATTGTGTTCATTGCTGCTAGCCTTGGGAATCTTGCTTTCATCCGGATAAACTTTCATGCATATCTATACAAAAACTGAGTTGAAACTCTAGCTTTTGACAAAGCTGATATCTAAATCTACTGATAGAGTGACAGGTGACTCTAAACCAATGAGTTTGCAATTTAACGGGTTGTGCTCATCATTTTTCAGGAGACTAGGGAAAAAAATGGCAAAAGGAAAATTTATCAGGAAGAATGCACCTGAATTTTGTGAGGTGACCATTGTTCATGATGGGAAGAAGGTTGTTGATAATCAACAGGTAAAAGAGCTGGTACATTCATCTCTGGCATCCAGTCCCAGTAAACCAGAAATTGCACGCCAATCCGAAAGGAACTTCCTTCAGTGTGTGTGCTTTTCGGGCAAGTTCAATTGAAAGCTTGAAACTGATATGTTAGCTTGAAAATGAATATGGTGGTATTTGCAGAAGGTACATTTTTCAGAATAGTTTAATAGAATAAAAAATACTCTCCACAGAGATGCACACACTGGATATACACATTATACGCAAGAGACTTGAAGCCATTTATGCATCTGTGGGTGCATGAAATACAGGTATCTCCACATATGAGATATGCTAGCAATTAAATGATGGCACCAAATTACTGCATGAGCAACAGTTGAAACAGATAACATCCTGTGAAACACTTAACAATAAAAGCACTACACTTGTGTACAAGGCCAGGGCGCAAGAGTTTACTTGAGTCCTTTTTTTTAGATAATTCAAGAGTTGGGCGAGGGGGATTTATATCATAGATGTTTCAATTGAAAACACTTGTACAAGAGTTTTGACGAGGGTACTCGAGTCTTGACAGGATGTCACAACGAAGATGATATAATATATAGAGCAAACTAATTTTTCAAATTAACTAGAGATCAAATTTATCTCACCTACAAAAAGAGTGGTATATTTATGATACAATTGCAAGTTTGCAACAACTATCATAAACACAACCATTTTTATTGCCTAAGCAATTAATAGCCCATGCTTGAACTTGAACTATGGGGGTTCATTCATAGACTGAATGATAAAAGGCAGATCAACATCATAAACTCAAGAAAATCACCAGCCACTGATTCGCTTTAAGTAACCTGTAATGCTAAAAATGTGGGAAAATACTACCCATTTTCTTGGTTAGAGCAAACTCTCAACCAGTATTGTCAAACAAGTGTAAAGCTACAAACACAAAGTTACTTCTAAAAATTAAAACAAAAACAAGTTTTATCAAACAAAGAAGACTATGTAGTAACTAGTTAGGTGTTAAGCGTAAATTTATGGGTCAAGCTCCGAATAATCCACTATAACTAACAAGTTACAATGGTCTTATACTCAAGTTTTATCAAACAACTTGAGCTTACTCAACGAACTTCAAGAAATACAGTATTACCCAACTTCAGCGCAGTGAAATATCAATAATGCTATAGACAACTTTTTTCATAACAAATTTCAGAACTATTGAATTGATCGATTATGAA
This sequence comes from Quercus cerris, assembly GCA_963669245.1. Lineage (NCBI taxonomy): Eukaryota > Viridiplantae > Streptophyta > Magnoliopsida > Fagales > Fagaceae > Quercus > Quercus cerris. The sequence continues at coordinate 8,608,011 of OY770012.1, forward strand.
TGGTGGACATGATGACATTCATGGACTCCACTTTTTTTTTCCATCAATCACAATCTACCAACTTAGCAGTTATGAAATTTGTAAGCCTGTGTGTTGTTGATGAAATATTTCAAACCCTTTTTCAAAGAACCACAAACATTTTTGAGACTCGAGCTTCAAGAGTAATTCTAGTATCACATAAAATATCACAACTTTTCTCACAATTATCCTACGTGGTAGACGGTAACTGACTATTTCTTAACAGAAGAACTCAGTGAAAAACTTCTCCGCCGCTCTCCAAGCAAAAAAATAATCCACCAGAAAATTAGTTGGGATACATGCATAGCAATAGGCTATCCAAGCCTAAATTACTCGATGCACCTAAACCCTCCAAGTTTCTTAACCCAACAAGGTTATGTCTAACCTTGTCTTCTTTAACTTTTTGGATTCCGCAATAAGCTCTATATTGCATCTGCCATCTTTGGCATCTTCCAATGCTTCCCAAGCTCTAAAAATAATCCCAACACTCTAAATGAGTGTGGGTTGTGTTTGGGTACAAATCTCCTTTCAATGGATATAATAATGGGAGAGAAAAGGAGAAGAGACTACAAAGATTTCTCTTTAAGAATGAGAATCTCTCTCTCTAATAAAGTGGGTGAGTTGTAGGAACCTCTCTCAGAGTTTTTCTCTCAATAGACTCTTTTTTCATTTATGTGGGTAATGAGGGTATATAGAATGTATGAAGAGAATACGAAAAGTCACAATTTTCAGTAAAACAAGGGAACTTCGCGCGTCACTCGCGACTGGTGCAAGTCGCGAATCCAAGTCGCGAGTTACCATCCTGGATAGGCTGTACTAAGCTAGATACCTGGCCTTACTGTTCACCTTCCTGCATGTGCTTCTCATATGACCTTCAACTATCTTGATCAAATCTTCACCACTTAATACTAAACTCATTACAAATAAATCCCACAAAAATACAAGGAAATATAATTAAAGTAATTACAATACTTTTTTTGTCATGAAATAAGCCAACACTAATGTTATGAGAAAAATCATAACTTAACAAGTATGTATTATAATAAATATTTAATAAAAAAACATTTAGTTCATTGGAACTATTTAATGGATAATTATCAAAATCCAGCATTAACATACTCGTAAGTATATAATTATTATACAACAATGCCTTTATCGTGCAACCATACTGGAAATGGATAACCCATATATTGAATAACTTTCTAATTCGTTCTCACATATATGTGCTTCAATTGCTTTTCTAGCAATAGAAAATATGGGTTTTTCAGGGGAAGGTAGTGTCAAACTATCATTTGCCAACATAGCTGTAACATCTGACATTGTTGGTCGATCAATTGCATTATCTCCTACGCATAGGAGACCAACATGAATGCATCGAAGCATCTGATCCTTGATGAATGAATCACTAAGTGTTGGATCCATTAAGTCTAACATGGCATCTTCTTTCCATAATTCCCATGCCTGAAACAAGATAATAGAGTGTTAGAGAGATACAATAAATATCACAAAATCATTCAAGCTGATTCATTTTTCACTTACATATCCAACAAGACTGACCAAGTGCTTAGTGTGGTAGAAATTGTTGCTTTTCCTACCACTTACAATTTCTAGCAATAGAACTCCAAAACTGTAGACATCGGATTTTATAGAGAAAACTCCCTCCATGGCATATTCAGGAGACATGTATCCACTAACATCAAATCATAAAACAAGTTTTAAGTCTAAATTCATTATATGGAAACAATAATATTTAGCATAGAAAGTGAAACAAGTATAAGAAGGTATGAATTAGTTTACTTACTATGTCCCCACAATCCTCCTAGTATTTGCTTCCAATTCATTTTGTTGGAAAATTCTTGCCATACCAAAATCAGATATTTTGGGGTTCATATTTTCATCTAGGAGAATATTACTAGCTTTCAAATCTCTATGGATTACTCTCAATCTTGAGTACTTGTGGAGGTAAAGCAATCCTTGAGCAATTCCTTCAATTATGCTAAAACGTGTAGGCCAATCTAACATTTTGCTTTTGGTTGAATCTATAAGATATAAATTGTAGAATAAGACTAGTAATTTACTTTGAGCAAAATCATATACATTAACAAATTACTTGATGGAAAAAAGAAAATCAAGTGTTATATAAAAGTGAACGCCTTCCTAACCAAAGAGGAAGTAGTCCAAGCTTTTGTTTGGCATGTATTCATAGATTAACATTCTCTCTTCTCCATGAATGCAGAAACCTAGAAGTTGAACAAGATTCATATGTTGGAGTTCAGATATAAGTATCAACTCATTCTTGAACTCTAACATTCCTTGTCCTGAATTTCTTGAAAGTCTCTTTATAGCTATTTCTTGCCCTTGTGAAAATATTCCCTAATGAAAGAATCAATAAGTCATCATACAATGTTGAACAATTCAATCAAAACATCTTTCATCAAAGAGGTTTGTAGACCTAACCTTATAAACAGGTCCAAAGCCTCCCTCTCCAAGCTTGTTTTCCAATGAGAAGTTATTTGTCGCAGACATGATGCATTTATAACTGAATATTCTCAAATCATTCCCCTGCTTTCTATCATTTTGAAGCTCATTGACAGTGGTAAACGTATCGGAGTTCATTAACTCAGGCATTCCATCGTCACTCTTTGCATCCTTCTCCACTATTTAGATCAATACAGAGCTTTAGAGATCATCTCGAAATTCTGAATACTTTTGAAATTTTGAATGTTACTATGAGAAGCATTTACCTTGAAGAATTACATTTCTCCTTGATAGGTGGCACAAGATGCAGAAGAAAATTACAACTAGAGCGATGACACCTATGGCTATACCAACCCATATCCATTTCTTTGTACCTGCATTCAGTGATTGTCAATGGGTAAAAGGAGGCGTGCCAGGGGCAATTTCTTACCCTCCCCCTATTTTTTATTAATAAAACTTTTAAATTATATATAAATTTTATTAAAGTACCCCCTTCATATTAAGAAATGTACAAACACTCATTTAAAGTATTATTGTCTCTTTTATTTTCATTAATTTTTAATTTTATAACTCTAACTTCAGAAGCATTTATATATAAAAATATATAAGTAAATCCATGTAATAAAACTCCTTTTTTCCCCAAAAGAAACTATTTTTCATTATGCATCTATAGAGCTAGCAAGTGTATGAATGCACGGATTTTTTTTTCCATTTAAAGAAAAGAAGCTATGATTTTTATGTTTCAAACCGTGGGATATACTCTACTTTATCCTCCGTAAACAAAAGAAAAGTTTTTCATTTAGATTTACCATTATATATTTATCTTATACATGACATTACATGTGTTGTTTCTTGATCAATTACATATTCTATATATGTTAAGGCATATGAAGTACATTTAGTATTTAATTAATTAATCCATCTAAAATTAATTCATTTGTACACATTTTATATTATCTAAAACTATTGTTATACTCTAATATGTAATTTTTAGTTTGTTTAACCAAAAAAAATTGATTTAAAATGTTTAAGAAATTAATATTAATTATGATTAATATAATTTAAAGAATAATTATACATGACCCAATAAAAGAAAATATTTTTCTTGGTTTATATAAAATGGACTTCACGAATTTTTCTTATATAAGAAGAAACAATATATATATATATATATAATACATCGAATTAATTAAAGACATGTTTTAAGCAAGGGCAGAGAAACGTTTTGCATGTGTGACTACAACCAAGGTATGGAGAAACTGTGAAGAATGCTAATTAATGACGTGGGAGGCTAAGTTCTAAGAAGTAAATATCTTCTTTCTTTGACTTTTCTTCTCCATTATTTCAACAATTGCAACTTTGTAGAATAGCTTTTAGGTGGAAGGACTTCAAAAAAAAAAAAAGAAGGGGGGGGCGCTTTTAGTGAGTCCCTACTATACTTTAGCAAAAGACCCTAATCAATCCTTTCAAAAATGCAGTCTTGCATACCAACGTGGAAAGCAAAGTACACTGCTTGGAAATCCACAATCCATCATGAACCTTGATGAAGCCCCTTTGTGTACTTAGCTATTATAATATTTAACTTTTTTAAAAAAACTTTTTCTTTTGTAAAAGTTTCTTGTTCATATAGTTAATTATATATTAAATTTTAAAAATAGTTAATTTCTATTACGGTTTAGAAATTAAATATATATACAACATATTAGGGAAACAAAACATTATTTTTTGCTTTAAGATAGTCTAAAAATGATAATATGATCTTAATTTTTTGTAATAATTTACTCAACTTTATAAAACTTTGTGTATAAACAATAAAAAATAACATAAATTTTCTAGATAAATTGAATATGATGAAGAATTGAATATGCTTTCTTTTTGTGAATTTACATAATTACATTAAAATATCACTTCGTATTCAAATGAATAATTTTCAAATTGGTTTCTATATTATATATTCACATGATATGCATATATCATATACAAATTTTTCCTCCCCTCAACTCAAATCTTGGCTCCGCCATTAGTTTTAAGTATATGTGTTTGTACTTAGAACAAAAAATTTGGTTCCACCTCTATTTTTCATGACTAATCATTTGCTATTGACTGTTATGTTGAATCACAACTGCAAAATATGTATATCAACAATCAAACAATGAGAGGGATATGAATTAACTTTGACGTATTCATATCGTTATTACTAAGTTCTTATTAATTTTTGTATCTAGTATAATGGAATGAGATTCACTTACTTTATGTTGTCTTCATATTGTCATTTTATAGTTAACCTTTTATTCTATGTACATATATATATACATATATATTATCATGTCATTTAAAATTTTTTCTCTTAAAAAAATATCATTTAAAATTTTAAATAATGTGATAATTTATAAACCTTTAAATTTAAAAACTTTAATGTAAACCATAGTATGCATCCATTATAAATGGAAACAATCATTCAAGAGTTTATTAGCTTAAGAAACATACCATTTTGAGAAGACTTTGGTATTAGAACATAAAGAGCTGGAATTATGCCAGAGAGATCTTGGAAGAATTCCCCCTTTTTTACCCAAAATTTGCATCCAGTCTGATTATCATATAGGGAAGTATAGGCATCACAGCCACAGCGGTACCAGCAAGTAACCCTGCAATCATTCATGGTAAGTTTAGTGTTATTATCCAAGAAGCTAGGTTCAGGCCCTTGTATGAAGTAACCAGATCTTTTATCAAACATGTCATCACGACGACGACACGATGGTAGCCATCTCTTGCAGCCTCCATCAGTACTGTGTCCATTACAGTTTTCAGTATCTGCAATACAGGATCCATCAAAACTAAGAAGTTTCCCCTCAAAACTTAGAAACCATGCTGATTGTCCACCTTGCTTTATATCATTATAAACCAAATATTCTTCATCCTCGTTAGAAACAATGGTGAAATTATACATGCGCTTGGATTCATCTGATATGAACTCAAATTTGTCACCCTTCAAGACCCCACTAGTCCAAAACTCCACCCCTCGTCGCCGAATGATCAATTGGCGACTCTTGGGATCCCACTCTAGAGAAAACTGCCCTGAAACTGGGACAACCTCGTTCAACCATGAGGTAAGTGACCAAGGTCTTCCATTCTTGTGGTCGACACCTAACTTCATCCCCGGCAGAAGTGTGTCTGTAGGCTCATCAAAACTTTGCCACAAAACCCTTTGCGTAGTTCCATTGGAATCCAACTCTTGCAGGACAAAATTCCCTGAATCCAATAGAGTTGCAATGAGAGTGTATGTGTAGTTGGTTGCTTGATGTAAATATAGAGGTATTGCATCTCCACCTTGGGGCAAAATTTTGAAATTTCCTTTGGCATCCAACGTAAGAACCGCAGCAGTGTTCACTACCGATGCGTTTCTGTTGCCAACCCAAACAATTTTTTTAGGGTCATTGGTGAACCATATTCCCAAGTAGGTGTTGTTGGTACTTCCAGAGTGGAAGAACCCCAAAGTGAATGCTTCTTTGGCAGAAACTAGATCACTTGAGGAATTAAGAGTTTCGCCTGATTTGAGAGTGTCCCTTGGCCTTGCTGCAGCAAAGAAAATCCACATGCATGATAACATTAGCAAGAACATAAGTTTAAGATGGATTTCATTCGTAGCCATGAATGAGCTCCGAATTTCTCCAAAGGGAAAGCACTTTGCTCGAACGCAGACTTAATGCGTAGGCAGCGTAGTTATTTGGGGTTTGGAAAGCATATTTTTTACGAGATTGTATGGTTGTTTAGCCAATGGTGTGGCTCATTGTTTAGCTAAGTTTGCTAGAGGGTTGGGTGATGAGATTGTATGGTTGGAGGAGTCCCCTCCCCCTGCTCTAGATGCTCTGTATTTGGACTTGGTTAATGTTTAATGAGATTCATTGCACTTTCAAAAAAAAAAAAAAAATTGTATCTCTTTACTTTTATTTTCTTTCTTCTTGTACCGTACTTAGCTAAGTCAGTGAAAGACCAAAAAGCAAAAATAAATGGAACACGTGAACAGTGCAATGTGCGCTGAGCTTTTCCTAAAAGATGAGGCTCTCAAATGCAAAGTAGGTAAAAACATATGTTTGTTTACATAGTAGTAAGTAGTTTTAAGGTCAAAATGAGCATTTGCCTCTTTCGTCAAAATTTTTCAGTAAAATATCTTTATTTTGAAACTATTTAGCAAAATATTTATGTTTTAAACTTAATTTTCTAAAAATCAAGTTTCAATGAAAAACTGGATTTTTAGAAAAAAAAAAATCGAGTTTCAATAAAAAAACTCGATTTTTAGAAAATTGAATTATATGAAATCAAACTAAAAAAAAAAAAGATTACATGGAACTCGAGTTCCATTAAAGGAACTCAAGTTCTATGTAAAATTTCTCACATTACTCTATTTTCATCAAATCAAGTTTTTCATTGAAACTCGATTTTCTAAAAATTGAGTTTCAAAATATGGGTATTTTGCTAGATAGTTTCAAAATAGAGGCATTTTACTACATTTTTTGGACTAAATGAGCAAATGCCCATTTTGGCCACTAAACATGTCCAAGTTTTAGTGGCCACATTAGCACTTAGATGATGGCAAAAAAAGCAAAATTGAATTTTAAAAATATTTTTCTTTTATGTACCATTTTTTTTTCTATTTTTTTTTTTTCCATTTTACAAACTCACAAATTCTTGTAGGCCAAAATACAAATACACCCTGGGGTTTGCATCTGTTGCAAAAACACCCCATGAGAATTCAATTCTTCCTAATAACTCCCTAAGGCTTCTATATCTACCAAATTGACCCTTGGGACAAAATTTTATTAGCTTTTATGGATGAAAAAAATCATGTGACTATCACATCACTAGTAGCACAAATTAGTTTGTGAATCTTCTTAATGTGGTCACATAATGGTTGCATAATTTATTTATTTATTTTTGTCCATATGAGCTAACAAAAGTAAGTTATAAGTGTCAATTTGGTGGATATAGAAACCTCATGAAATTATGAGAAATAATTGAAACCATAAGGGGTGTTTTTGCAAATGACCCAAACATAGGGGATGTTTTTACATTTTAGTCATTCTTTTATATGCCCACAATTTCACAAAAATTAATAACTCTGAGGCTCTCATATGATATCTATATTCCTAGCCCCTTCAAAATAGCAGCCTCCAGTTCCATTGTTGCCTTCCATAATGATGTCAAGCTAGTTTCTCTGAGGTTCAAGAACAAAAAGAAATCAAGAAATTACAAGGTGATATATTGAGAGAGAGAGAGAGAGAGAGAGAGAGAGAGAGAGAGAGAGAGAGAGAGAGAGAGAGAGAGAGAGAGAGAGAGAGAGAGAGAGAGAGAGAGAGAGAGAGAGAGAGAGAGAGATGAAAATTGAAAAGTAAGAGAAGGAACTAATGTCTAATGTTTGATGTTTCTGTGTAGGAGAGAGAGATATATTAAAAATAAGAGGTGGATCAGCTAAACAAGAGTGGTTAATAACAAAATTACTCTAACCCAACAATATTACTCAATACTCAAATATTTTTAATTTTTACCAGAATAATATTATGTTTGTTCCTAAATTTTACAAAACCTAACTTTTAGATCTTTTTTTTTTTTTTTAATTATTATAAATTTTAGTTTTTCTATGTTTTAGGAGGAGAGAGACATAAAAGATGAACAAAAATACATATTTACCCCTATTTTTAACAGAAGTGGGTTACGGAGCCTTAACAGAGTGAACCTCAGGTAGGTAAAGTAACATTTTTCCAACGACAGGTAGGCAATGCAAATTCGGGCCAAACCACAGGTGAGTTTCCTCTAATTACCCTAATAAATAAAATGACATCTTCATTCTATTTTTAATGCAAAGAATTATGATAGTGAATGACATATTAATGGTCCATAGTTTCATTACTTCTTCCAGGCTTGTATTTTCAATTTGGAAAAAGTTAACCAATACCCTAAAAACATTAATTTAGTAAATACTCTTAAAAACTTTTTATGAGAAAAGAAAAAAAAAATTTACGATTTTTTATATTTTTCATGAAAGTAATATCAAAACTTTCCTAAATTGTCTATTAACAAATACCTTAAGGCTTCATTTAGGAGTTCATAAGGAAATGAAATAAAATGGAATTGAATAATAAAAAAGGAATGAAATAGAATGGAATGTATTTAATTAAGTAAGAGAAAAGAATGGAATGTAATTAAATAACCTTGTTATGATGTTTTAAAATAGATAAATGAAAATGAATAAGTAACCTTATTTGGGAGTAACATAGATGGAAATGAATGGAATCATTTTATAATATTATTACTATTAGACCCCTATTTTAAAATGAAGGGTTGAATATATAAGGATATTTAGGGAGTTTTAGTAAAAATAAAATTCATTAAAACTAATTACATTCCTTCCAATTCCTTCTAATAAGTGTTCCCTTCTACTCATTCCATCCCTTCTCATTTAAATTCTCTTATTTCCATTTCCTTCATTAAAACTCCCAAACAAGGGAATGAGAGAATATTCTGAAATTATTTTTTTCATTCATTTCCAAATTATTTCATTTTCTCCTTCCAAACGAAGGCTACGAGTACCTATTAACCAAAAAATTTTCCTTTGAAAAATGTTAACAAATGCTCTAAAGATATTCGTTTCGAAAATATTTATAGAAACTTGTGGGGTCGCTTTTTGTGGCCTAAGCCCAAAAGAAATTGGTTATAGGCCCAACGAACCCAGAACAATAAATTTGTAGAGAGTGGGTTGAAGGTTTAGGCGCCGACCGGCGCCTTAGAAGCCAGAACATCTTTTACTTTTATTGAACAAACCCTTAGAACGATTTACAACTAGGAGATGCTCCTCGGCCATGGGCCGAGGAGGCTTTTTTCTCCAAAAAACCCCCAAAAGCCCCCCCATCTGCATTTTGCTTGTTTCTCTTATATACTACTCTCTTCCTCTTCCTGTTGACCGTTCATTGGCCTCTCTTCTGGCCGCCCGTCCCATTAGAAGTCGTATCTGTGCTCAAGGGGTTCACCCTGATCGATGTAGCCCTGCCCGGGGGTTGCGTCCCCATTAATGCGGCCAGAAGGGTTAGGTGAACGTATTAAGTGCTGAGGTGACAACTGGCTCTGGGTCTGTCCCCCCTCCCCTATAGTTATCCTTAGTATGCCGAGGACGAGGGGATCCTCAGCGCGGATCCAAAGAAGGATTTGCTCCCCAAATTGGCCTTGGGTAGTCATCCCTCATCGGACTGGGCCATTTGGGCCTGGCTTGGGGTGGGCCGTGGCTGTACGATTTCCTGGCCCCACAAAACTTTTTATAGAAAAAAAAATATAACTAATTTTTATATTTTTTTATAAAATTAATATAAAAACTTTCATAAATTGATGAATTAACAAATATCTTAAAAGCCGAGACTCTTTTACTTTTTAGTATCGTATTATTCTCTAGCTAAATGTATTAAGGGTTCGTTTGGTTGGAGGAGTGGAAAAGTAAGAGGATGGAAAATTGTGGGAGGATGGAAAATATTTAGTTTTCCCTCATGTGTGTTTGGTTGAAGGGATGGAAAAGTGGGAGGGTGGAAAACTCTTTTGTTTGATTGAAAAGAAAAGTGGGAGGATAGAAAATGTAGTTTATATAAATTGACTATTATACCATTGTTATATAATAGGTAAGAAATAGATTTATTTGTACTCATTAAATAATATAAAATTTACCAACAATTATATTTTTCAATGAGAAGTGTTACATCCACAACATTTTTCGCAATACTTTCACAACAAAATTTATGTGGAAAGTTGTTACTAGTTCTAATTTGAACCCACTACTGAAATTATTTTTTTATTCACCAATATTAACTAATAACAATCTGTTACTTAAAATTTATTGTAAAAATATTGTAGTAACATTTCTTATTTCATTTCATCCATACGTTTTTTTTTTTCCTCCTCCATACACGTTTGTCCTTATCTCTTCTTCTTTTTCTTTTTTTTCCTCCTCCATACGTTTATTTGCCACTTCTTTTCTTTCTTCTTCTCCCTCATTCTCTCATTCTCTCTTTTCTTTCTTCTTCTCCAACTCTCTCTGTTTTTTTTTTTTTTTTTTTCATATACATTTGTCCTTATCTTCCCTTTCTTTTCTTTCTTTTTCTTTCTCAAATATGCAAGAAGTGCTCTCATTCTCTCTCTTTTTTTTTTTTTTCTCCAGCTCTCTCCCTATTTTTTTTTTCTTCCTCCATACACGTTTGTCCTTATCTCCCCTTTCTTTTCTTTCTTTTTCTTTCTCAAATATTCAAGAAGTGCTCTCATTCTCTCTCTTTTTTTCTCCAGCTCTCGCTCTCTAGTTTTTTTTTTTTTTTTTTTTATTACTTGATTCCAGATCAGCCATTGTGTTCTGTTGTGTTTGTGAAGAGGGTAGGTGGGAGAGGGCATTTGTGTAATTTCACGTGAGATCACTTTTCTCTCCACAATTTTCCTCCTGATTTGGGAGGAAAAAATTTGTGGGCCTGGAGAGAAAATTTTCTCCGGGGTTTTCCATCCTCAGCATTTTCCTTCCGATGCCAAACAGTGGAAAATACTGTTTTCCACCCTATTTTCCACCATTTGTTTTCCATCCTCCCTATTATCCCTCCAACCAAACACAGTGTAAAGGATACCATTAAGTAAGAATTAAAATGGGATATAGTCTAGGTATATGAAACTTTCTTTTCTTTTCTTTTTTAGTTTTCCTTGTTATCTTTTCAGTTCATCTATAAAAATAAAAAATAAAAAATAAAAAATTTTCCCTGTTTTATTCTGCACGTTTCTGGCCCAGAAAATTAGTGATAAAGCCCTAAGTGTTTTTTCTCTTGAAGAATCCAGTTAATGTGTGCTTTTAGGACACGCACTAACAAATTTAATTTTAAAAAGGTTTTATTGAAAATTGAAAAAAATTTCAATTTTCGATAAACCTTTTTTAAAATTGGTTTATTATTGGGTGGCCTTAAGGCATAAAATCCTTTCTTGAAAGCAATTAAGGCTGTGTTTGGTTCATGTAAAATATTTTTCGGAAATGCTATTTTCGGGAAAGGAAAATATTTTCAAGTGTTTGGTAGCATTCCAAAAAATGCATTGGAAAATATTTTCTGGTGTTTGGTTGTATTCTTGAAAATACTATAGAAAACACATTTTCTACTTGTTGCTCACATTTTCTTAGCTTCCAAACAAATATATAATATCATTTCTTAGTCCACAAACACAAAAGAAACAAAACCAAAGAAAAAAATCATCAAGGGTGGGATGGGTCACGGTGCGATTGGCGCGGTGCGACTTGCCAGTGGACAGATCAGCTCAAGGGTGGGTCACCGGAGTGGGATGGGTCACCGGAATGGGATGGGTCAGTGAGGATGAGGGATGGGTCGATCGGTTCATGGGTTCGTGGCGCGATCTCGCCGGTGGACGAGGTGGGTCGATCAGTTTGTGGGTTCGTGGCGTGATCTCACTGTCGCATGGATGGGACGAGGATGGCGATCTGATTTTCTGGCACGATCTCTCTCTCTCTCTCTCTCTCTCTCTCTCTCTCTCTCTCTCTCTCTCTCTCTCTCTCTATGTTTGCGCATCTGAGTCCTTTCTCTCTCTCTTTCTCTCTTTGCGCGTCTCCGGAAATGATTTGAAGGTAAAACAGAAGCTGGAAATATTTTCCGGGTCAAAGGGGCTATTTTACGGTCAAAGTAAATGATTTTCCAGAAAATTATATTTTTCATGCGCAACCAAACACACGGTTTCATGTAAAAGGATTTCCTGAAATCGTTTTCACCCAAAACAAACACAGTCTAAGCCTCGAGTTCGAATTTTGGAGTTTGGACCCAATGCTGATAGAAGAAACATTTCCACGTGCTTATCAGACTACAATGTCAGCAAGCTGATATCATTCAAATTATACACGTCATTAGATCGGAATTATGTTAGGTACATAACTTTTGATACAATTTTGTGCCACAATTCACCATATAGTGAGTAGTAATTAGTAAGGATGTGTCCCCACATAATTCACTGGCATACCCTTACCAATCACAACTCATCATATAGAGAATTATGGTATAAAATTGTGACCCTAGCATAATTCTTAGATTAGTCCAAAGCAATAGAAAGATGGCCAGAAGTTAGATAAAAGTACAGATATCATTTAAATCATCAGCAATAAAAGAGTAAAAAATTTTGCATTCTGAAAATTGTACAAATATTCATAAATTAATTAAAAAAATTGCTCTTCATGAATTTAAGAACTTTTATAGCTCAACCGATTTGACTCACTTTATGAGTCAACTAAACCATTTGAGTTATTGTTTGGATTCCGATAATCAGGTGATTTTTCCTTAATTTTTTTTTATTAGAAGCTTATTTGTACTTTATCTTACATATGACAAATACTTTTTTTTTTTTTTTTTTTCAGAAAGCTAGGGCTAGTTACTATTTTTATTGGGTCTCATTTTATGTTTTTTCTCAAAATTATTTTTGCTAAGTACTTTTAGCAAAAAAAATAAAAATAAATAATCAACTTATTTTATTTAGTTTTTAGCTTTTTTTAATAATATTTTCAACCAAAAACTAAATAAATTGTTCTCAAACATAAAATGTTTATGCATATTGCTTGAGGGGTCAAATGGAAAAGAAAAAAAAAATCTTCCAGCTCTATTTCACATATCAACCCAATTGTTTGTTTTGTTTGTTGTCATTTACATTTCCAATTAATTTCTCAAGTTTTCAAAACCATGTGGCAGAGTTGTAATCTGCAAATTGGTTCCACTTTTTTCATGCTCCTGTTACCTTATCAATAAGTTTATTAGGAGAGGGGAGGCACCGTGTGAACTTCACTGATAGTTTTCAAATAATTTGGCAATGTGCAGACGACCTACTAGGCTGCAAGGTCACTTAAATCAATTATTTTGCCTCCAATTTTCCCAGAAAAAACGACAGGAAAACAATTAAAAGTGACTTTTATCTAGTTATCTTTATATTTGGTACCCGTATGTTTTGTCTCGTCCTCCCGTACTCCCCCCATCTCCATTTGGCATTTGCCACTAATAATTCAAAAGAGAAAAGACCCACATTGTAAGGTTATTTTCAAAGAGCAAAAGAACAATAATTGTAGAGCCAACAATCTTTTGTACTCGTTTTCCAAAAGAAAGGAATCTTGTACTGTATTGACTTGCTAAGATTATTAGTATTGACTTGCTAAGACCATTGGTGGTAACTTCTCCTAAAATTTGTTTCTCTATTTTAGGATAAAAGTTTTTTTTTTTTTTCTCCTTTAACTAACTATTTTTTTTTCTTTTTACCAACATCAAATTCATTGGAACTAAAACTGAGCATCTACATTGGTGGAGCTATTTTTTTTAGCTATTTTGGCACCACAAAAAGTTACTTTATTTATTTTACTTACTCACTTTACAAAACATTCAGCATCAATGGATCTATTTTAGCTTTCAACACAATAAAATAGTATATCTACTACAATAAAATAATATAATTACTACAATAAAATAATATATATCCACTGTTATAAACATCCACCACAACCACAACATCCACCACAACCACTGTAACCACAACCTCCCTACACATAGAAAATTCTCAAATTAACATTTACAAGCTGAAAAAATAATAAGCACAACAATCAAATTATTAATACCGTTTGACCTAGAAAAACCCAATTTCAATTAACAATCAAATTATTAATATATCCCCTATTTTCTTAGTAACCAAACAAAAGGGTTGCATGATCCCAACCCAAATCCCTAATTTTTTTCCCTCAACCCAGACCATCTAATATCACCAATCACAAACAAAACTTCAAAAAAATTAGGATCTTTTGAATAACCCCAAGCATAATCAACAACAACATAAAAAACACACACACAAAGACAGCGATGGGGTGTGGCCTGTGTGGGTTGGCGATGGCTGATTGCACAAAGAGCTTTGGTGAGAATAATGGATGAACGGAGCTGGGCTTCGAAGATGGGTGAGGATGATGGTGTTGGTGTGGGTCAGATATATGACGGCATGGGTCGACTTGAGAATTGGGGCTTGGGGCTTGGGTAGGCAGGTTGGGTCGGCAAAAGGGGTGGGTCGGAGCTGGGCAAGCAAGCTGGGTCTGGGGCGGCATGGGTCAAGGGAGTGGATCGGTGAACGTTGAGCTTCAAGGTGGGCTGGCGATGGTGAGAGGATGATTGAGATTCGGGGTGGGCTAGCAGCAGTAAGAGTTGAGAGAGAGAAGTGAGAGTTGAGAGTTGAGAGTTGAGAGAGAGTGATCAGAATTGTCGGGTAGATGATAAAGAAATTAATAAATAAAAATGAAGCAATGAAATAATATTTTAATTGAGGGGAATAAAAAATTAATTTTTTTTCTAGCTTTCAGCTACAATGCACAACCTTATATAGCTTTGCACTATAGCTGTGTAGGTAAAAAATTTACATATACCACCATTAATGTAGCACCCTTTTTTGTATATGGTGATGCTAAAAATAGCTTTTTAGCACCACCATTATAGATGCTCTTAGGAGGGAAATGGGTAAGCTAATACAGTAGGTTTTTAAGTCTTTTTTTTTTTAGGTTACCTATATTCACTTGTTAACTCTAGCTATTTTAGGTAACCATGATTTAACCCATATAATCACTAATCAAAAGATAAGATCGTGCATAATTAAACATGAACTTGACCTTATTATACCAAAAATATATGTGGATAAGTCATGGGACAAGACTTTGCATGCTTAAACTAGAAGTACACTATTTATATAGTATGATATGAATCTTACATATAGTAGGTGAAAATGGTCTTGAAATGACATGTTCAATGCACACAATGAGAAAAAGTTAGTATTGCGGAAATAATAATACTAATCTAGTTCCTTTGATTCCTTAATATACAATTTTTGTAAATGTTGTATAATAATAGGCCATAAATATACTGACCCCTTTGGTAAATTGATCAATTAATTAGCCAAGTTAATTAATTAATTCAATTAACATGCAATACGCATGATAGCACAAACAAATCACCAAATAACTAAATGCACGGAAATTAAATTGACACAGGTGATTTGTTTATGAATAGGGAAAACTACCAAGGCAAAATTCCACCGAGTGAATTTAAGGTCACCACTCTCGAGAATCCACTATTATCATAACAAGTGATTACAAGTAAAGGAATCTTAGTACCTTATATTAACCTACAATTGAACCCTTACCCCAATACATAATTGGACTTGCTCTGTAGTGATAATCTCTCATTTTCAATGTACGGCTCTCAGTACATGACTAACCAATAGATGCACAGATCCAAGTAGGTAACTAACCACCAACTTGAGAAGGATATTAGCTACAAAGTTGTTCAGTTCATCCATACAATGAAGATCACGAAACTCTTTGGTTACAAAACCCTACAGTGTACAAACGTTGCAGCTTCTTCAAGAGAAAAATGAACTAAGGCAAATTTGTCTCCAGTCACAATTTGCTTGAACAAAACCTTTACATCAGGTTTCATCTACTTGCATCATCTGTGACGACCCTTAAAATAATCCTTATATATGTCTAAGGTTATGAGAAAAGAAAGCCTAAACAAGTATCCACAGATATGTGTGAAATCAGATCTGAAAAACTGATTTTTGTAAATCTTGATAGATAGGTTATCTATCAAGCAGTTGTCGAGTATCGAGCTAAACATGCCTTTTAAACCTCGATAGATGCTATCTGTCAAACTGTAAAATACAGCACTTCTTCACTTGATTCTTGGACAGATTTGCATGGTTTTAACACCTGGACTTGAACTCTTGTTCCTTAAAATATTAAACACATCCTAGATCTACCCAATTATAAGTAAAATGTGTTTTGTTAAAAGATTAGCCAATTCTAAATGACATATGTTCCTAACATGATTCACATATGTCCTAACGATCTCCCCATTTGGCAATCCATGACAAAACCACAACAAACAAATGATCATATGAGAGAAGTCATAAATCACTCAACTCATACTCACTTGTTGAATACAATAAAATCTAATCCTAACACAAACTCTTGAAAAACTTTACAAGAAGAGAGTTCATGGCAAGAAAGACTTTGACAACCTGTATTTCTGAAACACTTTAAACAAAACTAATCACAACATCTTAGTGTGAAACAGAAATATAAAAGATTGCATACAATAAATAAGAAGCATGTACATAAAAAGAGAAAAGAAACAATACATGAAGAGATAGGTGAAAGAATGTAATAACAACGTCAATATATATATATATATATATATATATATATTATATATATATATATATATCTCAATAAGAGTATAAGGTTCGCTATCACAATGTGAGAACAATGTATAAAAAGAAAAGAAAAATAAAAGATATAAAAAGTCCTCACTACATCTCTCATAAACAAAAACACTCCCCCTAACAAAAATAATCTCCTATACTAACTCTCCCCCTAAGTACATGACTACTCTCATACCCAAAACTACTTCCCCTTTTTGTCACGAATGACAAAGGGTAAGTCACTGAGAAGCAATCATCTACTCGTCACTGGAAGAGCTAGCACCATCATCCTTATTAGCATCATCACTACCAAAGCCATCATCACTCTCATCCTCTGAAGCCTATGGAGATAGAGATAGAGACGCTACAAAACCACCCATGACAACCTGTCGTCAAGCGATACGACCAACACTGGTGTTCACTTGACACAACTCATCACTGAGAGTGTCAAGGTGAGCATCCATGCACACAAGCTGTGCCATGATGGCCTCGAGAGCCAATCCACTCACGGAAGAAGAAGAAGCAAAGGTGGATGGAGCGGAAGAAGCTGAAGGAGTCATCATCTCGATCTATGCCTGCTTCGATCAAAGATGGGCCTCGCTCCATCTAATGGTCACTGCATTTATGGCACACATGATAGAGAAGTGTGGAGACTCAAGATAGGAGACAGACACATGGTGAAGAATCCGCGTGATAGTAGAAGGGAAAATGAGCTTATCACGGGTCATCGTATCCTTATAGATAGGATAAGGGAGAGTATGAAGTGAGAGGAGAAGTCTATGGTAAGCCTCTAAAGGAGAGATAGAAAAAATCGAGCATAAGGCTTAGTAATCAAATTATAGTGAGACAAGAGATGTAAAACAAATGTCATCACCATATTCAGGGACCACGGGCCTTTTACAAAGTCTGAGTAAGGGGTGTTTTGACAGTCACCCCAAGATGAGGATGTCTCACAGAAAAGAGACATGAGTTCGTCTTTGGACACAGTCCTAAGACGATCACAGCCGGTGTAGTTAGCAAACTCTACCCTCGGAACATGTAGCACCTCAAATATAAGATCTGAAGTGACTACAATGTGCGTACCTTAAATGTGAGTGATGAAATGAGGTACAAAGTAATCAAATTCATGCATATTGGAGTAAAACTCCTATATGATCATGGAGGGACAAGTGACTGGGATGCCACAAAAGGACTCCCAACCCCTAATATAGATGATAGTGGGAAGGTCAGTATCGAAAAAATTCAAAAGGATGACTTGGCATTCCGAATGAATGCCGAGTCAAGAAAAAGTTCTCCAAAAAATCCTTACGGGCTTTATCATTACGGAACCTGACATGAAATGGGGTAGGATCTATAGAGGAAGATGCCCCGGAACAAAGAGGGTTCCGGGACAGAGTAGACTTGCTCCTTTTAGGTGCCATAGAGCAAACTAATCGAGAGAGAGAGAGAGAGAGAGAGAGAGAGAGAGAGAAGTACCAAACACAATTAATATCAAAAAGAAAGAAAAGAATGATACATATGCATGAAAAATGCATGAACATGTCACATGCAGCAATAAATACATCATGGGCTCAGCTCAATCCAAACCTACCAGCACACATGATTTCAACATAGTAAACACACATCTATAATGCATAAAACATTTTGAAAATGAAAATGTGATGCAATGCATGAACAAATAGGATCATTTAAGCAAAACCCAACCCAAAAATTTTGCAAAAACCTCATCAATTTTGAAAAATCCCAAAATTTTCAAAAACCCCAAAAGTTTGGTTAAAAAAAGAATGAAATGCATGATTAATGAGAGAAGGAAGATCATACCAGAGGAAGAAAACACCCTTGAGGCCGAAGATTGAATGGGGAAGAGGTTTAGAGAGAGGGAAAAGTTTTTGGGGAGGTGAAGAGTCAGAAACTATCGAGAGAGATCGGAGAAAATGAGCGAAAAATCTTGCTGAAGCTTTATATAGAAATTACGATTCTCAATGGATTGAAAGGTGTCGAGAGGTGTCGAGCACTAATTCTCGATAGATGGAGCTGTCGAGGTGCTATCGAGAGGTGTCCACAGCAAAGTGACCTTGATGGATTGAGAAGCTATCAAGCATCTATCGAGCATTCAGAAACTTTCTCGATGGATCAAGAAATTATTGAGACAAATTCTCAAAAACTTCAATGAATCGAAATTGCAATAACAGTTGTCAAGAAAAGGAAGATCAAGAGGCTCGATAGATAGCCTAGCTATCAAGAGGTATCGAGAAGCTGTCAAGAAGTGCACAAAATAGTTTTTCAAAGAAGAGAAAAACACAGAGATGAATGAAATCAAGCATGCTACTCAACCAAAGATCCATTCAATATTTTAAGCTCTCAAAAACATCTCTAAAAAAAATGTCAAGCATTTAGATCCAAAACACACACACACACACTAAATAAGTCTAACCAATTTTATATTTCAAAAATAAGTTAAGATAATTTAGTGAGCATACATTAACACATGTATCCCTTGTGATGGCCAAATCACTTTGTACCTGCACATGTATCAAGAGTAGCAAAGAATATTGCGTGTTATGTGTGAAAAACATCACAAGATTGCATAAGTATCTACATGTTATGGCGATTTGAGATATGAGAAAATCACTTTAACTCATACACAATCATAACTGCTTGATGGGGACTATCACCTTCGAAGTACATCTTATAACTCCCACATCTCCTAGAAGACACGCTTGCAATCATATATAAAGCATTTTGATTTTTTACTTTTATTTTTTCTTTGCATATTCTTTTTCTCTTAAGCATATCATGCATGGGCATATAAAAGAGAGAAAAGAAATACCTAATGATGTTAAGCATTTGACATTGCACTTTTGCTATGCCAAAACATACAGAGGTCATTTCATAATTGGTGGGCAACAGTAGTGAGATTGTTATTTATGTCTTTCTCTTAGGATATTCTAGTCATTCCCATCAAAAAGAGTGATACGAGTGTTAAGTACAAGAGATTACTTAATCATACTCATTGCAAACATGAGCCACAAAATTCACTTGCTTAGTTATGCATAGAAATGCGCATCTATGTTACAAAAGATACAAAGTTTAGAAAATTTTGTTTCAATGGCCATCCAAGGTACACAAGTACCAATGTACACAAACACACACTGTTTTTGTATTTTTATGGTTTTTCAAATTTTATTTATATTTTTATGAAAAACAAAATTAAGCAAAACTGAAAACAAACAAACAAAGACATGTTCAACAAAGCAAAGTATAAAACTAGATTAACTCAAAACAAGAAAGCAAAACACACAAGTAATGCATACTCAAAAAGAAAGAGAGAGAAAAGTGACTAAATCACTTAGAGTCCTTTTCCTTCCACACTTTGGAAGAACTTTTCTATTTAGGAAATCCTTGATCTGACGGTGAGGGGGAGGAATTGACACCATTTAAGTTCGAAAGGAACATGAGAGTTTTGAGTAGAGCTCCAAAAGGAGCAATAAAGGATGGAAATTGATTCTGGTTTCCTGATGAGATCATATTGTTGCTCTGTTGAGTGGCTAACCACTTATAGCAATTAAGTTGAGTATGTCCAGTCACTCCATAGTGATGATAAAGATTTTGCTTCTTTTGTTTGGACTTTTGAGTATTCTCCTTCTTAGCCCTAGGGTTTTTGTCTCTTTTTTATCAAGCATAGGGGGTGCTCCTAAGATAGATTTACCCTTGTTTATGTTCTTACTAGCTAAAACAGTTTTCACATCATTTTTCTCAGAATCAACATTATTAGTAGCTGGAAAAAAAAAAAAAAACAGCAGTACTAGAAGAAGCAATACTAGGAGAAGAGAAATCATACCCTAAATCGATTCGATCAGAAGCAGATTTCTAAAAGTTATGCATCTCGTTAAGCTTTGCACTTGAAGTCCTCTCTAACTGAGTTTTGACTTGGAATAGCTCTGCCCCAAGTTCTTGGTCATCTCAGCCAAGAAATTGTTCTCAAATTGCAATGCTCCAATAGTCTGATTAGCTTCATCAAACTTTGTGGAAAACTCTTCTCGATCAAGTTCCACATCACTCAATTTCTTGGTGGCCAGCCTATATAGTTTCTCATACTTCTCAGAAACCTTGTATAATTTCTCATAGGCTGTATGGATATCATCTTGATCATCCATTTTCTCGAACTTAGAATCCACCAAGTCCTCTTCATCATCTGTTGTTCCTAAGCCCCTATCAGTAAAATCAACTATAGCAGTGAAGGCATTCAAGATTCCCTCGTCATCATTGTCATCTGAGTCATCCTAAGCCCCTATTAGGCTCGGTGTCACTCAAGGTAGCAGCAAGGGCCTTGTTTTTCCCAATGGTTTTGAGATAAGTTGGACATTCTTGTTTCATATATCCAAAACCTTGACATCCGAAGCATTTTGGTCTGGAGGGAATAGTGTATTAACCGCCATCCTTAACATCTTTCTTTCCTTTATCTTGGCGCTTGAACTGTGAAGAACTGGATTGCTTACGATCTTTGTCAAATCCTTTAGCATTGGCATTCTTCATAAACTTTTTAAACTGCCTTGTGATATAGGATTTCATTTTAGAATCTTCATCATCTGAGGACTCATCCGTGTCACTGCTCTTGGCCTTCAGTGCCATGCTTTTACTCTTACTCGATTTCCCAATTCTAGTCAAACCCAATTCATAGGTCTGCAAGTTGTCAACCAGCTCTATCAAAGGAATTTGATCAATGTCCTTTGATTCCTCAATAGCGGTGATCTTGGCATGGAATCTCTCCGGAAGAGGTCTAAGCACCTTTCTAACAATCTTGGGTTTAGGAATGGTTTCCCTAAGATTAAAGGCTGCGTTCACTATGTCCTTAAGCTTGACATAGAACTCATTGAATGACTTATCCTCCTCCATCTTAATCTGTTCAAAGCTTATAGTAAGCCTTTGAAACTTTAAATCCTTGACAACCTTAGTTCCTTCATAAGTTGTCTAGAGGATGGTCCATGCTTCCTTTGCAGTTTCAATGGAGGATATCTTTTAGAACTCCTCATTTGTGACCGCACTGAATAAAGCATTCAATGCCCTGCTATTGAAATTAGCCGCTTTGATCTTAGCATCATCCCAATCAGCCGGCGCTTCCTTTGGTTTGGTCTAGCCTATCTCCACTGCTTGCCACACTTTTTCATCTAATGACTGCAAGAAAGCTTTCATGCGTATTTTTCAGTATGCATAGTTAGTACCATCAAATAAAGGAGGTATAATTAAAGATTTTCCTCTATCCATGACAACAAAGGTCAATGGATCACACAGCAAAGATTAACCCTAATCAGAGTATGCCCGCTCTGATACCACTTGATAGGCCAAGAATGTATTGACCCCTTGTGATGAATTAACCAACTAATTAGCCAAGTTAATTAATTAATTCAATTAGCATGCAATACGCATGGTAGCACAAATAAATCACCAAATAACTAAATGCAGTGAAAATTAAATTGACACGAGTGTTTTGTTTATGAATGAGAAAAACCACCGAGACAAAACCCCACTGGGTGAATTTAAGGTCACCACTCCTAAGAATCCACTATTATCATAATAAGCAGTTACAAGTAAAGGAATCTCAATACCTTATACAAACCTACAGCTGAATCCTTACCCCAATACACAATTGGACTTGTTTTATAGTAAAAATCTCTCTTTTTTAATGCATGGCTCCCAGTACATGACTAACCAATCAATACACAGATCTAAGTACATCACTAACCACTAACTTGAGAAAGATGTTGGCTGCAAAATTCTTCAATTCATCCACATGATGAAGATCATGAAACTCCTTGGTTACAAAATCCTACAGCATACAAATGCAGCAGCTTCTTCAAGAAAAAGATGAACTAGGGCAAATTTGTCTCCAGTCACAATTTACTTAAACAAAACATTCGCATCAAGTTTCATCCACTTGCATCATCTGTGACGACTCTTAAAATAATCCTTATATATGTTTAGGGTTGTGAGAAAAGAAAGCCTAAACAAGTATCCACGGATATGTGTGAAATTAGATCTGAAAAACAGATTTTCGTAAATCTCAATAGATAGGTTATCTATCAAGCAGCTGTCGAGTATCAGGCTAAACATGCCTTTTAAACCTCGATAGTTTCTATCTGTCGAGCTAGCTGTCAAATTTTAAAATACAACACTTCTTCACTTAATTCTTGGATAGATTTGCATGGCTTTAACACTTGGACTTGAACTCTTGTTCCTTGAAGTATTAAACCCATCCTAGATCTACCAAATTATAAGTAAAGTGCATTTTGTTAAAGGATTAACCAATTCTAAATGACATATGTTCCTAACATGAATCATATATGTCCTAACATATAACGTTTTTGTTTTCAAATTAAAAAAGCCAAGATTCTTGTAGCTTGACTGGCATTTACTGATATTTTCTATAGAAACATCTAATATCAAAATTCACTCTCTTCCAACTATCAAAATGTTATAAATAAATAAATAAAAAAATAGAAATGATACAAACAACATTGCTACCCTTCGTAGCCAATTAAATTTGCTAAAAATGGCATTATAATAAGACTGTGGATTCAACCCCACATCCACTTTCCCCTCACCCTCCCACACTTGTGGGGTCCACCCTCATGTGAGGGAGTGGAAGCATGCAACAAAAACACAATAGATTTACTCATGAGAATGGGTGTGGGACCGTGGGAAGAGGGGAATAAGGAGGTAGGAAGAGGAGGAAGAAGAGAGAGGCTTGATTTTGTCCATGTGGTTGTGGGAATGGGTGGGACAGTGGGAGTATCTCTCTCAAATTAAAAGTGGGACAGTGAGAGTATCTCTCTCAAATTAAAAGTATTGTGTCGTTAGAAAAAGTTACACACCTTACCCATTTAAAATATATATATATATATATATATATATATATATACACACATACTAAATACATAATTATATTTTTTTTCACATTTGAAAATATGTTATTAGAAAAATGGTATCAAACTCATTTTTTGCATTATGAGTATTTTAAACACATTTTTTCACAACATTTTTTAAACTATATTTTTCACATCATTTTGAACATTAATACTTGAACTATAGTACTCCACTACCAAACAGACACTAATTCACGCAAATTTGCTCACACACCTCAAAACGACAAAACTTGTGACTTGAAGTCACGATTTTAAAGTTTAAAGGCATAACTTCAGTTAGTTATAAGTTCTATTATTTGAGGTTTGTATGCAAAACTATGTGGATTAAAATGTGTATAATAAATGCCACTCAAAAGATAATGTTTGTTATACACCATGTTACACACACCGTTATACAACCATTTTTTAAACTAAAATTGTGAGTTAAAAACAGAGTATATGCAAATAGAGTATATGTATAGAAATTTTTATCCAAAGGCTTAACCAAATAGATGCATGCATTTTGGGAGAGTACTAAGGTAGATGACACAGTTGAGACTGTGAGAGGAGGTCAATGCAAGAGTCCACCCTCTCACAGTGTACAGACTTAATAATTTCTCCTTTGGCAAAGCTATTAATTTTACTCTTTTTTTCTTTTTCTTTTTTTATAGGGAAGACAATAATCAATGCCACTTTGATGATCTAACATATTTTTTAGGGATAATTACACTTTACCCACTTATAGTTTGCCTCTAATTTGACTTGCCTACCCGTGGTTTCATTTTTGACACTTTACTTACTCGTGGTTCATTCCGTTTATGCTTCGTAACCCACCTCTAAATAATTCGTTACTCTAACACGTTTTGTCCAAAAATTTAACAAGAAATCAGATCAAACACTCCTCTCCCACACTCTCTCTCTCACGCTTGCTCATCCATTCTAAACTGAGAATCGACTGGGTTTTGTTTGTGCAAGAACACAGAGGAAGGAGACCCACAGATTCGTGTTTGGGAACATTTTGGTCTTGAATCCGTTCGGATTTCTCTTTACTTGGTGAGCTACTTTAGATGTTCTAAGCATGAAATTTTGATTTTTGGTTTACTTTCATATGCTTTTTTCCTCTTATTCTAGGTAGATTTAATGTTTGAAACTTAGGGTTTTATTTTATTTTATTTTATTTTTTAAAATTGGGTTTCTACAAAGTAAAAGTGGCCGTGTTTTAATTTTGACATGTTCTTTTATTTTTTGGTTTCTACAAAGTGACCATTGAACCAAAAATTCGGCCATTAAATTAGCTATGACTCTGGGAGTTTCGTAGATTGGCCAAGTTATCTAGCTTTATTAAAATTAGCAAGTGGGAGTGGGATTGCCCTGTTGCCAGGTTTGAGCAACTGGTTACTATAAAAAATAATAGTTTTGAGGTTCAAATTAATGGGAATGAAATTGGGTTTCTGCAAAGTGGTGTTTTGTATTGCCAAGTTTTGCTGTCAAAGCGGCAAAGAGTTTATTCCAATGTAGCAGAATTTTTTTGGTATTAGTGAGTTTTCAAAGCAGCAGATTTTTCATTCTGGCAGCTTCAATCTTGCATTTTTTTGTACTACTGAGTTTTGCTGTCAAAGCAACAGATTTTATTTCAATGCAGTAGATTTTATTTATATTACTGAATTTTCAAAGCAGCGGGCAGATTTTTAGAAGCAGCAAGCAGAAGGAAGAACTTGCAGGGAGGATTTAATGCTTTTTTAACCAAGGGTCTAGCATAATGGAAATATTTTCTTGCAAGTTGCAATTATCAAAAGACTGGTCTAGAAAGTTAATTTGTGGTGGCTTTGTTGCTTGGGAAAAAATGCCTTATTGATTGAGCATCTGATTGGAAAAATGCCATATTGCTTGTGTAGCTAATGCTGTTACTTTTCAGTGCTAGCTATTATTCACTTTTCATGCCCTCTATAAAATGCTATATGCTGAGCTACATGAAGACCAGGCAAAGGGCTGAATTTACTCATTGTCATGTGATGTTGAAAGGGGTCTCCCTTGGTGCAAGGGGTCTGTATATCATTCCCAATGGGTTTGAAATTTCCAATTATGATGAGAGGCTTGATGGTCTTCCAGTTTAGAAATTTTCAAGCTTTGCAATGCTGTTGCGAAAAGAACTAGTACTTCTGAAGATTATGTTTCATTCCGAATTTTGTTTATCTGAGCTTATTGATGTAATGGGAACTTATGTTTGTAAAGTTGGAATTTCATTGCTAAATGTTGTCATGCTAGTGCTAGATGATTTGAAATAAAGAATTTGTTTTGCATCATTGAGCTCTGTCATCATGAGCAACTATTATTTAAGCACTAGATGTTAATAATTGTTCAGAAGTGTCAACTTTTCAATTGGGTTTAATTAACTGTACTATAAGTCTAACTAGAGTATAAGATTAATTTGCTTAGTTAAGCCTAAGGCTTTGTACGTGACTGCTAATCTTAAGAAGGCCCTTTGATTGGGATATGGTGTCACTTTGCAGAAGTGACAAAAGAACCAGTGAAGCTAATAAAAGCACTTGCTCTGAAATGTAACTACAGCTTCCAGGACAAACAATGGTGAAAGAAGAAATATTGACAACACTGATTTTTAGGATGTTTCTCTCCAACACTGATTTTGCCAATGTTGACTACAAATATCATTTTCACCTTTGCTCATTTTCCACTTGTTATATATGGTGTCCAAAGTCAAGTCATAATTTATTAAAGCCTTTTGGATTTAGTAACTGCATTTACAATCTTTAATACTTACTGAATCCTTGTCAAGTCTACGTTTTTATCATTATGAATAGTGCATATGGCAAAATAAAAAGTAAAAAAAGATAGTTTACACTACTCACAAAATTAAAGGCAAATGTCATTGACAAAGAACTTCTAACTATATCAAACCCGTTACATGTAAGCATACAACTAAATACATGTTACACTTGAAAGTTGAAACCACTACCCACTACGAAGACAACAAATACAACTAAACTAGAAAATTGTTACTAAACATGGCTCTTTTGCTTATCATCTGTTCAAGAGGTTCATAAGCACAATGCGCTTAAATGGCACATGGTTACAACTTTACAATTTACAATGACAAAGCAGCTATGTAGAGGAGAATCAGCCACCGATGTCCTGGTTGATTGACTAATGAGCAGGTATCTTGTCTGATTGGTACCTGAAAATCCTTTGAGATGTTGATATTGATGGTTTAAGCCTAAAAATTATCACAATAGCAATATAAATAATAATAAAAAATGATTTTGTCTAGACAATTTAACAATGAAAATGGTCTATAGTATGAAGAAGTGGAAATGCAAGCCTACAGACTATGATTCACAGCAGGTAAAGTTTGAGGGCTACCTATCTCAATGACTGAACTTAGTAAGGCTACAAATAACAATAAATAAAACAACTGTTAAACTTTGTTCATATGGCTAAATGTTACATTAATTACTTGTACTGTTTCCTTCTATCTAAAATTTTCTTTGTGTAGCAACAAAAGGATAAAAGAAAAGAAAAGGTTTTTATAGCAATTCTAAAGTTTTGCAAATCTATTTGAAAACTCAGTAATACCAAAAAAATTCTGCTACATTGGAATAAACTCTTTGCTGCTTTGATAGCAAAACTCGGCAATACAAAACACCACTTTGTAGAAACCCAATTTCATTCCCATTAATTTGAACCTCAAAACTATTATCTTTGACAGTAACCAGCCACTCAATTTAAAACATGGCCACTTTTACTTTGTAGAAACCCAATTTAAAAAAAAAAAATTAAAACCCTAGGTTTCAAACATTAAATCTTCCTAGAACAAGAGGAAAAGAGCAAATGAAAGTAAAAGAAAAATCAAAATTTCATGCTCAGAATATCTAAAGTAGCTCACCAAGTAAAGAGAAATCCGAACAGATTCAAGACCACAATGTTCCCAAACACAAATCTGTGGGTCTCCTTCTTCTAGAATCCATGGGTCTCCTTCCTCTATGTTCTTGCACAAACAAAACCCAGTTGATTCTCGATTTAGAATGGATGAGCAAGCGTGAGAGAGAGAGTGTGGGAGAGGAGTGTTTGATCTGATTTCTTGTTAAATTTTTGGATAAAACATGTTAAAGTAATAGAATATTTAGAGATGGGTTACGAAACATAGACGGAATGAACCTCGGGTAGGTAAAGTGTCAAAAATGAAACCACGGGTAGGCAAGTCAAATTAGAGGCAAACCACAGGTGGGTAAAGTGTAATTATCCCTATTTTTTATTTGCTCCTTTTAGATTTTCTTCTACCGTTCAAAGTGGATACTAGAGCAAAAATGGCCAAATACCACCCTTTTATGAAATTTGTAGCAAAAAAACATTGTTTCATAAATAAATGGTGATTTACCACTTTTTCTAGTACTTGAGTTCACTAAACTCGAGTTCCATATTTTCTATTCCATCGTGGCAGGTCTGACATGGCATCTGTGTATTTAAAAATTCCACTTTGCACTCAAGTTTATTGGACTCGAGTATTGTATTATGGTACCCGAGTCCACTAAACTCGAGTATCAGTCTGTATTAGCCCCAATTTTTGAATCATGCCCATTGATACTCGAGTCTGTGAAACTCGAGTACTGTGTTAGGTACCCAAGTCCATGAAACTCGGGTGTCAATCTGTATTGGCCCCAATTTCTAGAGTGCAAATCATGCCCAGTGATACTCGAGTCCTTGAAACTCGAGTACTGTGTTAGGTACTTGAGTCCATGAAACTCGGGTATCAATCTGTATTGGCCCCAATTTCTGGAGCGCAAATCATGCCTATTGATACTCGAGTACTGTGTTAGATACCCGAGTCCATTAAACTCGGGTATCAATTTTGTAAAAATCATGCACATCTTTACGTCCATGCATGAAGTTCTCACTTATTGATGTACTCTTAAGTTTATGTCCATTTGATTTTTTAGTGAACATGTTTTTTTGTTTGATAAGTTGATTATGGTGAATGAAGCCAAAACTACAAGTGGGTTGAATCTACTATGGACAAGAGTCACAAGACATTGCCAATACCCATGAAACAGTGCACAAGGTTTCCTCCATAACTAAAGATGGCTTATATTGAAACAATCAAAGTGACCACCATTTTAACAATTGCAGATTTGCAACAAACAATTTCAAAGTTGGTACAACTAACTTCAAATTAATACTAAAAGATATAAAAGTGATTTGTAGCAAAATTCTTTAATCCGTCGATTGAACTTGGCATGATATTATTTGTGAACAACATTATCAATTTGCAGTCAATTTTAGGGCCTTCTTAGCACCTGTGCTAGACTCTTAATTCTCAGTCACTACTCACTAGTTTTGTGTCTTGAAATATTTAGCAGCCACTGTCCTGAATCCAACATCCATTTTCCTTATTTTACAAAACTCAGCTAGTATTTGATAAGTATACAACCTACCAAAACAACCTTCGAAAATAATTAATACTGTCCACAGTAATATATTATGTTTTCATTTTTATTTTTCTGAAGAAGCAAATTAAATTCATAGAAAAGAAAATGGCACATAGCTAGTATATGATAAGTATACAAGAGAAACCCCTTTTAAAAAGTATACAAGAGAAACCAAAAAAAAATTCTGCTTCTAAAGCTTGAACTTACCAAAAGAGACCCCAAAAAGGAAAGAAATAAAATAAAACAACTCGACTAGACATCCAAGTGAACAAAAAAGAGCACGAGACCATGCACTAGATGTTTCACTTTAAATTTTCCTCATAAAGCAGTCCACCTACCCCTTGCTATGACCTATATTGGCTTGCAGGAAAGTCTCTGAGCAAAATTTGAAATAAAAGTGCTACCAAGTAATGAAACATCATGTTTTAAAAAAAAAAATCAAAATATAAATCAATTTGAATCATTACAAAGGATTAATCTTGGGACATAAAAATCAAATATTAAAATAATGGACAGTTGATAGTTAAAATAATGCTTAACTTAACTTAAAGTAACATATGCCATCAAGACTAGCTTACTTATTGTACAACTACACAACAGCTCTATCAAGAATTACCAGAAAATGTACTATTGCTATACAACTAATACATAGCAAAAGAAGCCCCTACGCATTTCTGCATTACACCTACTGCATGTATGAATGGAAAGTATATATGTGGCAGATTTAGCATATCTACCACAACTTCAATGATGAATTGTCAAAGCAAAATAAAGAATTGAAAGGAGATTGTTAAGAGTCCATAAAGAAAATACCATAATCACTAGGCCTATTCAGGATCTGACCGGCACCGATAAAACCGACCGGCGCCGAACCTATCCGACCGATTCCAAGCCTCACCGCAGGTATCCGGCGCGGTGATCGGCGGCGATATAGGCAAACCGAAGACAACCGGTGCGGTGAGCGGTGGCTATTTTGTACTCCGACGAGAAACCGCACCGCACCAGTATATATATATATATATATATATACACTATGATTTAAATATATGTTAGTGTAAAGAGAAGAAAACTGAAAGCTGAAAGCTAGACAAGAAAACTGAAAGCAAGGTAGAAGAAGAACAGCAAGGTAGAAGAAGAACAAGGAAACGGCGCTGGGTAAGTGCAGAAAAAAAGTTAGATTTTTTTTTTTTTAATATATATATATAATCTGCCACTAAAACGACGTCGTTTTAGTGTCTAATATTAAGTTTTAATACCAGCCCCAAAACGACATCGTTTTATCATCAGATTAACCAAAAAAAAAATTGTAAGCCACTAACGACAACGTTTTAATTTTAAACCCTAGTATTATTTACTCATCTCCTCTCTTTCTCTCCCTCACTCTCGTCAGTCTCCCTGTTCCAAACTCTCAGTCCCAGCAACAAAATCTTCTGTTCTTCATAGCTCCTCTCTCTCTCTCTCTCTCTCACCTCAACTTCCGTCAGTTTTTAATGATGTTCTGACTTCAGAGTTCAGATGCTTCTCCTTGCAAATGTAATGCTTTCTACCAGGTTTGTTTATGTAATTTATTTTCAATGGTGTTTGTTTAATCTTTTATGGGGTTGGTTTAGTTTTTTGTTTGGGTTTTTTGTGATTGGAAATGGGTTATGTTTGAGAAAAGATTGTGAATTTTTCTGTAGTTTTCTTTCGTTTTTTTGTTTATAGAATATTTGGGTTTTTTTATTTTAATAATCATGATGTGGTTTGGGGTTGTTAATTGTATTGTGTTTGGTGCTTGAAAAAATGAGAAATTAACCGAACTAACCGCACCGAACCGGTTTCTTGCACCACACCTTATGTACACCGATTCCTAACCCTCCACAGATGAGGTGCGGTCAAGGATAAGGGAAAACCGCCCCCTGTAGGTGCGGTGCAAAAAAGCCTCCCAAAACCGGCCGCACCGCACCGTGTACAGCCCTAATAATCACTTATAAGCAACCTCACTCAAAAGCTTAGAACACTTTTTTTAACAATTAATGCATAACTTTCTTTACATACAAAAAACAATAAATTAAGATTTAAAAACCAATCATATCATAGCAATGTTTAGAACAAGTCAGAAGTTAGAACTTTTATGATCAGCATTAAAAAAATGGAAAAATTTTACATAGATCAAGTAGTTGATCTGATCAATGGCACTTCATTGACAATTCATCTTAATTCAAGCCAGAAGTTCCAAACAGTGCACTTATGTACTTAGGGAAGGATACATGCCCATCCTTAGCAATATTTATATTGAGTTTGGGGCCCAAAAGAATAGTGGTCTTCAGCATTAACTAGTAGTGCTTCAATGGGCAACTGAGCTGCAGAAATTTAACTTAGTTATCTCAGATGCAGAATTAAGGAAGTAGAGAACTAATAAGCAGTAAGCAGATTGTCAATAATTCTTTGCACTAAGCAGAAGCAGAAAAACCATGCATCATACACAATGTTTAAATAATTAATTTCAAGTTGTTTGTACCAAAGGTGACTTCTGTTTTGGCTTCTACATACATAAGTATGAAATATACTAAACATGAACAGATCTTGCTTTCTTGTGTAAAAGTCTTTTTGCTTCTTGGCAAAATTTAAAGAAAAGAATATGCTTAATAATTCATTGATAAAAAAAGATATCTCAAAGACTAATATTTATTTATTTATTTATTTTTCTTCTAATACTCCAAATGGCAATGCTAATGACTTTTTGAATGCATCCTATAGGGAAAGTAGTGTATAAATGCCATATTTGGTCCTTAAAATTTTAT
Source organism: Quercus cerris (assembly GCA_963669245.1). Taxonomy (NCBI): domain Eukaryota; kingdom Viridiplantae; phylum Streptophyta; class Magnoliopsida; order Fagales; family Fagaceae; genus Quercus; species Quercus cerris. Next base: position 8,639,910 of record OY770012.1, read on the forward strand.
CCAATTTTTCTTAAGTTTTAAAAATACATAATTGAATGGCATATAGCATGCATTTTGATCCAATGGCATATATCATGCATTTTGTTTCAAGTTGCATTTAGAAGAATGCCACGGTTCAAACTTAGCATACCTAGTCCGCGAGACCACCACTCGTCGATACCTCGTTTCGCTTAGGGCATGTTCTTCGGTTATGCCCCTCTTGGTCACACAACCTGCATTACACCTTCCTCCCCCCCCCCCCCTCCTTCCATGGTGTGGTTCTCGGCCGTTTCCCGCCCTCATCCATCTCATTCCTGATTCATATTGAGACAGGCGATTTTTCTCACTGATCAATCGGAGGTTAAGGACGATCTTTCGAGTTTCTTTAGGATCTAGCCATGATAATCTATCTTTCAACACAGGGAAAACGGGAGCATAGCTCCGAAACAATGCATCAACGCTATAGCATGGGCCAATGTACTGCTCTGCATCATGTCAATACCTAATACAAATTGCAATGACATGTGAACAGGGTATCTTGTACTGTTTCCATTTCTGACATGTGCAAGTTCTTTGCAGCAGATTAACTCTATGTATGTGATCCCCATGTCCAGCAGTCCCTGGATTATGCGGTGTATCTACTTGATATGATTGTTGTTGCACACTCAATCTCATCACCCTACGATGCTCTACCTTCGTCTTATTTCTCATAAAGATATTCAAGGCATATTTTGACCATTTTTTCCCCGAATTCAACAGTGCTATGCTCTTAATGTGATGATCATCAAAGTAAGCATTCAATTTGAACCATGTGTATTTCACCATTGCCGTAATGGGCAGACTACGAGCACCCTTTAAAACACCATTGAAGCACTTGAAGACGTTTGTAGTCATCGCCCCATAATGGTAACCCTCGTCAAAAGTTAGAGCCCATTTCTCTTTGGGCACATCCTTCAGATATTGGTGCACATCCCGGTTGACATTCTTAATTAAATTGAAAGTGGCATTGAACTTTAGCTCCTGGGTAGCACTTACTGCCTTCTATACTAGATTCTTTAAAATTTCATTGGTCCGTCTAGTGTTGACGTTACTGTATAGATGATGAAGGCAATAACAATGTTATGTCATGGGAGGCTGCAAAAAGTCTCGATTAGTGTCTTTGAAGATAACTTGTATCCTAGGGTGTTTATCAAATATGATACACAGGTGTCTCCGGTCGATAACATACTTTCTTATACAAGCCAAGAACCAACCCCAAGTCTCTATGCTCTCACTCTCGACAATGGCGAAGGCTAGTGGATAAATCTTATTATTAGCATTTGTCACCATTGCAATCATCAATTTCCCTTTATATTTTCCATAGAAGTGGGTTGCATTAATGCTAATAACAGGCCTACAGTTCTTGAACCCAACAATACATGGAAGAAATGCCCAAAATAATTTATTGAATGTACAGGTTCCCCGTTCATAATTATCTTCCACTGATAACTTATACTTTGTACCTGGACTTGCATCCTTAGGTCCTGATAAAAACGTAGCAACTCTGCATAAGACTTCTTAAAATCCCTATATATAACTACAACGACCTTTTGTTTGGCTTCCCAAACCTTGTATGTGAACCATAATGATTACGTTAGAAATGAATTCAAGTTAAATAATGATAGTTAAAGAAAACAAATCAAGACTTGTAAGGATATAAGATGAAGATAATATTTCTTTCTCTTTATTCCCTTTTTTATTTTCTTTTTCAATTTCATTTTTCATAATATAAGGTATTCATGGGTTTTGGGAAAAAAAATATCATGCTTATACTTCACAGAAGATTGATGTCTCTACATTGTATTGAAAAAATAATGCAAGTTAAAGAATACCTTGTAGTGAGATACTTCGTGTTTTAAGTCTACCAAAGCAACATGGCGTAAGTTCTTTATCTTATACGCTGGGTCTTCTCGTATATAGCGCTCAAGCACGTATGCTAGGAACGCTGAATCAATTATTCGACCATCATGAGCATTCTGAATTTTATTACACGTGTGGGGGCCTTTGCATTTTGTGATCTTCCATCCATTGTCTCCCTTGCAACAGATCGCACAGACTAACCATGGACAAGAATCATCCTTGCAACTCATCATAAGTCTCTCTGAGTTTGAATGATCTGTTTTGAAGCTAAAATTCTCTCGCACTGCGTACCAGGTCAACGCATGTCGCACCGCTAATTCAGTCGTGAATACCATCCCTTTTATTGGCTGCTCCCTAGGCGTCCAACTTGATACTTCCGCTTGCATAACCGGTGATGGATCAAACATATTATCCCAAGTGTTTATGGTGAACCATTCCGGCATAGGATCGGGACCGGGGCATGTGTCTCTATTCTCTTCTATAACCACATCTTCGATATGATCAACATCCTTATGTTCACCCATGGTATCTAGGAACTCTTCAAAGTCATCCCTAGTAACATCAATATGGGTTGCATCATCACCAAGTCCGTGATCATCTTCATTTTCGGATGTGCCTCCATGCAGCTCATCATGTGATAAATGCTCTTCTTCATGCACTTCTTAGGGCCCTTCCTCCTCCTCAGTTGAGTTCACACGGGGAAATGTCTGCCATGGTTCACTGCCATACCCATCTCCAGTCTGCACACCCTTGATAAGATTGTAATGGTATTGAGTCGATGTGCTCATCTACAGTTCCATCCAAAACAGTTTGTTGTGAACCTTCTCTAGCCTTTACTATGGCGGGCTCAACAGTGACATAGAGCTCCGAAGCAACAAATCCTTTCACCACCATTTGTTCAACAACTTCCCACATCATCTTCACTTCAGCGCCACCCGATAACTGTAGTGAATTGTAGACAACTTGGGTGCCTACAACTAGTTGAGGTGCTTGATACACGATGAAAATGCTATGCCTAGACTGGTTTAACCCCATCACCTTCAATATTCTTCGTTTCAAGCTCATAAGGCCTATCCCACGATTCACCTTAACACATTTTTGCTTCTGGTTCGAGTCTTGGTATGATAACCCATGCAACTCATGATAATACGTCTCTCCGTCATAGTACACATAGAAAAAGTGAAAATCCATCACCGACCTGTTATTAACAATATTAAAAGTTGTCATAATCTATAAATAGTTACATAAATTTGGTGTATGATAAAAACGATTTATATTCAAACTCGACCTCCTCGACTTTGTGTATAGACATATAAATAATTGAATCTTGATCATAATGTGCACTTAACCACATATATATATACATATATATATATATATATATATATTTATACACATATAAAATAATAAAAGGTCAACCATTAGGACTTTATTTTATCAAGCCAATTCTTTGTTGAGTAATGAATTCATATTATATGCAATTTTCATAGGTAAGGTAAGTATGGGAAGGAAAGAATATATTAAGAAACTGTACGGTAGGAAAAGGGAAAAATATACCAAACCGTATATATAGCCCCACTTTTATATCAGATAATTTTAAGTTGTGAAGAAATTGATAACTTAATATAAACAGAAAGAAAAAAAGGAGTTTATGTAATTAAGAAGTTTATGTTAATTGCATATTATTATTTTTCTTCTTTACTTTATCTAAAAAAATAGTTAATGTTATTAGAATTTTATTAGATTTTTTTTTTTTTTTGGTTTACCTTAAAGATAATAAGTTCACATTAGTGAAGTACAATTCTCAAATTTGAAACCTTGAATGAGTAAATGCTATCAATATGATTTACGTTTTCATTTCCTTATTTATGTTAGCATATAGCTAGAAAATATTTCTTGTCAATTTTCATATTAATTTTATATTAATGGTTTTGAACTATAGTTATAGCTTAATTAACACTTGCTTCTTTCCTAATAATAGATTAGAAGGTCAAGATTCAAAACCATCTAGATGTGTGACTCACTGTTGGTAATAATAAAAAGATGTTTTAGTTGACATTTCCACTATTATATTATCTAATTAAATTTAATACTCGTTTTGAGGTGAAAATGGCCAAACTCATTACACAGTTAAATTTCTATATATAAAACCATGTATATATCAGCAGTTGTACACAGTTAATATTGCAAAACTCATTACATGAAATTCATGCATAAAAATCTCATATGAACACAATCTAAAAACTAAGCATTGAAGGCATTTAACTCATGCATAAAAATCTCATATTGCAAACACAATCTAAAAACTAAGCATTTGACTATTACCTCTATCTACTGGTCACAACAAGGTTGACCTAAAGGTTAAATGAATAGCACATTGGTGGATGGAGGCACTGACACTACTCAAAGACTTGTAGATGGTGACCTAATAGTAAAGTTTATGCTTCCAGTTTCTGACTCGCACATGGACTTGGAAAGAGAGAGATATTGAAAATAACTTAAAGCTGACGGGGGGATTTTTTGTTAAAAGGTACTTGAGTTCACAGAACTCGAGAGTACCATTCATTATGCATTTACTACAATGGTTGGCGCCAGTAAGTAGGTGTGTAATAATAAGTGCCACTTGGTACTCGAGTTTCTAGGACTCGAGTACTATGTTAGAAGTACCTATGTCCACTAAACTCAAGTATGGCTCGGGTATACTAACCAAACAAGTGTGAAAATCATCCAGATTCATACTTGAGTTTCTAGAACTTGAGTACTGTAGAAGTACTCGAATCCACTAAACTCGAGTATGGCTTGGGTCTTAACAAAATACTTGTCGTACCATGCAGATTGATACTCGAGTTTCATGGACTCAAGTACTGTGTAGTACCCAAGTCTACTAAACTCGAGTATGGCTTGGCTACGTCCACCATAGTTTGCAATAGAAATTTTGAATAGTATGGCTTGGCTATGTCCACCATTGTAGTTTGCAATAGAATTTTGAATATTATTTTTTACTGGCACATTACTTTGGATGGTAGGAATTAAAGTACAAGCAGGTGATGGGTGTGGAATTAAAGTACTATTTTGAATAAAAATAGTATTAAGGAATTCAAATTTACAAGCAAGTGATGGGTGTGGAATTAAAGTACTATTTTGAATAAAAATAGTATTAAGGAATTCAAATTTAGCCTGAAACAATCAACTCACAATAAAAATTGATTAAAACAATATGGAAGCTACCATTAAGTGGAATATTGGAAAGAAGCAAAAGAAAAATATCCTAGTTAGTTTACCACTTACTGGGCACACTCTACAAATTTTCCCATGTTTTGATTTTCCATTATTGCCAGAATCAAGTCTCTATTCTCATCCAGGTATTGCACCAAGTATAAGAGATCAAAATCTATAAATGAGTGAGCAAGAGGGAGTTCCTTGTTCAATATAAGGCAAAGTGAAAATTTCTACTAAGATATCATGCCATCAAAGAATTTTTAAGTTGCAACAAATTGAACTTGCACCAAAACATTTATGTCCAAACTTCTTTATGATCTAATTCTAAATGATCAAATTCTAAATGATATGAGAAAATTTAGAAAATTTGAGCTTGTTATAGACAAAACCATTAATTAGATACTAGCAATAAGCAAAGAAATAGGGAGGCCAGTCTTCAAAACATGCTAATATATGAAAATCCACCACTAATGGATTAATAAGGAGGAAGTTCTAGCTACATCTATGCTATACCCTAAAATGACTGGTTAAGTTACAATTGGAGTTTCTTGTAATCATTTATAAAGACATTGAGTGCAAAAAAGTGTACCTTCTAAATCTGCTCAATGGTGATATTAGTATTTGCAAGAATTGAAGGTGCACCATTATTCAACATATCTGGTGATTGCTGTTGCATTTCTGTCCTCTATAATCTCTAACTACCCCCAAAAAAAAAAACCAAAAAAAAAACAAAAAAACAAAAACCCAACCCTAGACCTTGTTTACTTCAATGGAAATGAATCATGAACAAGATTTCAAATTAATAGCAATTTTGAATTCAATTGCTGTAAAACTTCCTGAACTTTAGCTTCTTTCTCTGTTGCTGACTTCTTATTCTCCTCTGTATTCTCTATCATCTCAGTGGCATCTTCACTTGCCTTTCTTTACAAACAAATTATGAAATTCAGTTCCATACCAAACGAACCCAAGAATTAATTACAAAAATTAAAATCCAATAAAAACAAAATATTCAGAAGTAATAGACTGAAATACTAACAAATTTTTAGTCAAACATCATTTGCCCACACAAAATTAATCCAATTCAAATCCCAAATTCTGGGGCTCAACTCTTACATAGAAATCAACAAGACATACATGGTGCCAAGTCATTTGAATTTGAAATCAGTAATCATCGGTATATTTTACAAATCCATAGTTGCAACATTTGAAGACCATGCATTTTTAAAAGTTATAGGAACATAATGATGCAAGAATCAGACCTTTCCAAGCAGTGCATTTTCTATAAACTCTAGAAATTTCTCCCAATTGACCATCGAAAATCATCCCCGTTTTCTTCTCCTCACTGATTCCTTAACTGGTCTCACCTTGCCTGAAAAGAACATGAGCAAATACTAATATGTAAATCATTTAGCTATAAAGAGATGTATATGTAATCAATATTAAATCAAAGTATAATACCATGTCCAATCCCACAGTCAGGAGGATGTGTCTGTGTCCATTGTGGCCTTCGCAGCCAATCCTCAATGTGTGAAGCCTCTGGTGGGGGGGTGGGTATCGGGATAGCACCAGGGGTGGGTCGCCCAGCGGTGGGCATGAATCTCATCTCATCTCTACCACGTACATCTGTAGGGGCAGTGCTAGTAGTCAATAGGGGAGACGTACATGTGGTGGGCAATGGAGGTGTAGTGGAGGATATGGATGGGGATCGAGATATGTCCTCATAGGCAAACGTATGGGATGGACTCGCATCATCATGTGCCATGGAGCCCATGTCATAACCAGTGTCTAAACGCATCTCATCTGCTGTCTAACTTGCCTCCTCCATAGTGTGGTCATGCACAGGTGTGTGACGCCGACCAGATGTGGGCACGGGTGTGTGACATCGACCAGATGTGGGACGCTAACTAGATTGATGACCTCTTTGCCTTTAACGTCCACCTGCTTGTCGACCACGCCCTACAGTTGGTTCACTTATGTTGCTCGCAGCGCATGCATTGTCCAAGGTCAACCGACCGAGCTCTTTAACAGATTGCAAGGCATTAATACAATCGGTGTAGATCTCAAACCCTAGTTCGCACTTCGCCATAATCCTCAACTGTGATTCAACCTGTCACAAGTATACAAGAGTCACGTTAGTAGGTTGAACTAAACTATGCGAAGCAAGGTACATTTATAACATAATAGTCTTTGTAAACTTACCAAAGTGTCCCAATACTAGGTCTCTTTCGTAATATGGTGAAGAGTGCAAGGACGAAACCACACCATATACTCGTCATTGTAGCTCATCTCCCCCTGAAAGGGCAGTAAATCGACAATTGTGGCGTGTGTAGCCCATTTAGCAATATGCGTGGCATGTACTTCAGCCCAGTTTTTATCCTACTTGCCCTGGAGTGCTATATTATGAAGTTCAGTTGAAGTATTGACATTGACCGGTATACCTTGCTTCATCCCAAACTGTCGGAGAACACGTTCGAGGTGATGGCCTTCTACCACTCAAAAATGTATGAGCGGCACGATAGACCTCTATATGTGTTGGCCTGCCATACAATATGTGGGCAAGGAACCCAAATAATTTCTGTACTGCTCCCAAACAATATGCAATGATCCAACAGATGCAAACAACCATATTAACAATATAATTAGAAAAAATGTGTAACGAATGTGAACAATACATGGCAACAATGTTTAACTTTGAAATAAAAAATTTTATACATTCCAAAGCGAATTGTAAGTACAACAACTACATGCCAAAGTGGTTTCCACTTGTAAGGCATGATACCTGATTTGGTCGTAGCGAAGCAAGTGACACATGATAGGCGCGTAGGATGTGTATTGGATGTTCAGTTGTTATCTTAGCCCCTTTCCATCTAGCAAACAACACAGACATAACCTTCATATTAGTTACTTACATAATTCCCATGCAAAAAAAATAATGCGAAAATGTAAATTGGTAACTATCTAAGATCCTACATACTAGATAGCAAGTGGACTTGGGGGCAATGCCTGATGTGGATGCCTCATCAAAGGACATATGTGTGGAAACCTCACCCATGCCCACAACTGCACCAATAGCACAGCACTGCCAATCTGCTTAGCTGTCTTCTCTGATGCCTTATAGAGGTGTCTATATAGCTAACTTAGTGCTACACTACCCCAACTATATTTCTTTCCATTGCTAATTGGATTGAAAAATTGATACATAATTAAGTGCCGTTTGCCAGACTTGTCCATAAACAGTATACCACCCAACATCTCCAGTATGTAAAACCGAGCATACTGCTACACAAGCACCTCAGTGGCGTTAGCCAGGAGAGGGTTGCTAAATCTCTCCTCAAGCCATTTGGCTTTTACCCTCGACCCTTCCATCACTGTAGTGTTCTTATTCCCACCGGCTTCTCTGTCCAGTGGCCCATGCCCTAGCAAGTTGGTGCAGAGGTCACCTCAATCATCCATACAGGTAAATCCCACCACCGGCAAGCCATCTACAGGTACGCCTATTATAACCTCCATGTCTTACAGCGTGATGGTCATCTCATCGTGGGGTAAGTGGAATGAGTGCGTCTCCAGCCGCCATCTCTCCACCAATGTCGTGATCAAGCTATGGCCAACATCTATATTTGGGACCCGAAGTAGCCCATCTAACCCCACATCTATGATATAAGCGGCAATCTGTGGATCTAACCCACCTGCAAGCAAACCTTTCTCTCAGTGACGACAAGTCAGTACACCTGGCACTTCCTACAAACAGAGCAACTTAGTATTAATAATAACATTCACTAAGCACATAATAATTATGCCTCAAACTTAAATGCTAAAAATCTTTCTACTACATATATTGACTACGATTTTGGACAAGTGCAGACCTTGCTTGCCAAAGGAGTATCCTAAAGCAAACTTGAACGATGTACATCCTGCCTCATCAAGACATCCCATATAGAGGGTCCCGCTCAATGTGGGTCCATATCTGGCATAAATTAAAGGTGATTAATGGCCCATTAAGTGACTACTGGCCCATTAGGTCAAATGCAAAGCATAAACATTCTAATTCTCTTTTTAAGGAGCATGACACATGAAGGAAATTCACATAATTGAGTTCCTACTTTTTCTTTATTTTTCTTTAATACATTTCTTTTATAAGCTTGAATTTCATTCAAGAGAGAGTGGCTATATACCTTACAAGTAGATTCAATGAACCACTAGACGAAGAAAAAAGTGTTATTTGTGTTATAGTTTATTGGCAAATTTAAAAGAAAGAGAATTGCATTAGGGTAAAGTGAAGGCATTTGTTTTGGATGTGTTTATGCCTGGTAGGTAAACAGAGTCATGGCATTACCGACATATACCCACAAATAAAACAACAACAACAACAAACAAAAAGGAAAGAAAAGAAGCCAATTCATGAACCTAAAAGAATATATGTGTGTGGTGATTGGAGCATATCCACTTGAATTGAAATTAACATAATGAGTATTAAACTGTCAGAAAAGCTAACAAATAAAACATTGCATGGAGTAAAAGGACTCATCTCAATAAAAACATTAAACTCTCACATGACAAAGAGCTTCAAGCTGAGTTCTAGATTCTGAAATATGACACAAAAAACATTTTAAAATACTATATAAAATTTTGATAAGTAAAATGCCAAATTAATATTCTCACATTCATTATATAATTATCTATTATGTTATAACTGATGCCTCAAATAGATAAGTTTCAAGCTTAATCAATAATAAATCACCAAAAGATGCATTGGTGCACAAAAATCTATAAATGAATAAAAAATTATTGGTTTGGAAGCATGAAACTCCAAATGAAGTGCTAGAAGACAAAAAGATCCTACTATATTTTCTTTTCTCAAGTAATTAATCCCTCAAAACCAGCAAAGCTTGTGTAAGCAAAGCTAACCTCCCCTAATCAATCCCAATTCGCAATATATATAAGAGATATTCAAGCAATCAAGTTCAACAAGTCTACCACACAACTACAAATTTAACAAATAAAGAAACATAATTGAACACCCCCTTCACAACCCCACCACTACCATTAAAACCAACCCTACCAGTTTGGTTCAACAAGGATCCCATCAACCACAAGAACAACTAAACTCACTTCAACATCAATAAAGTCTAGAATTTTTAATGTTAGTGGATGTATCAATCACTATGTATTCTATGCAATTTATTTTCAAAAGAAAATAATAGGAGAGAGAGAGAGAAAGAGAGAGAGTTTCACTGATGAATTTCAAAACAATTTGTAATTCTTATCTGATATAGAAGAAAAAAAAAAGGGAGTTGTATTTTTTTTTTTTTTTTTTTTTTGGAGAAACAGTTGTAATTGCTTTTAAGAAACAAACAAAGTTTCTATGATAGCCTCAGATTAGCATTTTATGACATTTTTCATTCCAATAAACAACACTTATTATAATAATTTCTACACGATGAGCAAATAATATGTTGTTGTTGCGCATGCCATAATGTTTGTTATCATCAGCAATAACGTACACAAACTTATCAGCATGATTTAGCAATAGCCCAATTACATTTTCCACCCAAAAATAAAATAAAAGACAAAATCAAAATCAAATTCAACTATCCCAAAAAATATAAAATCAAAACAGATAATTTAAACTCCAAGCAACCATATCAATTCCAACTATATTTGTAGGAAAAGTACTTTTGAGCAGTGAAGTTAATACTGTACCATACCGGCCGGTACGGCCGGTATTTCTTGTTCTGGTGGATAAAACGGTACCAAAACACCCTTAAATTGTACCGCTCAAAATACTGGTCTATACTAGACTATGCCAGGCGTGCCGATGAATATTGGCCATTTCGGACGGAAAATAAAAACCAGCCGGCACAAAAATCTTCTTAAAAAAAAAAAAAAAAAAAAAAACACAAAACACAAAACAAAACATAAAAGTACCAAATGGCTCATGTCGCCTTCAAGCCCATCACCACTTTGTTGGTCGTTGTCAACATTTAGCTGATTATCCCTTCCTCTTCCTCCTTTAGTTTCGTTCCTTTCACTTCCTTTCTTTATTTATTTTTTTTTTCACTTCTTCTTATCTGCTGTTTAGACTAACAGCTGCATCCCTTTGGTCCTTTTGTTTTGTGTGGTTCTTGTAGTCTTATTTTGTGTGTACTAACACCACACGTGTAGACTTTGAAATTTGAAACAAGTTTGAAATTTCAATTACATCATTTATTTCAAATTTTCAACTATTGACTTTTTTTTTTTTTTTTTTGGCTGAATATTCAACTATTGCCAGTTGCCACTCACTAGTTTTATATTTTTAATAATTAATAGGCTGGCACGTGAGCTAGAGATAAATAATAAATGAAATATTATATGTTTATAAACATGGTTCTAGAGATTTTGTGTGTGTGTGTATATAAAAAATAGATATAAAATAGCGGTACACCCGAAATGGTATACCGGTATTGACTAGTACCCGAAATATATCGTACCGCTGGTCAAACTGGTACAGCCTCAAATACGGTATTGACTCCCTTGCTTTTGAGTCTTACATTAATCTTTCTTCCAAATTTGAAATAACCCAAATATATTAAGCTAAGATATATAAGAATCTTGTTTCGTAGGCCCTAAAATAATTAAAAATAAGAAAAAAGGAAAGGTACTTTTGATTCTTACTTCTTTGCACTATAGAAACACAATATCGGCTCTGTTTTTTTTTTTTTTTTTTTTTCAATATTTCTAATTTTGAATCCATTAAAATTTCAAATGAAAGACATAACCCTAAAACTAAAAAACTGACCTTAGTGCGAGACAATGAGAGAGCTGAGTGAGAGGTCGCGGACAAGAGTCTTCTGCAGCCGATGGAGTGAGGGTTTGGGGTTTGTATGTTTGGTTGTGAAGGAGAGTGAGAGTGTGTTCACAGTAAGAGAGCTGAGTGAGAGGTCGCCGACGAGAGTCTTCTGCCACCAATGGGTTTTCTGTCGCTGATGGTTTGAGGGTTTGGGGTTTGTATGTTTAGGTGTGAAGGAGAGTGAGAATGTGTTCTGGTAAGTGAGAGTGAGAAGTGAAAGTGACAAATAAAGTTGAATCTTGTGTGTTTTTAGTGCCATGTAACCCAAGCCATACTCGAGTTATATAAACTCGAGTACCACTATACATACTTGAGCCCAAGAAACTCGAGTATGAAGTGGCATTTTTAAATCCCCAAATGCCATGTCAAACTTGCCACAGTGGAATAGAAAATAGGGAACTCAAGTTTAGTGAACTCGAGTACTATAAAAAGTGGTAAATCACCATTTATTTCCGAAACAGTATGTTTTTGCTACAAATTTCATAAAAGGATGGTATTTGGCCATTTTCGCTTGGATACTAGACTAGATACAGTGCCAACAAAGGGAATCATTGGTTTTAGGGATTTTCATTTTTTTACTCTAGGAAACGAAAAGTACAAAATGTATTAAATTGAAAATGCATGTCATGAAACTCGAAAAAAGTGCCAAACATCTCAATTTTTTGCAAACGGCATTTCACTTCCTAATAAGTAATAATAAGCTGTTTACCAAAAAAAGTAATAATAAGCTATGAAATGCATTTTGAGTAGAGATGCCAAACATGAGTATGCATTAGTCACAATTGAGATTTTTGTAGTTGTTAATAAAATCTCAGATCAACTCAGTATATATCAACTCAGTATATGTCTGATGTGGAACTCATCAAGCGCACCCACAGAACACAAATATGGGGCATCACATTTACATTCCTTACATGCCTAGTGCCATAAGTCTTACATTAGAATTATTCCATTTTTTCTCTCCTTACACTTTGCATGTATATCCAATAATGTCCATAGCTCATCCTTTACAATGTGTATGAAAGTTTGGAGATAAATGAGACTTGGAGATAAAAATAAATAATTTGTCAAATTTGTCCTTATGATGTCAATTTATATATTTCTTTAAATTGAACAAAAAATTATAATTTTCAATTTATATGATGTCTTATCATTTTCTCCCATTATCATTTTATTTTCTAAAATAACCAAATTTGATGAAGGGATTATCTATTCCTCTTATCCTACTTAAATTTAAAAACATCCAAAGAAGGGGAAGGGATTACCATTTCACTCCGCTCACCTTCCTTTTGTTCTCATACCCACAACTCTCATCTATTTCCAAAATTTCAAACAAATTGTAAAGGATGAGCTCTGGATATAAAACAATTGGATATATGTACAAAGCCTAAGGAGAAAAGAAAAAGGGAATAATCATAATGTAAGAGATATGGCATTGGGCATATAAGAAATCTAACTATATTTAAGATTCCACATTAAATATACAAATTCTCTTTCCATTTAGGAAGTGGAGTGCAATTTGCAAAACATTGAGAACAAGCTCAAACCATTGCCATTCTAGAGCTCAAGCTTAGAGATTTCAAGTAGGCTTGTCCATGGGTCGATTTGGAGCCAACCCAGACTCGACTTACCAGCGTCAGGTGGAGGGCAAAAGAACCTGAAACCGACCACAGGCGTTAATCGGGTGAGTCAGTTTTGGGTTTGGGTGGGGGTTGGTCGATTTGGTTAGTTGCTAGAATCCGTAAAACTTCGCCAGAAACTGCAAAATGTTGCTGGGAAGTGCAACGTGTTGTTGAAAACTGCAAAAATTTTTGCTAGAATCTACAAATTTCGCTAAAAATTGATAGGATTTGCTCGTATCTGGCTTTATTTTGCTAGATTTGCTAGAATTTCTTATATAGCTTTGGTCAGGTTCGGGTTTTGGAGAAGCAAACCCACCACTTGACCCACCAACATCGGTTTTTGGAATTGAAAACCCACCATCGACTGACTGGAGCTTCAGTTCGGGCTGGAATTGGGTCAACGTTGGGCGATTTGGTCAGTTTTAGGCTTTAGTCAGGTTTGGACACCTCTACTTTCAAGTAAACTACTATTTTTTTTTTTTCCATCATTCATAGTTTACCATGTAAACAATTGTAGCAAAAGTAGTGATACCTTTTAGAGCTTCAAATAGTAGTATTTGTGTATAAAAATTGATTAATGGGCCTCACTCATGAGAAGAGGGAAAAAAGCCCACAGTCCAGCCCAGTTCAACTCACTGCTAAAGAGTTTGGTATTGTGAATCTGTGACACGCACCGAATCAGATTCATTCCCCGATAGATATTTTCCCTCCCAACAAAATCAACAATCTCTCTCTCTCAGGTCTCAACTCTCCTATTTCCCCCAAAACTTCTCAATTCTCTCACGCAAACTGAGAAAAACTAAACCCTAATTTTTATTTCTACTTTCAACTTTTTCTTCTTCTTCTTCTTCTTGTTTCCAAACCCTAGTTCCCTCTTTTTTCCGTCACCCACAGTAACACCAAAAGAAACCGTACTACCAAACATGAACCTATACGACCACCGCTACGCCGATCCGAATTCCTATCGCGAGCGTCGAAGGTAAGCTTTTTCACGCAGATCCCTTTTTATTTTTATTTTTATTTTTTTTAACGTTAGGTTGCAATCGGATCAAAAAGTTTGTGTGTTTTTGACGTTTGTGAGGGTAATTGTAGTTCTTTCGCTATATGCAGTGATTTAATTGGTCCTCCAGCACCGGTGGCTCCGCCAGTTATTGGCGCTGCCGCTTCGAGCTATGGCCGTGGTGGACCTTTGCCATACGGAGGCGCTCCTCCTCCTCAGGTTTATGGTAGAGGAGGAGGAAGCAGTGGTGGGTCGGGTAGTTTTAATGGGTACCCGCCTTTTCAGCCGCCTGCTGGCCGATTTGATGTAGGCCGAAGTGGTGACGGTGGTAGAATTGGGAATGGGAATGTGGGGGATAGAAGAATTGGTAATGTAGGGCGTGGTGGTGGTGGTGGTGGGAGAGGGTTTGATTCGGGGAGTGGTGGTGGCGGTAGAGGTGGTATAAGTCGCAGTGGAGGAGATAGGGGTGGCCGAATTGGGGGTAGGGGTTATGGTGGTGGTCGTGGTGGGAGTAGTAGTTTTGGTGGTGGCGGGAGGGGATTTGATGGGCGTGGTGGTGGAAGAGGAGGTAGGCATGGTGGGGGGTCAAGAGGGGACTTGGACAACATTGCTTTGCCTAAGCAGGACTTTGGGAGTTTGGTCCCTTTTGAGAAGAATTTTTATGTTGAGACTCCTTCCGTGCGGGCAATGAGTGAGCATGAAGCTGTGGTTTATAGGGTGAGGCGGGAGATCACGGTGGATGGGCATGATGTTCCGAAGCCAATTAGGATGTTTCATGAAGCTAATTTCCCCGGTATATATTTTTACATAAGTATAATTTAGTATTGGCTGTTGCTTTCGGTATTGAGTTTGTATGTTGTATCTTAGCTTATTGATGTAATTTGACATGTTAGATTACTGCCTTGATGCGATTGCAAAACTGGGTTTTGTTGAGCCAACACCAATTCAGGCTCAAGGATGGCCGATGGCTCTTAAGGGTAGGGATTTAATTGGAATTGCTGAGACTGGTTCTGGTAAGACTTTGGCATATCTGCTTCCGGCTTTGGTCCATGTCAAAGCGCAGCCTCGATTGGGTTGGTATTGTTTGCCTTTTTTGAAGTTTAGGTTGCCACTCTTTATAGCGCAGTTTATGCTTATGTTCAGTAATATTTTTGTTACATTCATTCAGTACAAGGTGAAGGTCCCATTGTATTGGTATTAGCACCTACTAGAGAATTAGCTGTCCAAATTCAAGAAGAAGCTCTAAAATTTGGGTCACGTGCTAATATTAGAATTACTTGCATATATGGTGGTGCTCCTAAAGGGCCTCAAATTCGCGACCTTAAAAGAGGTACTTGTGTTAATTTTCTTTGTGGTTTGTTTGGCTGTTCATAAATATGTGGATTTGGCTGATGAAAATAACAATATTATATTGCTATATGGCAGGTGTGGAGATTGTTATTGCTACACCTGGCCGACTGATAGATATGTTGGAAGCTCAACACACAAACTTGCGAAGAGTGACCTATCTTGTGTTAGATGAGGCTGATCGAATGTTGGACATGGGATTTGAGCCTCAGATAAGGAAAATTGTATCCCAGGTATGATACTTTCACAATGGAGTTATTTTGTGCAAGCCACTATCGATTGAAGGACAGACTTAGACACTGGGGCTGTTAGTACAATAGCACATAGCAGTATTTTGGATGTGTTCTTTACATAAGCTATCATTAGGTTGTTTTAGTCAATTGATTTATTCCCAATGTAGAATCATGAGCTTATAGATTGAGCTGCATTGGTAGCATGAGTGTAGTGAGTTTTTCTTTGGTGGAGATATGAACAAGCTTTTCGTGCCTTTATTGACATGAAAGGAATAAATATATTAGCAAAGAGCAATCTTCTCCTGTGGTGAGAAGTTTTACTGGGCCTTTGTTGAAACATTCTGTTAGAACTATAATTAATGTACTTGAGCAAGACTTTGATCCATGATGAACTTCATCTCACCTTTGTTTATATCTTTCTGCTTTAAAAGTTGCTGCATTACTAAAATAGTGTTTCCTCATTACAGATCCGACCAGATAGACAGACATTGTATTGGAGTGCCACATGGCCAAGGGAGGTTGAAACTCTAGCAAGGCAGTTTTTACGCAATCCATATAAGGTTTATCTTCTAAAATGGATGTGTGTTCATACACATGCACATATTCTTGTAAATTGATGCTTAATTGCTTATCCTCTTTTGTGCTTTTTGGCTGAAAATTTTATGCTTACTTAGTGTACTTTTAATTGTTGTGACCTTTCAGGTTATTGTTGGATCATCAGATCTGAAAGCAAACCAGTCTATAATTCAAATTGTTGAAATTTTGACAGATACGGAGAAATATAATAGGTATATTATCATAACTGGTGTCAGTAAAAGACTGATGTTTTGTTATACTGATCTGACACACAGAATGTTATGTTTATGCAGGCTGATTAAACTCCTTAAAGAAATGATGGATGGGAGCCGAATTCTGATATTTATGGAGACAAAAAAAGGATGTGACCAAGTTACAAGGCAATTGAGAATGGATGGATGGCCAGCTTTATCCATCCATGGTGATAAAAACCAGGCCGAAAGGGACTGGGTCCTTGCTGAGTTTAAAAGTGGCAGAAGTCCTATAATGACTGCCACTGATGTTGCTGCACGGGGTCTTGGTAGGATCTCTGCATGCTAGGAGTCTTAGGTTTTTTCATCTAGGTCTTAAAAATTCCAAAGATAGGCGAGTTGGCCGGCTGCTGTCCAGTATCCTAAGAATATAATTTGTGGTTTGGGTGCGAAGGGAGGAGCTATGATTTGTCGTGACTGGGACTGCTCATTTTTTATTCACACGCATTATCTTTCTACTGCGTTAAGGGATTTATTATTCATGAGTTGGATGAAGGGGCAAGGTTTCTCGTCTTAATCATACTCCTAATCTTACACGGACACTAGGAGCATAGTTTCACTGTTATTGCTGGAATAACAGATGTTAAAATTTTTGGAGGTTTGTCAAGAGCCTTGTAGCTCAACTGGTTGATAGCTCCTCGTTTTTATAAATGAGGCATCTAGGGTTCAAATCCCCCTTCCCCAATTTTTGAATTATCAAAATTTTTGGGGGAGGTTTGCCATTTATATTATTATAGCGAGATAGATATTTTATATTGACTAAAATATTGTTTACATCTTTAAAATTTGCATGAAGTTCATTTCCCTAAACTGTAAAAAGTTTTGTTTTTGTCCTTTTAAAGAGATTTTTCCGATAGTTTTGGGATTGAAAATAGGGACAAAAAAAGAACATTTTTTTCAAATAGTTTAGGTATGAAAAAACAAATCTTTTTATAGTTTTAGCACCAAAAGTGTAACGTTTTCAATAGTTTAGGAACAAAAAAAAGTACTCTGTAAAGCTTAGGGATGAAGTTCAAAAATCATGCAAACTTTTGGAACAAAAACAATATTTTAACCTATTATATTCATAGGATTGGAAAATCCCTCCCACCTCCACTCCTTTTTAAATTCATTAGGAAGTAGAGCTGCCTTTTATGTGGTTGGCTACTGACTTTTTGCTAGAAGTGTTGCTCCTATTATCAAGTGTCTAATTAACATAGTCAAGGTTATCGCTGCCCATCCACAGTTATGGAGCTGGTTGTTGTCGCAGTCCGGTTGACTCACACATGCTTATGCATTGATTGGATATGGAAGTGGTGGTGGTGAAGCTGCTCCTTATCCCTGCAAGGTTAAGGTGGGCACATTTATATGATGAATGTGTTATCTTAAATTTGATCTCTCAGATCTTAGGGGAGCAGGGATAAGGATAT
The DNA here is from genome assembly GCA_963669245.1 of Quercus cerris. Classification (NCBI taxonomy): domain Eukaryota; kingdom Viridiplantae; phylum Streptophyta; class Magnoliopsida; order Fagales; family Fagaceae; genus Quercus; species Quercus cerris. The sequence goes on from OY770012.1 coordinate 8,658,274, forward strand.
TTGCAGTATTCTCCGTGTTTAATATCTTGCTATTTGTTTCATTTTTAACTAAGCTCTTACTTCATTGGATGCAGATGTGAAGGACATCAAATGTGTGGTCAATTATGATTTTCCATCAAGCCTTGAAGATTATGTCCACAGGATTGGCCGAACTGGTCGGGCAGGAGCAAAGGGGACTGCGTTCACCTTTTTCACCCATGCAAATGCAAAGTATGCTAGGGATCTTATCAAGATCTTGCAAGAAGCTGGGCAGGTTGTGAGTCCTGCACTCTCTAGCATGGCTCGTTCAGCTGGTTCTGGTCTAGGAGGTAACTTATTGAAATTTTTGGGTAGTATCAGTGCTGTGTAAATCTGAGGTGTAAATTGGAAAGATAAACATTTTATTTATTTTTGGGTGCAGGATCTGGGGGAAACTTTCGCTCCAGGGGACGAGGAGGGTTTGGCAATCGGTCTCAGATTTCAGGCTCTAATACTATTCCCCTTGGTGGAAGGAGACCTTGGTAGTGTGTTACTGCTGCTGCTGATAGCCGTAATGTAATTTGATATAAACTTAGGATAGTCTGTAGAGAATGATTTATGTCGTGGTTGCAGCTAGCTCACTTTCACTTTTGGCATCTTTTACTGATTCATGCCAAAGAAAAAACAAAATTAGTCGTGTTGTATTTTTAAATTCTTGAGCAAAATTTATTGATGTTGTATTGTCTACCATTGAAATTCAGCCAAAAAAGAAGTATTACATAATTTGACTTCCAGCTGATACTATCTCTGATGCTTAGTCTATGATATGCCATAATAGTTGCTTTAAGCTGTGTTTTGTTCCACGTTTTTGTTGTTGTTGTTTTTGTTGTTGTTGAGGAAATGGTCAAAGTGTGAAAGGATGGATTGCTACTAGCGAGTTTTTAATGGTTTGCAATATTGCTAATTTGTGAGACACATTTTGTAACATACTGACATGGAGATGAAGATAGAAGCTTAATAAATCATACTATTATGAATAAAGATGCAGAAGAAAATTTATGGAAAGACAGGAAGGCTCTGTCTAGGTCGACTGTTGGAGCTGCTGCTGTAATTTGATCAATTTACATGGGAGTAGAGGGCTATCGTATTTAATGGGGTCGTGTGAGCACTTAATAATTGTCTTCTGGGCCAAAAATGATCACTCGACAAACCCCATTAGGTTTCACTCATTTTAGGTTTCACTCATTTTTATATTGAATTAATTGGGACAAAAAAAAAAAAATGCAAAACTATAGGTTTACACTACTTAGAAAGAAGATTTTTGAAAATTAAATAAATAAATGACCAACACTTTATTTTCTTTTATTTATAACTAATTAAAGGTTGAAATTATTGTTGATGTGTGTGTTCTAGTGGCAAAAGTGTATTCCTATGCTATATGGTTTGGTTGGTAGGGTATATTGTTATTTTGCCCTTATTTTGTAAAAAATCTAGCACAATGTTTTTGTTTTGAAACTATTTAAATCCGTGTCCTTGTTTTAGTACTCAATTTAAAAAAAATTGAGTTACAAGTGGAACTCGACTTTGCTACTTAATTTAAAAATAATAATAATATTAAGTGAAACTCAACTTTGCTAAAGTCGAGTTTCAATTAAAAATTTACATATAACTCGATTTTGAGAATATCGAGTTTTATACTAAATTTGATTTTGTTAAAATCAAGTTTCAAAAATAGAGACACGGACATAAATAGTTTCAAATAGAGACATATTGCTGTTATTTTTGCAAAATAAGGGCAAAAGCCCAATATCCCCTTGGTTGGTATCAAGTCTTAAGTTTGAATCCTTACAATTTATTTGTGAGGGGAAAGAAAAAGAAATGGAATTGATTCAAAAAGGGATTTATTTTACCTTATTTGAAAGTTTAATAGAAAGGAATGAAATAAATACAAGGGAATATTTATTTCATTTTATTCCCTCCTAAATACTTTTTCTAAAAGTGAGATGAACACTCATTTTTTTAATAAAATAGAGATAAAATAGTTTATACAAATTATATATATATATATATATATATATATATATATATATATAGTGAATGGTATAAAAGTGTAACTATAGGTTAACCGCATAAATCTACCATAAATTGGAGTTGTTTGGGGGGGGGGGGGGGGGGGGGGTGTACCTGCAATCACTATTGGACGGTAACAAATTTAGCAATTTGCAGTTTCGCACCCATAGTTTATATGAACGTTAACTATAATATTTGCATGTTATGCGATTGAACTTTGGAAGAAAAAATACCATACCATCTTACATTACACAAAGACTTTTTTTTTTTTTTTTTTTATCCCTAATTTTTTTATTTATCCCTAACTACATTGCTTTGGACTCATCTCTCTCTCCTCACAAAAATATAATTTATACTATTAAAAAAAAGTTAAAATTACATTTTAAACCTAATAATTTAAAGAGCATAACAAACAAAAACCTAAAATTTGAAAAAAAAAAAAAAAAAAAAAAAAAAACCTTAATTATCACACCGTTTCGCTTGCCTACACAGAAATTTAATTTGTTATGTTATTTTTAAAACTTTAAGTTTAATTTGTTATACTCATGCTTCGAAACTATATGCTAATATATATATATATATATATATTTTAAATGAAAATAAAAAAATAAACAAAAAAAGAAAAAGAAAAAAAAAGAGGGACCTTGATGTAATAAGTTTAGAAAAAAGGTCAAATATGTAAAAAACTACACCTTAAGTCTCACCCTAGCATCTATAAAACCCTTCACAAACTCATATCCTCACCTCCGCCGCAGCACACAACATCACAAGTTCTCTCGAGTTCTAAGAAACCACAAACCACCCACCATGACGACCCGCTTCAAGAAGAACCGCAAGAAGAGAGGACACGTGAGCGCCGGACACGGCCGTATCGGGAAGCACAGGAAGCATCCGGGCGGTCGCGGAAACGCCGGAGGCATGCACCACCACCGTATCCTCTTCGACAAGTACCATCCTGGCTTCTTCGGCAAGGTGGGTATGAGGTATTTCCACAGACTCCGCAACAAGTTCCACTGCCCCATTGTTAACCTCGACAAGCTCTGGTCCCTCGTGCCTCAAGAAGCTAGAGACAAGGCTTCTAAGGATAGCGCTCCTTTGATCGATGTGACCCAGTTCGGGTACTTCAAGGTTCTTGGTAAAGGTGTTTTGCCTGAGAACCAGCCCGTTGTTGTGAAGGCTAAGCTTGTGTCTAAGATTGCCGAGAAGAAGATTAAGGAGGCTGGTGGAGCTGTTGTTCTCACTGCTTAGGTTTTTATTATTAATGGGTTTTTTTTTTTTTGGAATTTTTCGTGTTTTTGTCATGTTGGGTTTTAGATTTTTGTTGATTTGAACGTTTTTTAGTTACTGTTGGATCTGATATTTTGGATATCTATTTTATGAGAAATGTTATAAGTTTCAATTTTACGTAATTTTTTTTTTGGTGTTGTTGATTTGGTTGTGTTGCATTGTTGTTTGTGAGTTTTTTAGGTAGGAAATGTTTTAAAGATGGGATTTTTTTGAGTGAGGTGGTTGCATTGTGATGTGTGAGAATAATGTTGTTTTTAATAGATTGTGTTGTGTTTTATGTGAGTTAAAAACTAGGCTTTGTCGTTGTTGTTGTTGTTGTTATCACTAGATTGAGTGATGGGTCTAGAAAAGACTTCCAAGTTTTATGATATATTGTTTGAATTTGATAGTTTGAACAAAATGTTGTGTAAAAAATAAGACATTTATGAATATTTGGTTCAGGAGTGAGCTAATGAGTTCTAGTATAATTAGCATTATCTCCCCTTGTAAGAGGAAGGCAGAGGGTTTAGGGTTTGAGGCCTACTGGTGTGTGTATAATTCCTGAGCGGCGAAGGAATGAAAAAAAAAAAGGAAAAAAAGAAGAGTATTAAGAGATATTGATTTCTTGGGTTGTCAATGTCATTGGCTTGACACTTATGAATCTAGATTGAGCGTGTACTAATTTCTAGCAAATTCAGTGCTCTGACTGAATTTGCAGTATATCATTTGCGTGGTGAAATGACTTTGAGGTTGTCATAGTTGTTCTAGATTGTAATTACTGTGCTGCTGTTTCAATTTAGGTCTAAGTATGAAACAATTCAATTAATGATATATGTTGAGTGCTTCTTGGCTGGTTAGTTTTGGAATTGATCGTTGTGTGACTCTTTCATTTTATATAGTATTTATTATTCAGATATAGGTGTCTGGTTGTATTTTGGTATAATGAAGTAGGCGCTACTCTAGTCAAAATATTGTGGGAGATGATTTTTAAGCGCTGGTTATTATATCTCAGTGTTGCTTGCATAGTGTGAAATGCATAGCAATTTGGAGGTCTCTCTGCACCTTATTTAGTTGTGTGCGCTTCTCTACTGAACTGATACCACTTGAGCTTTTCTAAAGTGATCATATTGTATCATTTAATTTGAGGTGGATGTGTCATCATCCAATGAATTTTTTCATTAGTTATGCTCGTGTGAGGCATAATAGGGATTTTGAGGTTTGTTGACTTGTTAGACATTAGAAGTGTTAGTAATTGTTTCCTTTAGGAACCTAGCATGAATCTCTCACTTCTGAGCCATGTTGTGGTCAGAAGAAGGGAATAATTATTCTTTGATATTAATTGTCATAAGTCTTTTGGTCATGTTTATATAAGCATTGTTGAGGTTGCGCATATTTGATTGCAATCTACTGATTGCACAGTTTAAGTTGTGGTTTTTTGTTGTAAATGCATCATTAATTAATGATGTACAGGCTACTTTAATGAAATGCTATTTTGTCCTGAAAGCTTGTCCTACTGGTGATTTGGGGAAGTCAGAATACACACACACACACACACACACACACACACATATATATATATATAAGACTGAATAAGTAGGTTATTGCATGTTTGTGTCTCAGTTTCTATCATCATAAACTCAATTGTGAGGGTATGACCTAGGGTCTCATCTCTCATACAATGATTTCAGGCAATTTAAAGAATTGAGAAGCCAGACATTTGGAATCAAATTTGTGGAAGTAGTTTTTATGGGTACAAATAAAGTAAGTGGAGTTGGCTAAACATTCAGTTGGTACTTTTTTGTCAAACAACTGATCTGAGTTAAGCTTGTGTTAGTTTGATCAAAGATTAACCTACCATAGAAGATGCAACTCTATTAGTGTAAAGTATTAGAGCTAGTGCTACCTTTTCTTTTTTTATAATTGTTATATTTGGAGTTCGAGACTTTAGTGGGAGAGTAGAGTGAGAGATTCCATAACCAACTTGAAACAGGCCAATTCAGTTATTTTGATATGACATACCTTCTCCTACTATTGCTTTTCTCAAAAAGAATTTCCCTTAAAATTGGGTTGGAGGAAAATTGAGTGTTGTTGTTGCCTTGGTAATCACATGACCTGTTCAATGGTCATGTAACTTATTTCATATATGTTTATGCTCATTTGAATTTGCACAAAATAGATTGGAGGATGTTTCTCTGACTGATGAGCAAATTCATGTATATTATGTGACTGATATGAGCAATATAGGGGCAAATTTAACAGCCGACAAGAAAGTTACACTAGAATCCATGTTTGAATGAGCTTTTATCCCGTCTCTCTCATCTATGGTTATCCTCCCGCAAGACTATGTGGATTTGGCTGATATGTTTAATAAAGACAAGTTGGAATATGTGTAAGACTGAATATATGATTTTCTCCTGAGTTAGGATTAAGGATGATTGATATGATTTTCATTCCAACAGTTTTTGCGGGTTGTGGGGAATCGTCTTTCCTGAAATGCATGGGAGAGGTGGTGCTGTGTAATATTATTACCTGTAAAAATGTTTTATTCATTAAGTGTTTCTACAGGTTATACTCTAATGACGAAGTTATACTCTAATGACGAATGTGCCAGCATGCCCAAAATACTCCAGAAATAAAAACCTTGCGCATCGAAGAACTCTGGCACTCTTTTTTCTTAACTATAAGCCTGTCAAAATAGTTTTTTTTTTCAAAAACGGGCTGACAAATTTGTTCATAACTCTATAAGCCTATCAAAATAGTTTTTCAAAAAGGGGTTAAACTAGGTCCAGTGTACTAACCCTGTGTCCTTTCAAAAAATGGATAAAGCCCAAACGCTTGAATCAAGTCTATGTGTCCTCTTCAAAGGAAAATTTGGGAGTTGTAGATTGAGGGTAAAAGAGGTTTTTTATTTTTTTTATTTATTTCATCTATCTTGGGTTTAATGAGAAGAATGGTTTCTGTATTTGCTCACTTTGCATAAAGCTAAACACACTGTAGAACTTTTTTGTATTTGCTAACTAATTTCGCATACCCAACAACATCAAATGCTTTCCAAATCATTTTCTCAAAAAAAAAAAAAAAAAAAAAAAAAAAAAAAAAGGCTTTGCAAATCACCATTTGATGTTGATTTTCAAAATCCAGAAAATTTGGCAGGTCTTGGGAGCTGCTTTTCCCTTTAGGGAAGAAACCAAATAAAATTGAGTCAACCAAATTGCCTGAAATTGTGAAATGGCATAAAATCAAAACACACACACACACACATATATATATATATATATATATTAATTTTATAAATGAAATCTCATTGCTCAAGATTCCAGGTGGGCATTTCACAAATCTAGAATCATGACCATTTGATTTTGATTTTCAAAATCCAAAAAGTTTATCTAATTCCCATGCACAAAGTTTCTGTCCAATATATTCAGCAAATACCAAAATAAGTTTACTCTGTATTTAGAAGCACAGGTGGAGAGTCCTCTTTCTCTCTGATCACATCAATCTAAATTTACCCACTTTCATGATTCAAAATCATATATGGTTATATTTGCTTGAATATCAGAACATCCACTCTCCTTTCTTGAGAAAACTGATTTTCTAGGCATTTGGTTGGAGAGAAGGGGAGGACGAAAAATTGGTGAGGTCCAAGTGTTTGCTCCCATGGCCCACTAAAATTTTATCTCTCTAATTTGGAGAAAAAATAGAGGAGAGAGAAATAGTTGCAATTAATCGCTGAACTACCTCTCTTTTTTTTTTTTTTTTGGTTTCCTAGGTGTGGATGCTGACTGCTTTTCCACTTTCTTTTTTTCCTTTCTTGGATATAGATCTATTGGATGTTTTTTTTTCCTCTTTCCTAAGTGTGATACAGGTTTTTCTCTTATTATTTTCTTCTCTTTTTTTTACTTTTCTTTTTCTATGCATGATTTTTTTAAAATAAATTTACGTGATTGCCTTTTTTAAAATTTTAATTGGGCATCATTTTTTAATAAGGGTATATGAGTAAATTTATACAAGCTTACTTTTTTTTACCCCTTTATTTTTTCACTCCCAACCAAACACAAACGAGGGAAACTAAAACCTCTTCTACCCTCTTACTTTTCCTAAGCGTAAATGCTAGCTACTTTTTCACTTTCTTTTTTCCTTTCTTGGGCTTGGATCTACTAGTTGCTCTTCTTCATTTTTTTTTTCTAAGTGTGATAGGTTTTTCTCTTATTTTTTTCTTCTTTTTTTTTTTTTTTGAACTTTTTTTTTTCTAGGCATGATTTTTCTTTTTTTAATAAATTTAGGTGATTACCTTTTTTTTTATAAATTTTTTGCCACTTAAAAAAAATTAATTGGACATCATTTTTTAACAAAAGTATATAAGTAAATTAATATAAAATCTTTTTTTTTTTATTATTCCTTTACTTTTCTATTCCAACTAAACACAAATAAGAAGAATTAAAATCCCTTCTATCCTTTTACTTTTTTTTTTTTAATTTTTTTATTTCTTTTTAATTTTTTATCTTTTCACCTTTTCATCCATTCATCGAAACGGATCGTAAAAGCCAAGCCAATCAATGTTTAACGCATGACAAGGCCACAAAAAAGATTCCTCCAAAGATTTAAGTGGATGGGATGTGTCAAGAAAGCATGGTTGGACCAGGGCCTATTAAGACTTGAGAATAACTCCTTACATGTTGGACAACCTATATGAGAGATGGAGACTTTGTTCTAATCCGGTTGTTCTCCTTTTTATCTGCTACTTGGAGTATCAAGTTATATCAAAACTCTTTCCGGCCAAAAAATTAAAAAAAAAAAAAAAAAAAAAAAAAAAAAAAAAAGGAAAAAAAAAGAAAGAAAGAAAGAAAGAAAAACAAAAAACAAAACAAAATCAAAACTCTTCTCAGTTGGGTAAAAACCAAGAGTGTATATACTACATGATGTGGTGGCAGAGACAAAAGTGAATCCAAGCTAGGAAATAGAAGCTACTGCCTCTGGCCAGAAAGCATATAAGATGGGTTTGCATAATGCAAATGTTTTTCCCTTGTGAGATGATTTGCCAATTCCCATCACATTGTTGTTGTTTTGTTTTGTCAATTATATTGTAAGGAAGGAAACCATACAATGGATGCTATTTGCAATATATTTGTTGATTGCTGAAAGTAGAAAAGTGAAAGTTTTAAAAAATGGTACATAACTAAACAAGCTAAAGCGCTAATCTAAGTAGTTTATTTTGTAAACCAATTTATATACTCTTTTTAAAAAAATTTCATTTTCTATAGAATTTATTTAATAAATAAAATAAATTAATGAATTTAAGTAGTATCAACTATAAAATGGACATAGACATAACAAATATACATTATCAAGAGTCTTGTAACTGTCAATTGACACATTTTAGTGTTTTCAACCGAAATAGCTAGGATTCAAATCTCGCTAACCTCAAATTTAAATTTAAATTAAAAAAAAAAAAGAAAAAAGAAAAAAGAAAAAAACAAAGAATCAAACAAGCAAACAAAACCAAACAAAGATGCCTTATTTGAACATAGATAATGAAAAAACACGAAACAAAACAAAACAAAAAATCAAACAAACAAAATAAAACAAAACAAAGACGTCCTTATTCACATGTGAGATATCAAACTCCTCTAATAAATTAAGCACCCAAGGTCGTATGATAACCATCTTATCTCCCTTGAGAAAAATTTTGGTCCTGCGATTTGATAAGTCAGGTAGATTGGACCATGGAAAATGTTTGATATTGTTTTCAAAATGAGCAGAAAGTCCATGAGTAGTAACCATCAATCCCCTCAAAAGGTTGCTGTATATATTTGTCTTGAATGGGACTCACCACATAATCATAGTAGTTAGACATTTTAATCTCAAATGATGGTCATAATCAAAGTCTATTTTGTAGCTATTTAACTGCTTATAGGAAAACATTAAACTAATTCCCCATAACAATGATAATAATGTCATGATGATCATGATGACCAGACACTGGTACCAAACAAAACTACAAAAAGATAGGTTTATCCCTGAGGTGACTTTTCAACCTCTAGGGTGCAACTTTCATTCTGGTCAGGAAGGACTAGAACCAACAAGACACATAGTCAATAATGGATGGGTTGGGTCTGAATTTTGGAATGGTTCTTAGTCAAATGCAACAGTACTTTTGAAAGGTTATAGCACCTACAATTACTTTTTTGATAGGTACAAACAAAGACTATTGGGGACCAAAATATGTCTCAATCCCATAATTGGTGCCTCTTTTGCATGAAAGGCAGGGAGGCACTTTATATATATAGTCACAACCTAATTTGTTTACGGACCTGAAAATTGTAATTCTAAAACATTATTATTGACATTACTCCGAGTTCTGGGGCACCATTTATGCCATAGAATCAAATCAAGTTACATTCTTCAACCTTTAATGATGGAATTACTAATATACTTGTTGTCCTCAATTCAAACTCAGCCGCTAGTTAATCCCATTTTTACTCAAATTGCTCATTATCTTGCAATTGTGAAAGCCACTAAATATAGTATCAATTTTAAAAAAGATTTCTGCAACTTCACTATCAGAAATAGCTGCCATCTTTATGCGATCCCCTTCATTGTACTCATAAAAACAATAATGAGGGGGGTGAAAGTGAAACAATAAATTTAGAAAACTATGTATGCTCTGCCACCTGCTTTTGGGTTCCACTTTGCGACAGGTGACAGCACCCATTGTGAGACTAATCTTCGGCCCAAGGTTTCAGATGCACTATACACAGCCTAGGTAGATACGCCATCAATTTTTTTGATAAACAATATGCCATCATTTTTTTGCTTAAGGTTGGCTATAAAGAAATTTGACATTTATGACTAGTGTCACACACTAGACATTCGTAATAATTAAAAAGGTGGGAAAAATAGGGTTACACATATTGTTAAATTTTTTTTTTGAGAGATAGTTTTAACTTATGAACACCAATTGGTTTTTTGATGCATACGAGAATCAAATTCTGAATTTTTTATTTGATGACAAAAGACTTTATCAGTTGAACTAATTGAAATACATATACATATATTGGTAACTCATGTCACATTAAGTAATAACTATATAGTAGGAAAAATAAAATAGTGTCAATGTCAAATTTGATGACAGCACCATATCACATGATAATCTTTTTTTTTTTTTTTTTTTTTTTTCAGTTTATTTATAATTAAAAAAGCTGGATAGATGGTAACATGGTCAAATATGATAGAAACTTTGTCATTTTTGCTAAAACCTCATTTCATATTGAACAATAACTTCTTTCTCAAAAAAGAAAAAAGAAAAAAAATGAACAATAACTTTACTATATATAAAACCCCAAAAAAATGAGGAGACCATAAAAAAAAAAAAAAAAAAAAAAAAACCCCGAACAGATGTACCAAATGGAAATGGGAAAAAGAATAGCCAAATTGTTGGACTTCATTAAAATGCTTGAAACTTGAGAATAAGTGAGCTCAAACGGAGCTCAACACCTTGCCTCTATCCACTGACCCAATCAATGGTTTTCTGCCAAAGGGAATCAACTACTCGCTACATGCACTACTTGCAACAAGGAGTGACTCCACGAACGCTGCAGCTGATCTAGTGGTTGGGCCTTGAGTTAACAAAACTTTGGTCTTGGGTTCGAGTTCCTCTTATTCCCACTAGTAAGCGTGTTTAGTGTCTATCTTTCGTTGTGTTATCCTGGGCACGTAAGGGTTGCCATCCTCCCCTCTTACACTTTTTCTTTCTACCAAAAAAAGGAGCTACTCCTACGTGACAAAGTTTTGACCCCTACAACGGTTGTAGTATGGCATAGTAAACACTTTTGACCCTTAGTAAGTTTTATTTAAACCTCATAATTTTGGCGTTATAGTTTCATTAAAACCTTATAGTTTCAAATAAATTCATTTCAACATGCTAAATTAAATGTGTAGTTTTGTACCACGTGTGCTACAAACATTACAGGAATAGTGATCGAAATAAGGTTTAAATAGTTACTTTTTGAAAACTTTGAGATTTAAATGAAACCTATCCAAAACTCTAAGGTTAAAAATGAAATTTACATAACTAAGAGTCTTATAACTTAACTAATACAATAATAGCTCGTAATTTTTTTAGTAGAGATTTTCAAGGTTTAAGGCTTCCCTCCCAACTATCTAATTCTTTATATATATATATATATATATATATATAAATTACCAAGTTTTTAATTTGATCTATTACATAAGAACCCATGGTTTGATTGGATTCAAGAAAAACAATTTTTTATGTAACTTGTTCAAAATAAAATAGTAAAAGCATGATTGCAAAGCACCAATGTCGGATTTGAGTCTTGACTCACTTTTTTCAAAGATACGAAAGCATATCCAAGCGAAGACTCCACTAAAGTAGCACCAGTAATGAGTCCTATAACCCCATTAACTAGTTTAAAATAATCTTCAAACTTCTTATAACCCCATTTACTAGTTTAAAATAATCTTCAAACTTCTTATGTATTTCTTTTTGGTTCATCAAAATTTTGATATATCTCATCATGCGAGTGAAGGAGTTGCATGTGGCTTCATATCATACACATAAGCAGCCTTTTTCCTGTATAAGTAATGGTAGGGATTCTTATCAAAAAAAAAAAAAAAAGTAATGGTAGGGATACCAGGGGCGGCGCCACCCTAATTTAAAAAAACTTATTGTCTACACTTCAAAAAAAATTTGAGAACACCCTCGTTTTTTTTATTCCAATAAAATTAAATTTTGCTCCATAATTTGTTCTACATTCAGTGGATAAATGATTACTTGGTTGTGTACATTAAAAGAGATGTAGCTTGTAGAATTGATAATGAGACTATCATGCACTGATTTCAAAATTTGAAAACTCGTAGAAAACAATTATAAACTTTATGTATTTGCTTGTTTTTTTTTTGTTTTTTTTTTTTTTATTGTTGTTGTTGCCAATATATGAATTTTTTTTATTAGATTGTATAATTTATGTTTCTTAAGAAACACCCCAAGAAAAATTTATGGAGCCGCCATTGAGGGATGCTAAATTTTTCGTAACAATTTTCACAACTATTAATATTATGACAAATAATGAATAGAGTAACAATTTTTAGATAAATCTATTATTGATATCACCTGTGTTAACACTAATTACAATATGTCGTTTCAGCAATTTTCAAAGAAGATTGTGAAGGTTTTTAAATTATTGTTTTCACTATTCCTCAGGGCTGATGTCTCCCTAGTGATCTCTCCGTGCAGTTCCCATTTTATTCCTTCTGCTTTTCTTGCTGTCGATGTTGATATTCTCATGTCGTATCCTCCACAAATTAATAGGATAATTAATAAATCAATGTGCCACTGCCTAAACTTTGTTATATATTCTTATATTTGCAACGCCTTTTCCTCTATTGCAACACCACTTTCTTGTGAAAATATACTTTGATTGATGCTACCCATGTACTTTGCCCTAGTGACGAGTGGTAGGTTCCACCATGTAAATGAGTTGGATGTTTAATTTCCATTAAGCATTTAATGTATTGATTTTTATATTTGTGGACAGCATGCGAATAAATTAACTACATGAGAAAGTAGCAAAGGTCATTTGGACTTATTCATAATTGGAAAACAGATGAATTCCAATTGTATAAACCCTTATTCAAAACACTAGCACCTTGGTGGAAGCAAACCCCATTCCATGGTGGAAAACTGAGTAGACCCAATTTTAAAATTAATTTTGTTGTATCTACTTCTTTGTCTTTTTAAATTATTTTAATGGTAAATAGATTGTTAATTTGGACGAGTTCAAATTTTAACACGCTGTATTCATTAATTATATTTAATTAAATCCTATTAAAATAACATACAATTTTTCCAAGTATCAAAAATTTCAAAATACATTTATACACTTATACTTCTACACCATAAACAAACAAATAAAAAAAAAAATTCGCCTAAATGCACACTTTTTATCAAAGTTTTTAACTTCTTGTACAATAATATGAAATAACTAGTCTCTTCTTATTTCAAAGGGGGTAACTAGGGTGTTAAGTATGATGATGCAAAATCTTAAGTAAGCTACTTGTCCAAATACGGAGCGTTGGAAGACCTGCAAGAAGAAAATCTTATCAAAGGCCATCGATGAGGTACTAGCCTAAGTGTTTTTGTTGCTTAAGTCATAAACTTCTCGAACTTAAGTAAAAAGGGTGTGAATATAGAATAAGTGGGAGTTTTTCTCATACCTATGCAATTTCATAGGGCGGTGTTGTCTTTATATTGACAACCTAAGTGACGGTTGCCTTTATAAATGTCTAATTTCATAATTGGAATGCAGTTATTACACTAGTTGTAACTATCATGATGTCGTCAAGATACATAATTATTAGAAACAAAAATAAATTAATAATATATTAATTGTATTCTGCCGATTACATTTTTATTTTCTAGTTTAGCTAATAACATGGTCGTCCATTTAGGTGGAGCATGTGTGTAGATAGTTACAATTATGATTGTAGGTTATAGTCCATCACAATACATTGATTGAAATTCATGGGGATTATTTGGATAATTTGAGTGTAAATTGAGTGATAAGAGATCCAATAAAAGTGTTTAGTTCTTACTACATTTCTCTCACTTTTAAGTTCCAATACTTATACATTTCTCTATCTATTGGAAGTCAAACCCTGGATCATTGTTATCACATTGGTTGTGATGGTATTGAGATCACCAGGATACATGACTGTTTGGAAACGATCATGAATTAATGACATATTAAATATATTCCGTCAATTACGCTCTCTTGATAGTCATGAATTATGGCATAGTAAATGTAGTATGTCAATCACGCTTTCCTTATTTGGTTCAGCTAAGTGCATGGTTGTCCATTTAGGTGAACGAGCTTGGGCGTAGATAATTACAACATGGATGGTTGGTTATATCCATCAGAATACATTAATTAGAATGTATTATTTGGATAATCTGAGTCGAAATTGAGTGATAAGAGATCCACTAAAAGTGTTTAGTTCTTAATACATTTTTCTCACTTACAAATTTCAATACATATACATCTCTCTCTCTATTGGAAGTCAAACTCTAGATCACATATATCACATTGGTTGCAATGGTAGTGGGATTGCTGGGATTCATGACAATTGGAAACGATCATGAACTAATGGCATGTTAAATGTATCACGTCGGTTACGCTTTCTTGACAGTCATGAATTAATGGCATATTAAATGTATTCTGTTGGTCACGATTTCCTTATCTTGTTTAGCTAAGTGCATGGTTGTCCATTTAGGTGGACAAGCCTGGTGTAGATAGTTACGATGAGAATTGTTGGATATAGTCCATCAAAGTACATTAATTGGAATGTATTATTTGGATAATTTGAGTCTAAATTGAGTGATAAGAGATCCACTAAAAGTGTTAAGTGCTTAATACATTTCTCTCACTTTTAAGTTTCAATACTTATAGCTTTCTCTCTCTCTATTGGAAGTCAAACCTGGATCAGAGTTATTACATTGGTTGTATCAGTAGCGAGATCACCAGGATACATGACTGTTGAAAACGGTCATGAATTAATGGCATATTAAATGTATTTCGCCAGTTTTTCTTTCATATCAATTATGAATTAATGACATATTAAATGTATCACGCCGGTTACGCTTTCATAATAATCATGAATTAATGAAATATTAAATATATCCCACTGGTTATGTTTTCATGACAGTTATGAATTAATGAAGAGATTGGGTGTAAATAGTTACAACGAGGATGGTTGGTTATAGTCCATCATAGTACATTAATTGGAAAGTATTATTTGGATAAGTTGAGTCTAAATTGAGTGATAAGAGAAGTGATTAGGGCATTATACATTTCTCTCTTGCTTACAAGTTTCAATGCTGATACCGATCTCTCTCCATTTGAAGTCAAATCCTTGATCACAATTATAATATTAGTTGTACTGAGAACAAGATCGCGGAGAAACTATCATGAATTAATGAAATATTAAATGTATCCTGCCAGTTAAAATTTCATGATGGTTAGGAATTAATGATAAGAGATCTACTAGTTTACTGCATAAATACATTTCTCTTACTTTCAGGTTTCAATACTTTATAGTTTATCCCTCTCTCCATAATAAGTCAAACACTAGATCACGGTTTAAGGATAACTCTTCGATAATACCAGTGATATATAGTAATTGATTAACCTCTTGGAGACATGATTCAATCCCATGTCTCTAATAAGGGCATCTTTAAAGCATTCGCATCAGTGTGTTTAAAATCATGTAAAATCATGTAAACCTCAGTTTTTACACATTTTTGCTCAAAAATGCACTCCATCAGCTCTTCTAAAATTGTATAAAAATGTGTATTTCTTTACACGAGCTACAGTAACTGTGTAAATATACACGGTTACTGTAGCTCGTATAAAGAATAATTTAATCATTTCCATTCGCTTGTTTTTTTCTCTCTCTTCTCCGGCTCAACCAACTCAGTATCTCATCTTCCTCTTTTTCCTAAGATGCACACAAACACATCCACACACAAACACATCTAGACAAATCAACAGAGATACACAAACACGGAGATCGGAGCGGTGGTTCGGAGCTGCGGCGTTTGGTGGCGTAGATCAGCTCGGAGATTGGATCGGAGCGTAGATCGGAGATCGGTTTCAGCATGGTGGATCGGAGCTCGGAGATCGGCTAAGCTATGGATCGGTGATGCGGAGCTGTGGAGATCGGTGATGCGGAGCTTCGGTGGTGAAGATTTGGTGGTGGATCGGAGCTGTGGCGGATGGGTTTTGTGATTTGGTGGTGGATCGGTGATGCGGCTGTGGAGATCGGTGATGCGGAGCTTCGGTGGTGGAGATTTGGTGGTGGATCGGTGGCATTTGGTGGTCGGAGCTGTGGCGGATGGGTTTTGTGATTTAGTGGTGGATCGGTGATGCGGCTGTGGAGATCGGTGATGCAGAGCTTCGGTGGTGGAGATTTGGTGGTGGATCGGTGGCGTTTGGTGGTCGGAGCTGTGGCGGATGATTTGGAAGAGAAGACCAGAGAGATGGGTGTAGAGAGAGAGAGAGTGAGAGCGTAAAAGAAACCAGAAAATGGAAGAGAGAGAGAGGGCGCGGGTATTTAAGGCAGGTAGGTAAAAAGAAATAATAAAAAAATAGAGTGTAATGAATATTTTATTGAAATATCTTGTAAAATAAATGAGTTGATGTGGGTGTTTTGTAAAAGTGAATGTGTAAAATAGAAAAAGTAGGTTTTTAGTGTAAAAATTGATGTGTAAAATAAACACACTGATGCGAATGCTCTTAGGGTCTGGCACTTGTGTAGGCATAGCATTATTCTTGTTGCATTGGACCTAAAAAAAGTTAGCATTATAAAAATCTAATTAAATAAAGTTAAGCAAAAATTGTCGGGACAGCAAGAATGAAAATTATAGATAAATGCTATATAATTAGTTAGTTAACTAATCTAATTATGCTTAGTGGAAGTAGGTAAGGGAGGTCACTCATGATTCTGATTAAAGGAAAGCATCAAAATCAAGTGGATAACTATTCTTTTCCACCTCCACCACAAACAATGACCTCACAAACACGTTGGTATTAGTAGGATTGTCACAAGGGTCATTAAGAAAAACAATAATAATATGTTTTTTAAACTATGGAAGACTAAATAAATAAATATATTTAAAGTTCTGCTTCACTTTCATGAACCAAAAGGTGTAGAAGGAAAATGTATTTTCAAACTGATAAGATTTGGAAGATTGAGATTATATGATGAACAGCCTATATTTAGTATAGTCATAGTGGCTGCCAATGGTCATGAATACCAGGTTATCAAAAAAGATAGTCATAAATTCCACAAATATGTTGACCAATTGTTAATTAACCACCACGAAAAATAAAAATTAAATTAAAGAAGGAAACAAGGAATAGGATGAACTTTTAAATAGATCTTTAGAAGATAATTTTAGGACGATTTTAAGAAGGGAAAGGTTATCGGATGCCCTAAAGGTATTGGTTTAGAAACTTTTTATAGGAAAAAAAGTAACTAATTTTTTTAATATTTTTTTTAATATTTCTACATGAAAATAGTATTAAAACTTTTCTAAAATTTTTTATCAACAAATTTTTTAAGAGCATTGGTTAACACGACCCTTTTAAGAAATCGTAATTCAAAAATTTCTTCCAAATGCTAATTAGTTATTGTATACAATCCACAACATAAAAAAAGATTGAACAACTCCTGATGGAGAATTTCACACAACAATATGCATAAAGATGCAATAATATTTTATATTAAAAATATGGGGAAAAAGGTTGAATAATGAAAGTTGTTTGACAAGGTGATTTCATCACCATCAAAAGAAAAATCATTTAAGTGCGGAGATTTAAGTAAGGCCAACCAATTAGCTCTAATTAGGAATGATGATGATTCATTTAAGTGCAGAAATTTAAGTAAGGCCTAATCATTTTTCTCTAATCAGGAATAATGATGACTCGGGTTTGGATTTGGACGGTTTGCCCAAATCTTCTAAATATTTTAATTACTAGGCCTATTGAATTTAGGACTTTAATCTAAGGGCAAGATTTATGTATAGTACTTAGGTGCTGTTTATTAGGTTTTTTCTTTAAGATTCTGCCATGTGGATTTTTCCTTATGAGATGAAAGTGTATTTTTTAGATAATTAGTCATATGACTGAATCTTAAAAGGAGAATTTAAGAAACAACACCTAAGGTATCATATTTAAGTTTTGTCATTCATCCAAAACCCATCCCAACTATATTTAAACAACTCTTGTCTAATCAATTCCTTAACAACATGATTTGAAAAATGAATCATACTTTTCAAGAGGAAGACTAAAAACTAAGTCAATATTAGCAAAATATGATTTGAGAAATTTTCTCTCTTTATTATATTTTCGGTTCAAATAATCTTTGAACAGTGAGATACTCTTCATTTTTTTTTTCTTCAAAAAAACAAATGTTAAGTAGCTTTTTTGACATGATTAATTGTCCTAAAGTAATTGCAAGGAGAGTCGATATCTTATATGCTTGTCTTATGGAGCGCACCTACTACACATGACGGGCCATAAGATAATTTTTAGCTCTAATTTTCTCTCTCTAGGTAGCAACTAGTGTACAAAGAAAGTGGAATATTCTTGCAATATTGCTAAGGACAACCTATAATTTATGCATAGATTTGCTTTATCTAGGTAAAAGTATTGGATTGCTACTAGATTCTAGATTCCCCTAAAATGTGAAAAAAGAAAAGAAAAGAAAGCAGAACACATGTGTGCAAGATAAGTCTAGGGTGTCCAAGCACGTGAGATGAGTTTGTCTTTCTTAATACGTGGATATTTGTTAATCACATACACGCAACTAATTACGTGGAAACATTATAAATGCTTGGATCCAACAATAGGTCATAGTGTTTGTGTCTGTGTTTGTTTCGATTCTGTAGAGTTAAACCAATGTTTAATGGAGGTGAGTTCCACATGTTTCTGGCATGATACAGTCAGCAAATATAAGATGTATTTTGTATCTATATCGGGAAAATTATGCCATTGATTATGGTTCAATTAACAATTCCATCGGGTCTAAAAAAAAAAAAAAAAAAAAAAAAAAAAAAAAACCCATCAGGGATTAAGATCCTCCAAGTTGTAAAGAAAAATCTGGAGGATTTTATTCCTTGATACAAATAGTAGCTTTCCTTGTCAAGTTATTTACTTATAAAAAAAAATTAATTAATAAAAGTCAATATCTTATGAAGGGTTGAAAATATGGAAATTGATTTTTTATTAGATAGTTATAAAGTAAGGGAGAGAGAGAGAGAGAGGTGAGGTTTGAACCATAGGCATCAAGCACCACAGAGAATGTTTTTACCATTGAGATATCACTTAAAACCCAAAATGTAGATAATTATAAGTTATAATCCAATAACTTGGGAGAAATTTTACGAGGAGGATTGTATGTAATGCATAGCTAGAAAGGATGATAATATCAAATCTTATAACCGAAAAAGAGAAAATTTTAAGTTTTAACACATAATATCCTTTCATAATATGACTTGTAAGTCTCTTCATTGTCATATGTGAAGTCCTTTCTTTTGTGATTTCAAATTTCAAAATTTACTTGCACTAATGATAATGTTTTAAGGACTTAATAACAAACAAAATATAAGAAACTATAATACGAGTCTTGTAGCTTAATAACATTGATTGGCCACATATCACTTAAAATTATTGGAACCTAAGTGGAATTGAAGTTAGGCTATGACTTAACTCAACTAAATTAATGTTTAAGAACCTTCCATATCCCACATTTTGTAAGTGAAGTTGAAGTTAGGCTATGACTTAATCCAACCAAAGTAGTATTTACAGATCTCCCACTTGGATCTCACATTTTGTAGGTGGAGTTTAAGTTAGGCTATGACTTAACTAAAGTAGTGTTTACGGATTCTCTACTTGGATCCCACATTTTGTAGGCGAAGTTGTAATTAGGTTATGACTAAACCCATGTGATGTCCATATCCCCATTTTGAATCCACACATTTTATTGGCATGTCTAGTTATTTTATAAAATTGGTTACGAGGTGAATAAAAACCACTATATATGATCATGACCATTTAAGGAAATGATATCTCCCATAAGGCCATAACATATGCATATAGTGAGTGAGTCTCTCACAAAAGGTGGGTCCACACACCTATAAGGGATTATCTTAACTAGTATCCTCTATCTATTTTTGAAAGAATAATAGTAATAAAAGACAATCTAGATAATACATAATATCCACTCTTAAATTATAATAAAAATATAAGAACTTATAACAAATAAGATAATGAAAAACCGCCCATAGATTGGAGCATAGGTAGGGATGTACAAACTATAATTTAATTCAATCAAATTAGTGCGTACGGATTGAAGTTAATCTATTACTTAATCCAAATGAAGATTCCTCCATTTGAATCCTATATTTTGTAGGTAGAATTGAAGTTAGGCTATAATTTAATCAAATGGAGATAGTGCGTACGGATTCCCATTTTATAAGCCATTCTTTCTAGGTTAGTTAATTGGTGAATAAAAGTGGCTATGATCATGTACTTGTGCTCCTATACATTCTCTAAAGTTCGGTTTATTTATTTATTAACTCTTAATTATTTTTATTAATACGGCATTGATAAAGTCATAATTGGCACAATTTATTGAGGCTGTGCCTACCTTAAATACGAACCCCAACTTCAAAGTAAATTTTCAAAATGTCAATGAATGATCCCTTGACTCGGGCTCTGTTCTTTGGTCACACCAAAAAGCAAAAGAGTAAACATCAAATTCAATAATTCTAATAACTTTGGCCGGTAGCTACTGTACGAAAAAAGTGAGGGCCAGCCAAGACATATTACAAAAAGGGTGTCCTTATACGAAAATATCATAAATCTATGGTTGGCCTTATCATGCTAATATCAAAAAAATATTCCTTTTCAGCCCCTAATACATATCCATTACCGCTTTCCTTTCTAGCTGGTCGCCCTATCAATCCCACCATGTACTTATCTTATTGGCCCCTCAGCCCCCCTTCCCTTGATAAGCCCACATAACTTTACATTTATTGTTTTCTATAAAATAAATATGGGTCCACTTCTTTAAAATAATAAATAAAAATGGGTCCAATTATTAACCAATGTGATGCATGTTGGTTTAAAGGAAATTTAAACTCAACAACTGTGTTGGTGGTCATTTCACATATATAAGTTTTTGTAAATTAGATAATAAGTGTCGGGATTTAATTATTAATATTTTTTTTATAAAAAATTAAATTAAAAACAACAAGATATTTAAATTCAGTTGGAGAATTTAATAAAATACCATAAAGTTTATTGATGTTGAATATTTGATATTTGAACATAAACTACATTGAAAATTAACAATCATCTTGAAATGAATGTTAATAAGTTAAAATTCTATCATATATATAAATAAAATAAAAGTATTTTATCTAAGTTTATGCGTTAATTAATTTTTGTTTCTTTTTAATGTATTGAAACCTATTTAATTTCTTTTTAATCTTCCCTAATAAAAATATTTTTAACTAGTGCAACCGCCAGTTAATATATCCTTATAAAAATTAAGGGATTGACTCAATGATTTTTAAAGTTTTGTGATATTCATAAAATAATGGATTTAGGACCTCTTGCCAATATCTTTGGAATACTTCTATGAGATTATTCTATGTTATAACTAGAATTTCATATTCATGAGAAAATAGTTAGCTCCTCGGAAAGAATACATTGTAAAAAAATAAAAAAATAAAATAAAAAAATGCTTTGGCAATTTGTAGTGACGCACGTGTTCGTTCTATATATAAACCCCTACCTATGTCTCTCTCCCTGCACGGCCTCTCTCTCTCTCCTTTTTTTTTTTCTTTTCTATTGCGTCCAGATCAGTCTCTCTTTCACATTTTCTTTCATAATTCTTCGTTGGTGAGCTACAAATTCTTTGAATATACAGTGTCCAAACAAGCCCTAAGAGCAAGAGCAAGAGCTTTGATATAGAGAGAGAGAGAGAGAGAGAGAGAGAGAGAGAAAGTTGGGGAGAGTGTGGAGCTAGCTGCGATTGCTGTATGTCAGAGGATTGCATTGAGACCTATTGCGGTGGATTTGGAGAGCTAGTTAACCCTTTACAATGGCCTCAGTTGCGAAAAAAACGACGGTCTCTGCTTCTTGCTGTATCAACAACGATCTTTCCTCCTCCTCCTCACCTTCTTCTTCTTCTTCAATTTCTAGAGAGCCTACGGCGGCGGCTGCTGCTCCGATCTTGGCCAATGCACCGGCGGCGGCTCCCGTCTCGGCTTCTGCCTCCGCCAATGCCGCCCAAGATTGGACCCTCGCCTCCTCCGCCGATCGCCGAGACGATAAGCCCGCGCCTGCCTCCTCCAAAGGTTCTCTCTTATTTTCTTCAAAGATGAGATTTTCGAAACGTTTTTTTTTCATGTTTGAATTGAGCGAGCTTCGTTTCTTTATATATTTTTGTGTTCTGTATTTTATTTTGTCTTTTTATGAGGTTTTGTGTAGAGAAGAATAGTGAAAGATCAGAGAGAGAGAGAGAGAGAGAGAGAGAGAAAGAGTTTAAGATAGTTTGGTGGTAAAGTATTGCCTGAGCTTAAACTAACATATCCATTTCAGTTTTGCAATTTTTATTTGGTTAGTGGAACTTATTTTTATATTTCTGCAAAGAAATATATCATGTAAATATCTGGATTAAAAAAAAAAAAAAAGCTTTTATTGTTTTATGTACAATTAATAACTTTCATCTAATTGTCTTGGTTGATTCTTTTTAAAAGTCTATTAATGTGTTTTATGCATCTGATTTTATTTTGAATAATATAATTTTTTTTAGGCACATTTATGAATAGTAAATATTCAACAATGGATTGCAATGCACACTTATTTTGAAGAAAAATAAATTCGTTAATACTTTGTTCATTTCTACTCAAAAATTCATTGTGATTGCGTGTGCTTTTCATGATGTTTTGTGAAAAATTTATAATTAAATGCACCTTAACCTGTTCTCTTAGGGCAATCGTTAACAAAAGCCTATAATTAATCCTAACGTAAAAGCTGATGAGTGATGGACCATTTTCCTGGATGTTATTGAATTGCGTGCTGCATTACCGGGAACCTTTATTTTATTAATTGTGAAAACTGAACCTTTGTTAATCACTTTAGTTTGTTACATTTGGTTCTGCAGCGATCCCACTAATGCTGAGGGCTCAAACAAGTCACCCTTTGGATCCTCTATCTGCCACTGAGATCTCTGTGACAATTGCAACTGTCAGGGCAGCTGGTGCCACACCTGAGGTTGTTGATTAGGAAGATATGTTTGTTATGTATATTAATGTATTTGATTTTGCTTTTGAAGTGGTGAAATAATCAATATTCCTGTTTCAGGTCAGAGATAGCATGCGCTTCATAGAAGTAGTTCTGGTTGAACCGAATAAACATGTTGTTGCTTTGGCAGATGCGTATTTCTTTCCCCCTTTTCAACCATCTTTAGTTCCGAAAACCAAGGGTGGGCCCATAATCCCTACCAAGCTCCCTCCTAGGCGAGCAAGACTTATTGTCTACAACAAAAAGTCAAATGAGACGAGTGTATGGATTGTCGAGTTATCAGAAGTGCATGCTGTAACCCGTGGTGGACACCATAGGGGAAAAGTTATTTCATCACATGTTATTCCAGATGTTCAGCCTCCAATGGTATGCTTTCTTTAATCACATTTTATCTTGTACTCTATACTTGCAGGTTTTGTTGCCATATGGGCTAAAAATAATAACATAAGATTAGAGTTTGAAATATTGGATAACTTACAATCAACTGAACTTTCTGTCACTGAGGAACATGCAGAATGAAAGGAAAAGCATTACAATTGTTGCCACCTTCTCTTTTCCCTTCTTTGCTCAATATGTAATATGTAGAAGAGCTATGTTGCTAGTATTCAACACAAATGCTAAATATTAGATCAAAATTATTTTGCTCATTTATAATTGATCATTTTCTTCTTAAGTAAAGCTTGAGAGGTATAATTTAGACTAGGAAATAGCATGCGATTGTTACTTTCTGTTTTGTACTGCTACAAAGGTACTAAGTATTAAATTACTGATGTATTATAGTTGAATTCGGTTCATATGTGTACTAAAAACCTTATAAAACCATAAAAAGCATCTCTTAAGAGAAAATTGGCAGTTTATCTTTTCTAAACTTGCTGTAGTTTGAAAACATATTTTTTGCTTCATGGAGTAATCATACCTCAGAACCTGTAAGATAAGTTTCATATTAGAAGTCAACCAATGGGCATGGGTTGGATTTTGCAATATTAAGCTTTCTTAATGCAACTCAAACTGACAAACCCACCAAAAAGGATAAAAGAAAATCAATTTGGTTGGGTTTTGTTTCACATGGTTTGGCTCTAAAGTCTAAACTGTGCACCCTAGTGACATTGTTACTCTGAAAAATTGCTGTTCCCAATCTTAGATCCTGGTGTTTTCTGGAAGAGATTTACTACTTATTTAAATTTGTTATTTGTATACTTACTTTTTAAATATTATTTGATTCAAATAAATCAGGATGCTGTGGAATATGCTGAATGTGAAGCTGTTGTGAAAGACTTCCCTCCATTTAGGGAGGCAATGAAGAGGAGGGGTATTGAAGACATGGATCTTGTGATGGTCGATCCATGGTAGTCCAAATTCTGAACCCAGTGGTTTCTGCTGATATAGATAAATAATTAATTTGTGGCATGCTCTGTTGTTAACTTTGCCTTTACATATACCAATGCAGGTGTGTTGGTTATCACAGTGAAGCTGATGCTCCTAAACGAAGACTTGCTAAACCACTTATATTCTGTAGAACTGAGAGTGACTGCCCAATGGAAAATGGATATGCACGCCCAGTTGAGGGCATCCATGTACTTGTTGATATGCAAAATATGATGGTAATTGAGTTTGAAGACCGTAAACTTGTGCCCTTACCCCCAGCTGATCCATTGAGAAATTACACTGCTGGTGAAACCAGAGGTGGTGTTGATCGAAGTGATGTAAAACCTTTACAGATTGTCCAGCATGAAGGTCCAAGCTTCCGTGTTAATGGCTACTTTGTAGAATGGCAGAAGGTAGATTTTGTTTTTTCATTTTGGGTCATTCATTTATATCAAAGTTCAGAAACTTATGCAGAACATTCTTCTTATTTTGTTGTGGTTGGCAGTGGAATTTCCGCATTGGTTTCACTCCTAGAGAGGGTTTGGTTATATATTCAATTGCATATGTTGATGGTAGTCGAGGTCGAAGACCTGTGGCCCACAGGTTGAGTTTCGTGGAGATGGTTGTGCCTTATGGAGATCCAAATGATCCCCATTACAGAAAAAATGCCTTTGATGCTGGGGAAGATGGCCTTGGAAAAAATGCACACTCACTTAAGAAGGTTTAGAATTGTAATTCATTATATTTGGTTTTTGACTACTTGCTATCCCATGGAATTTAATGTGTGAAACAAAACTACCACTCACAGGGGTGTGATTGTTTGGGATATATCAAATACTTTGATGCCCACTTTACAAATTTTACTGGCGGTGTTGAAACAATTGAAAATTGTGTCTGTTTGCACGAAGAGGATCATGGAATATTATGGAAGCATCAAGACTGGAGAACAGGCTTAGCGGAAGTTCGAAGGTCTAGACGACTATCAGTATCTTTTATATGTACTGTGGCTAATTACGAATATGGATTTTACTGGCACTTTTATCAGGCAAGTTGAAGACTGTTTTGTTTGTATGTAATTGTATGCATTCATTTCTATAACTGTCAATTTGCAGGCCTGGAAAAAGTTTTAGATAATAAAATTATATAGGCTCCCATCATAATTATAATAGGATTCTACCTATCATTAATAGTTAACACATTCTGCCTTTACTGTCCTCAGGGCAATTTCAAGGTTTTCATATATTGAAACTTCTTTTGGCTTCCTATGTAGGAGCATCTGTTTATCTCATTTTTTTTCTTTATAATAGTGGTAACTGATTGTCAGCTCTCTTAACATGTATGTTATATGCTGTTACAGGATGGAAAAATTGAAGCTGAAGTTAAACTCACTGGAATTCTCAGCTTAGGAGCATTGCTGCCTGGAGAATTTCGAAAGTATGGTACAATGATTGCCCCAGGTTTATATGCACCTGTTCATC
Source organism: Quercus cerris (assembly GCA_963669245.1). NCBI lineage: Eukaryota > Viridiplantae > Streptophyta > Magnoliopsida > Fagales > Fagaceae > Quercus > Quercus cerris. Next base: position 8,684,306 of record OY770012.1, read on the forward strand.
AACACTTTTTTGTTGCTCGTATGGACATGGCTGTTGATTGCAAACCTGGTGAAGCTTTCAATCAGGTACACTGCTTTGATGCTTAAGAATAGCATAGGATCTTAAGATGCTTAAGAATTAAGTAGGGGATCATCTTTCCCACAATTATTTCTGTGTCACACCATCAGTAGCCGAGACAGAAGGTTTGGTGGCCTGGATGCATTAGGAGGGCAGCATTTAAGGTGCTATTTGTGTGTGTGTGTGTGTGTAATTTTCAATAATGAAGACCAAAAATAACAATAGTAGTAGATAAAAAGGACTTGTCAATTAAGGAAGTAACAAAAATTGTGATTTTGGATAGAATAGAATGGAGGAAAAGAATACATGTGGCCAACTCTAACTTATTTGTGGAGGATCTATGGTCAACCACAAAAAATTTTGAACTAAGGCTTTGTTGTTGTTGTATCATATTTAATAAGGGGAACCTTTGCAGCAACCCTTTAAGGGTTGTTCTCCATGGTGTTGGTGTGGTCCTCAAAAATTCAGAAGCCTTTAATGTGCAATGCTTGTTGGTTATTACCCATTAATTTTCTTAGAAATAATGCCTTGCAATCCATAATCTATAAAGGCTCTAGTATGGGAAATAGTCCATGTAAGTTGTAGAGGAGGATGTCTGTTAGAAACAAGGACTTGATTCCTAGAAATGAAATTATCTCTAATGGATTCTTGTCCTTGCTTAATATTTGGTTAACATGAAATGTCTAGTTGCTTCTCTGTTGTTTACCTCATAATATCATATAGTTGTTTTCTTTCCTTCATTTGTAGGTTGTAGAGGTGGATGTGAAAGTTGAGGAACCTGGAGAGAACAATGTCCACAATAATGCATTCTATGCTGAAGAGAGACTGCTCAAATCTGAGTTGGAAGCAATGCGTGATTGTAGTCCTTTGAGTGCTCGCCATTGGATTGTAAGGCATCCCTATCCTAGTTTTAGAGCTGTATTATTAGTAATTTCTATTCATGTGACACATCTGTGGTCCATTATTCCTTGTTTGAATTCCTTTAGTTGAATGTCATTTATATCAGCACTTTCTGACACAATTTATAAGTGAGATTTATTTTGTCTAGAGCAAACTTAAGGACAAATCAATCTTGTGTTTTCTTACATTCAAAGTGATTTTTTCCCCATCTATGTAGCATGATATAATCTGTAGGGTTTAAGAAATGACTTGTCTCATTACAGGTTTATGTGTTACTTAAACAAATTGTGTGAGCTATGTTGTGCAGACCAGAGGACTGATTGGGCTTAGCACTCCATAGTTTGCTGGCAAGCCCAGGTGAAGGCCCAATCAACCAACATAAAGTAATTCATTTTTGCCTTGGGTAATAGCAATACAGTATGTTACCAGGTGCAATTATTGACATTACAAATTCTTGTAAAATATGTTGGTCCATATAGCATTTAAATTCTAGGTAATAATATATGACAGAATTGTACCAGTTGAAATTGTTGTCATAATCAATGCATGTAAAATATTATTCTACCTTATTGATTTTACTGACTAAATACTACATAACAGCATGGCATTAAGCACAAGTAGTCATAGCAATTGCGTGTAAAATATTTTAGTCCAGCTATTTGATCCAGCTGACAAAATGAGCTCATTAAGCTAAAATGGGGTTTGGAACTTTTTCTGCACTTGTTCTAAGTCTGGGCTGACATAAATTTCACTGAAAAACTCTTGCATAATTTTTTCATAGAGTTGCTTAGTCCCTATTATTGACAATGTGTGCAATTTTACACTCCAGGTAAGGAACACAAGAACTGTTAATCGCACTGGACAGTTAACGGGTTATAAGCTTGTGCCTGGTTCGAACTGCTTGCCGTTAGCTGGTGCGGAAGCTAAGTTTCTCAGAAGAGCTTCTTTCTTGAAGCATAATCTTTGGGTTACACCATATGCTCATGATGAAATGTTTCCTGGAGGAGAGTTCCCTAATCAAAATCCACGTGTTGATGAAGGATTGGCTACATGGGTTAAGCAGAATCGATCTCTGGAAGAAACAGATGTAGTTCTATGGTTTGTGTTCTCTCTCTTTGTTTTGCCCATGCCACTAATGTTATAGAAGCAGCTCTTCCTGTGTGAATAAGCCAGAACTTCTATATTATATTCTCTTTTTTTTTTTTTTGGAGAAGATCTATATTATATTCCATACACGTACTTTTTTCATCTCATACAATTTCTGGTTTCAGGAATTTGCCTAAGATAGAATCATAGAAAGCTACCAATGTTGTTTAATGTTGATTTTTGCATATTGTTGCTTTTGGAAAAGTACTAACATGAATTGTCTCTAAACTTTACCCATTTGTTCCTATATAAGTGACATTTCCTTTAAATTATGATTGAGAAAGTTCACCAATTGTAATCTTTAAATATGTTTTTCCTTTTTATTCCCTGCATTCTTCTTTCTGTTTCTAGGTCCAATTCAGTATCATGCCTGATTGCAATTTTTTCTACTAGTTAACAAGTAATTTCATTAAATGCAGGTATGTATTTGGAATCACACATGTCCCTCGGTTGGAAGACTGGCCTGTAATGCCGGCGGAGCGCATTGGTTTTATGCTTATGGTATAACTTATTAATCTAACTTTTCCCTTCAATTTTCCTTTTTTTAGTGACACTCATATATACAGCATGGTCTTAAGGATACTAGCCCACATTTATTTAAAATGGTTGTATATGCAGAATTGATGTAAATATGGCATTTTCTTGTCAGTAGAGTAATCCGAAATCCAAACCTATAAAGGAACAATTTCAGATCACTATATGCCATTTTGTTAATTATAGTATGCCACATTTTCTATTTATATCCTTCTTCTAGAAGTGCAACTAATTATCATCACAGAAGATCACCCTTCTCTGGGTGATCGTTTTTCAGTTCATAGTAGCTGCTTTAGTCCGCACATAAATGTGGATATTTTATGTCAACTCTCTTTCTGATCATGCTTCCCGAATCATCCTTTATGTGGTCTCATACTTGATACTGATTCTGATGGTGTTTGTGGATCCAGCCTCATGGGTTCTTCAATTGCTCGCCTGCGGTGGATGTTCCTCCCAATGCCTGTGAATTGGAAGCCAAAGACAATGATGTTAAGGACAATGGGGTAGTCAAGCCAATTCAGCCTGCGCTGCTGGCAAAGTTGTAACATCTTTTCTTCCTAGTCAAATTTGTCTTCCAATTTAATAGAGGACAATAAGGTAGCCAAAGCCAATTCAACCCGTGTTGCTGGCAAAGATGTTAAGTCTTTACTTCCAAGTCAATTTGTCTATCAATTTCATAGAGAGATGTCATAATGGTTCTTCCCGCTTCCTCTGTCTAGTCTTATCTTCCAAGTTAAGCTGATGAGTTTATCCCCACCACCCTCAATGTAGAATTTCAAATAATTTACGGACTACTTCAATCTTTTATAAATCAGAAAGCCATTCGTGCTATGTGATTTTGATTTGCCTTTTTACTTAATGACTATGGTCTTAAATGTAGACTAGCATGTAATCCGTGCAACGCACGGGATTTATTAAATGTTATTAATATTTTGTTAATTTTAGATTGTCACTTGTCAATCCATTGAAGAACGTCTATCTATCATCTTACTCTATGGTTCAGACTGCTAAACATGTAGATGCATGGTAAATATGTTATCTTAGAAATATACCTCGATAGTTGGGAGTGGGTGAATTAAAAAGATTTGAATGGATAATTTAATATGCTTAAATATGTGCACAAGTTTGACAAAACATTTGCGTGTGAAGGAAAAAGGAAGGAAGAAGGGGATAAAGGGGAAAAGGACATGGAAATTTCCTCTGCTTTCTTGTAAGTTGGATGATTCATGAACTATTATTTTCCTCTCGGCTAATCATTATTTTCTTTCTTGTTCTATAATATTTTCCTTATTACGAAGATTTGTATACATGTATGTTCCTTGTCATCAGGGCGGCCCTAGGCCATTTAGGCCATGGCCTAAGGCCCCTAACATAACATAGAAAGGCACTAAAATTAATATGGGGCCTTAAGTTTTTAATTTTTTTAAATTAAAAAAAAAAAAAAGTGCAAGTGCACTTTTTATTATTATTATTTTTATTTTTATCTCGTAGGTCTTATAAATTAATATTCACCGATCACAATAAGCAATTCAATACTCATTAATTTATTTTTAATTAAAATGTCACATCAGTTTGTAAATTTTTTATAGTAAAATTTGTAGTTATTTTAGTACCTTTTCCACACCAAAAAATAAAAAATAAAAAAATTATGAATTAATATAAATAAAACACAATCACCAATTCACCATTAAATGAATAAAAAATGCTAAAACTAATACAAATTTTATGATAAAAAACATACAAATTGATGTGACAAGAGTATGATTGGTACCACTCAAACAATATAATAAATGAATGTTTTGAATAATTTATTTATTTATTAGTGATACGTCAATTTGTAAAACATATATAATAAGTATCTCTAGCTCATTTTGGGTGAATTGGTCTTATTAATTAGTAAGAATTAATAATAGATTCGAAGAAAAAATATATATAACGTAAAAAGTAAGGTAAATATTTTTTAAGTAATATTTAGATATAAAAAAGTCTTTTTAAAATTTTCACCTTTGATCTCAAACTATCTTGGTCTAGCCCCGCTTGTCATAAGATTTTTATTTTTATAATCTGTTTGCTTATCAAGGATTACCATTCATAGATGTTGACACCTTGTGCCATTAAAAATTATAAAAATTAAGAGTAATTTGAGTAATTCTTAAGTATTTTCAGAGCACGAAGAATGGTGTTTACTCCTTTCACATTTATAGTGGAGTCTAGTATAAATATGAGAGTAAGGAGCATTATATCACCATACTCCAAAAATATTTAAGAATTTTCCAAAAATTAAACATGTAAAATGATGTTTAACACTACCTTGCATAGATTTATTTATTTTATTCATTCTCTTTAGCTCATGAGGATGTTCCATTATATAAAGTATACTTTCCAAAAATTAGTGTAGTAAAATTTAAGGGACCCCAAAATCTTCGTCCCAGATTTTAGACCAATTTTCTTCCTGGAAACTAGTCATAGTTGACTTCTTGTCACTTTTTGTTCACATTTTTTTAATAGAACCACACCAAACGTCCCCTTAATTAAACAAAGAATTATTAATTTATTAGTTTACTATTTATTAATCACACACAAACGCAAGCAACTTGATTTCTATAATTTCTAAAATTACTTAATCCGGCGCAGTCTGTCATGGAAACACTAAAGGTATGTTTAGGATCGGCTTGTTTTGCTAAAATTGAAAATTTTTTACTGAAAATATTATAGATAAAGGTAAAAATTAGTTGAAATAGTACAGTGAGACTCATTAATAGTATCAAAAAATGCAATAAGACTCATTAATAATAACAAAAATAAGCTAAATAGTAAAATAAATGGAAAAAATAATTTTTGCCAAATATTCACTTTTATTCATTCCTTTCCTTATCTAATGGCTAAGGAAATGAGTCTGCAAGAGGTACTCTCATTGCCAATCCTATTAGCTGATCGAGTGAGCAAGTCAACTTGAGAAGCCTAGTCATCAAAATTCGAGTGTCTCGACTTAGCAAAACAAGTCGACCATCTCTCTCAGATGCTTCGATCCACAGTTCGACTCCCATCAACAACTGCTCAGTCTCACCACCAAATTGACGTGGTGAAGAATCTTGATCGAGACCTAACCTTGGTTCGAAAATGTAAGCACATTGGTGTACTTCAACATGAAGTGGTTGCTCTCGATCCTCGATTCCAATAACGGAACCAACCTTTTCTGCCTCCAATAGCGAGCAACGACGCGATTCTGATGTGGGTTTGGGCCCACATCGCTATGGTTCACATGGGTAAGCCAAAGGATCGAACCGATCCGGCTTATGAGCTCGCTTCTTTGGCCAAAGACAACGATTGGAACAAGAAGATCATCGTCGATGAAGGTGGGGTCCCTCTGCTTCTCAAACTCCTCAACAACAACAACAACAGCAACAAACCTAAATCTTCGATTTTCGTTGAAGCTCACATTTCAAAATACAGTTATACTGTTACACTTATAATTCTACACCATAAACAAACAAATAAAAAAAGAAATAAGTTCATCTAAATGCACACTTCTATCTAAGTTTTTAATTTCTTGTACAATAAGGTCTGTTTGAGATCCGTTTATTTTGCTGAAACTGAAAACTTTTTGCTGAAAGAATTATAGATAGAGGTAAAAATTAGCTGAAATAGTACAGTGGGACCCATGAATAGTATCAAAAAGTGCAATGAAGCCTATAAATAGTAGCAAAAATACGCTAAATAATAAAATAAGTTGGTCTTTTAAGTTGAACCAAACGCACACTAAAATGAAATAACTAGTCTTTTCTTACTTTGGAGGAGATAACTAGGGTGTTAAGTATGATGATGCATAATCTTAAGTAAGTTACTTGTCCAAATATAGATCTTTGGAAGATTTGCAAGAAGAAAATCCTATCAAAGGCCACCGATGAGGTACTGGCCTAAGTGTTTTCAATGCTTAAGTCATAAACTTTTTGACTTAAGTAAAAATGGTGTAAATATAGAATAAGCGGGAGTTTTTCTCCTACCTATGCAGTTGCATAGGGTGGTGTTGTCTTTATATTGGCAACCTAAGTGACAAAGCCTTTATTAATGCCTCATTTCATAATTGGAATGTAGTTATTACATTGGTTGTAATAGTTGTGATGTCTTTGAGATACATGATTTTTAGAAATGAACATAAATTAATGACATATTAACTGTATTTCATCGGTTACATTTTTATTTTCTAGTTTAGCGAATTGTGTGGTTGTCCATTTAGGTAGATGAGCATGTGTGTAGATAGTTACAATGAGGATTGTAGGTTATAGTCCATCACAATACATTGATTGAAATTCATGGGGAATTATTTGGATAATTTGAGTCTAAATTGAATGATAAGAGATCCAATAAAAGTGTTTAGTTCTTAATATGTTTCTTTCACTTTTAGGTTTCAATACTTATACATTTCTCTCTCCATTGGAAGTCAAACCCTGGATCATAGTTATTACATTGGTTGTAATGGCAGTAAGATCACCAAGATACATGACGTTTAGAAACAATCATGAATTAATGACATATTAAATATATCTTATCAATTACGCTATCCTGATAGTCATAAATTAATGGCATAGTAAATGTAGTATGTCAATCACGCTTTCCTTATTTGGTTCAACTAACTGCATGGTTGTCTATTTAGGTGAACGAGCCTTGGTGTAGATAATTACAATGTGGATGGTTGGTTATAGTCCATCAGAATACATTAATTAGAATGTATTATTTGAATAATCTAAGTCTAAATTGAGTGATAAGAGATCCACTAAAAGTGTTTCATTCTTAATACATTTCACTCACTTACAAATTTCAGCATTTATACATCTCTCTCTCTATTGGAAGTCAAATTCTAAATCACATATATCATGTTGGTTGCAATGGTAGCAAGATTGCTGGGATAAATGACGATTGGAAATGATCATGAATTAATGGCATGTTAAATGTATCACGTTGGTTATGCTTTCTTGATAGTCGTGAATTAATAGCACATTAAATGTATTATGTTGGTCACGCTTTCCTTATCTTGTTCAGCTAATTGTATGGGGTTAATTTAGGTGGACGAGCTGGTGTAGATAGTTACGATGAGGATTGTTGGATATGGTCCATCAAAGTACATTAATTGAAATGTATTATTTGGATAATTTGACTAAATTGAGTGATAAGAGATCCACTAAAAGTGTTAAGTTCTTAATACATTTCTCTCACTTTTAAGTTTCAATACTTATATCTTTCTCTCTCTCTCTCTCTCTCTCTCTCTCTCTCTCTCTCTCGGAAGTCAAACTCAGATTAGAGTTATTTCATTGGTTGTATCAGTAGTGGGATTGCTAGGATACATGACTGTTGAAAACGGTCATGAATTAATGGCATATTAAATATATCTCGCTAGTTTTACTTTCATATCAATTGTGAATTAATGGCATATTAAATGTATCACACCGGTTACGCTTTCATAACAACAATGAATTAATGACATATTAAATTTATCCTATTGGTTATGCTTTCATGATAGTCATGAATTAATGGAGAGCTTGGGTGTAAATAGTTACAACGAGGATGGTTAGTTATGAGTTCAAATCTTCTGTCTTATCAATTGTACTTCACTTTATGCTCTACGAATAAAACTTGGATAGCTGGCCTTTCCCATTAAGTGTGCTCCATTTCTCATTTTTTTTCTCTCTTCTCTATGTGGTTGACGTTAACAAGAACTATAGAACTCTTTTTTCTCTTCCGCAGCTTTTGTTTCTTCTTGGTTTCTTTTGATTTTTGTCTCTTGCCCAGCTTTAGTTTTTGATTTGGACTATTCCCTCTATTGTCTCATTGTATTCATATCATTCTCCTAAAGTTTTATTGTCCACTGCCACAGAGGTTCTTTTTGTGCTATAGGTTTTGTTTTTAACTTTTGAGAGATTCCTGCTGAAACAAGCAACCTTCAAGGCTTTTAAGTATTGTTTAGTCGCATAATAAATTTTCTCTTTTTGGTTTAGTGTAAATAAATTTCTTTAAAAAAAAATTATTTTAGGATTTATAACAACTTTCTTATATACACTTGTGTGAGTTTTCCTAAAGTGTGTGTGTGTGTGTGTGTGTTGTTTATTAAAAAAATACCTATGTTGTTTTTGTTTTGTATTAAGGTCATGTGATAGCGATTATCATACTAAGACTGATCATCAATTGGTTCGAAAATTGAATTTTGAAGATGAGGATTCATCACCTGTGATAGTTGAACAACCAGAACCAATATCAATAGATAGCAATGATAAAATTCATGCTAATGTAGAAGAAGAAGTGATTCCAAAATTAGGAATTGAGTTTGAGACTGAGCAAGATGTGTATGATTTCTATAATAGTTATGCGCATGTAGTTGGATTTAGTATTAGGCGAAGTAAGGGCCACAAGGGTGATAAAGATGGTTCACGCAAGTGGTTAGATAGAGTTTTTTGTTGCTCTTGCGAGGGTATATGAGGGAATGACAAAAGAGATGATAATGTGAAATGCCATCGTCTAGAAACAAGATGTGGTTGCTTGGCAGAGATGAAAATTAGTTGTAGATATAGTGAAAAATATTGTGTGGTAAAATTTGTGTTAGAGCACACACGTCTTAGCTTCTTCTTGTAAGTGTATATTCCTTAGATCTCAAAGGTCCATTAATCTAGCCCAAGCTGTTGAGGCTAAATTAGCAAATAGTTATGGAATCGCACACTAAGAGCAAGTGTAGGACTAATGGCCAGAAGGGTAGGTGGACTTGACAATCTTGGCTTCATTCCTGAGGATTATAATTTGAGTACAAGATGAATAGATGAGATGAAAAACGAGGATACAGGAGGCCTACTTGAATATCTTCAAAGAATGCAATTTGAAGACCTTAATTTTTCTTATGCAATTCAGGTTGACCTTGATGATCTAATTAGAAATATTTTTTGGGGCAGATGGTAGAATGAAGTTGGATTATGAATATTTTGGGGATGTAGTGTGCTTTTATACAACTTACAAAAAAAATAAATAACATAGGCTGTTTGCATTGTTTGTTGGTGTAAATCATCATAAACAAACTATTATCTTTGGTGCTACATTTTTATATAATGAAACTTTTAAGACTTTCATGTGGTTGTTTGGTTCTTTTCAGAAAGCAATGTTTGGTAAGAAACCACAGACTATCCTCATAGACCAAGATGTTGCAATGTCAAAGGCATTAGCTTCACAATGGCTAGAAACACATCATTGTTTATGTGTTTGGCATATGTACCAAAATGCAGCTAAGCAACTCAAAGAAGTGTTTGGAAGGTACAGTACTTTTGCAGCAAATTTTAGTAGTTGTGTACATGACCATGACTATGAAGATGATTTTTTAGATGCATGGGATAATATGCTTGATAAATATGATCTAAAGAATAATAGTTGGTTGCAAAGACAATTTGAATTAAGGGAGAAATAGGCTTTGGTTTATGGGAGGAAAACATTTTGTACTGATATGTCTACTACTCAGAGAAGCGAGAGTATGAATAGTCAAATTAAAAGGTACATAACTTATAATTATGACTTGTTGTGTTTCTTTCATCACTTTCAAAGGTTAGTTAATGATAGGCGTTTTGACGAGTTGAGAGCAAATTTTAAAGCAACTCAAAGTAAACCATCATTAAAATATCCAGTAGAAATATTGAAGCATGCAGCGAGTGTTTATACTCCTGCAATATTTAAGTTGTTTAATCGTGAATTATGGCTCACTTAGGATTGTGAATTGCATAAGGATGGTAAGGTTGGATTTGTGGTAAAATATAAAGTTATTTCTCCCTGTAAATCTTGCCAACACATTGTTCAATTTGATTCATTGGCTTCTACAGTGATGTGTAGTTGTAATAATTTGAATTTGTTGGAATTTTATGTGCTCATGCCTTAAAAGTGTTATCTCTTCAAAATCGGAAAAGGGTGCCAAGTTAGTATATTTTAAAAAGGTGGACAAAAGATGCAAAGGATGGTTTTGCAATGAAAAATTATATGCATGTAGGAGCACATGGCCAAAATGCAGATGTGGGAAGTCGTTATAAAGTGTTGCTTAAATTGTATTCTAATTTGACAACAAGAGCTGCACTGACTGATGAGTCTTTTCGTATTTCTTTAGATGCTCATGAAAGTACTCTGAACAAAGTAGAGGAAAATTTGAAAAATTTATCAATTGAAGAATCTACTGTTGGGAGCACTTGTTTCAAATCAAAGGCTCAACAAGCTAATGACAATGTGCAGCCTACTAACTATGAAGGAAATAAAATTAAATGAATTAAACTTAAAGAGAGACAAGCATGTGTAGGGACATCTCGTAGAAGAAAGGGTGCATTAGGGAAAGCTACGAGAAAGAGAAAACGTCAAACTAAAGCATCCTCTCATATTTAATAGCTCACACTAGTATGAAATGTGTTTTGTGTTTTGTTACTTTGTGCTTACAATTTGTTAGACATAGTATGTACTAATTCTATAAATTATTTATATGATTTTCATTGTGAAATGTATTAGGAAGATAGCATGGCAAATTTAAATATACCTGGATTTATTGATATGTTGAACTAGATACAGGTAATTAAATGAAAGTTTATTTATTGTTTTGATTTTTATTTGTTTCATTTTTAAATGTATCAGGAAGATAGCATGACAAATTTAAATACACCTAGCTTTACTAATATGTTGAACTTGATATAGGTAATTAGATGAAAGTTGATTTAATTATTAATTTTTTGCTTTGATTTTATTAATTTCTAATTTGTTATACATTGATATGTAGGCACAATTACCCAAAATGAGAAATCAAAGAAATTATGAAGATGTTGAATAACAAGATAGAATTGAAGATAGAAGTGTGATTGCTTGTAGGACTTTATTAGGCCTGCTCCAAGTCCATAGAGATCATGCATTGAGATATTAACTTAATTTTGCAAATTTTTTTTATTATCTTTTATTATGGTTTTCCAGATGTGTCTTTTAGTTAAATCTTGTTAGCAAAAAGACTCCTTGAACTTCTGTATTTGGGGGAGGAGCAACGTTTTTTGTTTGTTTGTAGGCCTAAAACTTTTGCTTCCTTTAAAAATTATCTTTCTTGAACTTTTGTATTTGTGACACTTGCCTAATTTTGTTCATGGAGTTCTATTTATATTGTAGTGACAAAGTTCTTGACTCTAGAGTCAATTGAAAGTCATAATCCATATAGAGAAAATACTGGTGGATTTTAAATTTCATATATGAGATCCTATTAGCCTAGCATGACAATACAATTGTAACTAGCCTCACTTGCCAAGATTACTCCTTGCCTATGGATTAGCCTCTTCTTGATAGATCCAAGCAATGCCCAAAGCAAAGGGCTAGCCAAGCAACACAACTGACAGCACGATTAGCCTTGAGAAGTAAAACCGATGTCACTTGCTTTGCATTCTTGCCTCTACTTTTCTCTACAAGCCTGAAGGCAAAGTCTGGACCATCAATCTTCACAACTGAGAAATTTGGGTTCTCCATTGTGACTACCACTAGGCTTCCTTTGCAGGTATCTTTTGCCCACCAGTTAGAAAAGTTCAATCTTGGAGCCATTAAAGTTTGGAACTTGGAATCTCAAACTAAAAAAGCAACACAAAAATGAAGAACCTTTGAAGAAATTTTTTTTTCAGAATCCAAATCTCAAAATTGAGAAATGAGCAAAACCCATTTGAGAAACCAGCTAAGAATATCAAAGAAAAGCTAAAAGGAATTCACTTTCAAGGCTATGCATTAATTCCACACACACATAATGTGAGAAAGTAAAAGGAAGAAAAAAAAAATCGAGAAAGAGAAGGAGGCCCTGGGAGGTGAGTGCTTGTTCAATTCTATGTAATTGTAATTGTACTCTCACAAACTCAAAAGCTAGCCTCACTCACTCTTAAACATGGGAAAAGCCACATTATGAGGGAAGATATCTATTTGCAGCTACAAGAGTTCCTTGAAACCATGTGGGGTATTTGTTAAGCAATCTAGACAACAAAAGCACAGCCTCCCAAATAACTCACTCAAAAATATTAACTATTTTTAATTTTTGGTGTATAATTTCTTGGTTATAGAATCTAACTTTAGTACTTTAAAATGGCATTAAGGTATTTTTTTTTTTTTTTTTAATACTATGAATTTCAGTGCAATGTTTGGTGACAAGCTCTTTTAAACAATCAAATGATAATTCACTATCATCAAGGGATGTGTACAACTTCAAGTAGATAATGGTGTTTCTGTTTTTGCAGAATAGGTTCGATTTCTCTGTTTTGTTTTCTGTAAAAATTGTTTTCCTACATAATGTTTCTATTTCTACAGAATCGGTATGGTTCCCCTATTTTTGTTTTTGTAGAAACTGTTTTTCCTACATATAATGTTTTGTTCCTGCAGAATAGGTTCGGTTTCATCTCCAAAAAAAAAAAAAAAAAAAAAAAATTCTATTGAGACATATCCGACCTTATCTCAATTGAAACACAAAACCAAAACATATCAGTCCAAGCATTCTCAGTAGATATCCATTAATCTAGTCAGTCCTTATCAAATAGAGTTTGATAAAATAATGAAATTTGGAATTAAATAAAATGTTATCCATATATTCAAATCAAATTGTAATCTCTACAATAAGATATATACAAGGGAGCTTCTAAGGAGTAGCTTCTTGTCCTAGTCACTCATTCAAGAATTTCAACAAACATGTAAAATACAAAATCCAGCAACCCCAATTATTTACTGACTAAACCTTTACATCGTCCAAAAACATTTTTCTTTCCACATGTTTCATAATGGAACAAAAATCAAACACCATTGTCACCATAGACAAGTCACTTTGTAGAAACTAATAGAAGCAGATGAACACTTGAAGATGAAGATGAAGTGAGGATGTGTCTGTAACTGGGGCGAAGTGAGGATGAAGATGAACACTTGAGATGTCAACCACATAGAGAAAAGAAAAAAAGAAACCTTGAAAGCCTTGAAGGTTGCTTGTTTCAGCAGGAGTCTCTCAAAAGTTGAAACAAATCTGGACCTATAGGATAAAAGAAATCTCTATGGCAGTGGACAATAAAACTTTGGGAGAAAGATAGGAATACAAAGAGAAGAGACAAAACTCAAAAGAGTTCTTGTTAATGTCAACCACATAGAGAAGAGAAAAAAAAGAAACCCAAAGCCGGAAACAGAGACAAGAAACTAAAGCTGCGGAAAAAAAGGGTATGATTTTAACGTTAACGTTAGTAATGTCAATGTTAAAGTTAGGATTATCTCACTTAATGGGAGAGACTAGCTGTCCAAATTTTATTGGTGGAGTATAAAGTGGAGAACAATTGATGAGACAGAAGATTTGGACTCTATTGGTTATAGTCCATCATAGTACATTAATTGGAATGTATTATTTGGATAAGTTGAGTCTAAATTGAGTGATAAGAGAAGTGATTAGCGCATTATACATTTCTCTCTCACTTTCTGGTTTCAATACTTATATCATTCTCACTCCATTTGAAGTCAAATCCTTAATCACAATTATTAAATTAGTTGTACGGGATCGCGAAGAAAAAATCATGAATTAATGGAATATTAAATGTATCCTGCCAGTTGCTATTTAATGACACTCATGAATTGATGATAAGAGATCTACTAATTTACAATGACAATCATGAATTGATGATAAGAGATCTACTAATTTACTGGATAAATACATTTCTCTTACTTTCAGGTTTCAATACTTTATAGTTATACCCTTCTCCATAATAAGTCAAACACTAGATCACAGTTTAAGGATAACTCTTCGATAATACAAGTGATATATAGTAATTGATTAACCTCTTGGAGACATGATTCAATCCCACGTCTCTAATAAGGGAATCCTTAGTGTCTAGCACTCGTGTAGGCATAGCATTATTCTTCTTGTTGCATTGGACCTATAAAAGTTAGCATTATAAAAATCTAATTATATAAAGTTAAGCAAGAATGAAAATTATACATGAATGCTATTTAATTAGTTAGTCAACTAATCTAATTATGCTTATTGGAGGTAGCTAAGGGAGGTCACTCATGACTAAACTTTGATTAAAGGAAAGCATCAAAATCAAGTGGATATCTATTCTTTTCCACCTCCACCACAAACAATGACCTCGCAAACACGTTAATATTAGTAGGATTGTCACAAGGGTCATTAAGAAAAAAATAATAATATGTTATTTAGACTATGGAAGACTAAATAAAATAAATATGTTTAAAGTTCTGTTTCAGTTTCATGAACCAAAAGGTGTAGATGGAAAGTGTATTTTCAAACCGATAAGATTTGGAAGATTGAGATTATATGATGAACAGCCTATATTTAGTATAGTCATAGCGCGCGGCTCCCAATAGTCATAAATACCAGGTTATCAAAAAAGATAGTCATAAATTCCACAAATATGTTGACCAATTGTTAATTAACCACCATGAAAAATAAAAATTAAATTAAAGAAGGAAAAAAAGGAATAGGATGCACTTTTAAATAGATTTTTATAAACAAGAAGATGTCTAAATAATGATTTTAAGAAGGGAAAAGTTAACAAATGCCCTAAAGGTATTATTTAAAAAAAAAATGTAACTAACTTTTTTTTTTTTTTTTTTAAGTTTTTATATTTTCCTATGAAAATGGTATTAAAAATTTCCTAAAATTGTCTATCAACAATTAAACTCTCTAAGAGCACTAGTTGACAGGACTCTTTTAAGAAATCATAATTTAAAAGTTTCTTCAAAATGGTAACTAGTTATTGTATACAATCCAAAAAATAAAGAAATATTGAACAACTCTTGACGGAGAATTTACACAACAATATGCATAGGGACGGACCCAGGTGGGGGCCCAAGGGGACCCACCCCCAGGTGTCCAATTTTTATTTTTTTTTATTTTTTTTTATAGTTATTATATATTATATTTTTGTAATTGGACCCCTTTCCAAAACCTTAGGCCCCCTTCTCCCTAATTAGCCAAACCTAAATAGTAACTATCTAACCCATAAACTTAACAAAAACAATAAAAACATTCACAATGGCGATTGTATTTTAGCAAAAAAAAAAAAAAATATATATATATATATATATATATTTTACCATCAAAGATCCAAAAAAATCATGTGTTATTAGAGAAATTAAAGCTAAATTTTTGGCAACTATAGTAAATTTGTATAAATACTAGTTGACTGTAGCAAGTTGTTAAAAATAAAATACAATATTATTATTAAGATTATATCTCTTCCTTTAATTAAAAAACTCAAATTCTCTTTCTTCATTTATTATTTTAATGAATTGTTTATAATATTTTAAATGAAGTGATAAAAAAAAATAAAACATTTGTTATTGAGTGTATTGTAAAGTGAGGTAGTAAAATAGATAAAGTAGCTTTTTAAAGTACAAAAAACTAAAATTTTTAGCACAACCACTGTGACTCGGAAGTGGTTGTGAAGGCCCTAAGATGCAAGGAATATGGGTTGGCTCCTTACGCCCATTTGATAAATGACGTGCCGTTATTTTTCGGTTTATATTCAGAATTGTCATACTCTCATGTAAGGAAAGATGGTAATAAAGTTGCTCACAGTTTAGCTAGGCTAGCTTTGACATCACCAAGTTGTACTGTGTGGATGGAGGACGTTCCATCTCACACTTTACCTTTTGTTCAAGTTGATTTGGCCGCTTTTTAGTTTTTTCAATAAAAGTCTTCCTTCTAAAAAAAAAAAAAAAAAAAAAAAAAAAAATCCTAGCCAGCCTAGTATTAAAAAAAACATTATTCTGTTTTTGTTCTTATTTTAGTCTTTGTTAGTGGATTATTTGCATCTTAATGTATTTAGAAACAATGATTTTGTGTGTTTATAATTTTTTAATACTATATAGATGCCTATTTAGAATTTTTTTTTCTTCTTTATACTCCGGCCCTCACTAGCTTAAAATCCTAAGTTCGTCCTTGAATATGCATAAAGAAGCAATAATATTTTATATTAAAAATATGGGAAAAAATTTTGAATAATGAAAGTTGTTTGACAAGGTGATTATATTAGAAATCACCATCAAAAGATAAATCAATTAAGCAGAGATTTAAGTAAGGCCCAATCAATTTGCTTTAATTAGGAATGATGATGACTTATTTAAATGCAGAAATTTAAGTATGGCCCAATCAATTTTCTCTAATTAGGAATGACGATGACTTGAGTTTGGACTTGGACGGTTTTCCCAAATCTTCTAAATATTTTAATTACTAGGCTGTAGAATTTAGGACTTTCATCCAAAACCAATCCCAACTATATTTAAACAACTCTTGTCTAATCAATTCCTTAACATCATGGAAATTAATCATACAGTTCATGAGGAAGACTAAAAACTAAGTCAATATTAGCAAATATGATTTGAGAAATATTTTGTCTTTATTACATTTTCGATTCAAATAATCTTTGAACAATGAGATCCTCTTCATTTTTTTTAAAAAGTCAAATGTTAAGTAGCCTTTTGACTTGTTTAGGGTTAGTGTATAGAAAATGAATAAAACCTCTTGACTTCAAAGGAAAAGGTATCTTATGCACCTGTTTTATGGAGCGCACCTATCGCATAAGACACGTATAAGATAATTTTTTTTAGTTGAGATTCTCTCTCTCTTGATAGCATCTAGTGTACAAAGAAAGTGAAATATTCTTCCAATATTGCTAAGGACAACCTATAATTTATACATAGATTTTCCTTATCTAGTTAAAAGTATTGGATTGCTACTTGATAAGGGTATTTTCCTCCCACAAGAGCTGCATTTTTCATTCGTCCTTTGGGTTTCGTTGAGACCGTCAAAACCTACCAACCACGGGCCCGTCAGAATCCATTAAATCTAGACAGATCAGTATGCCACTCTCCTTGAAGTCCTGTCGGGTAACTCTTGCATATGCCTGACAAATGATTCACACCTTATCCTTTTCATATTGACGAATGAATGACCATACCGACAAATGAGCATGTTGGGCCCCATAATTCTCTGCGTATTCCCTACACGTGTGTCCCTACATGGAAATAACTTGTGCACCACCCCCAAAGACCCTACTACATGTTCATATCTCCCTAATATGGAAAGAGAACCCAAAGATCTTCGTGCCCTAACTCCAAATCTCTTCTACAAGGAAAGACTCCTACATTCAAGGGATCTTGGTTTGCCCTTCACCACTATATAAGCATCAAACCTCTTCTTCCCTAAGGTACGTAGGAAATCCCTAACTCTCTTATTATAGAGTTCTTAGAGATTTTTCACTCATTGACTTAACCTTTGAAGGGTCTTTGGCTGGCACCCCATTGGTGCTCTTTGTTGGTTCTGTTAGGGTACATTTTTGTTAACCCTAATATTATTTAAATAACACCTATTTATTTTTCAAACGTCACTAACAAATTATTAGGCATACCTAAATATTTTTTACTATTACTATACTAGCCCACAACCAATCTTCTTTCCATCACAAAATTGGGATACAAATGTAAAATACTATAAGACCCAATATTTTTATAAAGCCTAAATTATTTATTGAGCAAGTTAAAATCTCATTCTTTCAAAAGCCCAAGAATTTTTGTGTTTAGCAATATTTGAAAAGGCCCATGATTCAAATACATGGCAAAACAATTTTATTAATGGGATTCAAGTCCATAATTAAAGCCCATGATTCAAATTCATGGCAATGCTATTTTATCAATGGGATTAAACCCCATAATCAAAGCCTATGATTTCAACCCATGGCAAATTATTTCATCAATGGAATTCAAATACCATATCCAAAGCCCATGGTTCAAACCCATGACAAATTATTTATCAAAAGCTTAGTTCTCGCTAGCAACATTAAAAACCCAATTTTTGTTGGCAACATCAAAAGCCCAATTCTCATTGGCAACATTAAAAGCCCAGTTCTCGCTGGCAACATCAAAAACTCAATTCTTATTGGCAACAACAAAAGCCCAGTTCTTGTTAGCAACATCAAAAGCCCAGTTCTCATTGGCAATATCAAAAGCCTAATTTACGTTAGCATTATTTTATCAAAAGCCCAAGATTATTAACGCTTGACAAAAAATATTATGTTATAATTATTTCACTTAAAAGCCCAATGATGAACAATGTTTTAATTTCTTAAACGTTACTATGGCAATCATCTCAAAAACCATGGCAATCATTTTATAAAAGCACGTGGAAAGATATAATCATTTTATAAAAGTTCATGGAAAGTTATCTTGAAGATTATGATATTTATCTCATGACATATTAACCCACGAAACATATGGTCATTATTTACATCACAATATCCATAATATTTATCTTCAAAGCTCATGGTAACTATTCAATCCCACAAGCTCACCATTTAAATTATGACGTGATTATTAGAAATCATAAACATTATTTATGATATGGAATTCATCATTTTCAAAAATAGTAAAATGTTATTTACAAAAGCATTTTAAAGCTTATGCTATTATTTTAAATATTACAACTCATTACCCAAAGACCCACTACAAATATCCATGAAAACCCAAATATTTACTAATAATAAAAGTCCATAAGGGATGAAAACCCATGGCAACATTTGTTGTTGATGTCCATTTTATAGGTTCAAATATGGGACGAATACAGCCCAGCCCAAAGGGACCAGCCCACATGAGCAAGCCCAATCCAAAGAACTCCAGCAAGAGACAGATGGCTGAAAATAGACAACCAGCTTTGTTCATCTTTGACCAAGGTCCAGCTAGAGGCCTCTACAAGAGAAACAAGTCTTCGGGAATGGACTAGGGGCTATCCCATCAACTTTCTATCACCCTTTCCTTGACGTGAACAGTGCCCAGAGGTTGTGGCTTGTGATATTAGCCAAAGTCTAATGGGTGATGGAACTTCATCATTTTCCTCAAGACTATACTCCAACGGAAGGGAAGCTGAAACCAAGTTATCCAAATCTTAACAAATCAATGATATAAATGTCAAAAATGTTCAGGACATGGTTCATGTGCTAAGTCCATGAATCCTAAAGGGGAAAATTTGGGAACATGTGGTTTGGAGGGCATAAAGGGATCTCCAGCAAAACCTTCTGAAGTGGGCTTAAACTTTGACACCTAGCTTGGGGTGTTGAATCCTACTTCTAAGGTTCAAATCTTAGTTGCAGCACTAGGATTCCTCCTTGATCCTTGATCCTATTGGTTAAACTCAGCTTCAAAAAGCTTGACATTTAATGCAAAAATACCCCAAAAACCCACAATGTGTCATATTACCCAAAAAAGCAAATCTCCCATTTATGGCCAAATCCTAGAATAATTAAGCCTGATACTCTGCCCCCTGATCAGTGCTACGTTTTTGGACTTTAGTTAATTAATACCTCCCTAAATACCACTATAAAAGGGTAAGCACACTAGCCCACAAAACACACACCAACCCATCTGAAATTTCTGATTTTCTTGCCACTTTGCTTGTGGTTTAGCTCTCCCCAAGCTCATAAATCATTCTCCTTAGCCCAGACTCACTTAGCGTCAGACATTCCTTTTCATTTTTTGCACATTCACAGCCCATAAATGCTTCCTACTCAGTCATAAATAACCCTTTACTCACTAAAGCCTTAACCTCAGCATTTACTCCATCACACCACCACAAGTTTAAATACCCACTCACTCAAAATAGCCCACACTACCCTATTCATGCCTTATGTTTATATATTCCCCAAAATCTTAGTTCAACATTTGCAGCACTGAGCTAGAATCTCTCTCTCCCTTCACACCATGCCAATTAACCCCCTTTCTTCTTCCCATGGAACTTTTAAATTTTACTTTTTGTTTTACTATTGAAGTATATAATGTATTTATAACAGTGAAATTCTTCCCTCATATTGATGTAATGATGGTTGAAAGTACAATAAATTCTCCTGACACACACAAGGACCCTAGCAGTGAACACTTTCCTAAATTTATTTAATAATTGATTGTTGGACTTTAAGTGTAATTTCACCCTGCTGCTGGAGAATTTATTTTTCTTGCATTATCAAAATAGGTCCACTAACCTACTAATTAACTATTGCGAAGTATTTTTATTGGGCTTTTATTCCTGTTTTGTCAAGGTTCAACCTTTATTTCTTGCTTAGATAGGCTTATCACCACACCGAAAGCCTTTGGGCGTCATCTCAAGAGCCCATCGTTGAGTTTTGGCTTGGCTTCCCAATATTTTATTCAGATGCATCAATTTCCCCCTCAATAGATTCTTGATTTTTTCTTCTTTAGGTATCCATTGGAACATTCGAGAACAATCAGTTCATTAAACGATTTTTGTGCTTCATCACTACTAGATTTTAGATTCCCCTAAAATGTGAAAAAGAAAAAGAAAAAGGGTAGAACACATGTGTACAAGATAAGTCTAAGCAATCCAAACATGTGAGATGAGTTTGTCTTTTGGGTTAGGATTTGGGCAGTTTGCAAAAATCTTCTAAAAATTCCCTGTTTGGTAAGAGTGTTTAAACAATGAATATTGTTGTTTAAGCATCACAACACATATTTCTACACACATTTTCACCCACACATATTTCTACCAAACTTAAGCAATGGTACTAAAAATCTCTTACCAAAAGGGCCTTATAAATTTAGGACTTTCATCCAAAGCCCATCCCAACTATATTTAAACAACTCTTCTCTAGTCAATTCCTTAACATCATGATTTGAAAAATGAATCATACTTTTCAAGAGCAAGACTAAAAACTAAGTAAATATTAGCAAATATGATTTGAGAAATATTTTGTCTTTATTTTTATTTTCGAATCAAATAATCCTTGAACAATGGGATTCTCTTCAATTTAAAAAAAAAAAAAAAAAAAAAAAAAAAAAAAAAACAAATTTTAAGTAGTTTTTTGACATGGTTAAGATTTTTCTAAAGTAACTGTAAGGAGAAACAGTATCTTATACGCTTGTCTTATAGAACGCACCTACCACATAAGATAATTTTTATCTCTCTCTCTCTCTCTCTCTCTCTCTCTCTCTAGCATCTAGTATATAATAAAGTGGAATATTCCTGCAATGTTGCTAAGGACAACCTATAATTTATGCATAGGTTTGCTTTATCTAGGTAAGAGTATTGGAATTTTGCTACTAGATTCTAGATTCCCCTAAAATGAGAAATAAAAAGAAGTAGAACACGTGTACAAGATAAGTCTAGGCTGTCCAAGCACGTGAGATGAGTTTGTCTTTCTTAATACGTGGACACTTGTTAATCACATACGCGCAACTAATTGGGTGGAAACATTATAACTTATAAGTGCTTTGATCCAACAGTGGGTAGTGTTTGTGTTTGTCCCGATTCTGTTACGAAAAACCAATGTTTTAATGGAGGTGAGTTTCACATGTTTCTGGCATGATACAGTCAGCAAATATAAGATGTATTTTTTTTTATTATCTATATTGGGACAATTATGCCATTGATTATGGTTCAAATCAATTAACAATTTCTACAGGTCTATTAAAAAAATTAATTAAAAAAAAAAAAAACCATCGGGGATTAAGATCCTCCAAGATGTAAAGAAAAATCTTTGAGGATTTTATTCCTTGAAGCGGTGAATATGTTGATATGGATTTTTATTACATAGTTATAAAGTAAGGGAGAGAGAGATATGAGATTTGAGCCATAGGCATCGAGTACCATAGAATACTTTTATCATTGAGATATTACTTAAAAACCCAAAATGTAGATAATTTTAAGTTAAAATCCAGTAACTTGGGAAAAGTCTTAATTATAGGGTTTGTAGGTAAAGCATAGCTAGGAAGGATGACTTGTAAGTTGTCAGTCTCTTCATCTTCATATTTGAAGTCTTTAATTTCCTTTGTATTTTCAAATTAAAAAATTTAATTGCACGAATGATAATGCTAAGGACTTAATAACAAATGAAATATAAGAAACTATAGTGTGCATGTAGCTTAATAACACCGTTTGACCACATATCACTTGAAACTATTGGAACTTAGTTGGAATTGAAGTTAGGCTATGACTTAACACAAGTAATGTTTATGAACCCTCCACATTTTGTAGGTGGAGTTGAAGTTAGGCTATGACTTAACCCGAGCAAAGTAGTATTTACATATCTCCCATTTGGATCTCACATTTTGTAAGTAGAGTTTAATTTAGGCTATGACTTAAACTAAAGTAGTGTTTGTGGGTCCCCAACTTGGATCCCATAATTTGTCGGTGGAGTTGTAAATAGGTTATGTCTTAACTCATCTGAAGTAGTATCTACATATCCCCATTTTAAATCCACACATTTTATGGACATGTCTAGTTATTTCCTACAATTGGCTACCTGGTTAATAAAAACCACTATATATGATCATGTCCATTTAAGGAGATGGTATCTCTTATAAAATATGCATATAGTGAGTCTCTTACAATAGGTGGGTCTACACACCTATAAAAGGTTGTCATAACTAGTAACCCCTATCTATTTTTTAAAGAATAATAGTAATAAGAGATGATCTAGATAATACATAATATCCATTTTTTTTTTGGAGAAAGTTTTAACTTATAGCGTTTGCTTTTAATGATAATTTTTTATCATTAGACCAAGATACTAATTAATTTTTGGTGTATGTGAGGATTGAGGATTGAACCCTAAATCTGTTATTCAACTGCAAAAGACTTTACCAACCCTTAAATTATCATAAGATACAAGAACTTATAACAAATAAGATAATGAAAGACAGCCCATAGATTGGAGCCTAAGTTGGGCTGAAAAAACTATAATTTAATTCAACCAAATTAGTGCGTACGGGTTGAAGTTAATCTATAACTTGACCCAAATGAATTACTTGGTGAATAAAAGTGGCTATGTCATAAAAGTAGCTATGATTATGTCCTTGTGCTCATATATATTCTCTTAATTTCCTTTTTATTTATTTATAGCTCTTAACTTTTTTAATTAAAACGGCAGTGATAAATCCAATTGAGATAGTGCGTATGGATTTCCATTTTATGAGCCAGTCTAGGTCTTTCTAGGTTAGTTACTTGGTGAATAAAAGTGGCTATGATCATGTACTTGTGCTCCTATATATTCTCTTAAGTTCGGTTTTTTTATTTATTAACTCTTAATTATTTTTATTAATACGGCATTGATAAAGTCATAATTGGCACAATTTATTGAGGTTGTGCCAACCTTAAATACGAAGCCCAACTTCAAAGTAAACTTTCAGAGTGTCAATGAATGATCCCTTGACTCAGGCTCTATTATTTTGTCAAACCAAAAAGCAAAAGAGTAAACATCAAATGCAATAATTCTCATAACTTCGGCCTTTAGCCACTGTACGAAAAAAGTGAGGGCCAGCCAAGACATATTACAAAAAGCAAGCCCTTTACGAAAATAACACAAATCTTTGGTTGGCCTTATCATGCTAATATCAAAAAATATTCCTTTTTGGCCCTTCATCTCCAAGAGACTCTTTAAAACCATATTTGGAGTGCAAACACACAAAAATCAACCTCCAAGAGCCTCTTTAAACTCCAATTTTTTTTAAAAAAAAAGTTGATACAATTGCCCTCTTGACCTGGAGAGCACTGTAGCAACTCATCATTTTTCTCTATTAAAAAAATGGCTATTAGTTCTTTCTCTTTTTCCTTTGTTTTGTTACTCTCTCTTGCTTCTCATCAGAGAACAAAGTAGCTCTCTCTGAGAGCCTTGAAAAAAAGAAAAACCAAAGGAAATTAATTTCTGCTTGACCCACTACCAAAGAAAGCCAAAGGAAATTGAGATTGTGAGCACCAAATCCTGCTAGAATGATAGTATTTGGGCCCCCCAATTAATTTATTTGTGGGCTAGCACACAATCCTACTAGCCAGGTTCTAAGTTTCGCCTACTTTATCTTCCCATGGCCTTTGTTCACAACCCTCACTGTGTTTCCATTAATTCCCCTCTGTTTCCTAGTATTTCCCATTGTTTCCCTGCCCAAAAATTTTCAAACCCCCATTATTTTGTCTACCTCTCCCTTTTATAGTCTCTTGCTAGTGGGGTCCTCATCATTGTCTCCCCCCACTTGACACTTATTCCCATGTCCCTCAGAATCCCAAGGGATCCTCACGGCTTTAGAGGATTCCCTTGGAACTTGTTCTAGATGCCAATGAGTACTCGGCAGTGAACTTCCTCACAGGCACAGCCTACCCTCGATTATCGACCTTGCCATGTTAGTGTCCTATGCCTGCTTTCCTCTTTACCCATCAATGCCTAGGCCAACCACTTGAAACTCTCTTTAGGTGGTGTCCATTTGCTTGTCATCCCAACCTTAGGGTTGGGCTTGCGATTATAAAGCCCAGGATTGACTCCCTCCATGTGTATCACAATGAGCTGCTCCGATGGGCCCCAGGCCCTATTTTGGGTTTTGATTAAGTGGGCTTGTGCAAGCCCAATCCCCCATAATAGCCCCCCCCACACCCCCCCCCCCCCCCCCCATATCCTATTATCACTTCGTGGTATTAGGGTCGAGGACTTTCAACTTAGCATTCGGTGGAGTCTTCGGATGAAACAACTATTATGCCTTGGGAAGATAAAACCTCACACCATAATTACGTTAGACATGACAGTTTTCATCCTTCACACGTGTGGAATTATTTTGCATATTCAACGGCCTTGATTAATTGATGCTTCGATTACCAAGGCATGCATGCGCTGAGATAGCGGTACGTGTTGTTCAATTGCTTTTCAGTTGCATTAAATGAATTCTCCATTTCTACATACTGCCATTGCCTCTCTCACAGTTTTCTTTACATCTTTTCAAATTCATAACTCCCTTTACTCTTCTTTCCTGATCCTTTAGAACTCTCTTGTGTCTATCCTTCTTACTAAGAAGTTACTCTGTGTCATTTTCAATCTTCTATAGTTTTCTTAGTAGACAAATATGGGTTTCTTTCATCTTTTAAAATCAAATGCTAATGTAGAGCTATTTAGAACCAAGTTCAATATCCCTTGTGATGTGAACATATCATATTGTCACGAGGGTGATATAGAGGGTCAAATGCTCCCTCGTGTTGTCTTTTTTCCTTTGATGTCTATCTTAGAGGGCGGGGTTAGCTTTCCCGTAGATCCCTTTTTACTTAGGACTTTAGGTTTTTATGGGCTCTGCCCGACCAGTGTCTGCCTAACTTTTACCAAGTAGTGAGTTGTGTCAAGTGCCCAAACCGACTTTACAACCTCAATTTAACCCACCATGACATTAACTTCCTTTACGCCATTCGGGGGAGTCTAAAACACGGTTACTACCTCCAAACCCAAAACACCATGGTTAGGTTGATTTCATGCCTCCCCAATTCTAACAGGAACTCTGCGTGGGAGTTTGTTAGGGTGAGTGGGAACTGACTCAATGGAAAGCTGACTTGCCCAACTTCTCCCCAGCAAATAGGTCGGTATTTTAGTCAATTTTTCACTCTTTACTAAAATAATATATTTTTTTATTTTATATAATTATTAAATTAATTATGATGTCATCACGATTCAATATTGTCAAAAACTTTGAATCTCTCTCTTGCCTAATTCTTTGAGCGGTCTGGGATTCAAAACCACGATCTCATGACACCCATATGACCCTCTCCAGGGTCTTGATATTCCCCAATTTCAGGTTAATGGCAGTCAAAATTTGGGGGAAAGAAATTGAAAAGAATATACTTGTGATGCGATAAAAGAGAAAGTCTAATTCGAAGCCTAGGCTAAAATTTCTTAAGTTAAACTCGTAATAACCTTCAACATAATCCTTTTGGCTGACCTTTGTATCAACTTTGTGGTGTCTTCAACTTCAAATAATGAAATAATTATACATGCTATGTCCTTGCGGTAACATGTAGTCTATAACTAATTTATAGTGTGAGTCAAGCTGGAGTTGCTTAAATTGCTTTCTTTTATAATTTTAAGTATTCTTTTCATCAAAAACAATAAAATATAAAACACCCGAAAAGAACCTACTTGATTCTATTTTTCAACCTTTTTCTCATAAACAAAATAGGAAAATAAATTAATAAATGTCAATACAATTTAATTCCAACTAAGCATCAAACACAAGACTAAAATGAATTCTTTTGAAAATATTACTACTGTTTTTTTTTAATCTCTTTAAGTATTTTTCCTGTGCATCTCACAGGTTAGCGATTAGTTTTATTAATTGTGAAAACTAAACCTTTGTTCTTTTTTGCTTTGTTAATCACTCTTGTGTTAGTACATTTTAAATTAAATATGTTGAAACTCAAAAAAACTAAAGAAGAATAAAGAGATGAGTTAGAATAAAATTTGTTAAAGAAAGATTTATTTGTATGGAAGTTAGATTAAATAAATTAAGAGAAGTTTTTTAAATTAATAAATAACATGTAGGTTACATGAAGGGTTGGAAGACTATATATATGGCTATACTATGGACTAATTTCATATCAAGAGTGAATGAAGAAAGTAGTTAAAAGCAAAGTGTATTGTGTGAGAGAGTGAATTCAAAATTATTCCTAAATAGTTGAGAGATTTCGGGCTAAAGAAAGGTGTTCTTCCAGTGGAGTTTTGGGCTTGAACACTTTGTGTAGAAACTGTTCTAGCCATACAACATTTGTTGGACTGTTGTATCCTGAGGGAGACAAGTCAGAGAAGGTTTGTATCGGTTACAAAGATTAGCCAACCAAGGGCTTGAATCTTCTTAAAGAGAGCGAGTGTCACGTTTCAGTCCAAATAGTGTTGTGTTCATCTCTTCAAATTAATAATAATATTCAACTTATTATTCAGTTTCTCTTTGTGATGTTTCCATTGTTATTGTGTTTGCAATAACAACTTGTTTGTTACATTTGGTTCTGCAGCGATCCCACTAATGCCGAGGAATCAAGCAAGCCACCCTTTGGATCCTTTATCTGCCACTAAGATCTCTGTCGCAATTGCAACCGTCAGGGCAGCTGGTGCCACACCTGAGGTTGTTTATCACACTATGATTTGATATTTACTTAGGAAGATGTGTTTGTTATGTATATTAATGCATTTGATTTTGCTTTTGAAGTGGTGAACTAATCAATATTCCCGTTTCAGGTCAGAGATAGCATGCGCTTCATAGAAGCAGTTCTGGATGAACCGAACAAACATGTTGTTGCTTTGGCAGATGCGTATTTCTTTCCCCCTTTTCAACCATCTTTAGTTCTGAAAACCAGAGGCGGACCCAGAATCCCTGCCAAGCTCCCTCCTAGGCGAGCCAGACTTATTGTCTACAACAAAAAGTCAAATGAGACGAGTGTATGGATTGTCGAGTTATCAGAAGTACATGCTGTAACCCGTGGTGGACTCCATAGGGGAAAAGTAATTTCATCACATGTTATTCCAGATGTTCAGCCTTCAATGGTATGCTTATCTTTAATTACATTTTATCTTGTACCATATACTTGCAGGTTTGGATGCCATATAGGCTAAAAATAATAACATAAGATTAGAGTTTGAAATATTGGATAACTAACAATCCACTGAACTTTCTGTCACTGAGGAACATGCAGAATGAAAGGAAAAGCATTACAATTGTTGCCACCTTCTCTTTTCCCGCTTTTTTTTTTCTTTCTTTGGTCAATATCTAATATGTAGAAGAGCTCTGTTGCTACTTGCTAGTATTCAACACAAATGCTAAATATTAGATCAAAATTATCTTGCTCATATATAATTGATCATATAGCATGCGATTGTTACTTTCTGTTTTGTACTGTTAGCATCATGGATGCGTACAAAGGTACTGAGTATTAAATTACTTATGTATTATGGTTGAATTCGGCTATTATGTGTGCTAAAAACCTTATAAATCAGGATGCTATGGAATATGCTGAATGTGAAGCTGTTGTGAGAGACTTCCCTCCATTTAAGGAGGCAATGAAGAGGAGGGGGTATTGAAGACATGGATCTTGTGATGGTCGATCCTTGGTAGTCCAAATTCTGAACCCAGTGGTTTCTGCTGATGTTCTATATAGATAAGTAACTAATTTGTGGCATGCTCTGTTGTTAACCTTGCCTTTACATATACCGATGCAGGGGTGTTGGTTATCACAGTGAAGCTGAGGCTCCTAAACGAAGACTTACTAGACCACTTATATTCTGTAGAACTGAGAGTGACTGCCCAATGGAAAATGGATATGCACGCCCAGTTGACGGCATCCATGTACTTGTTGATATGCAAAATATGGTAGTAATTGAGTTTGAAGACCGTAAACTTGTGCCCGTACCCCCAGCTGATCCATTGAGATATTACACTCCTGGTGAAACCAGAGGTGGTGTTGATCGAAGTGATGTAAAACCTTTACAAATTGTCCAGCATGAAGGTCTGAGCTTCCGTGTTAATGGCTACTTTGTAGAATGGCAGAAGGTAGATTTTGTTTTTTCAGTTTGGGTTATTAATTTATATCAAAGTTCAGAAACTTATGCAGAACATTCTTCTAATTTTGTTGTGGTTGGCAGTGGAATGTCCGCATTGGTTTCACCCCTAGAGAGGGTTTGGTTATATATTCTATTGCATATGTTGATGGTAGTCGAGGTTGAAGACCTGTTGCCCACAGGTTGAGTTTCGTGGAGATGGTTGTGCCTTATGGAGATCCAAATGATCCCCATTACAGAAAAAATGCCTTTAATGCAGGAGAAGACGGCCTTGGAAAAAATGCACACTCACTTAAGAAGGTTTAGAATTGTTATTCATTATATTTGATTTTTGATTACTTGCTATACCATGGAATTTAATTTGTGTGAAACAAAACTCTACCACTCACAGGGGTGTGATTGTCTGGGATATATCAAATACTTTGATGCCCACTTTACAAATTTTACTGGAGGTGTTGAAACAATTGAAAGTTGTGTCTGTTTGCACGAAGAGGATCATGGAATATTATGGAAGCATCAAGACTGGAGAACAGGCTTAGCTGAAGTTCGAAGGTCTAGACGACTATCTGTGTCTCTTATATGTGCCGTGGCTAATGAGTATGGATTTTACTGGCACTTTTATCAGGCAAGTTGAAGACAATTTTCTTTGCATGTAATAGTATGCATTCATTTCTATAACTGTCAATTTGCTGGCCTGGAAAATGTTTTAGATAATAAAATTATATAGGCTCCCATCATATTTATGGTAGGATTCTACGAATCTACATATCATTAAATGCATTTTGCCTTTACTTTCCTCGGGCCAATGAAAAATGTTATAGATACAAACTATTTTACAGAAAAATTTACAAATTACTGATATGATGAGTGATTATTAGTAAATGAAAAAGCTTTCCTCGGGCTAATGAAAAATGCTATAAATACAAACTATTTTACAGAAAAATTTACAAATTACTAATATGATGAGTGATTATTAGTAAATGAAAAAGTGCTATTAATGGTGAGCCTAAATAAAAACTAATAAGAGATTGATCACATCAACATTTTCTAAAAATATTGTAAAATAGTTTGTAACTATAATATTACTCAGGACAATTTCAAGGTTTTCATATATTAAAAACTATGTTGCATGGACACAGACATGGATGCAGGTATGATATGGGTATGGGTATAGGGTATGATATTTTTTGAAAAATTAGGGTATGTCTGCAGTACTACTATTAATTAAAATTTATTTTTAAGGTTATTTTAAATATTTTTGGACATAATTTATATTTATTTTAAGATTTAAAATTAGTAAAACCTATCAATCAATTTTTCAGTACTTATTTTGTCCACAATGTATTAATATAATAAATAAATAAAATTATATCACAGCAATAATACATAACCAAATAAATTATTTTACCTAAAGATATTTCAACTTAATAAATACTAAATAGACAAATTACTCATTGCTAGCAAGTCACAACAAATAATATAGGCCAAATTATAACTTACCCATCTGTGGTTTGTCTGAAATTGAACTTACCAACCTGTGATTTGATTTTTGACACTT
Organism: Quercus cerris; assembly: GCA_963669245.1. NCBI lineage: Eukaryota > Viridiplantae > Streptophyta > Magnoliopsida > Fagales > Fagaceae > Quercus > Quercus cerris. Next base: position 8,714,861 of record OY770012.1, read on the forward strand.
TACCCACATACCGCCCTTTCTGTTAGTGTTTGTTAACCAACCTCCCCACTTGCCGTTAGACTAACATTTTATATGCCAAAATTAGAACACAAAACAAATCAAACATCTTCTCTCCTCAAAAACACTCTCACACATTTTCACCCACTCAAAATTGAGGAAGAAGGAGACCATTGAAGAAGGCAAGCTCAAAACCACTCAATTTTGTGGCTCTATTGGAATCATCTGGGTATTTCATAGGAGGATTCATTCGTTGTAGGTTTGGTTGAACACATCTCTCAGCAAAAAGATCTGGGTTATGATCATCTTTGTATAGATTTGAAAATTTTATTTTTTGAACATTGGTTGCAAGAACGAAGCCAAAACTTAGAGTTGGGGGGGGAGGGGGGGGTGTGGGGGGCTTTGTTGTTGGTTGTGTGCAATGACTTCGACCTCTAACTTTGCTGTTGCTTAGTTGCTGGTTGTTTAAAATTTTTTAAAAGGTTAGATTGTTTTTGTTGTTGGACTAATTTTTTTGGGCTTGTCTATTTTGTTTTAGATTTAGTCTTTAAAATTAGGAAAATGCTAGAGTTACAAACTTTTTTACAAATTACTAATGTGATGAGTGGTTATTGGCAAGTAAAAAATAATGTAAGTGATGGGCCCAAATGCAAATTAATAAGAATTTGCTACCTTAACAATTTGTGAAAATATTGTAGAAAAATTTGTGACTTTAACAATACTCTTAAAAGAATCAATGATATTGTTAAGGAGGCAAAAGTGAAATTTTATAAAACAAAATTGTTAAAATTAGTATGCATATATATAATAATATATTTTTTAAAAAAATTGGGGGGGCAAGTTCAACCATGGCTCCGTCCATGATTGGTTGGTATCCAAAGGGACTAGCTAGCATAGTTGTCCAAAGGGCTTTTTAAATTTAATGTTTGGGCATAATTTGCAGGGAGCAATGATCGAAGGGGATTCCAAAACAATTACATGGATGCTTTGAGAAATCCAAAATTTTCGTTTGTTGCCATTGTTTAAACAATAGTTTTAGTGTTTAAGCAACATTACACGTATTCTCACACATTTTTTCACTCACACGTATTTCCAAAAAAATACAAACAACATTACTAAAAATCTCTTATCAAACGGGCCCATTTACCAATTGAAGCATGTTGCTACTAAGCTGCTAATGCTAAGGTGTTTTGATATTAAAGGTGCACGATTTGTTTGTTTTATTTGAATCTCATGTCAAAACCATGATTTTAAAAACCGAATCAAACCGGTCGGCCTGACCGGTTGAATTGGGAACTGAAGGCCAGTTTGGTTAGGAAAAAGGCCAAAAGCCGAGTAAAAACCGGAAAAAAACCCAGGAAAAACCGGTCAAAACTAAGAACTAGGGGCAAATTTGGTTTTGCTTCAAGTCTGGTTTTTAAAACCATGGTCAAAACTAAGGTGCTTTAATCTTTAATTTCTTTAGAATAATATATGTTGGCTTATGTTCTTGGGATCATCATCTTCAACATGGCTATGTATTGTGAACCTGTCTAACCATCATCTGACATTTTAAATTATTTAGGTATAAATTACCTCTAACATTGAGGGTACCACCAAAATTTTAAAGAAATAGATACACATGTGCCCGGCAATAAACAAAGACTTAAATAATAAATAATTACATGAGAAGTGCTCTAAGCCAAAAATAATAAATAAAAGGATTAGTAGCAGAGGCAATAAACAGGGACTTAAATCTTCAATGGTCTCCTTCTTCCCTGGTTTGAGAGGACGAGCAAGTGCTAGAGTTTTTTTGAGGAGAGAGGGTGTTTGATCTGTTTTGTGTTTTGATTTTGGCATATAACAGGTTAGTCTAATGGCAAGCAGGGAGGTGGGTTACGGAGTATTAACAGAAAGGACCACATATGAATAAACTGTTAAAATCAAATCACAAATAGGTAGATTAAATTTCAGACAAATCATGAGTGGGTAAGTTGTTATTTAGCTATTAATTTAAGTCACTACAATTGCTAAACTAAACAACAAAACAAATAAAATTAACCAAAAGAGAAAAACAGGTCACAACTACAAATGCTAGACAAGAACGAAAGTAAAAAATGCCAAGAGAGAAAACCCAAACACAGAAAACCAAAATGAAAAAAGAAAAGAAAGGAGAAAAACCCAAGTTGAAGCGCCAGACCCAGGGCCAGATGCTGAGAGAGAAACTAACCGGCGGAGCCTCGGTGACGTTGGACGGGCTTCATTCATTGCGGATCTACATCGGAGGTGCTCGCCTATCTACACGTGTCCGACACGGGTACTTGGCCAAATTTAGCGTGTCCGTGCAACATAGAATTTGAAACTTCATTTGGCTTCCTATGTAGGAGCATCTGTTTATCGTGTCTTACCAGTACCCATATCGGACACTTGTCGGACACGGGCACTTGGCCAATTTTGGCGTGTCCGTGATTTGAAACTTCGTTTGGCTTCCTATGTTTATCTCATTATTTTCTTTAAAATTGTGGTAACTGACTGTCAGCTCATCTTAACATGTATGTTATATGCTGTTACAGGATGGAAAAATTGAAGCTTTTTCGTGTACATGTTAAGAGAGCTGACAGTCAGTTAAGAGAGCAATCGAAAGTACGGTACAATGATTGCCCCAGGTTTATATGCACCTGTTCATCAACACTTTTTCGTTGCTCGTATGGACATGGCTGGTGGTGAAGCTTTCAATCAGGTACACTGCTTTGATGCTTAAGAAATAGTATAGGATCTTAAGATGCTTAAGAATTAAGTAGGGGATCATCTTTCCCACAATTATATCTCTGTCACACCATCAGTAGCTGAGACAGAAGGTTTGGTAGCCTGGATGCATTAGGAGGGCAGCATTTAAGGTGCTATTAGTGCGTGTGTAATTTTCAATGATGAAGACCAAAAATAACAATAATAGTAGTAGTAGTTAAAATGGACATGTCAATTAAGGAAGTAACAAAAATTGTGATTTTGGATAGAATAGAATGGAGGAAAAGAATACATGTGGCAAACTCTAACTTATTTGTGGAGGATCTATGGCCAACCACAAAAAATTTGGAACTAAGTGGAACCTTTGCAGCAATCCTTTAAGAGTTGTTTTCCATGGTGTTGGTGTGGTCCTCAAAAATTCAGAAGCCTTTAATGTGCAATGCTAGTTGGTTATTACCCATTCATTTTCTTAGAAATAATGCCTTGTAATCCATAATCTATAAAGACTCTAGTATGGGAAATAGTCCTTGTAGGTTGTAGAGGTGGATGTCTGTTAGAAACAAGGACTTGATTCCTAGAAATGAGATTATCTCTAATGGATTCTTGTGCTTGATTAATATTTGGTTAACATGAAATGTCTAGTTGCTTCTCTGTTATTTACCTCATAATATCATATAGTTGTTTTCTTTCCTTCATTTGTAGGTTGTAGAGGTGGATGTCAAAGCTGAGGAACCTGGAGAGAACAATGTCCACAATAATGCATTGTATGCTGAAGAGAGACTGCTCAAATCTGAGTTGGAAGCAATGCGTGATTGTAGTCCTTTGAGTGCTCACCATTGGATTGTAAGGAATCCCTATCCTAGTTTTAGAGCTGTATTATTAGTACTTTCTAATCGTGTGACACATCTACGGTCCATTATTCTTTGTTTGAATTCCTTTAGTTGAATGTCATTTATATCAGCACTTTTTGACACAATTTAGAAGTGAGATTTATTTTGTCTAGAGCAAACTTAAAGACAAATCAATCTTGTGTTTCCTTCCATTCAAAGTGATTTTTTCCCCATCTATGTAGCACGATATAATCTGTAGGGTTTAAGAAATGACTTGTCTCATTACAGGATTATGTGTAACTTAAACAAATTGTGTGAGCTATGTTGTGCAGGCCAGAGGACTGATTGGGCATAACACTCCATAGTTTGCTAGCAAGCCCAGGAAAAGGCCCAATCAACCAACATAAAGTAATTATTATTGCCTTGGGTAATAGCAATAAAGTATGTTACCAGGTGCAATTATTGACATTACAAATTCTTGTGAAATATGTTGGTCCAATTATTGACACCATATGCTCATGATGAAATGTTTCCTGGAGGAGAGTTCCCTAATCAACCATGTGTTGATGAAGGATTGGCTACATGGGTCAGAATCGATCTCTGGAAGAAACAGATATAGTTCTATGGTTGGTCTTTTCTCTCTTTGTTTTGCCCTTGCCACTAATGTCATAGAAGCAGCTCTTCCTGTGTGAATAAGCCAGAACTTCTATATTATATTCCATACGCATACTTTTCTCATCTCATACAATTTCTGGTTTCAGGAATTTGCCTAAGATAGAATAATAGAAAGCTACCAATGTTGTTTAATGTTGATTTTTGCATATTGCTGCTTTTGAAAAAGTACTAACATGAATTGTCTCTAAACTTTACCCCTTTGTTCCTATATAAGTGACATTTCCTTTAAATTATGATTGAGAAAGTTCACAAATTGTAATCTTTAAATATGTTTTTCCTTTTTATTCCCTGCATTCTTCTTTTTGTTTCTAGGTCAAATTCAGTATCATGCCTGATTGTAATTTTTTCTACTAGCTAACAAGTAATTTCATTAAATGCAGGTATGTATTTGGAATCACACATGTCCCTTGGTTGGAAGACTGGCCTGTAATGCCGGCGGAGCGCATTGGTTTTATGCTTATGGTATCAACTTACTAATCTAACTTTTCCCTTCAATTTTCCTTTTTTTTTTTTTTAAGTGACACCCTATATATACAGCATGGTCTTTAAGGATACTAGCCCACATTTATTTAAAAGGGTTGCATATACTGAATTGATGTAAATATGGCATTTTCTTTTCAGTAGAGGGATCTGAAATCCAAACCTATATAGGGAAAATTTCAGATCACTATATGCCACTTTGTTAATTATAGTATGCCGCATTTTCTACTTTATAACCTTCTTCTAGAAGTGCAACTAATTATCATCACAGAAGATCACTCTTCTCTGGGTGATCGTTTTTCAGTTCGTAGTAGCTGCTCTATTCCGCACATAAATGTGGATGTTTTATGTCAATTCTCTTTCTGATCATGCTTCCCGAATCGTCCTTTATGTGGTCTCATACTTGATACTGATTTTGAGACTACAACAAATATGACTTTTTTCAAGGGTCAAAACCCTTAAAAAAGTATTAAAAAACCTTGAAAAAAATTATTTTAAGAGTCCAATTGACCTTTGATAACTTTCGAAACATATAACGTCGAAAAGGAAATTTTGAAGGCCTTCGTGGCCCTCAAAACAAGTGCTTTAATCTTATTTTGAGGGTCAAGAAACCCTTAAATAACCTTTTACCAAGGTTTAAAAGATTTATATTTACAACCCTTGATAAATAAGGTTATTTAAGAGGTCTCTTGACTCTCAAAATAAGATTTTATTTTATTTATAAAAAAAAAAACCACAATCATGCACAAAATATATATACATACACATACGCACACAAAAATTCACAACTGTTGAGATCATATGCTATGATATTGATGTATAGCAAAAGTGGTATATTGCTACAATTACACTTTCTTTGATCTCTAAACTCAAACGTACAAATTAACAGATTAGGGGCTGCATACAAACTGCCGATATGTCAATTATTGTTTAAGAGAAAAGATATCAACAACCACACTTTGTACAAAGACCAAATCTGTCCAAGAGTTAAAAGTTTTGATACATTTTATTCTTCATCATCATCTCCTAAGCAAGAAGTTATCAGCTAGTACAATTGAATATTTCAGCCATTATGGGTGCCCTCAAGTTTTTGAAAAGGAGAGAATGATACCAAAATTTTGCTAATTTCCCAGCAAATATATCTACACACCTTTCCACAATATCAAATTTAAGATACCCACAATTTCAAAAAGAACAAAAAAGACACAACAGAGTTCATGTATCTAAATAAAGCATACTGGTTAAAGAAACGTCATTCAACAAAAAGAAGAAAACAAGATAAAGTGCAACTGTAATGTAAGTACTCTAAAATAATATTTTAATGTTATAATACATTCTGATTTAAAAATAATTGCTAAAATCAAAGTAAATGCACATACCCAAAGAACCGTTCCATCCCCACCAAGAGTTACTACAAGGTCAACTTTTGTATGCAGGAGAAAAACTTCCTTGTCTGCAATAAGAGAATAACAGATATTAACTTTAAATCCACAGGTAATATTGAAAAGAATAACCATCTCACATGAAAATTTAGTAATTAATGTAGAAGTAACACTTAACACTACTGTTGCATGAGTTGAATGAGTATGAAAACAGATATTAACTTTAAATCCATGCAAAATGTTTCCACTTAACCATTGCCTGGAACAGAAGGCACTAGCATGCAATAATTCAGGCACTCAATTTGGCAACAAAAACTAGACCCTTTATTGCAACATAAGCTGACAAAGCATCAAAGAAGAAACCAAAGTTCCAGAGTTTAAAACATCTGGTCCAAATTGAAGAAACCAAAGTTCCAGAGTTTAAAACATATGATCCAAATTGAAGTTTAATCTTTGCTTAGATATAGTGACTAGCTTGAGTTGATCTTCATACCTTAGTGATCACTACTAGATTGGGCTGATTGAGAGGTGATATAACTCAACATTTGCATCATCATATTGTTATAATGTGCTCTTTGTTTTGCCATTTGACTAGCTTGTTATTTCTCAAAATGTCTTCTTTGTTCTGCCATTTGAATAGCTTGTTGTTCGAGCATGCTTTTGAGGTGCTTTACTTCTTCTTTCAACTCTGCATCAACCTCTATTCGTTTGTGTTCAGATTCTAAGCGTTTTTGTTCAGATTCTTAGCGTTTTTTGTTCAAATTCTTGGAGTCACTTCTCAAGATCATACATTCTAGATGAGGAGGAACCCATAACTTGGTAGGAGTGACTCCAACCCCATAGCCACAAACTCGTCCATGACGCTCAGGTCCAAACACCTCCATAAACATTTGATCTTGAGATATTTGCAATGCCCCCTCATTCACTTGAGTAGTAAGATTCCTCAATGCCACCTAAAAAGAAAAGTAACTTGCAACAAAATCACATAAAATATACTATCTATATTAATATAATTAGAAGATTTCATACCAATGCATCTTGTGTTGGTTCATTTACTGCTTGCCCATTAGCTTGCACATGGGTGATGTCAAATAATTCAATTCTACTAGGGCTATGACCTGTCTTCTCTTTCTACCATTTGACAAAACAAATAGAAAGTATATAGTAATTAAGTATTGAAGATGAATAATGCAATAACTCAGCAAAACGAAGTCAAATAACAACAAATAGAAAGCATTCACAGAACTAAGAAACAAATACAAAGTCAAGAAACATGGTTCTAAAATATTTTGGTACGGTCCAAGGGCTATACAACTGTAATGCAGATCAAGTGACAAGGGCTATATAACTGTAAATAGGTCCATGCAATAACTCAGATGGGCAGAAAAGAACTAGCGCAATGAAAGGAACTGAGAGCAAGCCCAAGGTTGATGTATGTGTAACTCAATTCCAGCCCAAGTACTATTTATTTATACATACATACATGTTGAGTTATCACATAACTTTTTGACACTTTTTTTAAGTCCTTAACATAGCAAATAGAAAAACAAAATCAAGAAACATGTTGAGTTATTTGACTTTGTATTTGTTATTTGAATTACCATTCCAATAGTGATAGTAATAGATAGAAAAAAAAAATCAAGAAACATGTTGATTACAATATCATTGGCAGTGATATTGTAGTCATTGGCATATACCTCTTCCGCACTACGTTGTTGGAAACTTTTTGAACTAGAAGTGTGGATAATATTGTTTTTGTCCCGATTTTCCTTGTTTTTCAAACACGTCCTACATTTAAGAATGATAAGTTAGTCCCATAAACCAACAAGTCCACAAGACAATAGTTAAGGATAAATTTGATAATAAATTCTTTGTAATGGTACCATATAATCTTGCTTGCTCCACAAATCCACGAGACAATTCCAATCATCCTTCTCTAGTCTGGGTGGAACATTTGCTCGTGCATCTTCTGTTGCTTCACCATGTCTTAAACCACTTTTTTTTTAGGGAGTCACAATAATTTGAGTAGGAACTACCCATTTGTCGCCAAACCTCTTACTCTCGACCCTTAACTTTGAAATACTCCTACAATAGAACGAAACATAAATACACAAATAAGAATATAATAAAAAAATCATAGAAGCTGCTACTAGATTTTATTATGCTACTTACCAATACTTTATCAAAAAGCTTCTTTTTGTTGATATAGGGTATTTTTTTCCAATCTGTGAACTTTAGAGGTACATTCTGTTGTGCCCTAACAAGTTTGTACATTCATTTATTAAATCACGAGCATGAGGCCCTACAGGTCTTCCATTCAATCAACCAATCTCATATCTTTCCCCTCCCTTGAACTCTTTGGCCAATTTAAGAATCCGAGTAGGCCCTCGCCCTTTCTTCTTCCCTATGGGGAGAAAAATAAAAATAAAGATCACCTCAACTTACTAGAATAGTATATTCAATACAGTATTAAAAAACTTGATCCCCTCCCTTGAACTCTTTGGCCAATTTAAGATCCCGAGTAGGCCCTCGCCCTTTCTTCTTCCTTGTGGGGAGAAAAATAAAAATAAAGATCACCTCAACTTACTAGAATAGTATATTCAATACAATATTAAAAAAACTTGAAAGCATAATTTAAAACTTACCTTGATGAGCCAGATCATTTCTACTTCCATTAGCATCACTTGTGCCAACTCCTCCTTTGCTACCTCCGTTTGCCATTAGTAGAATCCCTTGCTTTGATCAATCCAATATATGTTAGCACTATTTGTCATATGCATATTTAATTAGTTTAGTCAATACACGCATATTACTATATAAATGAAACATATACATAAATACACGATATAAAACAAATGAACATGTAACTATATAGATAAGTCAAGAACATAACTTTCAAGTAAATAAATTACATTCATTTTGAAATGTTTAATCTCATTAATTCATATCAACATCATCCATATCCACAAGTCTGCTAGGTATGTCAACCCTATCTAATGAAATAATAGCATCATCTTGATCATCAGTACTTATGAAACCCATTTGATGACCATGTGAATCATTCTGTTGGTATGGCTCTTGATCATCATCATCTTCTTCATCATCATTTTCCTCCTTTGGAGATGGCATATTGTAATAATTTTGAGGTTCTGTTTTTATAACAAATTGCCACTGAGGATTCCTTATGCTTTTCACATAAAATACTTGCTCGGCTTGACATGCTAACATGAAAGGTTCATTACTCTTTAATGAATGTGTTACATTCACAAGAGTTCGACCAAACTTGTCAACCATAATTCCTCTACCACAATGGTCAACATCCCTCCATTCACATTTAAACATTGCAATCTTATCGCCTCCCATGTAGTGTAACTCAATGATATCAATTAAAACACCATAATAATCACGATTGCCCATACTTGTATCTCCTTTTACCAAGACTCCACAACTTTGAGTTCTACTGTTACAATCAACTTCATTTTTTCGAAATCTGAAATCATTGACAATGTACCCATTATAACATACAACTTCTTCTAATGGTCCACGAGCCAGATCTAAGAGTTGCTTGCTCACTTTCCTTTCATCATATCCCCTACCTAAAGCACGACTAATTGGAGAAAAAAGGGGCAATCTTTCGTATGGCTGTAAATGATCTCCATCCCAATTTCGTTCAACTCGATTAAATTGAGTCTCAATACCATGAAAGTATCTTGAGCAAAATGTCAAGCATTCATCTATCAAATACCATTCTGCAATAGAACCCTCTGGACAGGCAGGATTACGAACATAGTTCTTTAGTGTTTGCAAGTATCTTTCTATCGGGTACATCCACCTATATTGGACAGGTCCAGAAATCATAGCCTCACCAGCGTGAACAGGTAAATGCATCATAACATCAAAAAATGATGGAGGGAATATCATTTCCAAATGACAGAGTCCTATTGCAATTTGAGATTCCATTTTCTCCAAGTCATTCACACTTAGCACCTTTGAGCACAGTGCTTTAAAGAAATTACTCAGCACAATTAGTGGTTTAGACACTTTTGCAGACACTTATTCTGGCAGCAATCCATCTATTGCTAAAGGAAGTAAGGTCTCTAATAAGATATGGCAAGCATGGCTCTTAAGTCCAGATATCTTCTGATCTTTTATATTCACACATCTAGCAATGTTTGAGGAATAACCATCAGGAAACTTTTCCTCCTTTAAGAATCCACAAAAATATCTTTGCTCGTCGACAAATAAAGTATAACATGCAGATGGCAGCTTTAAATATTCCCCACACGGTATTGGATGGAGTTCCTCCCTAATGCCCATGGCTTTTAGATCAAGATGAGAATTCAAGTTATCTTTTGTTTTTTTTTTTTTTTTTTTTTTTTTTTAGTTCTCATCAATGTCCCGATTATACTATCACTCACATTCTTCTCAATGTGCATAACATCTAAATTATTTCTCAATAATAAGGTTCTCCAATATGGTAATTTGAAAAATATACTCTTCTTCAACCAATTATCTTTTTCAGTTAACTCATCATGTTTTCTCTTCTTCGCACCATTCCTAAATATCAAGAATTCAAGACCACATAATTGACTAAGCACATCATCTCCAGATAGTTGCTTAGGGGATAAACCAATCTCTTTCTTACCATGAAATTTCTTAGATTCCAATCTCCATCTATGCTTGATTGGCAAGAAGCATCAATGCCCCATGAAACAAAACTTTCTTCCATTTTGCAAATAAGAAGAACTTGTTTCATTATGACAAGAAGGACATGCCAAAGCACCCATTGTATTCCAACCAGAAAGATTCCTATATGCTGGGAAGTCCTTAATTGTCCGTGAAACTGCTGTATGCATATTGAAATTTTGATTTCTAGAGTCAAAAGTAGTAACACCAACTTCCCATAATTTGTTCAGCTCATCAATTAATGGTTGCAAATAAATATCAATTTTAATTCTAGGACCTTTCGGTCCTAGAATGAGCAATGCTAGCATAAAATAAGATTGCTTCATACACATCCACGGTGGTAAATTATACGGAACAAGGACAACAAGCCATGTGCTATGACTGGTGCTCATGTTTCCATATGGATTAAACCCATCACTTGTTAAACCCAACCTAACATTGCGCTTCTCAGAAGAAAATGACTCGTGTATCTCATCAAAAATTTTCCATGCCTTAGAGTCAGCTGGATGTCTTAATAGGCCATCATCAACACACTTATCATGATGCCAAGTCATGTAGGAAGCTGTCTTTTTTGACAGGAAAAACCTCTTGAGCCTTGGTGTTATTGGGAAATAACGCAATACCTTGTGAGGGACTTTTTTACCCTTACACTACCTTCACTTAATTTCCATCTTGAGATGCCACAAACTTGACACTCAATTCTGTTGGAATTTTCCTTCCAATACAACATACAATTATTTTCACAAGCACCTATCTTCACATAATCAAAGACCCAAATCCCGAATCATCTTCTTTGCCTCATATAATGAATTTGGCAACTCTAAAATAACTTTAGAAAGCACATCATTCAACAATTGAAGCAATAGAGTAAATGATTTGTTTGTCCAACCACTAAGGCATTTAATGTGAAGTAACTTCACAATGAAAGACAATTTTGTATTCTTGCAATCTTGAAAAAGTTTTTGCTCGTTATCTCCTAGTTTCAAAAAAAAGTTAGCTGCATCATCATTAGGCTCTTCAGGAGTACCATCACCACTCGAATCTCCAAATATACAACTGGCTGCGTTAAAGGTTGCACAATAATCTTCTACCATCTCATTCACTCAAGCCATCCCCGTCTGACTCATCATCACTATCCAAACTATCACATGTTTGAAAATGTCTCTCCTCACAATGTCTAAACCAATGAGTATAACTTGGGAGAATACCAGTAGTAAGCAAATCAACCTCAACATCATCTTTGGTCTTTGCAAAGTAGTTATTGCATTTCTTACACGGACAATAAATTTCATCCCCCATTGTTGTATGCTCAAATGTAAAATCAAGGAAGTCTTTAATTCATTGTCTATACTCAGGAAGAGCTCTATTCCTAAGCTTTACCCAATTCCGTTCCATCTAAAGTTGAATTAAAATTTTTTAAAAATCTTCAATGAGGGACACACCTTAAGTTGTCCTCAACTGGAAAAGAGTACGAAATCCAGTGGAAAAGCCTGCACAAAAGAATATTTCAATGTACTTGATGATCTTAAGCTCTAAGGATATGATAAAAGAGGAACCAGAAACTATCTACCAGCCCACTGTTTCTATGACTAGAAAGAGTTTTTTTTTTTTTTTGAAAAGTTTATTTGGTCATTTAGAAAGTGTATTTACTATTTAGTGCATATACGTGTTAATGCAGCAAATCAGAAACTCATTGGCAAGCTGAGCAGAAACTTTTCAAGAACTGTCAGAAACTAGACAACAAGAACAGCCCAAAAATAGTATAAGTAAATATCAAATAATGGGAGATCAAGGGGATCTAACAACAAACATCCAAAGTGCATAAAACAAACTAGTGGTTGACTTATGTACATTTTTTGGATCAAGGGGATTCTCCTTGTTGCAGCATCATTGTCATCAATCAACTTTATGTTGCTGCCATTTTTAAGTTTATTCAACTTATTTATTTATAGTTTTATGTTTGTTAGAACTTCACTTTCTCAGATAGGAGAGATCCTAATGCTTTAAGTGAATGAACAAACCCAAACCTTGACATATCTTAATACTTCAAGTAAATAAGCAAATCCAAACCAACACTAACAATGAAAATTATTGCATTCATTTACTTATGTAGAAGCCCACAGTCATGTCCTAAAACAGGTATTTATGGATGTAGTGTAAGACACACACACACAGACAAAAACATTGTATATCACAAGAATAGGGATAACTCACCTGCCCAGAATGAAAGAAATAATTCTCCCTGGCCAATTTTGTTGGTGTTGACTGATAGAAGTTGCAGAAGTTCCAAGCAAGCTGCAAAAGAAGAAATAATAGAATCTAGTCAACTGCCAAAAGAGTGATAGCTGTACAAGGCATGACATAGTGGCATAATGATGTGCTTTGAATTACTCATGCTATATTTACTTTTGATACCAGTAGCAGCCCAACGGGCTTATGAGCTATATGATGAAGGCATTCTCTCCCATCTTTCTAACCTCAATCCTAGTTGGGACTCTCAATAGCAACCTCCCCAACACCCCCGCCCCCCACACAACCCCACCACCCCCACCCCCCCCCCCCCCCCCCCCCCCCCCCCCCCAAAAAAAAGAAAAAAGAAATCAAGTTTCATTAAAAACGGATCCTTAGAGTTCCTTTCAAAACTTATATGTTGTTTGGATTAGCACTAAGAAGTTTTCCATTAATGCCTTTAGAAAGACCTCATCTTAAACAGTTACCAAGTAGCATTTGACTATTTGATTGATTGAAGTTGGGGCTGAATTTCCAGTTTCGTTGGATTTGCTAAGACCCCTGATGCTCACCCAACATAAACATGCTAACTCATCCTAACCATCTAGCACGGCAATTTTCTGTTGATTCAAGGTTTGCAAATTGATTCACACGTTTACCTTATGTCAATAGATGTATCCAGCATGACTAACACAAGAAGCATCAAAAGTAGATGCAAATATATCCCAATCTTTCCCCTCACCCCAAGCCTAGAAAAGAAGAGTTAATTCTGGTAGGCTTTAGAATTTGTAAGCTATTTATAATTAGATGCTACAAGTCTGTTTTCACAGGTGGTGTCAAAATGCTCTGTTTATGAGTACAAAGAATTGGACGGCTATTAGCACGGATTAAAGGTGGCAGGATCTCTTCGTTGGCAATATTTCCCTTAGAAAACTCAGAAGAATAAAATATGAACCAAAGCACTGGAAAAAAAAAAAAAAAAAACTAAATTTGCCTCAACCATTCTGTTATCTAAACAAAAACCTGTGTCCATTCCAAATTACCATCAGAAGAAAAACCGATAGCATTTCAATAAACCCATCATCCCAAACACAATGTTTAAAATAGTAAATTACGAATTAAGGTCCTTTGAGGGAGTGTTTGGTAGAGTAGTTTGAGTAATGTTATTTATAGTTTTTTGAAATACGTGTGGGTGAAAAAGTGTGTGGAAATATGTGTAATGTTGTTTAAAATGTAAAAATGTAAGTTTGAGATGGTAAAACAAACAGGCCCGAGTCTCCAAAGTTTTAGGGTAACTCCGCTCTGGAATTGTTAAAATACTACTATTTCACTATAAACCCAAGTAAGCTTTAAGCACTACTAATATTCCTCTACTACTAAACACAAATTTCCAATAGCTAACAATGATACCCAGCAGATCCATATAGTTCAAAGTCAACACTCACCCACCAAAGCCAACAAGTTGGACAATGTAGATTGAAATAAACACACGAAGAGAAAGAAAACTAAATTTGAATACACAAACACACTTGACAGAGCAAAAATGAAAAATAGAAATCGAAAACTGTAAAGGAAACAAAGATTATGATTTGAAATCAAATAATGAAATTGCAAAAGTCGAACAATTAGAAATTGAAATAGGGAAATCAATGATGAGCTCAATTTTCTGAGAATTGTGAAACAAAGATCATGGGGAAATCGATGAAAAAGTGTGGGTAAACCAAAAAATAAAAATAAAAAATGAAATTAGAGTTTGTGATTTGTACCTAATTGGAACTGAGAAACACGCCAAGAGGGATGAAGAGTCACAAAACCGAGATCAACTCGTACGCGGAGCTGTGTGATTATGTACCTAATCGATAATCATCGAGCTCAATGAGATTTCCACAAGCTCTATGAGATTTCTATGCTTTCTCAGTTTCAGGCTTTCAGCGAGAGAGTGATAGAGCTGTTTGGAGCGAGAGGTGTTTATTGGTTACGTTCTGCGGTATAATTTTAAATTTTGTTGTGAGCTTTTTTCAAGAGATGAAAATTTTGTTGTGTGCTTTTTTCAAGGGCTGAAAAATTTATCAAGGGTTGTGAGCTGAAAAAGGTAAAAGTTTTGGTACAAAACTGGCGCGGTTTTGTTTTGTTTTGTTTTTGTTTTTTTTTTTTTCAAGGGTGTTTTAACTTATTTTGAGGGACCAATAACCTTTGAAATAAAGTTTAGTAATATAGCCTCGCATTTGTATTTATAGACTGTATCGACAGATTTTAGTAAACCCTCAATAAAAGAGGGTTGAAATAACTAAAGTTTGTTGTAGTCATGATGGTGTTTGTGGATGCAGCCTCATGGGTTCTTCAATTGTTCGCTTGCGGTAGATGTTCCTCCCAGTGCCTGTGAATTGGAAGCCAAAGACAATGATATCAAGGACTACGGGGTAGTCAAGCCAATTCAGCCTGCGCTGCTGGCAAAGTTGTAACATGCTTTCTTCCTAATCAAATTTGTCTTCCAATTTAATAGAGGACAATAAGGTAGCCAAAGCCAATTCAACCTGTGTTGCTGGCAAAGATGTCAAGTCTTTACTTCCAAGTCAATTTGTCTTTCAATTTCATAGAGAGATGTCATAATGGTTCTCCCCGCTTCCTCTGTCTAGTCTTACCTTTCAAGTTAAGCTGATGAGTTTATCCTCACCACCCTCAATGTAGAATTATAAATAATTTTCAGACTACTTCAATCTTTTATAATTTGGAAACCCATTCGTGCTCTGTGATTTCGATTTGTCTTTTTACTTAATGACTATGGTTTTAAATGTAGACTAACATGTAACCCGTGCAATGCACGGAATTTATTAAACATTATTAATATTTTTTAAAATCTAGATTGATATTAAACGTTATTAATATTTACTCTATGATTCGGACCGTTAACATGTAGATGCATGGTGAATATGTTATCTCAAAAACATATATTGATATTTACTAAAAAAAGAAAGAAAAAAAAATTACATTGATAGTTGGGAGTAGGTGAATTAAATAGATTTGAGTGGATAATTTAAAATGCTTAAATATGTGCACCTGTTTGACAAAACATTTGCGTGTGAAGGAAAAAGAGGATGAAGGGTAAAAGGACATGGAAATTTCCTTCGCTTTCATATGAGTTGGATGATTCATACCTATCCAAAAAAACATATAAGTTGGACTTGGATGATTTCTGAACTATTATTTCTCTCTGCCTCTCGGCCAATCATTATCTTCTTTCTTTTTCTATAATATTTTCCTTAACACGAAGATTCCTATAAATGTAAGATCCTTGTCATAAGATTTTTTTTTTTAATATAATCTGTTTGCTTTCCAACGATTACCATTCATTGATGCTAACACCTTGTGCCATTAACAATTACAAAAATTAAGAGCAATTCGAGTAATTTTTAGATTATCTTAAAGTAAAGAATGAAACACTATTTTACTATAGTCCAAAAGTATCTACGAACTTTTCAAAAATTAAACGCGCAAAATGATGTTTAACACTACGTGGCATAGATTTATTTATAGCTCATTAGGATGTTCCATTACATAAAGTATACTTTCCAAAAATTAATATAGTACAATTTAACGGACCCCGAAATCCTCGGCCAAGATTTTAGACCACTTTTCTTCCTGGAAACTAGTTATAGTTGACTAGTTATCAATTTTTTTAATATACCGACGCCAAACATCCCCTTAATTAAACAGAGAATTATTAACTTATTAGTTTACTATTTATTTATTTATTTTTTTTAAGAAACAGTGTACTATTTATTAATGACACACAACCACAAACAACCTGGTTTCTTTTTATCTGGCAGAGTATGTCACTGAAACACTTACAAGCTTTCTCGATCTTTCGAAAAAACTAACATCATCATTCCTTTCCTTATCTAATGGCCGAGGAAAAGAGTCTCGAAGAGGTACTCTCACTGCCAATCCTACTAGCCGATCGAGTGAGCAAGTCAGCTCGAGAAGCCGAGGCATCAAAGCTCGAGTGTCTCGACTTGGCGAAGCAAGTCGACCGGCTCTCCCAGATGCTTCGAGCCGCAGTTCGACTCCCGCTGACAGCTGCGCAGTCTCATCAAACTCTGTACGAGCAGCCCATCCGCCGAATCGTCGCCGACGTGGCGAAGAATCTCGACCGAGCCCTAACCTTGGTTCGAAAATGCAAGCACAGCGGCGTGCTTCGGCAGGTGTTCTCGATCACCACCACGGCCGACTTCCGCAAGGTCTCGAACCTTCTCGAGTCTTCCATTGGCGACATGAAGTGGCTGCTCTCGATCTACGATTCCGACAACGGAACCAACCTTTCCCTGCCGCCGATAGCGAGCAACGACCCGATTCTGTCGTGGGTTTGGGCCCACACCGCTATGCTTCACATGGGTCAGCCGAAGGATCGAACCGACGCGGCTCTCGAGCTCGCTTCTCTGGCCAAAGACAACGATCGGAACAAGAAGATCATCGTCGACGAAGGCGGGGTCCCGCCGCTTCTCAAGCTGCTCAGCAACACCAGCAGCAACGAACCCAATTCGTTGATTTCCGTTGAGGCTCAAATCGCAGCCGCCACCGCGCTTTTCAATATCGTCACGAACCGGGACCGTGTCCGACACGTGGTGGACACGCATGGGATTCCGATGATTGTTCACGTTTTGACTGAGTCTACAATCAGAGTTCAAATCCCAGTTGCGAATTTAGTAGCTCGAATGGCTGAGCTCGACCCTTTGGCTCGAGAGGAGTTCGCTAGAGAAAACGTTACCAGACCTCTCGTGTCCTCGCTGGCAATGGATACTATTCTCGACGACCCGAATTTTCTCCAGTCGGGTAAGACTACCATTCACTCTTTAGTTCAGTTAGCTGGGAAAACAACGCAACCATTGAAAAGCAATCACACGGGGTCGTTTTCGTATAATTCAGATGGAAGTAGTAGAAGTGGTAGTGGAAGTGGCGGTGGTAGTTCAACTACTAATTCACATTATCATTATAATAGTAGTAATATTAGAAAAGAGAGGGATAATGAGACACCTGAAGTCAAACAAAAAGTCAAAGTTAGTTGTGCCGAGGCTTTATGGAAGTTATCCAAAGGTAGTTTAGTGAATAGTCGGAAGATCACGGAGACAAAAGGGTTGTTGTGTTTGGCGAAAATGATTGAGTTCGAGAAGGATGAGTTGCAGTTGAATTGTTTGATGACAGTTATGGAAATAGCTGCTGTGGCAGAAAATAATACTGATCTTAGGCGTGCCGCGTTTAAGCCTAGTTCTCCGCCTGCTAAGGCGGTGTTGGATCAACTGTTGAGAGTGATTCAAGATGGCAATAGTTGGACATTGCAAATTCCGGCGATCAAAGCTATTGGGTGTTTGGCAAGGACTTTTCCGGCTAGGGAGACGAGGATTATTGGTCCTTTGGTTTTGCAGCTTGGGAATAAGAATGTGGATGTGGCAACAGAGGCTGCTATTGCGTTGGAGAAGTTTGTGTGTGCCGAGAATTTTAATTGCTTGGAGCATTCCAAGGCGATTTTGGAGTTCAATGGGGTTCCACTGCTGATGAAGCTTTTGAGGGCCAATGATTGGGCTCAAATGCACTCAGTTGTGTTGTTGTGTTATCTTGCATTGAATGTTGGTAATAGTAAGGCTCTTGAACAAGCGCGGGCATTGAATGCACTTGAAGGGGCTGCTCGTTCTGTTGTGGCTCAAAATCCTGGTTTGAAGGACTTGATTGTTAAAGCCATGGATCATCTCACTCTTTATCAGCCTGGAGTTCCTCATCCCCATATGCAGCCTCATCTACTGTAAATGCGGCAGTTTTGGCTGCGAGAACAATTAGTCCATGTGTGTCTTAGATTGTAAGTTGTAACATACAAATGATTGTTTTTTACAATGTGAACATATGAAAAACAAAATTTGACTCTGTAAGAGGTGGTTGTTCACGATATGAATAATCATCCTCAAGTAACTGTGCTTCATATGTGAATGGATGTTTTCTAATGTACATTTAATTAGCTATTGAAGGAATTTTGCAATTGAATTCTTAAAGAATTGCCAGCTTTTGCTTCTCCTCTGTTTTTTCACCCTTGATATGCGTTTGTTCTCTTGCGATAACAACGGTTTTTATTTAGTGGCTGGAAACTTTTTCAACAAGAGAATCTTTATTTTACGGTTCTAGTTCAATTTTGTGCTCTTTGCAGACTGACTTGGATGAGCTGATCACAGATAACAATCTCTGTTTCATCTTTTGAGCAATGTTCATTGCAAGCTTGCTGATTGTTTGTATCAGGGTCATGTAGAAAGTTTGAAGCTTATCTTATGTTATTGCATGTGACCAAGGCAACAATTGTTGTTATTCTGTTTTGCTCTGTGAAGCTGCCATCAATCGTTAAAGCATAACTGCCAAGCTTGATATTTTTGTTAGGCATGGTTCTGATAATTGTTCCTCTCCTCTTATTGATATAATGAGCAATTGTTTACATTTCTTCAACTAGTATAAATAGTGGTCACTTATGAAGTTAGTTTCATCACGGCTTGGTTTAATATGCAAATGATGTTCCACTACAATGTCATTTGGAGTTGGGCAAGAAATGAACCAGCTGTTTTTCAATGAGCTACAATATTTTATGGCATATATACTTGTACTTCCATAGCTTACTTCCAAGTATTTTGTATTTCATGACAGAGATTCTATCAATATTATTCTTGTGTTATGCCTATATATATCTCTGGTTTGTATGGATCATGTTGTGTGCTAATTCTTTGCTTATCATGCTCATTGTGTCATCTTTTCCAGTAGCTAATTTTATACTAATATTTAGTGGTCTACCCATGTTGAACACTGTACAACTAAAGTTGATGTTTTAATCATACTTTTTGCACCGTCGGAGCCAACTCTTATTGGCCAAGGATCTTCTTTTTCACTTTGTACTAATCTCATAAACACCAATCCAAAGCTACTTTCTTGTGATGTTGTAAATTCACTGGCACTGACCAGATTGAGGGAATTGATTGTGAAGGAAATGGACCACCTCATTCTTTATCAGCCTGGAGCTCCTCATCCCCCATAGGCAGCCTTATTCACTGTAAATGTCAATGTGTTTGCTGCGGGAACAATTCCTCAATGAGAGTGTGTCCTACGTTGTAAGTTGTAAGTTGTAAGTTGTAAGTTGTAACATATGAACGATGCTTTATTACAATGTGAAAATAAGAAAAAGGAAATTTGACTATGTAAGAGGTGGTTCATGATTCACGGTATTAAATCATCATCCCCATGTAACCGTGTTAACTAGTTGAGTTTCATTATATGAGTTGATGTTTTTGAATGTACATGTAGTACATGTATTTGTTTGTGGATAATTAGACGAATTTAGCTATTGAATTCTTAAAGAATTTCCACATTTTTTTTCTCCACTGTTTTCTGACCCTTGATATGTGTTTGTTCTCTTGCAATGAAAATGATCTTATTTAGTTGCTAGAAATTTTTTCAAAGTGAGGTTATAAGTGATTAATTTTGTTATTGTGGATCTGGTTCTATTATGTGCTCTTTGCAGACTGACTTGAATGGGCTGGCCTCAGATAACATTCTCTGTTGCATCTTTTGAGCAATGTTCAATGCAAGCTTGCTGATTATTTGTCATGGTCATGTAGAATTTTGAAGCTTATCTTACGTTAATTTCATGTGACTCAGGCAACAATTGTTGGTATTCTGTTTTGTTCTATTCAGGTGCCATCAAGCATTTAAGCATGATACTACTGCAAAGCTTGATATTTTAGTTAGGCATAGTTCTGGTAATATCTCTTCTTTTCTTATTAATATAATGTGCAATTGGTTGCATTTCTTCAACCTGTATCAATTGTGGTTACTAATGTAGTTAGTTTCATAAAGGTTTAGTTTACTATGCGAATGATGTTGTTCCCTGGTAACTACAATGTCATTCGAATTTGCCCAAGAAATGAACCAGCCTATTTTCAACGAGGAACAATATTTTATTTCATATATGCTTGCACTTCCAAAACTTGCCTCCACGTATCTGACTAGAATTCTGTCAATATTATGCTATCAATCTCCAGTTTGTAGGGATCATGTTGCGTTCTGATTCTTTGCTTACAGTGCTTAGTGCGTTGCCTTTGCCACTGGTTATTTTTCTACTTTCACCTTTAGTGGTCTGCCTATGTTGAACATTGTATAACTAAAGTTGATGCTTTGATAATACTTTGTGCATTGTCGCAGCCTACTCTTTTTGGTCTTGGATCTTTTTCATTCTGTACTTCTAATACTCTCATAGTCATCTATCAAAAGTTGCTTTCTCTTGATCTTGTAAATTCACCGGCACTGACCGGATCAAGGGAGACTGATTTGAGAAACTTTGGGTCATGCCTTTTCCTGAAATGTCTCAAAGAACGGTTCAAAGTTCATTTGTCTTGGCATAGAGTGAGCGGTGTGCAGAAGCTTAAAACCAAAATGAGTGGCGGAAATGCCATTTGCATTTTTTTATAGGCAGTTCAGTTTGTTGCATTAGAGGGGTACACAGTTTCATTCATGGCTAATGAAGAGGGTTCCATGTGGTTAACATTGGAGTACCTGATTCATATTATTCAATTCTTTTTGGGTTAGTTGATTCATGTGGTTCATGCCATATGCAATAGTTTGGTGAATTTGCCTATGACTAGGGAAACGCACTTTATACTCTTGAAGACCTTGGTGATTCTCAAATTCTGTAAACTGAAGATAGAGAACCACAATGATTTTGAACTTCAATTTTATAGTTTTGTATCCATGATGGCCTGACTCCAAACCTGATGTTAAATTGATTGATAACCTAGCTTCTATTTGTAACTAGTAACTAACATAGTTGTTAATATAGTACGATACACGATGCATTTTGTATTGTAGTAAAAAAATTATGTGTTGTAAGTGCGTATTAGTAGTGCTTATAAATCGTTTGATATGAATTTTATTTGTAGAGAGTGAAAATTGTCATGTACTGAGTCCTTAAGTGTAATGAGTGAGTGAGTCTCAATTATTATATTGTAAGAATCATATATATGAGACGATATAAACATATGGGTTTGAATTGGGTTTTTACTAAAAATTGGGCTTTAGCTTGAGCCCAAAAGTTGTTTTACTTGCTTTTAATCAAAATTATTAAGCTACTTTAATTTAATATAGTAAAGTGGCTTATAAAAAAATAATTTAATAGAACTATATATATATATATATATTATTTGTGTGATTCTACAAATGAGTTTTTCTAATTTTTCTAGGTACATAAAAAGTAGTTGATTGATTATACAAATTCATGTGTTCCTATCTGCTGGGAAAAGGATTTCACTTGGGATCATTGCATCCGTACTATTGATGATAGGACAAGTAGGCTAAAACTTAAATGCAACTATTCGTGAAACAAATATTAGAGTTGAGTTACACGAATGAAGAACCACCTAGCACAAACTTGGAAGGATGTTAAAGCTTGCTTGAAAGTGTCAGATGATTTTAAAAATTATTTTGCCAAACTTTTGGAAAAAGTTAAGAAAATAAATGAGCAGCTTGATGATGATTTTGATGTTGAATGTCTTCAAGAAGAAGATTTATAGAATATTGATGGTGATAATTAAATTAGTCATTAGCTGCATGTGTTTCAAATTCATAATAAGTATTTCATTTATATATGTGTATCTATAATTTTTTCACAAATTTTATTAATGTATGCGATTCATGATACAATTCAAGTTTTGACAACTATGATAACTAAGGCTTGCATTGTAGGTGCAAGTTGTGTGCAGATTGGAATTTATTTTTAAGTAAAGCTGATGTGAGTTGCAGACTAATTGCAGCCAGTATGGGAAATGTTTGAGAACTAAAAGTAGTAAAAAAAAAAAAAAAACTCTTAACAAATTTCCCTTGAGCCCAATTTGGTATGTTATTGGTACTTTGCATTTTGTGTACTTCCTAGGATTTTGTGGCTGAAGGTTGTGATGTTATGTCATTAATGAGTCAAAACAAGAAATACGGTTCAAGTTTTGACAATTATGATAACTAGGGCTTGCATTGTAGATGCAAGTTGCAGATTGGAATTTATTTTTAAGTAAATCTGATGTGAGTTGCAGACTAATTGCAGCCACTATGGGAAATGTTTGAGAACTAAAAGTAGTAAAAAAAACTCTTGGCAAATTTCCCTTGAGCCCAATTTGTGTATTTCCTAGGATTTTGTGGCTGAAGGTTGTGATGTTATGTCATTAATAAGTCAAAACAAGAAAGGACCTTTGCTTTCCAGATGCTGCATAGAGCCAAAGAAGTTTCCTGTTGAGGCTGCTACTTAACTTTTCAATAAACACAGTCCTATCAAAATGTAAATCATTTTTTCCATTTTCAGTTAGTATCTCCAACCATGTTCCATTGTTGGAAACATTCAAGTTAGAGAAACTGGTGAAATACATACAATACAACTTAGATGTTGTTAGTTTAATTTCTGTTTTGCTTATTTGGATTCTTCTGAGTGTTTTGCCTTGCTTTGATGCCTAAAATATAAGCAAGAGACTGGGAACACAGTTTTTAAAAAAACTAAGAAATATCAGTTCCACCTAACTTAGTTAAACCAAAGTATTAAACTAGATGTGTAATGGAGCTGAAAGCGATTCCCGTGTCTTAATTCATAACAATGGGAAGCACACAATCATTAAACGTGTAATTAATAAGATATATTTATTCGATTGACGAATGGGGCAATCAATCAATTGGGATGTGAAAACACTTTCCTTTGAGTTGTCAGTAGGTAGCTTATCTATCTTTGATGAGAAGCTATAATAAAAACTTTCAAATTAAGAAACAGCTTTATGTACTCTTAAGTTTCTCTTCCCTTTCACCCTTACACGTTTAGGGTCATTATTATTATTAAGCCACATTGCCAAACTGCAAAATCTGGTTGAGAAATGCTTTCGTAGAGGCCTTAAAGAACCATGAATGTATGTCCATCCAATCCTTCATAGGTTAGAAATTGTAAAACTGTATTGAACAAAATCATTACTAACAAACCATTTTTAAAAGCCTTGAACATGTTTTTATTCCTTTCATTATAGAATTTATTACTACTCTTAGGTTTGGATTATAATTCTTCTTGAAGTCTTTGTTTTCTGTAAAAAGTTAAATTTTTGTTTATTTCTAATGAGTAATGACCCATATGATTGATTCCCTTTGACTGAGCTCCCAAGGTACATTATGCTATACAGGCGGCAGGCCCAGAATGTACTGCAAAAAGCAATTGACATAAGTAACAATCCTTTTGTGTGTATGAACCTCATAATATATATTGGTACAATTGTAGAAATATATTCATATCCTACAGGCAATTATAGTCCCAATTATTTTTTTGGCCTATTATTTCTCAGAATCCGGTCCACATTTGATCTTAAGTTCAACCAATGAGTGGAAAAACTTTTTTTTTTCCTTCTGACTTTTTATGCCACAGAATTTATTACCTGTTAGCTTCATCATTAGGGGTGTTTGTTAGCATCTCATTTTTTTAAAGTTTAAATTCACACTCTTTGTACATTCCAATGTTAGTGTTTTGCAACTATAATGGGGAATTGATAGAATTCTCTTTTGTTTTCACAATCTTTGGAAGGAGATGGCCCTCGGATCTGTGTAATTTTTGCTCAAAGAGTCAAAAGTGAATTTGTCTTGGCCAGATTTTATGTATAACTGACAGACCTAACCTGGGCGGCAGGCGGCAGGTACATCAACGAATAGAATTGCATTGATTTTGCACTCAAATTTTGTATGCTAGGTTCATTGGCCCTTAGATGTTGGCCTAGGAAATTATCTGTACCGTGTCCGTGTGGGCCAAATTCTTCTTTAAAAAAAAATGTGGGCCAATTAAGAAGGATGTCAACATGTACGATGAACCTCATCATCACTGCTTTTTTAATCTTTTTTATTTTGTTTTAATTTTTTCTAGCTGTAATATTAGAGATTTGATAAATTTAAAAAAAAAAATTGGTGCTCGAAAATAATGTAATGAAGATATTTATTTATTATAATGTTAAAGTGACAATGTCAAATTTATTATCGCTATGTACTAATAGTGTCCCACATTTATAAAAATTATAATCCAATCACAAATTAACAAATATGTAAATTATGATAAAGTGTATATCTCTAGAAGAATTGTAAAATTAATGCTAGCTTTATCCTAGATAATGAAAACGTTAAATTGAAGTCATGATTTTAGTTTAGAAAAATTTTACACACAATTTTCTGTGTAACGGCCCAACGGGCAGTGCGTGTAATAGACATTTTTGTGCAGATTTACTAAACTTGAACCTTATTTGTTGTATGAACTTAATTTTTTGGATCTTTCTCAACACCATAACAACAACAACAACAACAAAAAATGATGAAAAACTCAGTCATGCTGTCGGTGATGAAGATGATGAGAAAAATCTCAAACAGCTATCATTAGGAAAACCATGGAAAAATCACTCATTTGTCGGGCACCGTTATTAATTTGACCAAGAAGGAAAGCATGCACCACAATCAGTATAATTTGGCAAACACCACCTTTTTTTCCAAGTTCAAAACCTCAAATAGTATTATAAACAACCTTTGCTTTATAGCAATGTCGGCACACTTAAAGTTCTTAAAAGAAGTTTCCTATGAATTTCAATTTAAGCACATTTGTTTTGAACTATTTGCAACTTGCAAGCATCTTTTGCAGTCGTTAAGATGTTATTGTACGCATTTAGACAAAAAGTTTTAAAGAAAAAAGTCTGACTAGAATGATACTTAGAACATGGTGTTTTCAGCATCAAACAAATTAGTACCACCTCAATTATAATGAACCTCTTGATTGCTTCAATGGAGGTCTATTATAGTGGCCGTGCAGGACCATTAATAATTAATTTGGTATCAAAATATATGAACACGTTTGTGTGACTTGTTTGTTGTTACTTGTTATTGTCCTTCATATCGTATTCCAACTTTGGAAGCCTAAAAACCTTTTTTGGCTGACTCGTCACGATCGATTCCAAAACAACTTATAAGCTTCATAAATAAGAAGCAGTGGTACTAATAGAGATCAAAGATTGGTAATTTTGTTAGGTATTATATTGGTCACAAGAAACTAAAAGTTGTATTATCGCATCCAACAATGACCTTAAATGTATCCCTAAATTGATGAGTTGATAATGACCTTAAAATGGACGTCTTTGGAATACATATCAATTTAGAACCATCATGGTCCTAAGCATATGGATAGGAGTATTGGAAGATTAGGTCAAGTATATGACACCTGGATTCACAGTCTATTAGAATGATAGTCAAATAATTAAATTCATGTTTTCTAACCATTTAAACTTTTGAGATAAGTGGTAATTTATCACAATTTAACTGGGTTTTTTTTCAAGTTTATGCTTTAGATCAGATAGGTCATTCTTTTTGGCTGTCTTTTGGGACCAAATTTGATGCAGCCTTTTGTGATTCACAATGATTCATAACTAGTGAATAGGGAATAGTGATCTAAAGTGTGATACATCGTTGTAGTTCTGAGAAGTCTTGCTCCTTTTTTTCTGTTTAGATATCTTTTGCGAAAGGAAACAAAGGACATTAAAGTTTTGGAAAAGCTATATAGACTTTGAAGTTATGGTGCTGACTATTTTTATATCGAGTTTAGGACCCATTTTGCAAGCCGTGTGTGTGGAAAGCATCCAAATACAATTGAAACCAAAGATGATTAATCCAATTGGGACTAATCCATATTAACTGTTTTTAGACCCCACTTTGCTCTCTCTCCAATAATGCAAAGGACAGGAGACTCTAATGCATGGATGAACCTGGAGCCCGCAGTTGGATCATATGCTAGAAAATCAGCATAATCTTATATACAGTCGGCCCGGATAATCTTCTTAATTAAGCTCTGCCAGCGGTTCAATATATCACAATCTGAACCTACCCCACCTATCTTATATATGTACATTCAACACATAATATATGTTTGTACAAAATAACAATGATTAACTTCATATGGGTTTAGGGTCAAATTCAAATACCCAAAAGAGAGAGTCAATAAAAGAATGCAAGCCTTTGCTTCTGTTTGTGGGTACAGATAATTTTTGCCGGGGACTAAAAAGTGGTTTAGGTTAAACAGTAGTAAAATGAAAGGCACGGAAAAGCACTATATAACTGTAAATACCAACGATAAATATTAGTTAAGACAGGGTGGAAAGATTAGGACCACAAAACCATAATCTGCAAGAACATTATTTCAACTTGCCGAAAACAAATACAAATCAAAGCTCAAAGAAAGATCAGCTGGATTATTATTATAACCTACTTGGAACCCCCCCAAAAAAAAAAAAACAAAAACAAAAAAAAAACAAAAAAAAACAAAGACTTCCATCTCAAACTTTAAGTTGAAATTCCCTGTACTATCAACATGTTTGTGTATTGTGGTTTATGTAGGGAAAAAAAAGTAAAAAAAAAAAAAAAAAATTAAAATAAAAAACAAAGAATTTACAGTTCATATCTGCTGGAAAACATCAAAATGTGCTCCTGTTAGATCTTCTGAAAGTGACGTTAATGGATAGCTACCGAATTCTACTGAATTGTGAGCTTGAAGCTGACCTTCTTGCCAAGAACATGCCTTCAATTCCTCAGCTTTTATCTCATTGGCCTGAAACTGAAACAAAGGCTCCAACTTGGTATCTGAATCCCATGAATAGGCTGCATTTTCTAACATAATATCATTCACTTGGAACCCTGCGTAGCTGCTCATGTTTGAGCTGTTGCTAGAGCTTTCTTTCACCTCATTGTTCATGAAAAAGGAGCTCATTTTTGAACCTGAATTATCAGAAAACTCTGTGCCGGATAAGTTTCCACGATCAGAATTGGTCAGGCTTGGCATTGAAGTGAAACCATAGTTGGAATTTGTATCAAATTGGCTTTGGTCAATGTCGGGTTTGATATTTGTGTGATGATTCTGATCAGGTACAAAAGTTGAAGTATATCCATTTGAATCTACACCCGCTTGGAACTCAAAGTAGGACATTGGATCAAAGCTTGGCTTGTACATGAAAAGCTCTCTTGAAGCTTCTGTTAGTCCATTATGATCATAGTAATTTGAGTCATCAACTAGAAATGCTGGACCACCCTGTGAAGCCATAGTTGATACAGTAGTACTTGGAAGTCCTCGAGACTGAAAGCCTGTTGTTTCTGTACATTTTTTCTCATCCTTTGGTTCAACTTTGCTTAGTGGCTTGTGAGTGGATGGATCAATCCCTTGCTTCATTAGCTTCTTCTTCAAACATGAATTCCAGAAGTTTTTTATCTCATTGTCTGTTCGTCCAGGCAGCTGTGCTGCAATTTGAGCCCACCTGAAATTCACCAAAATCGTTTATTAGAACTCAAATTATTGAATACCCATTTCCATTATTGTCTCAAAGAATAAAAATCTGATGCCTATTTGAATGGGAATAGTCTTATATATATACCTGTTGCCAAGAACTTCATGTAGACTCATAATGAGATCCTCCTCTTGCTGTGAAAACATTCCTCTCTTCAAATCAGGTCTCAAGTAGTTTATCCATCGCAACCTGCAACTCTTTCCACACCTTTGCAATCCTGCAAGAAACCAAAACAGTTAAGATTGTTTGAATACCAAAAGGCTTGGTAACTATTTAGGTACCATTTGAAAAAGATGTAGAATTGAAATATTACCAGCTTGTTTAGGGACTGAACTCCAGCAACCAATACCAAATCTTGTTATGTGATTGAACAGTTTCTCATCTTCTTCAGGAGACCATAAACCTTTCCTTAACTTTTGTTTCAAGCAGCAAGAATGGCGCCCCATTCTGCTAGCAGCTAAAGACTATTGCAAGGATTGTGTACAACGTTATGTAAGGCAGTTGCAAGTATATATATGATCACTTCTTGGACATGGGAAATGTTTTGAGAGGTGTGGGAATTAATATATATGTTTCAAGAGTTGAAAAATCAAGAATAAAATCTTATAATTTAAAGGGAAGAGGCATAAATCATACTTAGAGTTCAAGTTATGAAGAGAGAGAGAGAGAGAGGCTTGAGGAAGGTGAAGCAATCAAGTGGGTTTTACGCAAATCCGGTGCTCTGCTTTTGCATTGGACTGGATTGGTTTTTAAGATATCTCTCTGTAGAAAAATTAAAAAAGTAATACCAACGAGAACCATTCCATAAACGTGTAAGTGTGAGTTAGAATACAGTGATATGTTTATGTTTACATTAATAACAGTAACAAGTACACTAAGTTCCTTGTGTCTTAAAGCTTAAACCTCATATATAGCAGATAGTTTTTTATTTATTTTTATTTAAAAAAAAATCTCTTTCTGTGTCCATTTATTACTGAGTAAAAATAATATGAACACATTTATTTAATCATATTTGTGGTGCATGCTACTAATTGTTTAGAACCTCCAACTTAAATGAGTCCTAACCACCATGAATATTCAATATGATTTTGGAGCTAATATTTGATTAGAGAAATAATTGGATGCCATTAACGCTGAAATACAAATCTCTGGTCAATGTCTTCAATTCAATGTTTAAAACAAAAATCAGAGCTTGAATGACATTTTTATAATTTCCCTCATGTTCCCTATGGCCTTTTAGTATATGTATTGTTTTCATGCTTTAAAGTTACCCTTCTTGGCAGCTACCTTCCATGCTGCAATGCAATGCATTCTGATTGCCTTTAAGTTTAGGAAAATACTCGTAATTTATAAATAATATTTTTTGTAATTATCGAACCGGTAAATTATGAAAATATATTGAAGTGATGTAAGTGATGAGTTAATGTAAAAATCAACAATAATTTGAGTTCGAGGACATGTAAAATTTTTGTGCTACAGATTTCCCTGTAATGAGTATTTCAACGTCGACCGACACAGTGCATTAGTATGCGTGGGCTCCATGCAAATGTTTGACTCTTGTAAGATTGAGGTTGTATCGAAAGATACAAAATAGAATGAACCAATAAATAAATAATAACTTTCCAAAAAAACATAAATAAATAAAGAGGACTGGAAAGGTTTTTTTTTTTTTTTTTTTTTTTTTTTTTTTTTTTTTTAATAAGGAGGCCTGGAAAGTTTTAATAGTCATTGATTTCCGTTTTTAGTAGCTTTCCTTTTGGGTTTACCATAATAAGCTTTGTATTGTATGGGCATTCTATTTTAGCTAGATTAATAAGTTTTAATATCTATAACAAGTAACAAGCTCAATATGTCATATAATAATGAGCAATGATCATACTTAATCTGCAAACACAATTTACAAACTGGCACTGTTAGGTAGATGAGATTTATGGATTGAAGTATGTATAATTTATCAATAGGTAAATAAAAAAGATAGGATTACATTATTCCTAATACGTAAAGTTCTTTGTATTGAGTAAAACAGAGTTTTGTTCTTTAGCTTTTCACTAAGGATGAATTGCATAACATTTCACTACGTACATAGGTATTGCCGCTGCATTGAACATAGGTTCTTAACCGCTGTTGTACTTATAAGTAAACTAAAACGCTAAAAGGGTCCTATCAAAAAAAAAAAAAAGAAAAAAAAAAAAGGGAATTAAGTCGTAGAAGAATGAGGTGCATTTTTAAAGTAAAAAATGTATCTTGCCAAGGATTTCCTAGTGCTCCAAATACGAGTATCTCGCATTCTCAAATGTGAGATCAAATTTTTTTTTTTTTTTTTTAAGAAAATGAATATTGGCTTACATAGGCAATTTTTTTTATGGAGTAAAAAGTCCTTGAGGCCCAATTATAATTCTAACACGTGGGACCACCATTAGTACGTAGTGATAATAAATTTGACAATATTACTTTAATATTATAATAAATAAATGTTTTCATTACATTAATTTTGAGGCACCAATTTATTTGTCTGTCCCTTTAACCCAAAAAAAAAAAAAGTTCTCGAGGCCCAAGTCCACACCTAGGGTTGTATATTGGTTGGTCTGATTAGGGTTGGGGGGGGGGGGGGGAGTGGGTTTGAGGCGAACTATGAAGATCGGTTTCTCAACACCAAGACCGAGCCGTGCCATGAATGGTCGGAATTCGAGCTATATATAGTTGGTCCTTATGAGCTTGGTTTAGTCGGTTCTCTCAGTTTGGGCAAAGACAAAAAGACAAAGGATGATAAAGACATTACTTAATCCTAAATGGTAGAAGTATTGGTGAAAATCGGTGAATCGACATTCAAGTAGGTACCCTGAGAGAGAGAGAGAGAGAGAGAGAGAGAGAGAGAGAGAGAGAGAGAGAGAGAGAGAGAGAGAGAGAGAGAGAGAGAGAGAGAGAGAGAGAGAGAGATTAGGGTATTACCTAAGCATTGTCGTTTTATATATGTATACACTGGTCGAGTTGATGTCGTTGAAATGCGCTGCTAACAATTGTACCAACCAACATTGGAACCCCAAAAATGCCTTTGAACTTTTCTCCATTCACCATTGATAGTCTTATGTGCATTTCAATCGACATGGCTTTGATTCATTTCATCAATCCGAATCGGTTCTTGAATAGCCTTACTAGCACTCATTAGGTCCAAAAGGCACACCTATGCGGTAGCCCTACCTCATCTTTCAGATCAACATGCTTATGTCAACCCTACCTTGATCCGGAATATTCAGATAAAAGGGTTTGGCCGAAGGTGTTGAGGGAACAATCCTTGATCAAAATTCAAGAAAGTAGGTTGTTTCATTTTTATAAGCTTAGATTCAGTAAACTTCAATCCACTTGTCAATTTGCTCAGTTGAAATCCTTGATATAATTCATCCCTTAAGAAACTTATCCCCATAATTTTACATTTATTTGTCAAGTTCTTTGTAAATCTTGGCATTTGATAATTGCGAAGGTTAATCGATACCAAAAATCAAATTGGACTATTTGAAAAATCTTCTTATTCCAAATTAATTAGTTTACTTTGATTTTCAATCATCAATCTAAAATCAAATCAAAGTATAAAAGTCTTATGAACATAACTGACTTGTGGATTAAATAGAACACCTAAAACTTCCTCTTTTTAATTATGTGATTAGACTCATAATGTGAAGGTTAATCGTGTATAACAAACTAGATGTCAACTTTATTTCTTTTCTATTCATTTTTTTGCCCCAATTTCCTTATTGATGAGACAACACTACTCTTGCTTATTATTGAATAACACATTTTTAACTTTTGTATAAGTGAAAAGTTGATACGTATTAATCATAATTATTCATAAGTAATGGTTGATTTGCCTTTTACTTTTTTGACCTCTTGCCCTTATTATTAATCAGACTGATAAACCGGACCCACATTGAGACTAGGTTAACCAAGAGCACTAGTGTGCTAATCAAATACTTTAGCTGCCATTTTTTTTAAGGAAAAATTTAATAGATGCTCTAAGAGCATTTGTTTAATAAATATTTATTAAAAAAAATTATGTGAAAAAATAAATTGATTTTTTTGACAACTTTTTATATTTCTCATAAAAATTGTATATAAATTTTTTTAAAATAGTTTATTAACAAATACCTTAGGGGAACTCATTAATGAGATCTTTTATTTAAAATGAAGGTGTAGGAAAAGTAAAGCAATAAAAGAAAATGAAGTCTTTCCTTCAGTTAAAGGAAGAAATAAAAGAAGCAAAGAGGAAGGAAATTAATGAGGCAAAAGAAGAAAACGAACTCACATGTCTATACTTTTGACCTTTTCGCTTTCCCCTCCAATACGGCCTCAAAAGTGTAGGAAACTTTTGAATTTTGTTTTTCTATTCTCTTTTCTTTCCTTTTCCTTTTTTTGTTTTTGTTTTTTCTGAAAGTGCATGCAACCAAACATAATGGTATGGTCCCATTCACTGAATCACTGCCCTTTAGTTTACATACTTAACAAATAACAATAATGGTAATAATAATATTATTATTTTAAAATTAACACATAATTTAAAGATTTTTTCAAATTAAATTACATAGTTTTAGAATTTTTAAATTAAGCCTTATAATTTCAAAAACATTTTAATCCAAACCATAAACTCATTATGTATGAAGCTATTAATCAAAAATGCTTTAAAGAAAATGACTCTACTTGACTTTTAGTAAAATAATGTCCATGTATAATATAGACATATTTTATTATTTATCTTTTATAATTTGACAGTTATAACAATGAGAAAATAATCAAATAATATCATATTTGTTTAAATATATTATTTTGATGATTCAAATACGTGTTGAAACAACTAAATAACATTATTTTGTTTAAACATTTCTCACTAACAATGTTAATTTTATTAATTGGGTATATGATTTGAATTTAATTTTTTTTAAGTGTTTGATTAATTTGGAAAATATGGGAGTTTAAGGGTTCAAAATTTAATTTACCCCCAAAAAAAAAAAAATCTTAAGTCTCAAGCGAAACACAAAGCCTCTCTATTAATCTTCAACCAAGGCTAATATCTCTATCAAATATCAACTTCTTTATATTCATATTACTTAACATATTTATCGCAATTTATCAAAATTAGGGATTTTTTTGGGTCAAACGATTGGACAAAACAACGCAGAAAATTAATCCTTCGTGTCCCAAATTTATAAAATTACACCAAACAATTTTGCCCATTAAATCAACTACCAAGTAGCACCAAAAAGTCACAGATTACTCAATTTTGATCAAGAAAAATTAATAATCCAGGCTATACTTGATATAGCAGCCACGTGGCCTAACACATTCCTCAATTTTGATCTGAGCATAGCAAATTCTAGTTATCCCCAAAAAAATATTAAATGAACTCTCAATGATTGGAGCTTTTGATAGACGTAGCCATGACCGACAAATACACGTCAGCTGATATAATTGCAATTAAAAATCTTTAGGAAAAAAAATACATAGCCAGCTTTGAATAGACCCACAATACGACCAATCGTTACAGTGTTCTTGGCCTACAATTTTTGTCTGTCGTTGTTCATTTTTTTTTATTATTATATATAATTACAAAACGATAACATGTTTCGCTTCACCACCAAACCTTTATGGATCTTCTACATCATTCACCTTAATTTTACTCAATTTATTTGCTCTTAATAAAAAAAAAAAAATATATATATATATATATATATATATATATATATATAAATATATATGTTTTTTTTAAAGAGACTGCTCTTAATCAATATATAATGCATGATAATGAGCTCAACTAATAAAGTTTTTTATCGTCGAATAGGAAATTTGGAGTTTGATTTTATTTGGGATGATCCCCATTTGTACCAAAATTAATTAATGTATTATTTTGATGATAAGGTTCGATCCTATCTGATGTAATCTCAATTTGTACAAAAAACTAATTGTTGTTTTAGTTTGATTATAAATAAACACTAATTAGTATAAAAACAATCTCAAAAAAAAAAAAAAAAAAGTGGTAAAGATTACAGAATAATTGAGTCGGACTGTAAAGCACGGCTAGGATTGTTTGTTTTTTTAGAATATTCAGAAGCAATGGACCTAATAAGGATTATATTTATTTATACCAAATTAAAGTAATAATATTTGGTATATTGAACCATGAAGATCTTGGATCGCACGTGAAAAAATAACTTGTCGGGATGTGAAAGAAAACATCATATCGTCGGCGTTGGCTTTACAAAATAAAATAATTATCAAGTCTAGAAACATAATGTTTTTTAATCATAAATTAAAAAATTCGTATATGATTGAAGGAAAAGTATCAAAGCCAAATAATTAAGCTACTTGATCTCTCAAATAAGTATGTAAATTAGTCTAATCAACACCATAGTTTATGTTTAACAAAGCACATGGGATTTAATTTTCTCTAATATTGAACTTTCCGAATGATATTATTTTTTGGTAACATTTAAGACAAGAAAATAGAGTTCGGATTTGACTTTTCCTTGTCCAAAAGTTTGTCAGTTTTTTCAAAGTTGTATTCAAGAATATGATAGAGTGTGTATGTAACTATGTATGATGTATCATTTTACATTTTTTTTCTTCTTGTTCTCATTCTCAATCTTAATCTGTTTCAACAAGATACATGTGTGTCACAATATTATTCCATTCAATTTTTTTGGCCTTTTTGGCAATTGATTGTAATGTAGAAGTTTTCTCTCTGATTTGTTAGATTTCAAATTGTCTGCTAGTACTCACTATGAAAGCAATATGCTATCAACAATCAGTGCTTACAAATGAAGACTAAGGGTAGCATTTGACTTGTTTAGCCCTTTGTTTGATACATTTCTCATTCTTTTCTAGATTGTCTAATAATTTTGTATTAATTTCTAATTAATTGTCATGTACCACTTTAGCCAAACCTATGGGGAATGGTGAGATCGATATGATGTATTAGGATGAACACATCTTCAAGAAAAGAAAACTTAGATGGTGACATTTCTAAAGATGGTGATGAGTTGGATTTTTCTTCATAAGTTTATTGCTATAGTAGCAATATAATTGTTGTATTTAAAGCACTGGCTAGAGAAAAAGTTATAGTCACAAACCAAAAAAGTCAAAAAGGTAGAAAATGACCAAGCATAATCATTCAATTTGATAGTAATTCAGCACCAGTTTCTTCCAAATTTAGTTTGGAGAAACTACGAAAATAACTTTTAGTATTTTACACTTAATGAATCTTAACTTAAAATGTTTATAACGTGACCCTTCCCTCATTTACTTTCTTACCACTTTTACCAAATCTAAGAAAGTTCTAAAACCTTAGCCCAAACAGATTGTTATCAGATTAATCGGCAATTAATCTCAAAAAAAATTGATTTCACTCCTCTGGAAACCTCGCTGTCTGTACTATGAAGTAGCTCATATAAAGCCAGGTATACAGTATCTATCTTAAGTAAAAGTTAACATATTAAACCAATATTAAGAAATTGTTAGTGGGTGATAGATACAACACAATTTGCTTTATGATTTTGCCGTGTCAATATCTGGACCTGACCGATTGAGATTTTTTTTTGTATTCTTTTTCTCCTTTGATTTTTTTGGGGGGCAATTACTAGTTATTGTAGAGCCTATCATTTTCTTGCAAACGTGTGAATGGTCATCAATTGGTCATTGGAGACGACTGTGTTGGTGGTACTAGTGGTGTAAAATAACAAAGGTTTTCTCTCAATTATGTACGCATATTTGTTCGCACACTTTAATACAACTTGCACATTTATCGTGTATAATTGAATTACATCACTTATACACGGATTCACCGCTCGAATTTAAAAAATAATAATTCAATCATCAATTGTCATGTATTTAAATTATGTCAAAGCGTGTGGTTCTTGACTTTTTATTTACTTACACATGGATTCACCACTCGAATTTAATAAATAATAATTCAATCATCAATTGTCATGTATTTAAATTATGTTAAAGCGTGTGGTTCTCGAATTTTTATTTATTTATGTGGTACAACTGTACAAGTCGTGGTATGAAATGTCAAAATATATATGTTTGTTATGTGAGACACATATTATCCATCTTGCTTTCTCACTTGGCGGCCCATACTGCTATACATTGTGAACCACCTAAGTCCCAGTGCAGCTTCGTCACCATGATGTCCCAAACATACTCCATCTCCCTCGTTGGTCCACTCCAAGTCATCTCTCTCTCCCTCTCTCTATCACCTACGAAATACTCACACATGTCTAGTCCCAAAACGAATAGTTCTCAACCGTATGAGGACGAGAAGGTTTGAATCTTTCAAATTTTTTGTATATCTTTTTATTAGATGTCAATTTTGAAAATCTAACTATTGGACTGCATATTATTTATATATGTTCTTAACATGCATGTAAAATTTTGTTCAAATTATATGTTATTTACTATTCGATCAATAAACTTAATTTTTATACATGATTTTAGACCATAAAAATTTGAAATTTAAATATTGGATTGATAACATAGCTATTGATTTTTGATCTTCTTGAAATTTTGCGAGCATGGAGAATATAATAAGAACATATAGTCCAATGATTTTATTTTCAAAATTGACATCTAATAAAGATATATAAGCAATTTGAAATAATTTCTATCCGGGGTTGTGAACCTGTGGGCTCATGTAATGATAAATCTCATTATTGTTCAAATGGTGCCATGTTGTGTCAAATTCGGGTTTAAACTTTAAATGGAACGGGATAGGACCACATGCTTTTGAGTTTTTTTATTCAATAAAAAAAGAAAAAAGAAAAAGGAATAAATCCAGAGGCTTAAAACAAGGCCAAATGAATTTGATAGCGAGTCTTCCAAAAGGGACATTAATGTCAAACGCAAACAAGCAACCAGGTGCAACTAGTGGTGGTGTAAAAAGCGTTTCCAAGTGATTTTCACTTTAAAAAAAGGGAGACCAAGTAACCTAACTAGATTGGAGGACGCAAGAGACTTATAGATAAGGTAGGCTGTCTTACCATTCAGCTAAAAAAAAAAGAGGAGGTATAAAGGATGTGTTAGTGTTTTACGTTTTGGCTAAACGTAAAAGTAAGCTTATTAGACCATTTGTATAGGCGGTACTAAAGAATTTAGCTTTTAATTTCTTAAAAATTTACTTTATCTATTCTAAAACTCTATTTAACAATACATTTTACACATCTCATCTCTTACTTTAACACCACCTATTATTTTAATTTAAACACCCATTAAAATAATATAAAACATCTACCGACAAAAGAGAGAGTGAGAGGTTGAGATGAGAGAGAGATAGAATAAAAAACCAATTAAAGCAAGTAGCATCTATTTGTTAAATTTTTTTAAAATTTATTAGCTCTAATATAGAATGCATTTTGGTGTTTGTGGTGCTGAAAATAAGTTTTTGACAATTTTAATTTTTAACACTGCTAATGTGAATGCTTAATAGAAGGTTTTCATTGCAAACAATTGGGAGAGACAAATTGTGGATTAATTTAAATGAAGCAGTATATTTCTTAGAAATGGATTCATGATACGTGTTATTGAAGGACGCAAGAGATTTATTAATTAGGTAGGGTAGGACGGCCTTATTTTTATTTTTATTTTTATTAGACCAGCCGAATATGTTACTGTGTAATACGTTTTGGTAGAACATTAAATAATCGTACAAGTTTCCCAAATTCTCAATGGGATAATCTGGTTTAAATGAAGGAGTTGGGTAATTGATTTTATATCTTTCACCTTTGTATTATATAGGAATCAAGGACATGAATATATAATATAAGAGAAAGAAGCAATCAAATTACACATTTTGTAAACTAAACAAGTGGTTACACTTACACAATTTAACAACTTTTTATTAAATTAATATTTTAAAAATCTCATTCCAATATTATATGTTCAGTTTGTTCTTAACACTAGAGTCAAATTCTTGTTAATAAGATGTTGCTTGTTATCTCATCCATGAATCTTTGTTTGTGTATAATTCCAAGGTACAAAATTCTAAATTTATATATTTTATATATGAAATAATTATTGATATCCGATTATCTCAATGTGCTTTGCAATATTAGTAGATAATGTAATTTAACAATGAATAAAAAAAGTATTTTAAATATAAAATTATTAAGTTATGTAACATTGATCAAAGTTACATAAATGTGTGTGAAATTAAGAGAGATGTTAAATTTTGAAATTTAGGATATGTGATGACATTGATACTTTAATTAACTAATAAACATATTGAAAGCTCGAAAATGTGTTGAAAACACAAGAGCTATTTAGACCCCCAATTAAAATTACGGGTCGATAGATTTTACACAAACTTAATACAAAGTGCGGAATAGTGTAAATGCGAGCGGATGAACAAGTAAGCTACTCTACTCCATAAACTAAGCAACACAGTAGTATAATAGAATTGAAAGAGTAGGGAAGAAGGATGCAAACACAGAAAACACCAAGATGTGTTCTCGAAGAGGAAACCGAAGAACTCGGTGAAAAAATTTCACCTCTCCGCCGCCCTCCAAGCGGAAATCGATCCACTAGACAATCAGTTGGGATACATGGGTTAGCAAGAGACCCTCCAAGCCTAATCTACCCGATGTACCTAAGCCCTCCAAGCTCCTACTCCAACAAGGCTTCTCGGAACCGTGTCTTGTCTTAGTTCTCCGGATCCCGCAACAAGCTCCATGTTGCATCTGTCATCCTTGGCTTCTTTCAATGCTTCCCAGCAACTCCAAAGCACTCTCTACACTCTGAATAGGTGTGGGTTGTGTTTGGGTACAAATCTCCTCTCAAGGTATGATAATGGGAGAGGGATGGAGAAGAGGCTATAATGATTTCTCACTAAGGAGAAGTAGCTCTCTCTCAAAAGAGGGTGTGTGTGTTGTAGAAAATCTATCTAGGGTTTTTCTCTCTGAATAGCCTATTCTACATTTGTGGGTAATGAGGGTATATATAGTATGGGTGAAGGGTAAGAAAGTCACTCTTAAAAAAAACTTCCAGGCAGAATGTTTCACGACTGTCTCGCGGGAAGGCCTTACCCGCGAGACACTCGCAAAAACGACAGCTTGGCACGACTCTTCAGCTTCCAGTCATGTGCTTCTCACATGGCTCTTTCGTGGGTTAGCTTCCAGCGACACACCCGCGAGATCCACTGATCTTCAATAAAACTTGAGTCTTCACCAACTTGATACTAAACCCATTACAATTAAATCCCACAAGATACAAGGAAATGAATTAAAGTAATTACAACACATTTTGTCATGGAATAAAGCCAATATAAAATATAGTTGTAAATCACAACTTTACAATCTCCCCCCTTTGACTATTCTGTGACAAAACACCCTATAACAGACTCTAGACTTAAACATGAGTTTGGGAACAATGACAAAACTCACTCACACCTAAATCTAGAAGCTGTGATGAACTTGAAACATGTATACCAGTAACCTGAAACACTTGCACAAAACACATTAGATCCTCAAGGTAAATCAGGTGATAAAAAGACAAGTATAATGCAACAAGTAAACTGCGATCAAGCAAAATGGAATAAAACATTAGACCATGGCAAGATCAAACAAGCAATCACTTATACAAAAGTGATCACTATGCTCATTCACACAAGGAATGAACATCCGGACATGCAAGGTGACAAGCTCAAATGAAGAGTATCATTTGGAAGTCCAACACTCAACCAATGCGAAATACACGAAGTATTTGCATCTAGGAACAATCCTACTAGGGCACACGAGTGTTCATCACTCAACCAATGCATAGAACGTATATGCATCTAGGAACAATCCTACACGGGCACAAGAGTGATGTATCGAAGTAAAATGTATGAGATTAAACTTCAAGTACACAAGCATAAAGGCTGCATAAACAAAGTATTGCATATGCATGGTACAAACCATAAAAGCCTACAAAACATGCAATTAAACAAACCCTAAAAACTTACAAAAGCAACATGGGCACAAAAGTGTTCAACACTAGAACATGATGCAAAGCATAGATACTAAAAGTAACACAAAGCATCGGGAAAATAAGCATAAAGTAAATCAAGGTTTTCTCAAAAACAATGTCTTCTCCCCCTTGGTATATGCATCTCCCCTATGGCTTTCTCCCCTTACGAATGTGCACAAGGTAGAATTTCTCCCCCTAAGAGTGTGCACATGAGTCACATAGAAATGACGAAACACACCGGTATACTCTCCGGAATATTCTCCCCCTTTTTGTCATGAATAGACAAATGAATCAAGAGGAAGGAGGGAAAGAAGAAAATATGAAGATGATGCATGAGGGGTGCAAGATGAATGAGAAAATGAAACTCAAACATTAGACAAAAACATTTTAAAACAATGCTACAAAGCATAAAGAACATGACATGTTAAGGATAATGGAACATGATGTGAACCTAGGCATGACATAGACACAAGAACATGTTAAATGTGTTAGAAGGTCTAAAAAGACTTAACAAGCATGAGTGAATGCAAAAACATGTCAAGTGTTCAAGTGTGTGCAGCAAAGGTGCAACTAGTGTGCATCTAGTGTGCATGTGAGATGCATGACCAATGCATGAGCAAGGCACTCAAAGGGCAAAGTGTACAAAACACACCACCAATGATCAAAACATGATAAACATGAATAATTATGGTGATCCCCAAAATTTGGTACTCATCGGAGTCCAAAACAACGAGAAAATGTCATTTGGGCATTTTATCAAACACTTGAAGTGCACACACTACACATGTATGATAAACAATGCAAGAACATATGAAAATCTTGCCTAAATACATGATATTTTTGCCACAAGGGGCCACTATCCAAAGCAAATAATCATTTAAAACAAATCTCAATCAAAAGGATTGACAGAAAATAAGTTTTTCAACTCTCATTTGAGAAAATCTCAACTATGAACATAAAACCCCCAAAAACGTAATCTAAAGATCAAAATCAATGAAAAGAGTTAAAGATTACCTTAGAGATGTTTATGGAATGTAAAACATTTGAAATTAGTTGGGTTTTGATGTAGAAACATTAAAACAGAGGTTTGGGAGAAGATAGGAGGTGTTTAAAACAGATGACCCACGAAATGCCCTTTAAAAAGCTGATCTGGAAATTTTCGCTGGTATCTCGCTACTTAGAATCCCGTGAGAATTTCGCTGGTATCTCGCAGGTGTCTCGCAGGTAAGCCTTACTCGCGAAACAGCCGCGAAACAGTTGCGAAACTCTCTGTCCAAAACTGAAAAACTTGAGAATTGGACCCTTTCACTCGTGACTAAACTTAAACATAAAATAAGTCACAAAAATACCCAGAAAACATGTTTTTCACACAAAAACAATTTGAAAACTTTGAAAAACATGGGTGATACAAATCACTTCCAAAAGCAAACAAAAAGAACAAAAATCTTTTTAGTTTGAACCACATATGGTTGAGCACACACACATCACATTTGAACACGTACGTTCACACAAATGAAATAGACATTCATTGAACAAAAGTCTTGTGTGTTGTGTGTGAGGATCAAGTGTGG
The DNA here is from genome assembly GCA_963669245.1 of Quercus cerris. Classification (NCBI taxonomy): domain Eukaryota; kingdom Viridiplantae; phylum Streptophyta; class Magnoliopsida; order Fagales; family Fagaceae; genus Quercus; species Quercus cerris. The sequence continues at coordinate 8,756,809 of OY770012.1, forward strand.
AATAGTCCTTAGACTAGAGTAAAGCTTCAATGATCAATTCAATCGGGTCATACACAACTGATACGAAATCAAGTGGACAATCTCCATTATAGAAATGAGTATATATGACCTCCCACACATTGAATACAAAATTTAGAAGTTTTTCATTTGGCTTCTGCATAAGGCATAACAATTGGTCCATTTTATTTGTTTGGACAAAAACATCTCATTTTGAGATTGGTGCTTGAAATTTATGATATTTCAACATTGATGATTAGCCTTTGGCTTTTTGAGCACCATACAAAACATATTAAAAAGAGTCGCTTTCCCTTTTTCCTAGTCAAATACTAGTATGTGCGATAGGCTTTTGCAGCTCAATATCTCTTTTCATTTGGAGATTTACATTTGGTGAGCTCTATTTGCAAAAACAAAAAAAAATAAAGTGGGAAGAGATATAGACACAAGTCTATGCAAGTATCAAGACCTACAAGACTATTGACCAATCATTCATGACAAGCTTGAAGATCTATTTACAACAGTCACACATAGTATTCAAGATTTCTCTCACAAAGAACTAGGTGCATACAAAACAAGCTAAGCTCGTAAATGCACAATGCCATTAGTACGAAGGTACTAGGCCAAACTCACATGTGAAATGTGCTCAAATATATACGATTAAACTTTTTGAATTTTTCACTTTTTATGTGGTTTTGGATTTTTTACACACATAAAACATAGACATAAAAGTAAGATCAAAACAAAAGCAATGCATACAAATAAATGCAAAATGCACAAATGCATGAAGATATGACATTTAATGCATGAAATGTCCTACAAAGATCGAAAGAATTAGATCAAGGACCAAAAGAGCAAAAGCTCAACCATAAGAACCCTTCCTCATCCAAACGGAATGATTGCTTGGAATGAGTGTCTCAAGAGAAGTGAGACGAGGGTTGGGATAATGAGAACCAGAGATGCACATAGTCAAGGAGTTAAGAGCATTAAACACTTTCTTTAACAACATGCTATTTTCACTCAAATCCGGTTTATCATGCAAAGTACAACTTCCAAGAGGCTCAAGTTTCTCTTTTCTTTTAATTCTTTTAAGAGCATAAAACTTAGAGCAATGAGGTCTTAGATGACCAAAGGCACCACAATGGTGACAAACAATGTGTTTAGGTCCATTAGGTTTTTTGGGAATGAATCTAGCAACTTGGGTTTGTTCTTTCTTCAACTTAGAACATTGAGGCCTTATATGACCAATCACACCACAATGGTGGCAAGTTGGAACAAACTTAGATCCACTAAATTCCCTAGGATTGGACCTAACCAAAGGCCTAGGCTTAAGAGTCTTTCTCTCCACTTTTTGATTTCTTTTATGTGGAGGAATGTACACCGATTTGTCCTTTGAGGCAAAATACACATTAGACACAAAATCGGGTACCACAACATGATTGCAACATACATTTTCATCATTTTTAACAATAGGTTCAGCAATCAAACACTTGGCATGCATCTTAAGAGATTCATTTTCAGATTTAAGATCATCAACAAGTTTGTTAGACAAAACAAGTTTAGCATCCAAGTCCATATTCAAACACTCAAACTCTTTTAGCTTTTCAAGAGAATTTTCAGCAAGTTTCTTATATTTTTCAACCAATTTGATGGATTCATTGAGCTTAGCAATCAAATCATCCTTTTCACAAAATAACTTGCTTAAACTCTTTTGAAACTTCTTAGCATTTTTCTTGAAGAGTTTAGTGCTAGGAATATCAACAACACCCAAGGATTCATGTAACATGGCATCACAATCATGAGGATAAACACTCATAGAGGCATTTTCACAAACACATGGCATGTTACAATCAACAACATCCATAAAGACATGTAAAGCATTATCCATGGCAAAACACACAAGGGGTCAAGGATCACACTTAGGTAATGAAACCAAAACAAGTGTACCCGCTCTGATACCGATTGAAAGCTCGAAAATGTGTTGAAAACACAAGAGCTATTTAGACCCCCAATTAAAATTACGGCTCGATAGATTTTACACAAACTTAATATAAAGTGCGGAAGAGTGTAAATGCGAGCGGATGAACAAGTAAGCTACTCTACTCCATAAACTAAGCAACACAGCAGTAGAATGAAATTAAAAGAGTAGGGAAGAAGGATGCAAACACAGAAAACACCAAGACGTGTTCTCGAAGAGGAAACCGAAGAACTCGGTGAAAAACTTTCATCTCTCCGCCGCCCTCCAAGTGGAAATTGATCCACTAGACAATCAGTTGGGATACATGGGTTAGCAAGAGACCCTCCAAGCCTAATCTACCCGATGTACCTAAGCCCTCCAAGCTCCTACTCCAACAAGGCTTCTCGGAACCGTGTCTTGTCTTAGTTCTCTGGATCCCGCAACAAGCTCCATGTTGCATCTGCCATCCTTGGCTTCTTCCAATGCTTCCCAGCAACTCCAAAGCACTCTCTACACTCTGAATATGTGTGGGTTGTGTTTGGGTACAAATCTCCTCTCAAGGTATGATAATGGGAGAGGGATGGAGAAGAGGCTACAATGATTTCTCACTAAGGAGGAGTAGCTCTCTCTCAAAAGAGGGTGTGTGTGTTGTAGAAAACCTATCTAGGGTTTTTCTCTTTGAATAGCCTATTCTACATTTGTGGGTAATGAGGGTATATATAGTATGGGTAAAGGGTAAGAAAGTCACTCTTAAAAAAAACTTCCAGGCAGAATGTTTCGCGACTGTCTCGCGGGAAGGCCTTACCCGCGAGACACTCGCAAAAACGACAGCTTGGCACGACTCTTCAGCTTCCAGTCATGTGCTTCTCACATGGCTCTTTCGCGGGTTAGCTTCCAGCGACACACCCGCAAGATCCACTGATCTTCAATAAAGCTTGAGTCTTCACCAACTTGATACTAAACCCATTACAATTAAATCCCACAAGATACAAGGAAATGAATTAAAGTAATTACAACACATTTTGTCATGGAATAAAGCCAATATAAAATATAGTTGTAAATCACAACTTTACACATATAGATAAATATTTTTAAGCACATATTATGCTAATTTTTAGTTTAAAAGAGAAATAATAAATACTAAAATACCTTAAATATGATAAAATTAATTAAGAAGTGATTAGTTTCATAAAGAGATAGTGACAAAGAGGAAGGAAAATTTTCCAACAAAAAAAAGAAAAAAGAAAAAGAAAGAGAGAGTAAGAAATAACCTGGTATTATATATGATTGGTTGTTTTAGGGTGCAGGGATACATACTAAAACAACCAATCATACATAATTCCAGGTTATTTTTTACTTTTTAAAATAAATAAATAAAAATCTACCTTGTTCTTTTCACTTAATCACTTTCATCCTTCTCTCTCTCTCTCTCTCTCTCTCTCTCTCTCTCTCTCTCTCTTCAGTGAACATATATATTGTGGCGGGCAAACAGAGGATTTATGGTTGTGTTGTGACCTAGCTACTATTCTCTCACATAATGAATTTATAGAGATGGGATGTAAGGTCAACCTTTAGGTACTCATTATAAGACAAAAGATGAAAGTTAGATCAAAACTACGTGTGTAGTGGTTAATATTCAACTGAAAATAGCTTAGATATGGCTAAGTGTTCGTCCTCGGGTTTGGTCCGAGAATGGTATTACAATTGGATGATTTCTTTCTCTCTCTCTCTTTCTCAAAACTCCACCCCCCACTTCATCTAGGTGCTTCTTCACTTTATATAACTTAGCAAAGATGCATTTGGATCTTAAATTTGGAGGGTTATGATCAAACTTTCTTGATACTTGTCCCATCAAGACCTTATTAGAAATTTTTTACACCTGAATATTTGCTATGGGAACACTGTTCATGGTCATTTCCCTATTAATGCAATCAGTTAAGTGGTTGCAGTGCATTTAATGCGAAAGGGATGGCTGCCTTGTCTTTCCTTTTCTTCTCTTCCTTGTTCAATACCAAGTTACCTTTGTCCCCCCTAGGATTACACCATGCTCCCTTCACTCTTGATTCTCGGCCTTCCGAGGTGAAGTAGACGCCCTTGGCGCCCTTATCAAGTGCAACATTCCGAATTCCTTATTAAGTAAATAAGTTCTTTCTAAGGATACTTCATGAAGTTCCCCTCCTCGGAAATGCCCTTACCTATTTTATTAATTGCTTTGGATCCTCATCTCCCCTCCCCCCCCCCCCCCCCCCCAATATATATATATATATATATATATATTAGTAATTTAACTATTTTTTACATGAGTGATATTAGGAAAATTATAAATTTTAACATATAAACTTAACAAATTTACTCACGTGTCAATTTAGAACATAAAACCAAAAATATGATTGAAACATATTTATTATGTTTTGTTTTTATAGATAATTTCATAGTTACAATGGGGAGAGAAAATTTGAATTTTGAATGTCTCTGTTGGAAATATCATGAAGTACCAACTAATTGAGTTATAAAACTTTTATTTATTATGTTGTTATTATGACACCAATTGAAAATTATTTTCATTGTCATATAATTATTAGTACTTTAAGAAAAAGTAATATTGGTAATAAAGTTAGCATATTCTATTCATATTATGGGGAAACTTGTTCAATTCATATAATTAATGTATTTGAACGATAATAAGTAACAAGGCAAGAGACATTTGTGTAACTAACTCCAAATGACAAATTGAATAGAAAAATTGGGATGAATTAGATTTAAGTAAAGCTTTGTATTAGTAGATATTCATCATCTTCTTTCTATAATCACTTATTGTTCAAATCATCATTACATGAATAAATATTGGCACTTTCTTTTTTCTATATTGATGTTTTACAAGAAATTATCCCATATACTCGGTGTATTACACTTCTTTCTCACATAAATGCAAGCTTTATGTGTGGATCCAAATATAGGAATATTTACTATTATGTGAGACAAAGAAATGTAGAGTAAACTAGGTGCATAGAATAATTTCACATTTTTTTTCTTACTTTGTAACATGATGTATCCTCTTATAAATGACATACTTTAGAAGGTAGAGTATTTTGTATTTGGAAGTCCTTAACAGAATTAGACGTTGGAAGCAGAAGTTTTATGAGGAATTTGTTTTTTAAAAAGAAATCTATATATATATATATATATATATTAATAGCCAAAGTTTAGAGAAAATCTAATTAGATTTTAATTGGATTTTCAATTTCGCACCATGTGTCCTATTTAATTTTTAATTTTGTGTCAAGTGAATTATTAAGTGTAAAAATTAAAAAGTTCAAATCCAATTAGATTTTAAATTGGAATTCAATTGGATTTTTTTTTAATTATCAATTAGGTGGTATCCCAATTATTATATTAGTGCCACATTTGCAACTCCTTAGAGGATTGTATGGCAATGCCATGTATTTTTCTTTAATATATGGCAGTATCAACTACCTATACATGCACTTAGAAAAAGATGCATGTGAATTTGAATAATCTCACTTGTATTTTGTGACGTGGACTCTTCTTGCATGAACCATAATGATGATGGTTACATTTATATAGCCTCCAAAGGCATAGAAGTCATTTTATGTGGTACAATATAAAAAAAGAAAAAGAAAATATAGTACCTTGACAGAGTGATAGGTAATGAAGGTACCAGTATTTTCCTACAAAGGCATTGTCCTTTTCATACAAGTCCAATCAACCAACAATAAAGCTTCCTTTTCAAGAGATGATGATCACAAAATGATAGTGAAAGTAAAGCTTTGTAAACCCCATTTCTTTCCCTTCATCCTTCCCCCAAATGATTAGGTCCTTTGCCTGGCTCTGAAACTTTTTTGCTCCTCTCCTTATAAAAAAGAAGGGAACACTTCCGGTCGACAAAATAATTATTTAACCATCAAAGGAATTGAACTTCCATGCTACCCTTATGTTGCAATCATTCAATGACACATGGTGCAAAGAAATTTGACGAACTTGGTTTATAAAATGGCCCACGAGGACGACCATTGAAAAGCATTTGGAACCAAAACAAAGTCATGCATCATGAGTTCAAGGGATTTTATGTTGTGTTTTGTAGCATTTGGGATAATTTTTAGCTTGTTTGACATGAAAATGAATCACTCAAATTTTAAGTGTTAAATTGATCTTTTTAATTTTTTGAAAATTCAAGTGTTAAATTGATCTTGATTATCCAAAAAGCTTCATTTTGATCTCTCTTCCTTTATACAATCTACTAAAGTGAAGAAATTGGCTAACATAACATGACAACAGTTTTAATGGTGTGGCAATATTTCAAAACTTAAAGAAGAGTAATCAATTAGCAACCACTAAAGGTTAGCAATGTGGCTCATTAATAATTTACCAGAAAAAAAAATGTGGCTCATTAATCCCTATTCTAGCATGTGCTTTTGTTATAGTTTTTTAGTTTTGAAATTAATGGTGCCATTCAAATTTTTTTTTTTAAATTAAAAAAAAATCAATTTAATACATGAAACTTTGAGGGGTTGAATTAAAAATTTAGGTAATTTTTCAGGGGAAATAAAAACTTAAACATATGATTTAATCATTTTGGACACAAGCATAGGTGACATGAAGGATCTAGGCATCAAGAGAGTTCATGATATTTTGGTCGTTTCTCTACTCTGGCATGTTGTTTTAGTGGAATATATCCCATCACATAATTGCCATAGTTAGCTTCAATTTGGGGTTATTAACATGTTTCAACTCCTCTATTGAGATGTGTGTGTAGAGCTTCAAGATTCCTTTGGTCCCTCTTGAGTCCATCCATGCACCCAATCCACTTGTAATCAAGTCAAAAGTTGCAATTGAAGTGCCTTGAGAAGAAAATACCTTCCATGTCTAATCATAAAGCTAAAGGGATAACCCTGATTAAAGTTTCATGTCTCCAATTGATAACAAAATTTTTGATTTGACACCAATATAAACTACTCTATTAACACCTGACCATAAAATTTGGTCCACATGTTCCTCTACTCCTAAATCGATTTCACCTCTAGTTGATGATGGAGTATGATATATATACTATACGAGTCGACATTATTAATAGTTCTAATCAGAGAAGGCTTGCTAAATTTCAAAATCGATTTCACCTTTAGTTGAAGGACTATGATACATACTAGTCGACATTATTAAAAGTTATAATCAGAGAATAAGGTTTTCTAACTTTCAAAATCGATTTAACCTTTAGTTGAAGGACTATGATATACACTAGTTGTCATTAGAAATTGTAATCAGAGGTTTGTGAAAATTTCATGGCTTTGACGTAGGACACAAAATCCTTTATAATCTTTGGGATGTTTAATGCTTAATACAGATACCGACATTGCTTTACACAGAAATTGCTTTATTGATGATCATTTTATTCACAGTAATGATATCAGAATATTTTGTTGTCTGTATAAAATTGAGCATGCATTGCACCCATCATTCTCTCTCCAACATATATATGTATTTGTATGTCAGCTTAATATTTTTTGCACCTATGTTGTTAGCAACGAAAATTGTGCCATTTTATGCGTTGATAGTGTGTAGCTTTGTGTGAAAAAGTTCGAGTACAACTTTAGAGTTAGTGGTTCATTTATATTCAGTTAATCAAAGTCAAAGATTGCATACTACAGCAATCATAATATTTCCGTAGCTTTCTTTCTTTTTTTTCTTTTTTTCCTTTTTTTGGGTACTGTTTCTTTGAGGGCAGGGTTTTCATTGTCATGGAGATATGTTTCTTCTCTAATAATGGATTGTGACATAAGAATCATGATTCCATTCACAGTTACATGTTACTAATTAAAGCCTAGCAAAGCTATATATTTGTCCAAAATGTCTTTAGAATTAAGAAATGACTTGTATTTGAAATTTACTCTTCCAAAGATGCTTATTTATTCAACTGAAAATTCATGGATGCGTATGTATGACCTTGTTTTTCTATGAGAGGTACCTCTCAGAATGTTGAAAGTCGTATCATTCTAGTTCAAACTTCATACAGAAGGAGTATAGGGTCCTAATCTATCTTTTATTATCATTAAGTTGCCGACGAAGAAGAAAAATTAGCATGTATAGACAAATGTGTATGTAGTAGATATATAGGGTAGGTGAATATCAGTTTCAAGTTAGTTATACTTGATGAATTTTCTTATTCGATAATTTTATATTTTGTCAATCTATTGTTAAATCACATTTTACTATTTTATTCATAAATTATGCATTTTATATATTTTATAAAAAAATAGAAAAAATTAAAATTTTAAATAACTTACATATGAAGTTTATTTAATCATCTTAATATTTGATGAGTATGATGGATATTTTAAAAAAAAAAAAAATATATATATATATATATATATATAGAAGGTTACACCAAATATTACTTAATAAGTGTGTGTAAGCATGGATGTCCAAAGATTCTTGGCAATTAGATGAATAGTCACATGGGTTTGAACATTTAAATAACTTACATATAAAGTTTATTCAATCATCTTAATATTTGAAGAGCATGATGAATATTAAAAACCATATAAAAGTTATACCAAATGGTGTTTAATAAGTGCGTGTGCGTGCGTTGAATGTCACGAATTCTTAGCAATTAGATGAACACTGACATAGGTTTGAACATTTTATTTTAACAATGCAACAAACACAATAATTGATTGACATGGTGTGTAACATCACTTTCAAATGAAGCTATTACTGAAATCATTTTTAATGTACACTAATAAAAACATGTTATTTCAACCATTGGTCTTAGTTTTTCCTTTATAGACCAATTTAACAGGTTTGTGATATATTGAATGGGGAAAACAAACAAACAAAAACATAGCACAGCAGATTCATGATATGACACACATAATCATTGGACACACTTTTTTTTTTTCCTTCTTCTTCTTCTTTGAGAACCAATCATTGGGCACACTCAATCCTGAATCATGGCGCTTAAGCCCAAACATTCGATATCTCTAGCTGTTTATTTCATGGGCTCTATTTGGGCTATGGGCTGATAGGCAGCAATAATATAACAAATCTTAATGATCAATAGGACTTTAAGAAAACCAATAGGACTTTAAGTATCCGTGCGGGCCTGGACTCGAGTGCTCTTTTTTCTCCCTTTCTGAGGCTTCCTGCTCATTATAAGCCTGGTGGCAAAGTTGTTGACCACTTGCTCACTTGGGCCAGCAAAAATGGTACTATATGTAAGGCCATTGTACTCTATTTAGCCTTGGCCCATTCCATTCTCAATAATATAATTAGATAACTAGTATTTAATTAGTGGAAAAGTTTTGTGAAAAATATTTATGTATATTAATTATTTATTTTATAAATATAATTTTTTTTTGAGAAAGTGATATATATAAATTCAATGTTGAGAATTTGTAGCCTTTTTTTTTTTTTTTTTTTTTAATGATAAAAAAACTAAATATTTAAACTATTTGCTAAAGTATTGATGGCATCCTTTCTCCAAAAAAAAAAAAAAAAAGTATCGATAGCATCAATTTAATATCTATAATTTTGAAAATGGTTAAATTTTATCAATGCCGCACCTTTTAAAAAAACTCATTTTACTCTGCAAATTGCTTTACAAATCAAGTGAGTTTAACACGTAAAATAATTTGTACGATTTCAATAGAGAACTTTGACGTCAACTATATTAAACTGTTTTCAAAAAACTCTAAGAACTAAATTAATACAATCAATAATTTAAAGATGAAATTGTTCATCCTTTTGGATACACTTTGGTGGTTGGCTTAATGGAATTGAAGAGCATGCTGTAAATCCTAAGGTATCAAACTCCATTCACTATACTATCAATTTAAAGAAAAATTCTATGTCCACAACATTTTAATAACAAATTATATGTGGCAGGTTGTTATTAACGAATTAATAGTGGGTTAAAAAGTAATTTCAGTAGTAAATTTAAATTAGAACCAATAATAAATTACTACATGATTTGTTGTGAAAGTATTATGAAAATGTCATGAACGTGGCGCTTCTCCAATTTAAAAGATTTCTAAGATATCTAATGAGCAAATAATGAATAATCTAGCAAAAATTTTGGAATATCTCTTCATGACATGTAAGTGTGTTTGATATCAACTTATTTAACTTTTTGCTAAAAGTCTATTAAAATATATTTATACTTTTAAAAATATGAAAAAAGTAAAATTTTAAAAATACTTACATAAAAGCTAAGAGATAAAAGCTAGCCAAAAAAATTAGATACAAGCATCGGATCAGCTGGTTCAATTGGTTAAATAAAAACTGGAAAAAAAAAAAAAAAAAATCAATAGACCACAATAATACTTTGGGCTGTAAGCATTATCACGCTTCAGTCATAAACCTTGGGCTAAACCTTTCCAATTAGCCCACATAGATTATTCAGCCCAATCTATATCTATAGCCCAAGGTTTATGCCTTGATCAAGATTTATGACTGAAAAGTGGTAATGTTTAGGCCAAACTATTATTTTGGCTTATGAATTATGATTTTTTTTGGGCCAAGTAGCATAATTTTAGGAAATATTAAAAAAAAATATTGGGTCAAAGTTATTTAGTTAGGTAACATTTGTTTTAATTCGATTTTGTCAAATTTGAGTTCTAAATAGAATTCGAGTTTGGTAAACTCAGTTTGACAAAACCGAGTAAAAAATTTTACATAACTAAATAATAACTTTGACTCAATGCTTTTTATTTTATTTTTTAAAAAAATATTTCCTAAAATTATGCTATTTGGCCCAAAAAAAAAAAAAAAAAAAACTCATAATCCAAGACCAAAATAATAGTTTGTCCTGAGCATTATCACTTTTCAGTCAGAAACCTTGGGCTAATCCTCCCAATTAGCCCATAGATTATTCAGCCCAATCTATATATCTTTATATAAATACAGTCACTTTTCCACGCGAGACACTGCTCTGTACTACCAAATTTCACATCCCAACTCCGCGACTTGAAGAAAGGAGAGAAACAGCGAGCGATTTGGGTTTTCGGTAATGGAAGAAAGCATGGTTGGCGCGTCGCTCCCATCGGGGCCCGACGCGAAGAAGCGGCGCGTGAGCTACTTCTACGAGCCGAGCATCGGCGACTACTACTACGGCCAAGGCCACCCAATGAAACCCCACCGGATCCGCATGGCCCACAACTTGATCGTCCACTACTCCCTCCATCGCCGCATGGAGATCAACCGCCCCTTTCCGGCCAACCCCTCCGACATCCGCCGCTTCCACTCCGACGACTACGTCGAATTCCTCGCCTCCGTCACCCCCGAGACGCTCTCCGACCACTCCTTCTCTCGCCATCTCAAGAGGTTTAACGTCGGCGAGGACTGCCCCGTGTTCGACGGCTTGTTCGGATTCTGCCAGTCCTCCGCCGGCGGGTCTATCGGCGCCGCCGTCAAGCTCAACCGCGGCGACGCCGATATCGCTCTCAACTGGGCCGGTGGGCTCCACCATGCGAAGAAGTCTGAGGCTTCTGGGTTCTGCTACGTCAATGATATCGTGCTTGGCATTCTTGAGCTCCTCAAAGTTCACAGGGTATTTTCGTCTTTTTACTCTCCTTTAAAATATATATATATATATACATAATGCTTATTAACTACTGTATGCGCACAACAAATTTCACAAACTTTTTTATGACTGTTTATTTGTGTGATTGTTGTATAATAAAAATGATTGAAGATATTTTGGTATGAAAAAAGTTGTGAAATTTGTGTGCATTTAACATTTTTTGAAAAAAAAAAAAAAAAAAGACTTTTTAAGTTATGTGGTGGAAGTAGGTATTGCAAGAACAAATTTTAATCTCATTAAAGTGTTGTAGTGGATGATTGATCAGAGTGTGTAAGACCCACTTTTATTATTTTTCACTAGCACTATGTTGCATGTGTTAACTAAATTATAGTTTTTTTTTTTACCTAGCTTAAACTGCATAGCGCGTTAGGTCGGGTTAGTTGCAGTTTTACCAGCTAGGGCTGGATAGGAAGAATTGGCTACAATAATAGTTTGTAAAAATGTTGTAAAATTTTTTGTGGTTGTAGCATTACTCATCAAAATGATGTTAATGGTGGTTTAGTGTGAAAGTGATGTCGTTCTTATCACAATTTGTATGAAAAAGTTGTGAAATTTGTGTGCATCTAGCATTGTTGGAAAAAAATGTACTTTTTAAGTTATGTGGTGGAACTATATATTGCAAGAACAAATTTTTATCTAATTAAAGTATAATAGTGGATGATAGAGTGTGTAAGACCCACTTTTATTATTTTTCACTAGCATTATGTTGCATGTGTTAACAAAGTTATAGTTTTTTTTTTCCTAGCATAAACTGCATAGCGCGTTAGGGCGGGTTAGTTGCAGTTTTACTAGCTAGGGCTGGATAGTAAGAATTGGCCACAACAACAGTTTGAAAAAATGTTGTAAAATTGTCTGTGGCTGTAACATTACTCATAAAAATGATGTTAATTGTGGTTTAGTGTGAAAGTGATGTCGCACTGATCATAATTTGTATAAAAAAGTTGTAAAATTTGTGTGCATGTAGCATTGTTGGAAAAAAAAAATGTACATTTTAAGTTATCTGGTGGAACTATATATTGCAAGAACAAATTTTTATCTAATTGAAGTATTATAGTGGATGATTAGAGTGTGTAAGACCCACTTTTATTATATTTCACTGGCATTACGTTGCATGTGTTAACAAAATTATAGTTTTTTTTTTTTTTTTTTTCACTAGCATAAACTGCATAGTGCATTAGGGTGGGATAGTTGCAGTATTACTAGCTAGAGACAAGTCCAAAGGAGCCTTCTTTAGAAATGTTTTCTATATTATACCCAAAAAAAAAAATTAAAATTAAAATTTTTTTTTGGCTGAATAATTAGAGATGATATTTAAATAAGAAAAGATTTTAGTAATATCGTTGAAAGATAAAACTTGGGGACAATTTCTTGGGTGCATTACATTAGGTTCCCAAATTAAATATATTGAATATAATTGTCCTTGAAAACGATAATATTACTTGTCGTATGTTTATCAATGCAACTATATGTTTGAATAATAAAATAATTAGTAAAAATTAGAAAAATAAATCACCTAGGATTACATGGCTGAAGCATTCCACACTTTCATTGGGCCAAAATGTACTTGTTAAAAAGGGGGGGGGGGGGGGGGGGAGTATATTATGTAAGACTTAATTTTTATTAAACGCTAAAAATAATGGTAGAGGATTAATTGTAATAGTATTTAAATTTCTTGGATATTTAGTTATAAGAGTTTCAAGTAAAGTATACTTAATATGCAATGTGCATATAGTGAGTATAATGTGTATGCTCTTATTGAGTCACTTTGTGTAAATATGATGTGTAGGAACTAACTTTATTTCATTATATTATATAGGCTATTACTTTCCTTTTGTTTCCAATGTAGTCCTTTTGTCCAATCTGCACTACTCACACTAAGTCCACCAAAACGATGTCATTTACAAGAGTTAAAAAACTAAAAATACCAGTGAGGTTTTTATTTATTTATTTATTTTTTTGATAAATAACAAAACTACCAGTGAGATTTGTATGGAACTAGGTGGAATGATTGAAAACATAATAAATTTAATGCACTGAAATGGAAAAAAAAGGATATTTAAAGGATCGAGTGATTGTTTGGTTAAGCTTTTGGCCGAAAAACACATTAACGTTATTGATATGCAATTTTGTGCATTTAATAATTTTTTTTGAAATATGATTATTGGGGAAATAGGTGTGTTTGTGTAATGGACCCTAGGAGCTGCATTTCAAAACCACACTTATTTGCCACAACAACTTTTAATATTACTATTGGGGTTTTTCGGCTGTTATTTCTAAAGTACCCTCACTTTTTTTTGTTAACTCTCCATTTTAACCTCTTCTCTGACGAGAAAGACAGAGAATATTTGTTCTTTGTTATCATCGAACCCTAAATAGTAATAATAAATAAAACTTATTATTTATATTAAGGGAAATGATAACAAGTTTAAAAACTTTTTGGTAATTTGCTTGTCAAAAACAGTTTTGGAAGGTGCTCACCAAACACTCAGATTACTTAAACTGACTTTTTAGCTGCTTTTACTGAACCCTCTCAGCTTTTTCAAAACACCCATTTTCATTAAGCAATTATTAAAACCATCAATCGAATTGCAAACGAGTGTAAATTAGAGGGTGTTATTTGTAATTTAGCCTATTATATTTGATGTCTCCTTGGATTGTGTGATCGCACCAGTTTAAAACTGTGCACAATATCTTCTGTATGAAATGCTGTCTTTAATTGAAGCTTTGTTCTATTCACTGTTTAGTATTCTAGAACAGCGAAATATTGCAAATTACTAAATATTTTTCTGAACACTTTACTTTTTGTCACTGGGCAGCGTGTACTTTATGTAGATATTGATGTCCACCATGGTGATGGTGTTGAAGAGGCATTTTACACCACTGACAGAGTCATGACCGTGTCATTTCATAAATTTGGAGATTTCTTTCCAGGTACGGGGCACATTAAGGACACAGGGTGGGGGACTGGGAAGAATTATGCCCTGAATGTCCCTTTAAATGATGGAATGGACGATGAGAGTTTCCGTGGTCTGTTTCGTCCCCTCATTCAAAAAGTCATGGAGGTATATCAGCCAGATGCAGTTGTTCTTCAATGCGGAGCAGATTCATTGGCTGGTGACCGGTTGGGGTGCTTCAACTTGTCCGTAAAGGGCCATGCAGACTGCCTTCGTTTTCTTAGATCTTTCAACGTACCTCTGATGGTCTTGGGTGGGGGAGGGTATACTATCCGCAATGTTGCTCGTTGCTGGTGCTATGAGGTATTCCTCTCCATTTCCTTTCTCAGTCTCTCGATCTTTTTTTCAGAAAACTCCCTTTCAACTTTTGTAGGTGATGATTAGATATGATTTTAACTAGTTAATATGTTTCTTTGTCACAGACAGCGGTTGCAGTTGGGGTAGAGCCTGATAATAAATTGCCTTACAATGAATATTATGAATATTTTGGGCCAGATTATACCCTTCACGTTGATCCAAGCAACATGGAGAACCTAAACTCACCCAAAGATATGGAGAAAATAAGGTACATTAAGTCTTGCCGCCCCCCCTCTCTCCATGTGTGCAGTCCCAAGGGGAAGGAGTAGGGAATGCCCTGCCCATAAGTCTATTACTTTCTTATTTGCTATTATAGTTGGTACTAATGATTGTTGCTGGTGTTAATGATTAAATCCATGAATTTAATTTAAAATTTTAAACTATCTTTTTGAGTGGTGACACCAATTAATTCAAAGTTATACTTCTATTTCAAATAATTTCTCTCTGTGATTGTGTTTTTAAATGTGCGCATGTGTTTTTCTGTCTCTGATAGTGCATCTCTTGTAGTGTTGTCCATTGCTCAGTATTTATTGCTTATTTCAATATGTCTGTGTCTTTATTGGTTAGCTATGTTCTCCTTTCGTATACCTTTTTGCCTGAAAAATAGTTTGGTTCAATTTTCCAGGAATACACTGCTAGAGCAACTTTCCAGATTGCCACATGCACCTAGTGTACCTTTTCAGACAACGCCACCCATCACAGAAGTTCCAGAAGAGGTTGGTAATCTGTAGCAAGTTTCTCAATTATACTTTTCTGAATAACATCTTTGCTATGCCTATCTTACTGGAGGATTGGTTGGATGTAGGCTGAAGAGAGCATGGAACGAAGGCCAAAACAGCGAATATGGAATGGTGATGATTATGACTCTGATCCTGATGAAGATTTGAAGCCTCGACATACTTCTGACATGAGGTAAAGCTTCATTTCTCATCATAATATTATGTCCCTGTTTGGAACACAACGTCAGTGTGGTCCATTTAGTTAGGTTATCTATTCCATCCTGGAATTGTCACATCTCTAATGTTGTACTTGTGAAAGGGTTCTTGTAGTTACCTTTGTACAAAATTTCCTGGATAGAAACTAAACATATCCTGTACTCGTTGGAATTTGTGAATAATTTTATGGGGAACCTTAATTTATACTACTTTCAATGTAATCCTTTTCTCTGTTATTATCCATGATAGCCATTTATGGGCACTAATTTAATCTTGGTTCTAAGCTATCTGGCCTATAAGTCAAATGGGCATCTGTTAGGACCCATAAGGCCGTAAATAATTGGGTAAGGCTTTAGTCCAATATTCAATGCAAGCTATGTTTTAAATCTGTTAAAAAACTTGCTATCAGCTATATTATTACCAAGTTATATGTGTTTGTTACTTTGTGTTTTTGTCTATATGTGTGCGTGCATGTGGCTGTGTTCACATTATATTTCTTTAACTAAAATGTCTGCATTAGTTTATTTAAAGCTTCAATTTCCTTTCCTCCGGTCAGGCACAATGAAATTCAAACCTCATGTTAATTTTTTATATCAACATTTAGTACGACCTTTTCAAACCCCAGCTAGAGTGGAAAGAAGCTGTTTCTGTGCAACATCTCTCTCTCTCTCTCTCTCTCTCGCAATGCAGATTAGTGTTATTTTTTTTGGAGGTTGGGGGGTGGGGAAGGGTAGTGTTACTTCTTAAGGTACAAACAGGCTGTATATAAATTTACAATTCTGAAGGAGAGTTGTGTGATCAGCTTGAGGGTTGGTTTGGGAGGTACGCCTGGTGGGTAATGTGGGTTAAGGCTTTGGAAGAGAGAGAGAGAGAGAGAGAGAGAGAGAGGGGGGACATGTAACCTATCTTTCCTTAACCCTGTTGTCTCTAGTAAAAAAAATTGGAATTTGGATCATAAATTGGAAAGAAGTGTTGAAGATTCCAAGGGTTTTTGTGTGTGTATAGAATTGTCTTTATATGTTGTTTGGTGGCTTTTTTGACTGTTATTTGTGTTTTCATCTGAGCGTATTTATGTGATTATGTATGCAGGGATGTAGTTGATGAAATGGAAGAAGATAAAAGAATGGATGAAGATAAAATCGAAGAGCATCCACCGTCTTGACATGGCTTAATTTCTTAGCTTCTATATGTCTTCTTTGGCCATGAAGCATTAGAATAGGCACTTCACTGTCGTATTGGTCTTGACATGGATTAACTGCTGCTTTGCTTCTATACGTCTTATTTGGACATGAAGCATTAGAATAGGCGCTTTACTGTCATGCTGATCCCTCCCTCCCGTTTCTTCTTGTACTTTAAGCAAAAATATTTTATTTTTGATATTAGAATGTATCAGAATCAGAGTTAGGTTGAGTACACAGTATTTGAGTACTTTGTCCATAGTGACATTCTTCTTGGGGATACCTCAAGTCAATTTTTGTTTTAAATAGGTTACTTTGTCCAGGACTCCTGTTATGTGCATAAATGTTATCTAGACTGCTTGTTCCATTTATTGAATTACATTTCATTAATCATACTAAAGCTGGTTATTTTATTTATGATTATGGTAGATGCACCATCCATTTCCAGTTGCTTAATAATTATACAATATTTTTCCATTGCTTCTAAGAAAGTAAGAAAGAAAGAAATTGGCAGTGCTACTCCTTTTTTTATTATTATTATTATTTTTTATTATAAGATAGAAATTTTACTCTAGCTTAATTTAAGTGTATATGTATGTGAGTCTCTCTCTTGGAGACTTGAACTCTGGCCTTTACTCTCCACACTTCACAAGCATTTATACTTATGGAGTGATCATCGCACTAAGGTTGTGTGGGTTACTTGCTTCTATTTTAATGCTTAGCCTCTCTTGGTATCAAAATATATTTTAATGCTTAGTGACCTTTTGGGTTGGCGTTTCACGCGTTTCATGTTTGCATTTTTTTTTTTTGGACCAGCGTTTCTTGCACTGTTCATATCTCATAAACGGTATCCAAACACATTCTTAGTCTTTCTTGGGATCAATCTTAGTCTTTCTTGGGATCAAAAAATTTCTTTTTGACATAAACCAAATATTAAATTTTACATTAGAGGAATCACAATAATCTGGTTCAATAGTTACTCTAACGTGCAAGTTGCCCTCATGCTTAGTCTGTTTGGAGCACAACCATTCATGCCTCTACAGTCTGCACCAATACTACGTTTGGCAAAAAGAAAGGAAAGGGACTCTACTTAGTTATGATTCTTTTAAGTAACAAGGTTGCTCAATCTTATTTTTTATGAGTTGATAAAAAAAAATTATTCTACCTAATTAAACTCTTATAATATAATCTCAACTATAATTTAATTACTATAAGTTTAAATTTATAAAAGGGGTAAATTTTTTTGGTCATGTTGTACACTTTTCATGGACAAAGAATAAATTAATTAAATAACTCATAGTTAAGTCTGAATTTGTTCAATAACAAAATAAACTAAACTTGAATGTATAGTTTAACATAAAAAATGAATAAAAAATAACTCATAATTAAGTCCGAATTTGTTCAATAAAAAAAAAAAAACTAAAGTTGAATTAGGCATATGCATGTATAGTCTAATTTGGTGATGAGTTCAAACTAGACTCATACTCAATATAAAGTTAGGCATATGTATCATTTCTTTCGTATCATATAAGACTCCACAACCTACATATTATGAGATATATATTAATATATTATGCTTGCCATATGTTGGGTTTATGAAGTTGGTCTCAATTCTCAAATACTCTCAACGCCTGTATAAATAGTAAATGACCACACAGACTCCGTGCACAGCGCAAATGTCACTCCAACAACTCCACCAAGTCTCAGTTACTCTCACTTCACACCATTTCCAAATCCAACCGTTAATCCCTTACCCAATTCAAATCTCAACCCCTCCAAAAAACCCGTTCCTCACAACAGCTCTCTCACACAAACCAACCCACTCTTCTTCTTCTTCCACCAAAACCCAAGACAATGGCATTCCCATTGAAGACGTCAAAATCCTCGTAAAATTCAAGTCCAGGCACAACTACATTCGTGTCCTCCAAGTTTCCAGAAAAGCCGACCACCCTTTTGCTGGTTCAAGGTTGCTCCTTCTAGACGCTCCTGGAAACATTCACAGCATCTCTTTCCTATTCAAATCTTTCACAAACACTTACTTTGATGTCTTTGCCACCTTACCTCCTATACTACCACCAGGACCCGTCGCAATTCTCGGGTTTGGAGCGGGTTCTGCAGCCCGTTTATGCCTTGAGTTGTACCCGGAATTGGTTATTCATGGTTGGGAGCTTGACCCATCTGTGATTGCAGTTGGGAGAGAGTATTTTGGCCTTGAGAGGCTTGAGAAACAATACCCAGATAGGCTTTTTATTTACATTGGAAATGCTTTGAAAGCTAGTGTTCGAGACGGGTTTTCGGGGATCTTTGTTGATTTGTTTAGTCAAGGTAGTTTGATACCTGAGCTTCAGGATCCAAATACTTGGGAAGTGCTCAAGAAGTGTTTGAGGAAAGGTGGGAGAGTGATGGTTAACGTTGGGGGTAGTTGTGTGGAGGCTGAGGATAAAAGGAGAGATGGGAAGGTAGTTATGGAGGAATCTTTGAAGGCGATGAGACGGGTTTTTGGCGAAAATTTATTTGTTTTGAGTCTTGGGAATCGGAAGGAGGATAGCTCGATTGCTCTTACTGGTGATTTGCCGGATCTTGAGGCGTGGAAGAAGGCTCTTCCTGGTTCATTGAGGTGTTATGTTGATATGTGGACTCAATTTTGTGTTTAATATGGTATGTTCGTGTTTGTCTATGTAGACAAACTTGTGGAATTGTTTATTGAAGGCTTTGTTAATGAAATTTTTTTGCGCTTATTATGTTTGTGTTGATGCCTGTTTGAAACCAGCACTTAGTTATGGACCTTCCTTGTTCAGTTTGTTTTACTGAGAAATTACTGCAAGCTGCTTTGATGGAGTGTCAATAGGAAAATGGAAAATATAGGGAAATTAAGGTTAATCATGTAGTTGAAGTATGAAACATTGGGATTATATTGGGCTGTAATAGCAATTATGCGCAGTAGACTAAGGGTTTTGGGATGCAAGATGCTAAAATTCAGGTTATAAGGCTATTTAATACTTTTCTTTCTCTCTTTCTCCTTTTGTTTTTGTTTTAAAATGTTAACTTTAAGGAGGCATAACACTTGAGTCTAAAAAATCTTATTGCAGCATTTGGGAGGTGACTACATATCTATTGAACTAATATTGTTTTGGTGGTTAATGCAAAGTTGTTTTCAAATTCCAAATTTACATCCTTAAGTGAAATGTAAGCATCTCAGGTTATATCTTTCTCATTGAAAGTTCAGGTTCTTTTTTAAGTGTATGAACAAAAGCCTTTCAATCTGGTATCCAAGTGTGTGATGTTATTAAATAGCCTCTTGAGTCTTGGTAGAAAATTGTAAGGTGAAGATGGTTTTGTACGACATATGCAATGGATTTATGACAAGGAATGGTCATTATTTGAACATTCCTTGTTTTTCACGATTAGTCATATTACAGACTAGATTCACTGGAACATGTCTTTGTGGGGGCTATTTTGTGCTTGCGTCTATATCTTGGCTAGTTGCATCCAACTTAGGCCCTTCAACATAGTAGTCCAATCAACATATACTGGATAACTGCAGTTTCCTTCCCATGTGAACCTTTATTCCCTCATTATTTCCATTTATTACACTTCTCTCCCCCTCTTAAATATCATTCATTTTCATAGCTTAAGCTTCGGCTCAGTTGGGAGGTCCCCAGGTTTGATTGCTTTGTTTGACTTCAAAGGGTTTCCAGAAAACTTAATGACATCTGGAACCAAATTCAGAGGAAAACTTGTCTTCTTCTTCTTCTTCTTCTTCCATTTTTTTTTTTTTTTTTTTTTTTTTTTTTGGGGGGGGATGAATTGGGGAAACTTGTATTTGATTCATTGATTGGCTGCTCGCATATAGTGTATGCCTCTTGCTTGTCTTTGAATCTGTTTTTTACACAGGCAGCTTGATTGTGGAGATGTACTTGAAAACTAAGTACTTAGATTGACTATGTGGAGTTTTTTCAGTAATTATGCACTAGTGTACCAAACACCAAGTGTAAATTTAAATTAAAAAGAATGCTGGTTCCTCATCTTTGCCTGATGATTTGATTGCATAAAATTCCACACTTGGTTCTTGGTCATATTGTAAGTGAAAAAAAATTCTTGAGTTGCCAAGGAATAGTTTTTGACTTCAGTATATGAGCACCAGCTGTATAGATTGTCACATTCAGAAGGAATGTATTTGTACCAAAGTTGCTAGGTCAAATTTTTTTGCCAGATTGCAGTAACCCCCACCTTTTAATGTTTTATTTCCATCCAATATTATTATGAATAGATGAAGAGGTCATGGTAAGCATTTACAGTATGTTTAAAAGCAAAGGATGCATATATTAAGAGGGATTGGAATAGATTCGAAAGGATTGAGGTGTTCCCCTTCCAATATATTTGGGATTTTATTATTTAAGAAATATAAAAAATAAGAAATATGTAATTTTACTATTTAGGTTTCTACCCTTTCACTAAGGGTCAGCATATAGGTATATTTGGTGTTACTCTTTGTCAACGTCCACTATTAAATAACGTTTTATAGGATTAATGTTTTGAAAATCATACAATTGGATTACACGATATCTTTTATGTTAGCCATTCATGTTAAATTAACATAAATGCCAAATTTTGTATTAATTAATCGGATGTTATTTACTAATCAATACTAAATAGGGGTAAGAAAGTGATTTCCATTCTCATGGATGTGTATGGGAACATATAGGTAATACTAATATGAGGGAGCATTATATTCCATCACCATTTCATCTTCCAAATTGAGGAACAGTAGGGTCCAACTAGACGTGGCAAAACGGGCGAGTTGGGTCGGGTTGAGTCAATCGGGTCGCGGGTTAAAATGGGTCACGGGTAATTTTTAAACGGGTCAATCAGGTTGTAGGTCAATTGGATTGCGAGACAGGTCGAGTTGACCCATATTTTTCAAACAAGGTTTTTTTTTTTTTTTTTTTTTTTTTGAAATAGATGTAATTTGTCAATTGTTTCTGAGTTCCTTAACTATGATTAGATTCTCACTGGTGATACCGTTATCACTTACCAATTACTACTAAACACTTGGTACCCAAATTTGGTGCAACTCTTGTTCTAGCTTTCTAGAAGCTAATCTTGGTATAATCTTCGATTTGTTTAAAGTAGGAAGAGAAAATGAAGGTGGCAAGTAAAGAATGACAAACTATAATGGAGTATATAACATATTAATTGAAAAAGAATAAGTAAATATTTTATAAAAATTACACCTCAATCTCAATCTACTCAACGTTGGTAGACGTGGCAAAACGTGTGGGTCGGGTCAGGTTCGGGTTGGGTTAATCGGGTCGTGGGTCAAAACATGTCATTTTAAATGGGTCAATCGGGTTATGGGTCAAACAGGTCGAGTCAAAAAATTCTGACCCGTTTTGCCATGTCTAAGTCCAACATTCCATTGATCCTAAATGGAGTGTTAAGGTGGCTATACTATTGATGCACCGACTTTTTTTTGCATTTTAGTTTCAAAGTGTTAGGTTGCCTACCTTCTCCTACGCCGACTCTTTTTTGTCTTAGTTGCAAGAGTTTTGGTGCCTATCCTACTTTGGTTTCAGATTCTCATAGTGAAAGCAGGTCGCTAAGTGGTAACAGTATAAATTAGGCCAGTTTTTTTTTTTTTTTTTTTTCCTTTAAGTACGGATTTTTAAAGTTGTACTTTTTTTTAGGTACAACTTAGCTAAACTCAGCTTATTCTCATTTCACCAAAATAAGTTATACCAAACACACATCACTGTCTAGAGTATTAATTTGTCACAACAAAGGTGAACTGACTGGCTTCAAGAAGTTATTGTTTCTAGCCTTCCATCATGAGCAGTTTTCCAGCAAAGTTGATGGCAGCAATGGTGGCAGTATTGCTTCTCGTGTGTGATTATTCAGCAACTTCTGCATCTTTCCCTCATGGTAATTATAATTTTTCTTTGCTATCACATTTAGTATGAATTGGAATTTCCTCATGCAATGGTAGACAGCTTCACAGATTTTATAATTAAATGTCAAGGTCCTTGAGACTTGGATTTGGCTGAAATTTTAAAGCTTTTGTGTCTCTCTCATGTACCTTATCTATCGAATTGCAGGATCTGAAAGGGTAATACACTAATTTTACTTTCGTAATTTGTGATCTAAAAAATGATTGTCCAAATTGTATTAGAATAATGGTTGTGATTAAATTCATTCATTCCTATTAACAACACAACATAACAAATGGGTATATCAAAGTCATATTTTTAAATTTGTAATTCATTAGAGTCAATATAAGCAAAGTGTTACTCTATATAAAATTTTGGCTAAAATACAAAACACACCCTTGAAATTTAGGAAATTTATAATTTTACACTCTGAAGTTTTAAAGCTGGATTTTACCCCTTAAAGTTGTACTCCATTTGCATTAATAGCACATTTGTCCATATTTCCCGTTAAGTGCCACATATGCTTGTATTGTATTTGTTCGTCCAATAAAATGATGGCACGTGGCATAATGAAAATAACGTGGCATCATTTTTTTTGATGAACAAATACATTTGGTCCCATTCGGTCCAATCGGTTCACTTTGGTCTTATTCGGTCCACATTAGTTTTATTCTGCCCAATTCGGTCTACTTAGGTTCTATTCGGTCCATATGGTTTTATTCAGTCCATTCTGTCCACTTTAGTCCTATTAGGTCCATCCGGTCATATTCGGTCCAATTTGGTCCTATTTGATCCACTTTGGTCTTATTCGGTCCATTTCGGCCCATTCAGTTTTATTCAGTCCATTATGTCCACTTTGGTCCTATGCGGTCTTGTTAGGTCCATTCTGTCCACTTTGGCCCTATTAGGTTTATTCAGTCTTATTCGGTTCATTTTGGTTCTACTTGGTCCACTTCAGTTTATTTGTTTTTATTTGGTCCACCTTGGTCCATTTGGTCCAATTCGGTCCATTTGTAACTGGTTTCAATTTCTCTGTTTCTCAAGCCTATGAAAAGAGATTGTAAAGATTATTCAATCATAATGTGAGTTTCAGTTTTCACTCTCAATTTTCCAATTCAGTAATGATGTTTATACGGGCAGCTTGATTAGAGTATAGTAATGATGTTTATACGGGCAGCTTGATTATGGAGATGTACTTTGACATCTAAGTGTTTTGGTTCACTAGAGTTTTTTTTTGGGTAGATTATGCATGGGTGTACCAAACACCCAGTCTAAATTTAAATATAAAAGAATGCTGGTTCCTCGTATCTTTGCACGATGGTTTTGATTGCATGAAAATTCCAAACGCTTATTTCTTTGTCATATTCTAAGTTAAAAAATCCATTCCGTTCTCTTATTTGGTAAACAGTATCAGACACATGAGATATATGTCTCACTAATATGTGGGTCCCACACTAAGAATTTTGCCTTAATTGGACGAATTTCTCCTCCAAATTGGTTTCAAATCCTATTTTCGATAGACGGATAAAAATGCTTCTAATCTGATTAAGCCTATGTGAAATTATAGTACAATATTACCGCCAGTCTTCTTTACCGTATATATTGGTTGAAGAGTCTTATAGTCAAAGCCGGTCCCTTGTTGACTGGGACCAACACCAAGACTTTTTGAGCAGTAATGCTAAAAATCTTGGATTTATAGAAGCTATGTTGAATTAATTTAATGAGGTTTAATAGTTTTCCAAGTTGCATATCAAGGTCCTTTTAATCTTGGATTATTTCTAAGTTCTAACCCACTATGATCCATTTCTTTGGCCTAAAAGGTGTTGGGAAGAGTTCATTGCTTTCATCTGTCCGCAATGACGCTTCAATGAAGACACTTCCAATAGAAGAAGGCAGCTCTAAAGGTTTGAACATTAAAAGTAAGAAAATAGTTTTCTCCAAGAGGCTACGAGAGTTTCAACCGCCACCACCGTCACGCCCAGTAAACTCTGGACCAAGTCCAGGGATTGGTTTATAGATGCAGTAATTTTGGTGCAATACATTAAGTTCCTCAATTGAACTCAAATATTTTGTTGTTTTGAATTTAATTATTTTTAGAAGAAAAAAAAATACCATTTATATTATATTGATCGATACAACTAAATGTTTGAATTAAATTGAAGAATATAATACACAGTACTTATCTACGCATCTTCCATGATATATATCCTTCTGACAGTTGCATGCATCATGCTTGCCCAAAAGGAAAATCATGTTCAAACTGGGCGCCTTGTCAACAAGCCCATTTCCTTTTTATTTTCCTCCTCCATTGGAAGTGATTGTGTTAAAATATTAATAATCCAATTTCATTTTGAATCTATGTAAAAACTAGGTTATTAAGTGACTTTCTCAACTGTGGATTCTCTTTGCCTTGGTGATTAAGAGATTATATTTGGCCCAGGGGATGTTTCTTGGACATCAGGAGCTGCATTGGTTGAAGGAGAACAATTATTATTCAGAACTACCAAAACTGAGACTAGTCTAGTCATTGTTTTATTGCTCTTCTACAACCACAATTCATTTATTCTTTTAGGATGGATTTGTTAGCAAATATTCTGATTATAGAAACCAGTTTTGTTGTGTGGATTGGATAAACTAGTTGGCAAGCAAATTCAGCATTGGAAATTGGCTGCAGCAATTCTATCCTGTGACTTGACGACATTGTGTGAGTGGGAATATTGGGCCAATTTCTGAACCTGGGCTGGAGCTCACTTTTAGATCTAATTTTAGTAGGTATCTGGTTCTTATTCCCAAGCTTGTTCAAGATACTATGTTAATCTTGCAGTTCTTATTCCCAAACTTGTTTACAATAAAAAATGTATACTTAATATACATGTGAGCCCTGAGAATTTTACTTAAAACAGCTCCTGTCTCACCAGATAACCATACTAATGAACTGTTACAGATAGGAAAAAAAATACCCTTTTGTTTCAGGGTACAGTGCAATGTCTGTAACACATGCATGGGCGCTGACACTTGCACAGTTGTGCTATGTGAATGTGATACTTGTTAAGCTAGAGGCATTATATTCACTTGGCTTAGAAGCAAGATCCAGGTACCAGTGAAAAACATGAAGGAACTAACTACACTCGAGATTTGAGTTTTATGTGCACCTCTGTTATATTTTATTGAATTTTATTTGATTTGTCCATTCTAATGACTTAATGTCTTCAAGGGTAATGATATGATTGTTACTAAAACTAAAAGTATGTTATCATGATATCTAAGTTACGATTCATGTATGTTTTAAATCTTTGACTCAAAGATATGCTCTATGATATTTTGTTGCGAGGGTGATCATTGAAGCTTAATTTTGTCATTTGTAGGAGTGTTTGTTTATTTGTTTGTTTATTTGTTTTTCTTTTTTTTTGGAAAGAGTTTCAACTTATGGCATCCGCTACTAATGATAACTCTTTATCATCAAATCAAGACACCAATCAGTTTTTGGTATATGTGAGAATTGAACCTCATATTTCTTATTCAACCATTAGAAATTTTACCAGTTGAGCTAACTGAAACTCACAAAGGCTAGAGTTGATAGTGTGCGCACCTAACACTACAACATTAGGCAAATAAATATTGATAGCTCTTTATCATTAAATCAAGACACCAATCAATTTTTGGTATATGCGAGAATTGAACATCATATTTCTTATTCAACCATTAGAGACTTTACCAGTTGAGCTAACTGAAACTCACAAAGGCTAGAGTTGATAGTGTGCGCACCTAACACTCAACATTAGACAAATAAATATTTTTATGACTAAAATGAAAAACTCACCCTCTTTGTTTCACTAAAATTCATTTCAGTTATCTAACTTTGCTTTTATTCATTTCAGTTCTCTAACTTTTAAGTTTATTCAATTAAGGTTTTTCCATCAACTTTTATTATATGTTGTGGTTAATTTTCAAATATTTTAAAATTTCACTAAAATCTTCAATTAATGATTGAAGAAACCTAAAAGGCAAGATACCAATCAGTTTTTGGTATATACGAGAATTGAACCACAGATTTCTATCTTATTCAACCATTAAAGACTTTATCAATTGAGCTAACTGAAACTCACAAAGGGTAGAGTTGATAGTGTGCGCACCTAACACTACAACATTAGACAAATAAATATTTTTATGACTAAAATGCAAAACTCACTCTCTATGTTTCACTAAAATTCATTTCAGTCATCTAACTTTGCTTTTATTCATTTCATTCCTTTAACTTTTAAGTTTATTCAATTAAGGTTTTTCCATCAACTTTTATTATATGTTGTGGTTAATTTTCAAATATTTTAAATTTTCACTAAAATCTTCAATTAATGATTGAAGAAACCTAAAGGGCAAGTTTTGCATTTTAACCTATTTTCATTTAAGTTGTCTTTTGGAATGTACTTTTAGGCCACTTGCAAGCATGCACTTACCACTAGTTTAGGAGGTGAAAAGGTCAGGTGGCTGGGGTGTGGTTGGGGCTAAAGTTGTGTGATTTGACCAAATAATTTAAGGATAAAATGTAAAACTAATCCTTTAATTTTTTTTTTCAAGATTTCATTTTAGTTTTCTAACTTTGCATTCATTCATTTCAATTTTCTAAATTTCAAATTTATTCAATTAAGGATTTTCCGTTAACTTCTGTTAAAATATTTTGAAAAGAAAAATTTGGAAAATATTTTTTAATCATTAATTGAATTTTTTAATATAAAAAATTTGAAGAAAAATTTATAAAATTGAAAAATTAATCACAATATATAACAAAGGTCAAGTGGCTGGGTTGTGGTTGGGGCTAAAGTGGTGTGATTTGACTAAATAATTTAAGGTTAAAATGTAAAACGAACCCTTTAATTTTAATTTTTAATTTTTAATTTTTAATTTTTATTTATTTATTTATTTTTTTCAGATTTCATTTTAGTTTTCTAACTTTGCATTCATACATTTCAGTTCTCTAAATTTCAGATTTATTCAATTAAGGATTTTCCATTAACTTTTGTTAAAATTTTTTGAAAAAAAAATCTGAAAAATATTTTTTAATCATTAATTGAATTTTTTAATATAAAAAATTTGAAGAAAAATTTATAAAATTGAAAAATTAATCACAATATATAATAAAAGTGGATGAAAAAATCTTAATTGAATAACCTTGAAAGTTAGAGAACTGAAATGAGCAAACGCAAAGTTAGAAGATTGAAATAAAATTTGAAAAAAACTTAGAAAATTAGTTTTACATTTTACCCATAATTTAATAAGCCATGTAGTTTAAATGGAGCTACTTGAGTAAGCTACCCGCCCCATTTCCATGCTTCAATATATATATATATATATATATATATATATATATATATATATATATATATATATATATATATATATATATATATATATTTATATATATTATGTGGCTTTTTTTCAATTATACTTGCCTTGTACAAAAAATGACTATCATTTTCTTTTTCCTTTTTCCTTTTCTTGACAGCTAGCTCTACCAAAGGACAACTTTCACCATCGGTCTCTACGTTAAATTAGACGGTGTTTATGTGGCGTACTTCATGGTTGGTAATCCTCCTTAACTCCAAGCACTAATGGTAGACACTGGCAGCGCCAGCCATGTATAACTCGTTTTAATCAAAACGACAACTTTGAATTCGATCCAAAAAAGTCTTCCTCTTACATAGAGACTCCTTGCCACTCCACACTATGCAACCATGACGAAAGTTATATATTGACTTGCGATGCTATAGTTAATGGAACTTCACAAGAGGGATTGCTGGTTTCAATATTACAATGCTGATGGTTCAACTGCTTTTGGGAAAATGATCACAAAGACCTTGTTACGATACATGGTTAATTGGAACTGCACCCAAAGTAGGTCACTGCCGATGTCTATCAGTAGTGCTTGGCGTTGAGGAGGAACACCAACCACGAAGAACGCTACATGAATGCCATTTAACTTCTCGTAGAGGCTGGCGGTGAATACTGTCCTTTGATCATCATAGTTAGAACTAGTGGCCTTGAATTCCTCTTTGTAAAGCATAGCTCTGTGGTACAGTGGAATATATTGAAGCTACGGCTAGATTTTGGTGCCACAATGGTTGTGTTTGAGTGGGGCTGAACATGGGGGATGGCTGTGTTGGGGACAAAGTGAAGAAATGGAATGATTAATAGCAAAAGAAAAAAAAATGATCGAGAAGAATTAAGATAACATGGTTAACGAAAGAAAAGAAAACAAGCTCTTAATGAAAGTGGAGTCTGGTTAGCTAGCTATAGATATATATATATAGGACTTTTATATACAAAGAGTTCATGTAATCCTTGTGTAATTCTCATTTTAGTCTTAGTTACTTTGTATCCACTTGTATTGTAATGATGCAATAGTGTGTTGGGAGTAGAAAGAGATTAGGAAGTTCAGTTTAATGGCATGAAGTCCATCACAGTGCGTTTTAGAAAGAGAGTAGGAGGTTCAGTAAATAGTACTTTATTAAAATTTTGACAGTTTAAGAAAATGGCACCATTAAAATCTTTTAAAAAAAAATTCTATTACACTAATTTTACATTATTTTATACAATATCTACGATTGATGTATTAACATACACATTTTAAAAGGCCAAAAAGAAAATGTTCACATTTAAAACACTATCTACAATTGATGCATTGATATATAGTTATATACATTTTTAAAAGGCCAAAGAAAAAAATATCCACATTTAAAACTTGAAAGTATGTGTGATTATCATCAAATTCTCTCTCTCCCTCTCTCGATTTTTATTTTATTTTTTAGTTCTCATATTCAAAAGAAATTCAAGACACATAAATTTCGTAATGTTTGCTAAATCAGATAATTAGAATTCCAAACACACAAAATTGAGATTTTAAAATTATATTTACAATTCCAGCTAATATATTTTGTGTTGTTTTTAATTACTTTCAAAATATGAAACTGAAAATTTGCCATATTTATCGAGTTCACATGTATTAGGCCTTGACCAATTTCTTAAAAAAGTAACTTGCACAAATAAGCTCTCTTTCAATGGAAGTTGTGTGATAGTCACTGATTGTATAAAAATATCTTTTTTAGGTAAAATTATTAGGTTTTTTTTTTTTTTTTTTTAATGGATTTTCACGAAAACCACTCAAAGCTAGGTCAAGTTTTGATAAAGTGCGAATGGGAGGAATTGAATAAATTGGCAAGTCTAATGCTCAAGCCCTATAGGTTAAAAGCACCATCTCCTTGAAATGGTTTGACACATAATTTTCGGCATGAAATGTTGTACATAATTAATTTTTAAAAAAAATCATAAATTTATTAACAAATATTTGAGATGATGTATTTTAATTAACGTATAGTAAAAATCATGTTAACACTTATATGAAAGTAATGTTATACATAATTAGTTTTTGTTGCTTTCAATTGTATGCAGTAGGATCCGCTTGATTCTTCCTTAATCAATGCATTTGTGCACCCTTTAATAAAAGTCATTTTTAAACAATTTTGTTATGAACTCAATTTATTTTAAAATTTGTTAAATTTGTAGGTGGTAGGCAGTCACTTCAATATTGACCTATTAATAACACCAACTTTATTTTCCACTCATCAAAGCCTACAATTTAGGTCAATAAAATGTTTTTTAAAACATTGCATAACTAACCATATTCTATTTTAATAATGAATAATAATTTTCGTTAAGCACAATTATAAAATAATAAAATAATATGCATAGACTAGAATAGCATTAATAAATAATAAAAAAATTCATGTGAGCATAGCATGTCATTTATTAGATATATCATATAAGAATCCTTCTTATTATTAATTATTATAATGTGTGGATCCAACATAATTGTTATGCAATTCATTCCTTGTGGGATATACGATGGTAAGATTCTATGTCGCTGCCCCCTTTAAATTCTGTTCCTGGCTCCCTCAGTATCCTAGCTACACTTTAACAATTATTTAAGGAATATAAAAATAAGAAATGTGTAATTTTACTATTGTTTGCAGACGATAGTCTTTTTGTAGGGCAACTATTGAGGAGTGCAGAAAAATTATGGAGATTTATGAGGAAGGGTTAGGCCAGAAGGTGAATAAGAACAAAACAACCATCTTCTTTAGTAAATCCATCCTAGAAGGTACTAAGATTGAGATCAAGGAGGCTTTGGGTTTACAAGAGATTGTACATTATGATAAATACCTTGGGCTACCTTCTCTAGTGGGAAGGAAAAAGAAGGAGAGCTTCAATTTTATCAAGAAAAAAGTTTGGTGGAAGATACAAGTATGGGAAGGAAAGCTTTTATCTCAAGCGGGGCGGGAGATCTTGATAAAGGTGGTCATTTAGGCAATTCCAACATATGCAATGGGGTGCTTCAAAATTCCGGTGGGTCTTTGTCATGAAATTGAATCAATAGTCCGAAAGTTTTGGTGGGGTTAAAGAGAAGAGAAAAGGAAAATTCATTGGTTGAAATGGGAGGAAATGACAAAATCAAAGATGGAGGGGGGTATGGGCTTTAGGGACCTAGAATTGTTCAATGACTCTTTGTTGGCAAAACATGCTTGGAGGCTCTTGCAAAATTCAAATTCGCTTTTCTACAAATTCTTTAAAGCCTAGTTCTTCCCAAATTGTTCTATAATGGAGGCAAAAAATTCATCCACGGGGTCCTATGCTTGGAGGAGTATTCTACATGGGCGAAATGTGCTACTTAGATGATGTAGGTGGAGGGTGGGAAGTAGGAGGTTTGTGCACATTTGGCAAAGCACATGACTCCCACGAAAACACCCAACCAAGGTAACTCCCCCATCATTGATTCCATGGCAGATGCAAGGGTTGAAATATTGATAGATGAAGTGACAAATCGCTGGAACCATTCAGTCATTGATGGTTTTTTCATTCCTGAGGAGGCGGAACTGATTAAGTCTATCCCGCTACCACAACAAGGGGTGGAGGACAGACTTTTTTGGCCCTTCACTCAAACCAAGACATATACAAGCAAGTCGAGGTACCAATTTTTGAAGTCGGAGGAAGAAACTACTGAAGGACCAAACCGGTTGATGGAGGACTAGGAGTTATGGCAAGGTATTTGGTCATTACAGGTACCAAACAAAAAAATTTCATATGGAGGGCTTGCCGAAACTCTCTGCCCACAAAGAAAAATTTGGTGCGATGAACCATAATTGAGAATCCCCTCTATGACCGATGTTCATGTGCCAACGAATCTGCCCTCCATTTGTTGTGGTCGTGTGATGAGTTGGATGCAGTATGGGAGGATTTGAACATATGGAGTTGCCGAAATTCACTCAGCTTTTTCACCTTCAAAGAGTTGCTATCATGGTTGATCAAACACCAGCACCACCTGGAGCTCTTTTCAGTCACGACATGGTCTATCTGGACATAATGAAACCAGGTTCAACTAAATAAACCCAGCTGCAGTTTGCATTTAATCACCCCATTGGCAAAGGAACAACTTCAGGAATTTCAGGATGTTAATTTGCACCTTCCATCTCCTCAGACAACCCATTCCTTAGTGCAGAAGTGGAAACCACCAGATCACAGGTTGGTAAAAATTAATTGTAACGGCGCTAGGTTCACCAAGGAGAACATAGTAGGGATTGAGGTGGTCATACGTAACAGTGAGGGTATGGTGCTGGGATCACTGTCTAAGCAACTTTCCTAGGCATTTATCCCTCTGCAAATCGAGGCGATGGACGTTGAAACAGCTTTGCAATTCATGGCAGACCTGGGAGTTCAACACGCCATCCTTGAGACCGATTTGCTAGTGTTAGCGAAGGCCTTGTGTGAAGGTACAGAGTTCCTTTCAACAGTGGGCTTAGTGTTGGATGAGATTAGAAATATGGTTAATTTTTTTACTGAATTACACTACTCTCATGTAAAGAGCGAGGGTAATATTGTTACTCACATGTTAGCTCATTGTGCTATTTGTGTTTTGGATTTTGCAGTGTGGATGGAGGATGTTCCATCACCTTTATTTTTTGTTGTATTGGTTGACATAGCTGGTTTTACTTAATAAAATAAGATATCTTCTTCTTCTTCTTCTTCTTCTTCAAAAAAAAAAAAAAAAAAAAAAAAAAACTAAGGGTGTAATTCTTTGTTAATGTTCTACCATTAAAATAATGTTTTACAAGATTAATGTTTTGAAAATCATAAAGTTGGATTACACATTCTCTTTGCTTGTAGCCATTCATGTTAAATTAACATGCATGCCAAATTTTGCATTAATCGAATGTTAATTATTAATCAATACTAAATAGGGTAAGAAAGTGATCTTCTCATTCATGTGTATGGGAACATATGGGTAATATAGGTAATATGAGGGAGCATTATATTCCATCACCATTTCATCTTCCAAATTGAGGAATGGTTGGGTCCAGCATTCCATTGCTCCAAAATGGAGTGTTAAGGTGGCTGTACTATTGATGCACTGACTTTTTTTGCATTTTAGTTTCAAAGTGCTAAGTTGCCTACCCCAACTCTTTCGTCTTAGTTGCTAGTGTTTTGGTGCCTACCCTACTTTGTTTGCAGATTCTCATAGTGAAAGCAGGTTGCTAAGTGGTAACAGTATAAATTAGGCCAGATTCTCCTAGTTAAAATCAATTTATTTTCATTTCCCAAAATAAGTTATACCAAACACACATCACTGTCTGGAGTCTTAATTTTTCACAACCAAGGTGAACTGACTGGCTTCAAGAAGTTATTGTTTTAAGCCTTCCATCATGAGCAGTTTTCCAGCAGCGTTGATGGCAACAATTGTGGCAGTATTGCTTCTCGTGTGTGATTTTTCAGCAACTTCTGCATCTGTCTCTTATGGTAATTTTTATTTTTCTTTGCTATCGCATTTAGTTTGAATCGGAATTTCCTCATGCGATGGTAGACGTTGTATTGAATTAAAAAGCTTTACAGATTTTATAATTAAATGTCAAGGTCCTTGAGACTTGGATATGGCTGAAATTTTAAAGCTTTTGCTGAGATTTGGCTGAAACTTTAAAACTTTTGCGTCTCTCCCATGTACCCTTATCTATTGAATTGTAGGATCTGAAAGAGTAATGCACTAATTTTACTTTCGTAATTTGTGATCTAAAAAATGATGATTCAAACTGTATTAGAATAATGGTCAAGTGATTAAATTCATTTATTCCTATTAACAACACAACATAAGATATTGGTAAATCAAAGTCATAATTTTAAATTTATAATTCATTAGAGTCAATATAAGCAAAGTGCTACTCTATATTAAATTTTGGCTAAAATGCAAAACACACCCTTGAAATTTAGGAGTCTTTGAATTTTACATTCTAAAATTTCAAAATTAGATTTTATCCTTTGAAGTTATATTTCATTTGCATCAATAAGACATCTGTCCATATTTTCCGTTAAGTGATATGCTTGTTATGTGTAATTGTTTGTCCAACAAAATGATCGCACATGGCATAATGAAAATGACATGGCATCGTTTAATTGACGAACAAATACATTTGGTCCCATTCGGTTTAATTTGGTCCACTTTGGACTTATTTGGTCCACATTGGTCTTTATTATGTCCAATCAGTCCAATTCAGTCCGCTTGGATTCTATTTGGTCTTAGCCGGTCTATTCTATCCACTTTGGTCTTATTTGGTCTACTATAGTCCTATATAGGCCTATTCAGTCCAATTTCATCTTATTCTGTCCATTCAGCTCTATTCAGTCCATTTTTTCCACTTTGGCCCTCTTCGGTCTTACTCGGTCCTAATCGGTCCATTCTGTTCACTTTGGTCCTATTAGGTCTATTCCGTCTTATTAGATCCATTTGGTCTTATTCGGTGCACTTTGATTCAATTCGGTCCACTTCGGTTTATGTGTTTCTATTCGGTCCACCTTGGTCCATTTGTAACTGGTTTCTATTTCTCTGTTTCTCAAGCCTATAAAAGGAGATTGCAAAGATTAGGGTTCAGTTTCCACTCTCAATTTTCCAATTCATTCCTTGTTAAATTGGATGCTAGAATATAGTGATGCGCTTGCTTTGTCTTTTAGTTTTTTGTTTATACGGGCAGCTTAATTGTGGAGATGTACTTTGACATTTAAGTGCTTAGGTTCACTTGGTGTACCAAACACCAAGTCTAAATTTAAATAAAAAAGAATGCTGGTTCCTCATCTTTGCATGATGGTTTTGATTGCATGAAAATTTCACATGTTGTTTTCTTGGTAAAATTCTAAAACAAAAATTTCATTTCATTCCCTTAATTAAGAGACGATATCTCATGCGCTGGGTGCATAAAACATATATCTTACTAACATGTAGACCCACACCAATAATTTTACCTTAATTGGACATTTTTCTCATCCAAATTGGTTTCATATCTTATTTTAGAGAGACGGATAAAAATGCTTTTAATCGGGTTAAGCCTAGGTGAAATTTCAGTACAATATTACAGTCACTCTTCTTTACCGTATATTTTGGTTGAAGAGTCTTATAGTCAAAGCGGGTCCCTTGTTGACTTATACCAACACCAAGACTTTTTGAGCATTAATACTAAAAATCTTGGATTTGTAGAAGCTATGTTGAATTAGTGAATGAGGTTTAACAGTTTTCCAAGTTGCATATCAAGCTCCTTTTAATCTTGGATTATTTCTAACCCACTATGATCTATATTTGGCCTAAAAGGTGTTGTGAGGAGTTCATTGCTTGAATCTGTCCGCAAAGATGGTTCAATGAAGACACTTCCATTAGAAGAAGGCAGCTCCAAAGGTTTGACCATTAAAAGTAAGAAAATAGTTTTCTTCCGGAGCGTACGAGAGTTTCAACCACCGCCACCTAGACAATTTGTAAACTCCGGACCAAAACCGGGGCATGGTTCGTAGATGTAGTAATTTAAGTGTAGTAAATTAAGTTCTTCAATTGAACTCAAATATTTTGTTATTTTGAATTTAATTATGTTTAGAAAAAATACTATTTATATTAGGGTAAATATTGTGTACTTGGTCCATATTCTTTACACCATATTTCAATTTGATTCCTAATCTTTCAATTGTGTCAATTTGATTATTAACCTTTTAATGTGGTGTCAATTTAGTTTTTACTGTTATCTTTTGGATGTAAATTTATGATATGGCAAACAGGCAAAATAAAAAATTAATTTATTATCATATTAACGGAAACTAATTTTTTATTTTGCCTGTTTGCCATATCATAAATTTATCATATTAACGGAAACTAATTTTTTAATTTGGCTGTTAGCCACGTTAATAATTTTCATCCAAAAGATAATGATAGTGATTATATTGACATAGTATTGAAAGGTTAGGAATCAAATTAATACAATTAAAAGATTAGGGACCAAATTGAAATATGGTGTAAAAAAAAGGGACCAAATACATAATTTATCCTTTTATATTATATTGATTGATAGAACTATGTATTTGAATTAAATTGAAGAATCTAATGTACACCACTTATTTACGCATCTTCCATAATATATATCCTTCTGATAGTCGCATGCATGCCCAAAAGGAAAATCATGTTCAAATTGGGCGACTCGTGAACAAACCCATTTCCTTTCAGCTTTCCTTTTTAATATTCCTCCTCCTTTGGAAGTGATTGTGTTATAATAAAATGAATCTTTATCTTGTTACATCATTTGGAAGTTGACTACAAATCTATTGAACTAATAACTTTTCCATAGTTCTGCCAAAGTCAGTTTCAAACTACAAATTCACATCCTTACATGAAATGCAAACAAAATGAAAGTTCAGGTGCTCTTTTAAGTCCACGCACAAACACCATTTGATCTGGCATCCAAGTGTTATGTTGTTAAGTAGTCCCCTGGCAAAAAATTGTAAGGTGAAGATAAAAGCTGTGTATCATATTCACATTATCACTAGTTGTCATATATCACACTAGATTCATTGAAACATTTCTACGTGGTGTGGCTATTTTGTGCTTGCATCTATATCTTGGCTAGCTGTATCCAACTTAGACCCTCATTTTGGGTTTTGGGGAGCGGCACATATACTCAACAACTGCTGTTTCCTGACCATGTGAACCTCAATTCTATAATTATGACCATGGTTTTAGAAATCGGAACCATCAAAGAACTGGAAAAGAGCTCGATTTCTGGTTTTTATCAGTTTTTCCTAATTTTGTTTTTATGCGGAGGCTAGTGACGTAAGTTATATATATATATATATATATATATACACACACATATATATTTATATATATAATTTTCATTATTGTTGGCTTGTTTGGAAGGCATAAACAAAAGCAACAACACCACGTTCGGAATCATCTAATATATTTGATTAAGGCTGCGTTTGTTTTGGGTGAAAAACATTTTTGGGAATGCTTTTCTGTAATTACGGGTGTTTAGTTGCGCACGAAAAATCAATTTTCCGGAAATTGATTTCAGTTGACCATTGGTCAAAGGTGAAAACCAATTCCCTTTCTATTTTCACTTCAAATCCTATTTTCCGAAAAACTGAAAAACAGAGAGCACGAAGAGAGAGAGAGAGAGAGAGAGCCCAGCGCCTATCGCCAATCCAAGCCCAGCGCCCATCGCCGGTGGGCACGAACCCACAAACTGCCGATCCAAGCCCAGAGCCCATCACCGGCGACCACGAACCCACAAACCCAGTCCCCATCGCCTCACCACAACGAGCAGATCCAGTCGCACCTTTGATCGCACCGCGCCGCGCCGTTGATCGTCGATCTCCTTCGAACCCAGAACCCAGCGCTCTTCGCACCGGCGAGTTGCACCGCACCACGCCGTCGATCGTCGTTGACCCAGACCCATTGCTTCCTCTTCCTCGATCTCTCAGTTTTTATTTTTATTTTTATTTTTATTTTTATTTTTATTTTTAAAGTTTGATTGTTGTTGTTGTTGTTTTTTTTTTTTGATGAACTGATTGTTGTTGTTGTTGTTGTTGTGGTTGTTGTGTTGTTGTTGCCGGAATTTGCTGTTATTGTTGTTGTTGCTATCGAAATTTGCTACCGGAATTTGTTGTTGAATTGGCTGTAATGTTGAAATTTTTTGTAATAAAATTTGTTTGGATGCTGAGAAAATGTGAAAAGATTGTAGGAAAATAACATTTTCCTAATAGAACCAAACACATGAAAATATTTTTCACAATAATTTTCATAATACAACCAAACACTTGAAAATATTTTTCTTTTTTAGAAAATATCATTTCCGAAAAATAGGTATTTTCCGAAAAATATTTTACGGGAACCAAACGAACCCTAATTTGCTTTTGCTTTGGTCTAAGAGTACCCATGATTTGATGTTGTCCTGCCCCGTTGCTATCGAATTAACATTTTCATATTTAATATTGGAAATGAATTATTAGAATTTTAGTAAAGAGAAAGAAAATGCATATACAAGAATAACCCGAAACAAACTGCATATATGCATGTGATACTACTGATCATTAATTACTAGGATTAATATAGAATTACACAAGGATTACATGACCTCTCCGTATATAAAAGTCCTATATAAATATAGCTAGCAAACGAGACTACAAGCAAGCCCTTTCATTAAGAGGATGTTTTCTTTTTCTTTAGTTCATGTTATCTTCTTCTTCCTCTTCTTCATCTTCTGTCATGTTTTTCCTGTTGCTCCTAATCACTCCATTTCTTCACATTCACCCCAATACAGCCATCCCCATGTTCAGCCCCACTCAAACATAGCCATTACACAAGTTCAGCTCCACTCAACCACAACCATTGTGGCACCAAAAGCTAGCCGTGGCTTCAGTGTTCCACTGTACCACATAGCTATGCTTTACAAAGAGGAATTCAACCTTACTAAGGCCAGTAGTTCCATCTATGATGATCAAAGGACAACTTTCACCACCGGTCTCTACGACAAATTACACGGTGTTTATGTGGCGTACTTCATGGTTGGTGATCCTCCTTAACTCCAAGCACTAATGGTAGACACCGGCAGTGACCTACTGTGGGTAGAGTGCCAACCATGTATAACTAGTTTTAATCAAAGCGACAACCTTGAGTTCGATCCAAAAAGTCTTCCTCTTACGTAGAGACTCCTTGCAACTCCACACTATGCAACCATGACGAAAGTTATATCTTGACTTGCGATGCTACAGTTGATGGAACTTCACAAGAGGGATTGCAGGTTCCGATATTACTATGCTGATGGTTCGATTGCTTTTGGGAAAATGATCACAGAGACCTTGTTGTGATACATGGTTGGCACTGCACCCAAAGTAGGTCATTGCCGATGTCTATCAGTAGTGCTTGGCGTTGAGGAGGATCACCAACCGTGAAGAACGCCACATGAATACCGTTTAACTTGTCGTAGAGGCTGGCGGTGAACATTGTCCTTTGATCATCATAGTTAGCATAGCTCTGTGGTACAGTGGAATATATTGAAGCTACCGCTATATTTTGGTGCCATAATGGTTGTGTTTGAGTGGGGCTGAACATGGGGGATGGCTGTGTTGGGGACAAAGTGAAGAAATGGAATGATTAATAGCAAAAGAAAAAAACATGATCGAGAAGAAGATAACATGGTTAACGAAAGAAAAGAAAACAAGCTCTTAATGAAAGTGGAGTCTGGTTAGCTGGCTATACATATAGGACTTTTATATACAAAGAGTTCATGTAGTGCTTGTGTTATTCTCATTTTAGTCTTAGTTATTTTGTATCCACTTGTATTGTAATGATGCAATAGTGTGTTGGGAGTAGAAAGAGAGTAGGAAGTTCAGTTTAATGGCATGAAGTCCATCACAGTGCGTTTTAGAAAGAGATCTAGTAGGAGGTTCGGTAAATAGTACTTTATTAAAATTTTGACAGTTTAAGAAAATGGCACCATTAAAATCTGGGAAAAAAAAAAAAAAAATTCTATTACACTCATTTTACCTTCATTATTTTATACAATATCTACGATGCATTAACATACACATTTTAAAAGGACAAAAAGAAAATGTTCACATTTAAAACAATATCTACAATTGATGCATTGATATATAGTTATATACATTTTTGAAGACCAAAGAAAAAAAATATCCATATTTAAAACTTGAAAGTATGTGCGATTATCATCAAGATTTTGTAATTCAAAATGTGTGATTATCTCTCTCTCTCTTGATTTTTTTTAGTTTTCATATTCAAAAGAAATTCAAGACACAAATTTTGTAATGTTTGCTAAATTAGATAATTAGAATTCTAAACACACAAAATTGAGATTTTAAAAGTATATTTACAATTCCAGCTAATATATTTTGTGTTGTTTTTAATTATTTTGAAAATATGAAACTGAAGATTTGCCATATTTGTCGAGTTCACATTTATTAGGCCTTGACCAATTTCTTAAAAAGGGAACTTGCATAAATGTACTCTCTTGCAATGGAGGTTGTGTGATAATCACCGATAGAATAACAATATCTCTTTTAGGCAAAATTATTAGGTTTTTTTATTTTTTTATTATTATTATTTTTTTAAAATTTTAATTTTTAATGGATTTTCTTGGAAACCACCCAAAGCTAGGTCAAGTTTTGATAAAATTCGCATTGGAGGAATTGAATAAAGTGGCAAGTCTAATGCTCAAGCCCTATAGGTAATTAAAAGCACCGTCTCCTTGAAATGGTTTGACACATAATTTTCGGCATGAAATGTTGTATATAATTAATTTTAAAAAAATCATAAATTTTTTAACAACTATTTGAGATGATGCATTGATTCTCAAAAAAAAAAAAAAAAAAAAAAAATGAGATGATGCATTGTAATTAACGTATAATAAAAATCATGTTAACGCTTATATGAAAATACTGTTGTACATAATTAGTTTTTGTTGCTTTCCATTATATACAGTAGGATCCGTTTGATTCTTCCTTAATCAATGCATTTGTGCACCCTTTAACAAAAGTCATTTTTAAACAATTTTGTTATGAACTCAATTTATTTCAAAATTTGTTAAATTTGTAAGTGGTAGGCAGTCACTTCAATATTGACCTATTAATAACACCAATTTTATTTTCCACTCATCACAGCCTACAATGTAGGTCAATAGAACGTTTTTTTTTTTTTTTTTAATAAATTGTATAACTAACCATATTCTATTTTAATAATGAATAATAATTTTCTTTCGTTCAGCACAATTATAAAATAATATAATATGCATAGACTAGTATAGCATTAATAAAATTAAAAAAAAAAAAAAATTCATGTGAGCATAGCATGTCATTAATTAGATATATCATATAAGAATCCATCTTATTATTAATTATTATGATGTGTGGATCCAACATAATAGTTATGGAATTCATTCCTTGTGGGATATACGATTGGTGTGATTCTATGTCCTTGCCCCTTTAAATTCTGTTCCTGGCCCTCTTAGTATCCTAGCTACACTTAAAAAATTATTTAAGGAATATAAAAATAAGAAATGTGTAATTTTATTATTTAAGTTTCTACCCTTTCACTAAGGGTCAGGATATAGGTATATATATTTGGCGTAATTCTTTGTCAATGTTTTACTATTAAATAATGTTTTATAGGATTAATCTTTTGAAAATCATAAAGTTGGATTCAGGGCCGACTAAATTATGGATGTAATTGATGCAATCGCCTAAGGTCCCCAAATAAAAAACGGCCCCCACATGTATTAAAAAATATAATAATAATAATAATAATAAATTTTAATTAAGGAAAAAAATTTTTAAGTCCTTTTATTGGCCAATAAAATGAATTAAAAATATCTCATTGTAACCTAAAATATAGAAGATTAAAAAGGAAAAGAAGGCCCCAATTGTAAAAGAAAAAAGGAAAAAATATATTTTAATTAAGGAAAACAAAATTTTAAGTTCTTTTATTGGTCAATAGAATGCATTAAAAATGCACAATTATATCCTAAAATATAGAAGATTAAAAAGGGAATAAAATAGTCAAATTCGGCTAACAAAATTAAATTATAGGAGGCAGATTCATTAAATTATTCTTGAAATATGCAAAAATCAAAATTAATACCAAACAAATTCATCAATAATACAACATAAATATCTTGAAATAAGAGACTATAAATTTCTAAAACAAAAGAAAAAAAAAATCTCTCAATCTCTCTTTCTTTATGTCTCCATATATCTATATTCTCACCTTTCTTTTCTTCATCTTGAATCTCTCTCTCTTTGTTTGTTTGTTTGTTTTTTTTTTTTTTTAAGCTTTCTTTCTTCACTGTGAAATCAATCTGCAATAGCTTCACTTCAGTGGTGTACCATGGACGGTGTGTGGGTGAGCCGGCCCTGGAAGTACCCTCTCTCTCTCTCTCTCTCTCTCTTCGAAATTTTCATAAAGATTGAAGTCATTGAAGAGTACTGAACTATTGATTTGTGATAACTATTAGCTTTTAATTCAATATTTCAAAAAAATAATAATAATCTGCACTACACAGTTGACAAGACAGATTACTACACTACACATTGCACATAGCAAATATCACTGTAGCACACCACAGCCACATCCCACATGGCCCACACACTATCACTAAAGACACTAACCACCTATTGATCAGATGAGTTTTAGCATTTAAAGCTTCAATTTTTTTTAAATTTTTTTTTTTTTAAGTTTTATTAACAAAACATTCTTAAACCCACCCATTGTATAATAAACACTTGTACAGGCATAGTCTCTTTTTATCACACCAATTAATAATTTGATGTATATCATATCAACCCATTTGTATTATAATGATACTAATTTTTTTGAACCAATTAATAAATTAATTTTATTTGTATAGTCCTGTAGATTTAAACTTCAAAGAATAAAGTGGCCATAACCTTAGAAAAGTTGTAATAACCAGGTTTTATTATTTTATACTTTTAAATTTTATTTTTAGTTAAATTATAATTTTTAATTATAAATTATGTTTTATTTATTTATAAATATTTTCTCATTATAAATATTTACTAGAAAAAAATTGATCTGGATATGAAAAACTTCAAAAAAAAAAAAAAAAAATGAAAAACAAACTGAATCTAAAAAAGGATCAATAGATTTTAAATAAAAAATAAAAAAATTCAATAAATATTATTTAATTTATATTTAAATATAAAAAGACCCCACTTAAAATTTTTACCTAAGACCCTCAAAGTTGTTGAGCCGGCCCTGATTGGATTACACATTCTCTTTGCTGGTAGCGATTCATGTTAAATTAATATGCATGCCAAATTCTGCATTAATCGGATTCTAATTATTAATCAATACTAAATAGGGGTAAGAAAGTGATCTTTCTCATTGATGTGTATGGGAACATATAGGTAATATGAGGTACCATTATATTCCATCACCATTTCATCTTCCAAATCGAGGAATGGTAGGGTCCAGCATTCCATTGCTCCTAAATGGAGTGTTAAGGTGGCTATACTATTGATGCACTGACTTTTTTTGCATTTTAGTTTCAAAGTGCTAAGTTGCCTACCTTCTCCTACCCCAACTCTTTTTTGTCGTAGTTGCAAGTGTTTTGGTGCCTACCCTACTTTGGTTGCAGATTCTCATAGGGAAACCAGGTTGCTAAGTGGTAATAGTATAAATTAGATTTTTTTTTTTTTTCTTGAAGTACGGAATTTTAAAGTTATACTGTTTCTTAGTTACAACTTACAACTTAATTAGCACCAAAATAAGTTATACCAAACACACATCACTGTCTAGAGTCTTAATTTTTCATAACAAAGGTGAATGACTGGCTTCAAGAAGTTATTGTTTTCAGCCTTCCATGATGAGCAGTTTTCCAGCAAAGTTGATGGCCACAATTGTGGCAGTATTGCTTCTCGTGTGTGATTTTTCAGCAACTTCTGCATCTGTCTCTTATGGTAATTATAATTTTTCTTTGCTATCGCATTTAGTATGAATTGGAATTTCGTCATGCGATGGTAGACGTTGTACTGATCAATTAAAAAGCTTCACAGATTTTATAATTAAATGTCAAGGTCCTTGAGGCTTGGATATGGCTGAAATTTTGCTGAAATTTTAAAGCTTTCGCTGAGATTTAGCTGAAATTTTAAAGCTTTTGCGTCCCTCTCATGTACCCTTATCTATCGAATTGTAGGATCTGAAAGAGTAATGCACTAATTTTACTTTCGTAATTTGTGATCAGAAAAATTATTGTCCAAATTGTATTAGAATAATGGTTAATTAAGTGATTAAATTCTGATTCTCAAAAAAAAAAAAAAAAAGTGATTAAATTCATTTACTCCTATTAACAACACAAGAGATTGGTAAATCAAAGTCATAATTTTAATTTTGTAATTCATTAGAGTCAATATAAGCACAGTGCTACTCTATATAAAATTTTGGCTAAAATGAAAAATACACCCTTGAAATTTACAAGGTTGTCAGACCCGGATCGGAGCGGCCGGTCCAACCTAGGTAGAAATTTGTTTTTTTAAGTGGTCCAACCTAGGTAGAAATTTGTTTTTTTAAGTGGAAGTTACGGTTCAATCATTTTAAATATAAAAATTCCAAATAGGTGTAGGCATACAATAACC
The DNA here is from genome assembly GCA_963669245.1 of Quercus cerris. NCBI lineage: Eukaryota > Viridiplantae > Streptophyta > Magnoliopsida > Fagales > Fagaceae > Quercus > Quercus cerris. Next base: position 8,801,219 of record OY770012.1, read on the forward strand.
CATAGGCTATGCTCCTCTGTTTTTTCATTCCTGGAATTAATATTTTATTTATTTACAATTTAGATTATAGTTTTCCAATTTATTATATTACCCCTCTCAATCTATTATTATTTGATAATTTTATTAGAGGTTCAAGAACTATGCTTTTTACATGTGAATATAAAATTTATTAATTTATTTTGAAAATGATTTTATTTTAGATAATTTTTTTATTTGAAAGATTACTAAACACAATTTTTTTATTATTTTTTTTTTTACATTTATTTATGCTTTATTATTTTCTATTAACCTTATAAAAATGGTGAAAATTCATTTGAAAGTTGTTAAATGTTTTTAGACATACTTTTAGTATAAATTTGTTAATGTTTGCCATTTTAATACCTTTATTTGTATTTTATTATTATTAAATTAATTATGACATCACTAGAGTTCGACATCAGTTAAACCTTGGTCCAACCTTAAAAATCTTGAACCTCTCCATTTTTCTAGTTCGTTAAATGGTCTGGGTTTGAAAACCATGAAAATTTAGGGATTTTTGAATTTTATACTTTGAAATTTCAAAATTGGATTTTATCCTTTAAAGTTATATTCTATTTGCATCAATAGCACCTATGTCCATATTTATTGTTAAGTGCCACATATGCTTGTTATTTGTATCTGTTCATCCAATAAAATGATGGCACATGGCATAATGAAAATGATGTGACATCGTTCTATTTGACAAACAAATACATAATATACATTTGGTCTCATTCAGTCCACTTCGGTCTTATTCGGTCCACATTGGTCTTATTTTGTCCAATTCAATCCAATTAGGTTCTACTCAGTCTTATCCGGTCCATGCTGTCCACTTTGGTCTTATCCTGTCTACTATGGTCTTATTCAGTCCATTCAGTTCTATTCGGTCTATTATGTCCACTTTGGCCCTCTTGTCTTAATCGGTCTTGTTTGGTCCATTCTGTCCACTTTGGTTCTATTAGGTCCATTCGGTCTACTATAATTCTATTTGGTCCACTTCGGTTTATTTGTTTCTATTCAGTCCACCTCAGTCCATTTGTAACTGGTTTTTATTTCTCTGTTTCTCAAGCTTATAAAAAGAGATTGTAAAGATTATTCAATCATAATGTGAATTTCAATTTTCCAATTCATTCCTTGTTAAATTGGATGATAGAATATAGTGATGCCACTTGCTTTGTCTTTTAGTCTGTTGTTTATATGGGCCGCTTGATTGTGGAGATGTACATTGACATCTAAGTGCTTAGGTTCACTAAAGGAGTTTGTTTTTGGTAGATTATGCTTTGGTGTACCAAACACCAAGTCTAAATTTAAATAAAAAAGAATGCTGGTTCCTCATCATTGCATGATGGATTTGATTGCATGAAAATTCCATATGCTGTTTTCTTTGACAAATTCTAAGATAAAAATTCCATTCCATTCCTATAATTGAGAAACGATATCTCATGCGCTGCACTCGGCTTATCTTTCACTAACATGTGAGCCTCACACCAAAACTTTTGCCTTAATTTGACGATTTTCTCACCCAAATTGGTTTCATATCCTATTTTAGAGCGACGGATAAAAATGCTTTTAATCCGATTAAGCCTATGTAAAATTACAGTACAATATTACAGTCACTCTTCTTTACCGTATATATTAGTTGAAGAGTCTTGTAGTCAAAGTGGGTCCCTTGTTGACTTAGACCAACACCAAGAATTTTTGAGCAGTAATACTAAAAATCTTGGATTTGTAGAAGCTATGTTGAATTAATTTAATGAGGTTTAATAGTTTTCCAAGTTGCATATCAAGGGACCCACATAAAAAAAAAAAGTTGCATATCAAGGTCCTTTTAATCTTGGATTTTTTCTAACCTACTAATCTTTGGCCTAAAAGGTGTTGGGAAGAGTTCACTGCTTGAATCTGTCCGCAAAGATGGTTCAATGAAGGCACTTCCATTAGAAGAAGGCAGCTCTAAAGGTTTGAACATTAGAAGTAAGAAAATAGTTTTCTACCGGAGCCTACGAGATTTTCAACCACCTCCACCTGCACAATCAGAAAACTCCGGACCAAAACCAGGGAATGGTTCTTAGGTGCAATGATTTAAGTGCAGTATATTAAGTTCCTCAATTGAACTCAAATATTTTGTTGTTTTGAATTTAATTATTTTTAGAAAAAAAAAAAAACTATTTATATTAGGATAAATTACGTATTTGGTCTCTATCTTTTATACTGTATTTCAATTTGATTCTCAACCTTTTAATTTTGTCAATTTGATTCTTAACCTTTCAATGCGTGTTAATTTAGTTCTTGATGTTATATTTTGGATGGAAATTGATAATATGACAAACAGGAAAAATAAAAAATTAATTTACTGTCGCATCAACGGAAACTATAGGCAGACTGTAGGTATTCAATCATTGTGTGAATTTTAGCTTTCACTCTCAATTTTCGAATTCATTCTTTGTTAAATTGGATGCTAGAATATAGTGATGTCTCTTGCTTTGTCTTTGAGTCTGTTGTTTATACGAGCAGCTTGATTATGAAAGACTTTTTCTTCCATCTTAATTGCAAAGTGTTAGGTTGAATACCATATTTTTAAACCTCTTTGTTTTTGAACACGAGCTCTCATTGAAGTAGAAACCAAGATGGAGTATATGGAATGCCAAGTTAGAAATTTGGAATGATGCCCTAGAATCTAAATAATTTTGTTTAAGTAGGACTAAAATAGAGTACATGAAATATGAGTTGAATAAAACTATAAGTAGAGATAGAGGTTGTAAGACTTTATGTCCAAGAAATAAAGAGACACTAAAGAAAGAGAGCTTTTGAAGAGGATGTGAATCATAGCATAATAGCAAGGTGAATGAAGTGGAGAAGCACATCTAGAGTATTGTATGACCATAAAATACTTATTAAGTCAAAGGAAATTTTTTATAAGACTTCTATATAACTACTATCTATGCTCCATATATAGTATCAAATGTTGGGTGGTTATTAAGAAGCAATATATTCATTATATGAGTGTAGCAGAAATAAGAATGTCAAGATAGATATGTGGGAATATATGAAAAGATAGGATTCAAAATTAGGGAGTAAATTTAAATATAGGGGTAACCCCTATTGATGAAAAGATGAGGGAATGTCGCTTGAGATGGTTTGGTCATGTTTAGAGAAAAGCAAGTAATGAACCAATAAGAAAGAGTGAGTTGAACCAAGTTGAAGGAATAACATAGAGCATGACTTCATTAGGATAGAATGGAGAAATAGAAATTATGTAACCGACCTAATCTAATATGTCGAGGATGCATGCATAGCCAACCCCAAATTTTTGGACTAAGGCTTTGTTGTTGTTGTTGTTGTTATGAACACAATTTATATAACAATTTGATAATATGTCTACTTAAAAGTGGTGAACAGTTACTTTTAGGTTAACCTCAATAATATTTATCAAGATTTGTATTTGACATAATCTCCTTAAGAAAGATTTTGTCCCTCACACTATTTTTTAGTGGTGCTTTAAGACTCATGGACTTTTGCCTCCCACAATACAATAATCAACAATTCAACAGCATGTAGAAGAAGTAGTACAATTTTTGTGCACATCAGACTGAATTATGTCTCTTTCACTCTATGCAACTTTATGCACAATGTATATAATATGGAAAACCCACGTATATGAAAAAGCAACGTTTATGAATGAAAGACTTGAGCAATCTGAACAGATATCCTGTTTCATAAAAAATAACTACTGTGCAGTAAACAGACACTTAAAAATAATAAGAAATACATAAGTCCAACTTTATGTAGGATTCACGAATTCTACTGATTAAAATCATCTTCAACAGGGCACTTTAAAACGTCAATTTATCATTCTAATCTTCAATTTTATGTAGGATTCACGAATTCTACCGATTATAAATTTAAAATCATCTTCAACAGGGCACTTTAAAAAGTCAATTTATCATTCGCATCTAACTCATTTTCCAACAAAACCACGTCTAAACTTAAATAAAAAAGAATGCTGGTTCCTCATCTTTGGGTGATTGTTTGATTGCATGAATTCCACACGCTGTTTTCTTGGTCATGTTCTAAGATAAAATTTTTATTCTATTCCCTTAATAGCACGTTTTTCTCTTCCATTCCCTTAACTGGACTTTTTTCTCTTCCAAAATGATGAACGCTACATAGGGTGCAACATTCTGTCAATCCTAAATGGGCAAAATTATACCATGTAGCAGGTACATGCAGTATCTCTCTCACAGTAAGTGGGTCAGACACATTAGTGGGGCCCACTTGAGAGAGGGACAATGTTTATACACACTACAGGGTATAATTTTTCCCTAAATGGAGTGTTATGGTGGCTACCCTACTGATGTAGAATTTTTTTTTTTCTATTTTTTCTTTTATATATATATATATATATATATATATATTTTTTTTTTTTTTTTTTTTAAATTTCATGACAGAATTTTTTCATCCATCTTAATTGCAAAGTGTTAAAGTACTTAAGTTGCCTACCTTCACTGACTCTTTTTAGTCTTAATTACAAACATTTACTGCAAACATTTCATTCTAAATGTTGGAAGAACATTTTCATTCTTTCTACTAAAACTCTCAAACAAGTTGATAGAATATTCTAAAATAATTTTTTTTATTAAGCGAAAGTGTAAACAAAGGGAAAACTGGAACAAAATGATATTTTAGGAGATATAAAGGGAAGTCAATGCGTAGGTTTTTCATGTACATTCACTAAATTGTCAAAATTGGTTCCATATCCTACAATTGGTCGGGAACGGATGGCCCGGGAGGGTGTGGACAGCCCTGCCGTTAGATATTGGCTGAAGAGTCTTACAGTCAAAGCGGGTCCCTTGTCGACTTGAACCGTTTACCAAGACTTTTTTTAGCATGTATCATGAATTGTTTTAGCATGTATCACATCAACTCCATTTTTAAACGTCTTTGTTATGAACACAGCTTTGGTTAATAGTTAGCTAGGTTAGTTTGTGTTAGAAATATTGAATAATTATATTGTATTTTTCAGTGAAAGAATATACATAAGTGCCTTTATATAGGATGCATATGAGTGTAGTACAAGTAAAAATATAGTACAAGAATGTGCGCTATACAAATAATCTAGTTGGGCCTAAAGCCCATAACACTATACACGTTAACAGTCTCTCTCAAACTCAAGGTGGATGTGAGACCAACTTGAGGTTGTCAACCAAAGTACGAAGACGTCCTTTAGGATGTGATTTGGTGAAGTTATTTGCAAGTTGATCTTTAGAGGAGACTGAAATCAGCTTGAGAGCACCATGGATAAGATGATAACGGATAAAATAACAATCGATCTCAATGTGTTTAGTCCGTTCATGGAAGATATTATTGTGAGCAATATGAATGACACGCTAGTTGTCACAATAAAAAGGAGTAGCAGAGAATGTAGACACACCTAAGTCTTTGAGAGGCCATCGTAGTCAAAGGAGCTTAGATGTGGTATCAACAAGGGTACAATATTCTGCTTCAGTACTGGAGCAGGCCATATGAGTTTGTTTCTTGTTTCACCATGAAATTAGAGAAGAACCAAGAAGAAAGCAATAACTAATGGTGGACCTGCGATCAGTGGGATCTCCTGCCAAATCAGCATCAGAAAATGCACGGAGAATAAGAGGAGACTGAGCAGAGTAGAAAAGACCATGAAAGATAGTGCCTTTTAGGTATTGAAGAATGCATAGAATAGTAGCATAGTGAGTCGACCGTGGAGCAGACAAATACTGGCTCACCTAGTGAACAACATAGGAAATGTCTGGACGAGTGACAGTGAGATAAACTAGGCTGCCAACCAAGCATCTGTAAAGAGATGGATTAGACAATGGTTTCCCTTCTAAGGGAGTCAGATGCGCATTAATCTCAACTAGAGTGTCAACAGTCTTGCTATCAGTGAGTCCAGCTTGAGACAAAAGTTTAGAGGCATACTTGGCTTGAGTAATATAAAGTTCATCTGTAGAATGAGTAATTTCAAGACCCAAGAAGTAGTTGAGATGTCCAAGATCTTTCATCTCAAACTGCTGACTGAGAAAATCCTTGAGTTCTTGAATGCCACTACGATCATCACCAGTTATGATCATATCATCCACATACAGGAGAAGTAAAATAGTGCCTTTGTCAGTGCGACGAAGAAATAAGGCTGAATCATAATGGCTGGCCATGTAACCCAAGCGAGAAATGGTAGAGCTGAATTTGGCAAACCAAGCTCGTAAAGCTTGTTTAAGGCCATAAAGTGCACATCAAAGGTGACAAACCTTGTTTGAGTCAATAGAGAAATCAAGAGGAGGTTGCATATACACATGTTATGATTTATTGTAATACAGGATTTGTACTACACTATAATATATTATTGATATAGCCATTTAAGATTTCCTCCGTGGATGTAGGCCGTTAGGCTGAACCACGTAACCCTTGTGTGTTATTGTGTTCTATACTTTATGCTTTCGCTTCTGCATCCATACTAGCATGTGTTATTGTGTTCTATACTTTATGTTTTCGCTTCCGCATCCATACTAACATATTCAACATGGTGTATCAATGTTGATATTTAACATGGCATTAGAGCCATCACTCTGACTTTTTTTCATTGCAGTCTTGTCTCTATTAATGTAATTCCAGACTTGCAATTGCTTTTGCTGTTACAACTGTTAGGTTCTAAGGTCTTAGGATTTTATGTATTTAGAACTCTAATTTGTAATGTTGGCAAATCATGATCAAAACATTGTATTTAGTCTTATTTAGACTTGCTCAAAGTTGGTTTAATATTGTGAAGTTGGAATCGAGTGGCTGCAGAAGTACTTGAGACTCTCGGCCTGGCTCGATCGATCGAAGAATAGACTCGATCGATCGAAAATCGCACAGGTTGAATTTTCTGCAGAATTTCCAACTCAGCCCTACTTCATTAAACGTTTAGGGTTTTATGTTTTTACCCTAGGTATATAAACAAAACCCTAGCCACGTTTTTGAAGGTTGTCCATATTGTATTGTTGCTCATACATTGCTGTTTTGTGTGAATCTCGTGTGAGATCTTTGAGGAGCTTTCCTTTACACAAAACTTAGGGTTTTCATGGTGAAGATGATTTCAACATCTTGAAGATCATTACTGTTGCAACCATTGGAACTTAAAAGAAAAGCAAGCGGGGAGCTTGTAGCTGATTGAGGAATTCAAGAAAGAAGTAGTCCGTGGATTCGGAGCCTGCGCGTGGTCGTGTCAGGAAGTTCTACTGGTGGGTAGCATTAGGAAGTCGAGCGGGGAGCTTGTAGTCCTTTTGTACAAACTTCAATTCTTTCATAGTGAATTCAGGTTAGCCTTGAGGATCGGTGGGTCAAATCCTCCCCAGGTTTTTACCGTGTGGTTTCCTGGGTGATCATATCTTGTGTTATTTATTTTCCGCTGCATTATTATTCTTGATATGATTGTTTGATTGTTTTAACCTAGAATTGCTTAATTTGACTAAGTAACAACTTGGCTAATTAATCTAGGCTACGCAATCTGTGTGTTTAAGGGGTCTAAAACCGTTCAACAACTACTATTGCAGCCATTCGCTGTTAAACCTCTGACGCATCTCAGTCATCATCTCTGGTTCAAACCTGCAACCATCGTCGTTCAGAGTCTCGAGACCACTACCATACCATCACCGCCGTGATCCTTGCTCTGATTGTGTTTTTTACAGGCATCACTAAGATCGTCCTCCGCCGATCTACCATTCTGTGAAAACCTGACCATCATCGGAGGCCCCACGCGCCCTTACACGCTGCCCAAAGATTCTGCATCCAAGATCATGCGCTCCATGCACTGCCAATCTTCTTCACGCGTCGCCACGTGCCGTCTGTCTTCTTCACGTGCTGCCACATGCCAATTCTGCACTTGTTGACATCAGCCCTAGGTGACATCATCTCTGCCACATCATCTACGAACATCATCATTGTCCATAACACTATACACGTTAGCAGTTTGGAACAGCTTGTTTAGCTGAAACTGAAAATGTTTTGCTGAAAATATAGTAAATAAAGATAAAAACTAGCTAAAATAGTATAATGAGATTTATAAATAGTACCAAAAAGTACAGTGAGATCCATAAATAGTAGCAAAAATAACCTGAATAGTAGCAAAAATAAGCTGACTTTAAACTCTAATTCTAAACGCAACCTTAGTTTTGGATGTGATGAAAAGTTTAGCTTATTTGAGTTATTAGCTTCTTTTTTGTACTATTCATGGGTCTTATTATACTATTTAACTAACTTTTAACTTTTTTTTTTTTTTTTTTTACACTTTCAGCAATTTTTTTTTTTTTTTCCAGTTTTAACTAAATAAGCTATTCTTAAACGAACCCTAAAAGTCAAAACTATAAAAGTAAGAAGATTGTTTCCTTTCAAAGCCTACGTGGATTCGAAGAGCCACCACCCACACCCTCCAAAATATTCAACATTGAATGGGGTAAAACTTAGTTGCAATAATTTAGGTGCAACATATTAGGTTTTTCAAATTCTTTTTTTGAGAAGAAAAAAAAAATTGAGGAAACTAATGTACTCCAATATTTGTTCCAATTAAAAAAAAAATTATTTGGTTGTTTTAAATTTAATCATTTTTAAAAAAAATAACATTATTTTTGTTATATTGATTAATACAATGGTGTGTTTAAATTATTTTGAAGAACCTAATACAATACTTATCTATACATCATCAATATTCAAAAAATATATAGTATTACCACTGCACATCTTTGGTGCGATTGTCACTTTACAAGTATAAGTTTTTGTGGGATATGAAGGACAAAAACTGGAGTTCAAGTCTTCGGAAAGAAATTTCACACACATATATACTTAGATTAAGCAAGAGTAGAATTTTTATCTTATATTATATTTATATATATATAAAGGATAATCATGTTCAAACTTCAAAATGGGCTCTTCGTGAACAAGGCCACAATACTACACCATATTAGCTTTCCACAATATTACGGTAACACTTCTTTACCGTATATATTGGTCAAGGGTGGCTCTACATAGAGTTTAGGGTGGTCACAGGACCACCTTGACCTGAAAAAAAAAAAATATATATATATATATATATATATTATATAAGTTTTAAAAATTTATGATTTTTTTTATTCTTAAAAAAACTTTGTGATCACCCTAAATTTTTTTTTAGGCCCAACATAATTAAACTTTGAACAAAATTTGGCAACAAGCTTGGTTGTAGACTAGGGCTACAACTCTATTCAATATTTTTTTTTATTGAATGTAAATTTTAACAAATCCACCATTTAATTATATTTTCTTTTTAAATCTTTCATACTTGTAAAATTTCAAGAAAATAAAAGATCAATAGCTATGTCGTCAATCAAATATTTAAATTTCAAGTTTTTGACATGAAATTTTGACGTGTTTTAAGAACATAGAGAATGTGCAATTCATCGATTAGATTTTTAAAATATGTAACAATGTTAATTTGTTTAGTGAGAGTAGCTACAACTAAGTTTGTAGCCAAATTTTGGTCTCCTTAACAATATATTAGGTCCTTATAAATAAAAACAAAAAGTCTAAGAAAAATTTTATTTAACTAAACTTTTGAAGAGATGTAACTTGCAACATTGATAATGAGACTATCATGTAACGATTTTAAAATAAAAAATTTGTAGAAAGAAATTGTAAGATTTTATGTATTTGCATGTGTGTGTGTACACACATTAACAAAACACGTGTTTTGTTAATGTATGAAATTATCTTTTTATTAGATTTTGTATAATTTAAATTTCTTAATAACCACTATCAAAAAAAGTACTAGAGCGCCACTGATATTGGTTGAAGAGTCCTATAGTCATAGCAGGTCCCTTGTTGACTAGGACATTTTAGTTTTTACCAAGACTTTTTGAGCTAACATGCATGTATCTTGAATTGTTTTGGCATGCAGCGTGGTCTATCGTATCAACCATATTTTTAGACGTCTTTGTTATGAACACAGGCTTTCATTTAAGTAGAAATTGTCAAACAGTAAACGGAGTACAAGGACTTTCAAATTAAAGTTGGAAATTTGGGAAGTCGCTCTAGAATTTAAAGACTTTTGTTTAAATAGGACTAAAAATGAAGTATATGAAATATAAGTTTAGTAAAGGTAGAAACATAGACAAAGAAAAGATAAGACTTAATGGCTAAGAGATATTAAATAGAGACAACTTTCGATACCTTGGATCAATAATTCATAAATATTAAAAGGTTGAAGATGATGTAAATCACAGAATAAGAACATAGTGAATGAAGTGGAAAAGTGCATCAAAAGTATTCTGTGACCATATATTATTGAGGTTAACCTAAACCACCAAACCCACAAACGAGAGAGAGATGTGGACTAATGAGTGGGAGAATGATTTGGGGATTTTACAAATTTTAGATAGTTTTAGGAAAGAGTAATTCGATTCAAGTCTGAATGCAAAATTTGTGGTTTTTCTTTTTTCTTTTTTTTTCTTTTTTTTTTTAATTCTTTGAAAAAATATGATGTTACAGTAATAGTTATAATTAATGTGGCATGAAAAATAATTTTTTATTATTCTATTTAACACATCATATTTTTTCTATCCAAGAGATAATGGTATGAAACAAATTGACACGACACTAAAAATATTAGGGACTAAATTGACACAATTGAAGGGTTAAGGACCAAATTGACAAATGATATAAAGGATAAAAACTAACTTTGTAATTTATCTTTTTTTTTTTTTTTTTTTTTTATGTGAGGAAACTCAAGGAAAGTATATCATTTATTTTTATTTTATGAGAGTAAAAATTTCTATTAACAGAAATTAAGATACAAATAAAGGAAGTATCCTCCTTAATTGCGTCGAAAATAGGAGGATGCTTCCTTGTGAGAGAGGTCATACTCTACCCTGCCCCTTTAAATTCTGTACATGGCTCTCTCAATTCTCATTATACCAGCTAATAGGTGAACTGATTACCTTCAAGAAGTTCTCGTGTTTTGAATTTCCACGATGAGTGGCTTTCCAGCAAAGTTGATGGCAGCAGTAGTGTTAATATTCCTTCTTGCGGTTGATTTTCCAGCAACTTCTGCATCATTTCCTTGTGGTAATAATAGTTCTTTCATTTCTATCACATCTAATAAGAAAAAGGGTCATATGCTAAAAATCATGGAATTGTAGAAGCTATGTTGAATTAATTAATGATGTTTAATAGTTTTCCAAGTTGCATATCAAGGTCCTTTTAATCTTGGATTATTTCTAACCCGCTATGATCTATATATCTCTTTGGCCTAAAAGGTATTGGGAAGAGTTCATTGCTTGCATCTGTCCGCAAAGATGGTTCAATGAAGACACTTCCGTTAGAAGAAGACAGCTCTAAAGGTTTGAACACTAGAAGTAAGAAAATAGTTTTCCCCCGTAGCCTACGAGAGTCTCAACCGCCACCACCCGCACACCCAGGAAATCCAGGACCAAGTCCAAGACATGGTTAAAACTTAGATGAAATAATTTAGGTGCAGTACATATAGTTCCTCAATTGAACTCAAATATTTTGTTGTTTTGAATTTAATTATTATTTTTTTTTAAACAAGAAAAAAAAAAAAAAAACTATTTTTCGGTGGTTCCTCATCTTTGCCTGATGGTTTGATTGCATAAAATTCCACATTCTTGTTTCTTGGTCATATTGTAAGACAATTTCTCGAGTTGCCAAGGAATGGTGGACTTTGATGGTATATACGCATGCACCAACTGTATAGTGTGTAGACTGTAACATTCAAACTTCAAAGGAATGTATTTGTACCAAATTTGCTAACTTAAATTGCCAGATATATTGCAGTGACCCCCTCTTTTTTCCCCAAAACAAACTTTTTAATATTTTTAATCTTGAGGTAATAATAGGTAAATTTATACCATGAAAGGTAGCTAAAGGCTATCACAGGCTCAAGTACTTCAAAGCCTGAGAGTTTAATTTGGGAAGAATGTTTTAACGTTCTATTTTCAAGTCAATATTATTATGATCAGATGAAGAATGGATAAATGAAGAGGGGGATTGAAAGAGATTAGAAAGGATTGGCGTGTCTCCTTCCAGTATATTTGGGATTTTTTTTAGTACCTTTTGGGAGTTTATTTAAGGAATATAAAGCAAAGAAATACTACTATACTTATAATTCTACCCTTTCTCTAAAGTTCAGGATTAATAAGGTATATATATTTGGTGTTACTCTTTGTCAATGTTACACCACTAAATAACATTTTTTTAAATTAATGTTTTGAAGTTCATATAATTGGATTACAAATTCTCTTTATTGTGCAAAATTTTGTATTAATTGGATGTTATTTACTATCCCACACCCCATACTAATAGGGGCAATATACAAATAGAACTATGCCTAACCTCCCTAATGTCTATAAGTGAAGGGACTATCCAGTTTCTTGGTTTTCCCCACCCAAACCCTTTTCAAAATGTTTTCTCTTCAAATAAAGTATAACAATGTTGTTAATGATATTACCAAACAAGAGCACAAATGATGTCCCCCTAGTATGATCTTTTAAGAAAAGTGTTACGTTCACAACATTTAAACAACAAATTATAAGTGGTAAGTTGTTATTGGTTATAATTTGAATTCATAACTTAAATTACTTTTTTGTCTACCTATAATAATTAATAACAATCTACCACTTAGGATTTCTTATAAAAATGTTGTGAACATAGTATTTCTCTTAGTTTAAAAGAAATACTATTTTTAGGTGGTACCTCATCTTTGCCTGATGGTTTGATTGTATAAAATTCCACATTCTTGTTTCTTGGTCATATTGTAAGACAAATTCTCGAGTTGCCAAGGAATGGTGGACTTTGATGGTATATGTGCATGCACCAAATGTATATTGTATACACTGTAGCATTCAAACTTCAAAGGAATGCATTTGTACCATATTTGCTAACTTAAGAAATTGCCAGATTGCAGCGACCCCCACTTTTTTCCCCAAAACAAACTTTTTAATATTTTTAACCTTGATTTATAATAATAGGTGCATGAATTTATACCATGAAAGGTAGCTAAAGGCTATCATAAGCTCAAGTACTTAAAAGCCTGAGAGTTTAATTTGGGAAGAATGTTTTAACGTTCTATTTCCAAGTCAATATTATTATGTTCAGATGAAGAACGGATAAATGAAGAAAGGGATTGAAAGAGATTAGAAAGGATTGACGTGTTCTCCTTCCAATATATTTGCACAATAAAAAATGAGGGCTATAGCCACGTTTGAAAAACACAACTATAGAGCATAAAAACGAACTATAGGATATAGCTGCGTTTTCTATAGCCGCATTTCCAAACATGGACTATCCTGTGCGACAATAGCCCTGCGGGACCTATAGCCGCATTTTTATAAATGTGGCTATAGATCACCTTATGGGCTGCATTGTAAAACGTGGCTATAGGTACATTGTAAAACGTGGCCTCCTATAGTTGCGTTTTTTAAATGCGGCTATAAGTTCTTTTTTCCTCCCAAAAAATTCAAAATTAAACACAAACCCAGAAAATTGGGATTTTTTTTTTTTTTTTTTTTTTTGGTTTTTGAGAACCTTTTGGGAGTTTATTTAAGGAATATAAAGCAAATAAATACTACTACTTATATTTTTACCCTATCACTAAAGTTCAAAGATTAAGGTATATTTGATGTTACTCTTTGTCAATGTTACATCAATAAATAATGTTTTATAAAATTAATGTTTTGAATTTCATATAATTGGATTACACATTTTCTTTATTGTGCAAAATTTTTGTATTAATTGGATGTTATTTACTACACTATACCCTATACTAATAATGGCAACAAATGAAACTATGCCCAACCTCCCTAATGTCTATAACAATTGTGAAGTGATTATCTAGATTTTGGTTTTCCCCAACCAAAACCTTTTCAAAATGTTTTCTTCAAATAAAGTATAGCAATATATGTTGTTAACAATGTTACCAAACAAGAGCGCAAACAATGTCCCCCTTTTATGATCCCTTTTAGTTCTAACCACCATCAATCGAAGGATGACATCATTTATCTGGGAATGTCGGGATCCCATGCCTAGGACTCAACCCAAAACCTAGTTGCATTAGCTTGTTTTGAGATTTCAAGTCTATCTTGACATTAGCCCTTTGCTAGTCCATTAATTAGTTTTTAAAATATTTTTCAAAACCAAAAATGTTTTATATCGGCAGAACGAGTGGAGTTGTTCTAAAATGACAATGCTACAGATCTAGAGGAGAGGATGATGTGGGCTTCATCAAAGGACTAAAGGAGAAGTTGGACGGTTCACACACGCACAAGCACAAATTTTGGGTTTCATTACTTCTCACTCTTCCCGCTTTTTTTTATTTATTTATATAATGCCAAATGGTAGTTAGTTTTCATGTTTTCTCTCTCCTCCCATTTAGGCAAAATCAAAGCCAAATTTTCTTTTAATTCAACTAACAAATTGCCTAAATTATACCTCTCTCTCCTCATTTTCCAAAACTTCATGCATACGATGTAGTGATAATAAACTTCCCTACCTTACCAAATGACTCCAATTTAGAAGTGTGTGTTGTTGGGGGGGGGGGGGGGGGGGGAGGGAGATGAAACAAGGAAGTGAATATTGTACCGGTATCGGCCATTTCAGAGAAATAAATTGTACTAGCCATTAAACCGGTACCAGTACTCCTCCAAAATATATCGGAAAAAATACCGGGTTGTACTGGCCTATTTTGGCTGCATTGGCCGGTATTTGGCATTTCAGCCAGTATAATAAAAAATTGAAAAAAAAAATTAAAAAACATTTTATTTAATCTAATATATTGATTAATTTACTTAAAGTAATATGTAGGCTTATAAAATATATGAATTTTAAATTTTATGCTGATAAACATAAAAATTAAGAAATTCATACTTACAGAAATAATACAAACACACACACACACACATATATATGTATGTATGTATGTATGTATGTATGTATGTATGTATAGAAATATATAAATAGCAGTAATCCCGAAATGGTACACTGGTATTAACCAATATCAAAATATTTCATTTTCCTAACTAAATTGAAACAGCTTTAGATATGAAATTGACTCCCTTAGTATAAAATGTGTGGGGGGCAAAAACTCAAGCTTATATATTGAGCCCAAAGCCCTATGTGAAGGTTACTGTATGTCCGAAGAGGTTAAAATTGTTGAGTACTCCGCATGAAAGAAAGATGCTTGGAAGTGAAGAAGATCCGTCCGAAGAAAGCACCAGCGTTCCGAAGAGATCATTCTCCTCGGATGTAAAGATTCTTGGTTAAATAAATATCTGAGGGGTTCGAATAAGTTTACTAATGACTTCAGCAATCTGGATAAGCTTTGGACATGCCTAGAGATAAGAAGAATGGAGAAATATCTAAAAAGAAAAGCTGTCACTACCACATTAAATGCACTGCATCTGCTTTGCTGACCACATTAATATGGAGAAGACCCCTGAATAGTGTCAATCCAGCTACCACCACTCACGGAAAGCTAAGGAAGAAATCTGACGTGACACATACTCAAGTGGATACTTAGATGAAGAACAAGTGGATGATGAAGATGATGAGGGAGGATGCTATATAAAGAAAGAGCTTCTAGAGAAAAGAGGGGAGACTTTTTGGAGAGTTGTACGAATTTTTCATTGAATGATACTCCTCTTCGGACACCAAATTGAAAGACTATGAAGTGTGTTTTATCAATTCCTTCTTAATACCATAGTTAACTATTGCTTAGTCCACAATCAGCCTAATTCTTTTACCCATTTTCTACAAATTCATTGTTCTTGGTTCATTGGGCTTATAATCCAAACCTTTTGGGCTTGGGCCACAAAAAATATACCTTACAATTGGCGCCGTCTTTGGGAAGAGCTTGAGCAAAAGTGGAAGCAACAGTTGATGATGGCTGGATCAGGGCAACAACCAGCAGAATCTAGGGCGTCCTAGCATGTAGACCCTTTTCTCAATCTGGAGCAGAGACAAGATCGCGAAGGCAGCGTGCATACTACGCACCCTAAACGAAGTCAACCATATGGAGGAAGTCATGTGTCTCATGCAGAGAAGAATTGTTAGGACATATATGTTTTCACTTATTAAGAACATATGTCACTTATTTATATAAATTGGTAATCCTTTGACAAAACGCACTCTACTTGTAATTGGGTAGTTCTAGGTGTTTTTAATACTTCAAGAAACAAAGTTTCAAGATCAAGTGTTGAAGTCATCAAGTCTGTCCAAGAAAAAGCAAGCTGAAGTGTAATTTCATTAAAGCTCGACACCTGCTCGATAGCTACCTCGACACCTGCTATCTGTCGAGATTTAAAATTTCAGATTTTCTAATCTGATTTTCTTGGGATCCGTGAATATGTTTTTGGGCCTTCTTTTCTCCAAACCCTAAACATATAAAATGATTGTTTTAAGAGCCGTCAAGTGTGACACAAGTTGCAAACTCATTGAGTAATCTCTGTTCAAGCAAATTGTGTCAAAAGACGAAGTTCTTGACCTAGTTCATCTTCTCTGAAGACGTTGCTGTGTATTTGCACCATAAGATTTTGTGACCAAGCATCTTCCTGATCTTCATCGTGTAGGATGAACTGAAGAACTTTGCAGCCAACCTTTCTTCCTTAAGTTGGTGTTTTGAAGTCGCGTATCAGGATCCGCGCATTGGTTAGTCACGTACTTGGGAGCCGTGCATCAAAGGTGGGAACTGTCGCTACAGATCAAGTCCAATTGGGTATTGGGGTAAGGGTTCAACTGTAGGTTGGTAAGGTACTTGGGATTCCTTTACTTGTAACCGCTTGATTTGATAATAGTGGAGTTTCGGGAGTGGTGAACTGAAAATCACCCTGTGGGGTTTTTGCCGTTAGGGTTTTCCCCATTTGTAAACAAGTCACCGTGTTATTTAATTTCCGCTGCATATTTAGTTTTTGGTGATTTGTTTGTGCTTTCACGAAATTGCATGATTAATTGATTAATTAACAACTTGGCTAATTAATTAATTAGGTTTAATCACAAGGGGTCATTCAGATTGTGGCCTATCAAGTGGTATCAGAGCAGGCACACTCTGATTAGGTTTAATCTTTGCTGTGTTGATCCATTGACCCCTGCTTGTCATGGATAGAGGACAGTCATTAATTATACCTCCTTTATTTGATGGCACTAACTATGCATACTGGAAAGTACGCATGAGAGCTTTCTTGCAGTCTTTAGATGAGAAGGTGTGGTAGGCTGTAGAGATTAGCTGGACCAAGCCAAAAAAAGAATCGGCCGATTGGGATGACGCAAAGATCAAGGCGGCTAACTTTAACAACAGAGCGTTAAATGCCCTATTTAGCGCAGTCACCAATGAGGAGTTCAAGAAGATATCCTCAACTGAAACTGCTAAGGAGGCTTGGACCATCCTTCAGACAACCTATGAAGGAACAAATGCTGTCAAAGATTCAAAGATTCAGAGGCTCACTACAAGCTTTGAAGAAATTAAGATGGAGGAGGATGAGTCATTTGATGAGTTCTATACCAAGCTAAAGGACATAGTGAACTCAGCCTTCAATCTTGGGAAAACCATCCCTGAATCTAAGGTTGTAAGGAAGGTGCTCAGATCTCTACCTGAGAGATTCCATGCCAAGATTACGGCGATAGAAGAATCAAAGGACATTGACAAAATTCCTTTGACTGAGCTGGTTGGAAACTTGCAAACCTACGAGCTAGGACTATCTAGGATTGGCAAAACTAGTAAAGGCAAGAGCATGGCCTTGAAGGCAAAGAGCAGTGATACAGATGAGTCTTCCGATAATGAAGATTCTAAGATGAAGTCCTACATTACAAGGCAGTTTAAGAAGTTTATGAAGAATGCCAATGAGAGGAACTTCAACAAGGACAGCAGACAATCCAGTTCTTCTCAGTTTAAGAACCAAGACAAAGGGAAGAAGGACACTAAGGATGGCGGTCAGTACACTGTTTCGGCTGGACCAAAGTGCTTCGGATGTCATGGATTCGGTCACATGAAGCATGAATGCCCAACATATCTCAAGAGTATTGGGAAGAGTAAGGCACTTGCTGCAACCTTGAGTGACACTAAGCCGGAAGATGATTCCGACAATGAGGATGATAGAATCTTAAATGCCTTCACTGCCACAGTCAATCCTACTGAAGGGATTGTTGAAGAAGTGGATGAAGAAGAAGAACTGGTGGAGTCCAAATTTGAGAAAATAGATGATTAAGATGATATCCACTCAGCCTATGAGAAGCTTTACAAGCTCTCTAAGAAGCATGAGAACTTGTATAGGCTGGCCACCAAGAAGCTCAGTGGTGTGGAACTTGATCGTGAAGAGTTGTCCACAAAGGTTGATGAGGCGAATCAAACTATTGGAGCACTGAGGTTTGAGAACAACTTTTTGGCTGAGAAAACCAAGAAGCTTGAAGCTGAGCTGTTTCAAGTTAGAGCTCAATTGGAGAGGACTTCAAGTGCAAAGCTTGATGAGATGCTGAGCAATCAGAAAACTACTTCAGATTGAACAGGCTTAGGGTATGGTATTTCTTTCTCTAATACTGCT
Source organism: Quercus cerris (assembly GCA_963669245.1). Classification (NCBI taxonomy): domain Eukaryota; kingdom Viridiplantae; phylum Streptophyta; class Magnoliopsida; order Fagales; family Fagaceae; genus Quercus; species Quercus cerris. Next base: position 8,819,821 of record OY770012.1, read on the forward strand.
TCTACTAGTGATACTGTTTTTGTTTCTTCTGCTAATAACACTGAAATTGAGAACACTGATGTTAAAATTGAATTAGCTAGTGAGAACTTAGACAAGGGTAAATCAATCTTAGGAGCACCCCCTAATCAAGATAAGAAATATGCTAAAAACCCTAAGACTAAGAAGGCTAACTCTCAAAAGCCTAAACAAAAGAAGCAGCATCCCTGTCATCATTGTGGAGCTGTCGGTCATACTCGACTTAATTGCTATAAGTGGCTAGCCACTCAACAGAGCAACAGCATAATAGCATCTGGAAGCCAAAATCAGCTTCAATCCTCTCTTGCTCATCTTGGAGATCTTCTGAAAGCCCTCATGTTCCTTTCAAACTTGAACGGTTTCAATTCTTCCCCCTCACCATCTGTTCAAGGATTCAATCAAAGGAAAGGTTCTTCCAAGGTGTGGAAGAAAAAGGACTCTAAGTGATTTCATCACTTTCTTTTCCCTTCTTTCTTTTCTTGTTTGTTGCATTGCTTGTGTGTTTTGCATTTTTGTTAAGTCAGTCTAGTTTTATGCTTTGTTTTGTTTAACATGTTTTTGTGTGTTTACTTTCAGTTTTGTTTACTTTTGCTTTTAAAATAAAAAAAAATTGAAAAAATCAGAAAAATATAAAAACAGTGTGTGTTTTGTGTACTTTGGTACTTGTGTACCTTGGATGGCCATTGAAACAAAGTTTCTAAACTTTGTATCTCTTGTAACTTAGATGAGCATCTCTATGCACAACTAAGCAAGTGAGCTTTGTGGCTTTTGTTTATGATGAGTAAGATTAAGTTATCTCTTAAAACTTAACACTCATATCACTCTTTTTGATGAGTAGGACTAGAAAGTCCTAAGAGAAAGGCATAAATAATCATCTTACCACTGTTGCTCGCCAATCATAAATGACACCTGTATAATTCAGCATAGCAAAAGTGCAGTGTCATAGACACCTGTATGCTTCGGCATAGTAAAAGTGCAGAGTCAAAGACATTCGTATGCTTCGGCATAGCAAAAGTGCGATGTCAAATGTTTAACATCTTGGGTATTTCTTTTCTCTCTTTTATATGCCCATGTATGGTATGCTAAAATAAAAGAAAATATGCAAAGAAAATAAAAAGAAAAAAGATCAAAAATGCTTTAAATATGGTTGCAAGAGTGTATTCTAGGAGATGTGGGAGTTATAAGATGTACCTCGAAAGTGATAGTCCCCATCAAATCGTCATAACATGTATACACATATGCAATCTTGCGATATTTTTCACACACAACACGCAATATTCTTTGCTACTTTTGATACATGTGCAGGTACAATGTGATTTGGCCATCACAAAAGTTCTATATGTGCTAATGTATGCTCACGAAACTGTCTTAACTTGTTTTTAAAAAATAAAATTGGTTAGACTTTTTTAGTGTGTGTGTGTGTGTGTGTGTTTTTGAGGATCCATGTGCTTAAATTCTTGTTGAGAGCTTTATATGTTAAGTGGATCATTGGTTGAGGTGTATGTTGGATTGCATTCATATCTGTGTTTTTCTCTTCTCGAAAAACTGCTTTTAACTGCTGGCTCAACACCTCCTCGATACCTGGTCATCTGTCGAGCTTGTTAAGCCTTTTCTTATCGCAATCTCGACACCTGGTGGATCGATCAAGAAAGTTTCTGTCTCCTCGACACCTTGTCGATCGATTGAGCCTCTGATCTTTGAAATTTGATCTTGCACCTCGATACCTCTCGATACCTCCATTTGTCGAAGGCCAAATTCTCGACACCTTCCTCGACAGCTTTCTCGATACCTCTCGACACCTCAACTGTCGAGAATTACTAAGGTGTCTATAAAAGGGCCTGTCGCGATTTTTCACTTATTTCCTCGATCTCTCTCGATTTGTCCGACGGCTTTTCATCTCCCAACCAATTTTCTCTCACTCAAATCTTCAAACCGTCTTCCATTTCGGTCTTCCCTTGATTTCTATCACTTGGTAAGTTCATTTTTTCCCTTCCTTTTTTATGCATTGCAAGTTTTGAAACCTAGGTTTTGGGATTTTTTTGAAATTTTTAGGGTTTTTCAAAATTGATGAGTTTTTATTGAAATTTTGGGTTGGGTTTTCAATTAAATACTTTCAAAATGTCATACATTGCATTCCATGTGCATTAGAATGATATTTACATGCATTTAGATGTGTGCTATTTGTTTGTGTGCTGGTAGGATTGGATTGAGCTGAGCCTATGATGCATTTTTGATTTGCATGTCACATGCTCATGCATTCTCATGCATACGTTCTTTTTTTTCATCATATTTGCTCTATTTGAACTGTGTTGAGACTTTTCTGATTGCCTCCCTCTCTATCTTTTTCTCATTCTTTTACGTTAGTAGTATCTATGGCACCCAAACGTAAATCCAATCCTGCTCGAAACCCTCTGCATTTTGGAGCTTCCTCTTCTTCTAACTCTGCTCCTTTTAACCTTCGGTTCCGTGATGAAGATGCCCACAAGGCATTTACGGAGAACTTTTCTCGACGAGGTGTTCATTCGGAACGCCAAGTCATTCTGGTGGACTTTATCGACACTGACCTTCCCTCTGTCATTCACAGTAGGGGATGGGAGTCACTGTGTGACGTCCCGGTCACTTGTCCTCTCGTGCTGATTCAGGAGTTTTACTCCAACATGCACGGGATAGATCGTTCAGTACCTCTCTTTTTCACTCGCGTTCGTGGTACACGTATCCCTGTTACACTGCAGCTAGTTGCGGATGTGCTTAGGGTTCCTAGGATAGAGTTTCCTAACTATCCTTCTTGTGAGCGTCTAAGGACTGTGTCCAAAGATGAGCTCATCTCTGCCTTTTATCAGTGCCCTGCTGATTGGGGTGAGCATCAGTACACATCATGTTGACCTTTTGCTAAAGGTCCTAGATTCCTAAACATAGTGATGACATTTGTACTCCATCCTCTCTCTCATTACAACTCTATCATAGAGCCTCATGCTCGATTTTTGTTATCTCTTCTTAAGCATCTCACTATAGATTTTCCTTCTCACTTTATTCTTTCTATCATAGATGTTCATCTTGATTCGGCGTCTCGTGATAAGCTCATCTTTTCTTTCCTTCTGCTATCATGAGGATCTTACGCCATTTTTCCATTCCCTTTCCTGTGTCCGACCACTTCACACACATATCTGCCATAGATGCCGCTACCGTAAAACGTAGTGAGGCTCAATTTAGGTTGCGACAGACAGATTCCACTCTTCCCTCCCGTTCAGCTCCGTCCAGATCAGCTCCTTCTTCCTCTACAGGCGATGTATCTCTAAGAGACATTATGGCGCAACTGCAGCGCATGGACACTCGCCTTGATACATTCTCTACTGAGTTGTATAAGGTGAATGTTCGTGTTGGTCGTATTGCACGACGGCAAGCGACCATGGGTGGTTTTGCTCCAGAGGCTACTCCTTCACCACCTACTCCGGCAGCTTCAGATTCTGAGGATGATGATGATGATGGAGATGCTAGCTCTACTGATAAGATGTCTACATGACACTCTACCCTTTGTCACTCGTGACAAAAAGGGGAAGTAGTTTTGGGTTATGAGAGTAGTCATCTTAGGGGGAGAGTTAGTATAGGACATTTTGATAGGAGGAGTGTTGATATTCTTGAGGGATGTAGTGAAGTTTTTATGTATCTTTTCTTTTCTATTCTTTATAGATACATTAATCTTGTATATGAGGTCCTTTGACCATTTTTACATACATTGTACATATACTTCTTTATATATGTGGATGTATGTTTCTTTCACCTCTCTCTTCATGTGTTGTTTCTTCTTTATCTTTATACACATGTTCATTATATTTGTATGCAATTTATTATTTTTGTTTCACACAAGATGCCTTGATGAGTTTTGTTTAAAGTGTTTTAGAAATACAGGTTGTCAAAGTCTACTAGTCATAAACTCTCTTCTTGCAAAGTTTTTCAAGAGTTTGTGTTATGATAGATTTTATTGTATCAACAAGTGAATATGAGTTGAGTGATTTATGACTTCTCTCATATGATCATTTGTTTGTTGTGGTTTTGTCACGGATTGCCAAAGGGGGAAATTGTTAGGACATATGTGTTTTCACTTATTAAGAACTTATGTCACTTATTTATATAAATTGGCTAATCCTTTGACAAAACGCACTCTACTTGTAATTGGGTAGTTCTAGGTGTTTTTAATACTTCAAGAAACAAGGTTTCAAGGTCATGTGTTGAAGTCATCAAGTCTGTCCAAGAAAAAGCAAACTGAAATGCAATTTCATTGAAACTCGACACCTGCTCGATAGCTACCTCGACACCTGCTATCTATCGAGATTTAAAATTTCAGATTTTTTTGATCTGATTTTCTTGGGATCCGTGAATATGTTTTTGGGCATTTTTTTCTCCAAACCCTAAACATATAAAAGGATTGTTTTAAGAGCCGTCAAGTGTGACACAAGTTGCAAACTCATTGAGCAATCTCTATTCAAGCAAATTGTGATCAAAAGACGAAGTTCTTGACCTAGTTCATCTTCTCTGAAGAAGTTGCTGTGTATTTGCACCATAGGGTTTTGTGACCAAGCATCTTCCTGATCTTCATCGTGTAGGATAAACTGAAGAACTTTGCAGCCAACCTTTCTTCCTTAAGTTGGTGTTTTGAAGTTGCGTATTGGGATCCGCGCATTGGTTAGTTACGTACTTGGGAGCTGTGCATCAAAGGTGGGAACTGTCGTTACAGATCAAGTCCAATTGGGTATTGGGGTAAGGGTTCAACTGTAGGTTGGTAAGGTACTTGGGATTCCTTTACTTGTAACCGCTTGATTTGATAATAGTAGAGTTTCGAGAGTGATGACCTGAAAATCACCCGGTAGGGTTTTTGCCGTTAGGGTTTTCCCCATTCGTAAACAAATCACCGTGTTATTTAATTTCCGCTGCATATTTAGTTTTTGGTGATTTGTTTGTGCTTCCACGAAATTGCATGATTAATTGATTAATTAACAACTTGGCTAATTAATTAATTAGGTTTAATCACAAGGGGTTATTCAGATTGTGGCCTATCAAGAACAACATGCAATTGGAAATTGAGAGGCTAAAGAGGGAGTTGCGCCATGCAAAGAGAAAACGTATTTCTTCCTATTCTGATGAGGATTGGGGTGACGAGCAAGATGTCACTTACGAGCAGAGATCTCGGACTCCAATCAGTGAATCATTTTCCTACGAAAAAGAGCACCATCGCAAAAGGCAACCTCGAAACCCATCACGTGGAGGTGTAGGGAATGATGCCATGAGCAGGGCCTTGAATCAAATCTCTAGATCACCCTTTACACGTAGGATTGAAGAAGTAAGACTTCCTCGGCATTTTAACCAGCCTACGTTCACCATCTACAATGGTAGAACAGACCCTGTGGAGCATGTGAGCCACTTTAATCAACGGATGGCTGTCTACTCCAGGGATAAAGCTCTGATGTGTAAGGTCTTCCCCTCCAGTCTTGGATCGGTGGCAATGAGGTGGTTCGACAGCCTGAAGGCAGACTCCATCAATTCCTTCAAAGAGCTCACTCAAGCATTTGGTTCACGTTTTGTCACATATCGAAGAGTGGCTAAGCCCTTGTCTTCTCTGCTATCCTTGAGCATGTAAGAGGGTGAGACCTTGAAGGCGTATTCGGATAGGTATTGGGAGATGTTAAATGATATGGAGGGCAACTTTGATTCAATGGCCCTCGACATGTTCAAACTTGGCCTCCTTACTGACCATGGTTTAAGGACGTCCTTGTCTGATAAACTCGATACTAACATGCGTCAACTCATGGACTGTATTGAAAAATATAAAAGAGTAGAAGAAGATCAACAGCAAGGGAAAAGAAATGATGAGGTTATCCCCCAGGAGATGAGGGATTTCAAGTCAGACCGTTACAATAATAACAAACCACGGAGAGATTTCGCTAGGCAATCAGGATCAACAAACCTTCAAGCAGTTAATACTGTATTCAAAGAGCCAGTGCACCAGGTTTTAGAAAAAGTTAAGAATGAACCATTCTTCAAGTGGCCGAACAAGATGGTTGGGAACCCTGAAAAGCGTAACCATAATCTCTACTGCCAATACCACCAAGATTATGGGCATACCACAAAAAATTGCAGAAGTCTGTGGGATCATTTGGACCAACTGGTCCGCGAAGGTAAATTGAGACACCTCTTGCATCACTCCAGCGGCTAAGGAGGTCAAATGAATTTTGAGCCCCAAAGGAATGATTCTTCAAAGCCTCCACTGGGAACTATCAACGTCATTTTCGCCATGCCGGGGAGAACAGGATTCTGGCCGTCCAAGGTTATGTCAGTAGCCCGGTTACCGGCAGGAGAATTTGGCTAAGATCCGAAGAGAGCTAGACCGGATATTTAACTGGTTTTAGGCCTTTCGGATGAAGACAAGATTGGAACCATCCAACCTCATGATGACGCTCTAGTAGTCACCCTCAGAATTGGAGGATACGATATGAAAAGGGTAATGGTAGATTAGGGTAGCGCGGTAGAGATAATGTACCCTGACCTCTACAAGGGGCTGAACCTAAAACCTGATGACTTAACACCATACAATTCTCCCCTGGTTAGCTTCGAGGGAAGAATCGTCACCCCGAAGGGCCAAATACGGTTACTCGTACAGACTGGCTCGGAAGTAGTGGAGGTAGATTTCATTGTTGTAGATGTGTATTCCCCTTATACGGCAATTATAGCCAGACCTTGGCTACATACGCTAGGGGCTGTTTCCTCTACTTTGCATCAAAAAGTTAAATATCCATCTGAAGGGCAAGTTTGTGAAATCCGGGGAGATCAATCCTCAGCTAGACAATGCTTAATGTTTGCCATCCAGCACAAGCCTGAAGCTAAATCCTCGACTGGGGACGGGAGAGAATTATAGCAGTTAAAAAGTCAGGTATCGCCCAGCGAAGATCTAGATGAAGGCGTTAGATGTGAAGATTTAATAAAAGTTCTAATTGGAGACAATCCCAAAAGGTTCTTTCAAGTCGGATCTCAAACGCCTCTACCAAAGAGAGAAAAGCTAGTACTTTTCCTTAAAAGAAACCTTGATGTGTTTGTCTGGAACACCTATGAGGCCCCAGGGGTGGATCCAGAATTCATTTGCCACCATTTGAAGGTTAACCCATTAGTCACCCCTAAGAAGCAACCTCCTCGGCGCCCATCTAAGGAGCTCATATGGTTATTGTTCTCATCCAACTCCCACTCAAGTCCATACTCCGAAATGCTGATTACACTGGGAGGATTGCTAAGTGGGGCACCATCTTGGGGGCTTTTGATATCAGGTACATGCCTCGCACATCGATCAAGGGCCAGGTCCTTGCGGATTTGGTGGCTGAGTTCACGAAGCCCAGGGTAGAAGAAATAACGCCGACCTCGGACATGGATGAAAAATCGGTTGGCATGATTTCTCAACAAAGCCCATCACATTGGGAAATGTATGTGGATGGTGCAGCGAACCAGAAGGGTTTTGGAGTGGGGCTAGTGCTGATATCCCCTGAAAAAATCATCATTGAGAAGTCGCTAAGATTGGATTTCTCGGCAACAAACAATGAGGCGGAGTATGAAGCTCTACTAGTGGGAATGGCTATGGTGTGAAGAATGGGAGGAAAGTCAATGGAGGTGTTCTCAGACTCAAGATTAGTCGTTGGCCAAGTACAAGGTGAGTTTGAAGCAAACGATGAGAGAATGCAAAGATACCTGAGCCGAGTTAAGCACCTGCAGTCAGGATTCGAATTTTTTAACTTGCTACATATCCCCAAAAATGGTAATACGCACGCCAACTCCTTAGCCACGCTCGCTACCTTTTCGGCGCAGGGATTGCCGAGGGTTATCCTCGTGGAGGACTTACATAGACTTGTAGAGTCACGAAGAGAGGCAGCCCAGGTTCACCAAATCAGGGCAGAATCCAGCTGGATGGATCCCATAATTAAATTCTTGGAGGAGGATATCTTGCTCGAAGAGAGGGGCGAAGCTGACAAAATTCAGAGGAAAGCGACTAGATTTTGGCTATCCGAAGACCGAAAATTATACGAACGTTCCTATTTAGGACCGTACTTATTATGCACACACCCTAAAGCAGCTGAGTTATTACTAGAAGAGCTACATGAAGAAATCTGTGAGAGCCATACTAGAGGTAGGTCCTTGGCTCATCGAGCCATTACCCAAGGTTACTAGTGGCCGAATATGCAAAAAGAAGCCCATGAATATGTCAAGAAGTGCGGCCAATGTCAACGGTTTACCCCAAACATTCATCAGCCAGGGGAAACCTTTAATCTGTTATCCAACCCGTGGCCCTTCGCTCAATGGGGTTTAGATATCATGGGCCCATTCCCCAAAGCCACAGGAAACAAGAAGTATCTTCTAGTCGGCACAAACTATTTTACCAAATGGGTTGAAGCTAAACCTCTGGCCAACATCAGAGACGTAGATGTATAGAAATTTGTGTGGAAGAATATTGTCACTCGGTTTGGGACTCCTCATACACTTATTTCAGACAATGGCTTACAGTTCAATAGTAAAGCATTCAGGAGTTATTGTGGTGAACTAGGAATCACAAACAGATACTCTACCCCTGCCTATCCCTAGGGGAATGAGCAAGCAAAAGCAGTTAACAAAGTGATAGTTAATAGATTGAAAAAGAGACTAGACGACGCAAAGAGCAAATGGGTGGAAGAACTGCCACACGTACTGTGGGCATACAGAATAACACCTCGAAGGTCTACTAGGGAAACCCCCTTTTCAATGACCTACGGAGATGAGGCTGTTATACCTCTTGAAACTGGGTTCCCAACTATGAAGACTAGTTCGTTCAGTCCGACCAGCAACAATGAGCAGCTAGAAAAGAGTTTGGATCTGGTTGAAGAAAGAAGAGAAAATGCAATGGTCCGATTAGTACATTACCAACAGAAGCTCAGGCAGGGCTATGATGCCAACGTAAAGCTAAGGCCTCTAGAACCTGGCGATTTGGTACTCACGAAAGTTGTTAGCACTGCAAAGAATCCAGCTTGGGGAAGGTTAGGGCCCAACTGGGAAGGGCCATATCATATTACTTCAGGGGCTGGCATTGGGGCATATTTTTTGGAAGATTTGGATAGTCACGTAATACCACGCCCTTGGAATGTGAATAACCTTAAAAGGTATTATTATTAATCAAGTCTCTACTTTAATCCTTGTGCCAATTTATTATGTAAAATTTTTGGACCTTTCCTAAGTGTCTAAACTTAAATCTAATCATGCATGTAGTCCTCGGACCAAATGATTTGGGTTAGTTAACACTCGTTCAAGAGTTTCCTAAGTGTTTAAACTTAAATCAAATCATGCCTGTAGTCCTCGAACAAGATGATTTGAGTTAGTTAACACTCGTTCACGAGTTTCCTAAGTGTTTAAACTTAAATCCAATCATGCCTGTAGTCCTCGAACCAGATGATTTGGGTTAGTTAACACTCGTTCACGAGTTTCCTAAGCGTTTAAACTTAAATCCAATCATGCATGTAGTCCTCGGACTAGGTGATTTGGGTTAGTTAATGCTCGTTTACAAATTTAAATTATCAAAATTTAAATTTAACGAATCATGTTTAAATACCTTTGTTTTGTAGTTTTAAATATTGAAATAATTCGAGAATCCAAGAAAATCCATAATATTTTCACATTATTCAGCGCAGTTTATGTTTGTTAATATCTCTTGTATGACTTTGTCCTTCTAGTATTTAGATAAGATGTTTACATCACTGATTTGATATTGTTGTTAAATCTACCTATACTACAATAGTAAATTTCATAGCAAGCGTGATGAAAACAGAATATAGGAGAATAACTTCATTAACTAAAAAGAAAAGTACATTGCAATTTCTAAAAAAAAAAAAAAAAAAAAAAAAAAAAACCTAATACAAGTATGAAATAGAAATCCTTAGGCATCTAAGTCTTCGTCTGAGAGGCCAAAGGGTCATCAGCATGGCTAGGTTAAGTGGCAACCTCCTTAATCTGATCTTCAGCCTACTTGCCCTGGTCTCCAATCTGACTAGACTCTTGGGGTGCCTTGGTAGGATCAGGGAGGGTCTGGTCGACTACCAGCTGCTCTGGATCTTCTGTGAGTTCGCAAACATCTGGGTGGTAGAAAATGCTCTTAGGCTGCCTCAAGTCAACATTTGGAGGAACCCTAGCAGCATCAAGGGCTTTCTCCCAAGTCACATCGCAATACTCCCTGCAAACCTTCACGAACTCCTCAATAAGTCTGAATTGGGTCTGCTCCACCCCAAAAGTATAGGCTGCCTGTCTCTCAGCCTCCACTGCTTCCTTGGCCAGTTGAGCCCCTTTCTCAGCCAGCTGAGCAGCTTCCCTGGCTTTCTTTAGCTCGGCACGAAGACCTTTGACCGTTTCTCTCTCTATCTCCAGATAGATCTCGATCATGCGCAATTGCTTGTGTTGTTCTTCGGCCTGCTTTTCAGCGGTCTTTAGGCCAGCGACTATATTTTCCCTTTGGCTTGTCATATCTCTCAGCTGCTCGGACAGCTGAGAGTAATCTTCCTTCAGACTACCCAAGGATTTCTCGACCTCAGACCAAGTGTGAGCTTCAGCCTATGCCTCATTGAAGGTTCTTTTGTTCCATGCTTCAGCCACGTAAACCTGCTGGGTGATCTGTATGGCAGAAGAAAGAATTTCAATACAAAGCAGATAGGATTTTCTAACTTAACTGATCAACATTTTAATAAAAAGAAGGGACTGGTTTACTTACCATGGCCAAATCTCTTTTTAGGGATAAGAAGAGTTCATACTGGCTGAAGCGCCTATAAGACTCCATCTCCTTTGGAAGGAGGAATGACTGCTCTAGGGCTTCAGCAACCAAAACTGCCTTCCCTCCATGGTAGTTCCTAAGGGAAGTATCCCAAGGGATGGGAGTGCCGTCCAACTCCAGTTTGGGGGACCAGGTGCGCAGCCTTCGACGCACCTCAGCGTTGAGAGCTTCGTCTTGGCTCTCGGTGGACGAAGCCCTCCTGCCCCGCTGGCCCTTGTCCACCTTCTGTTGCTTTGCCCCTTTTGTAGGCACCACCTCCCTATCCTCCTCGATCCTGATGGGCCTCTTCTTCTTCACATTTGGCATGGGTTTTAGGCCCAGATCAGCGGGAATCTGGGGAGGTAGTGAAGGGAGACTGACAACTGGCTGAGACGTCCCAATATCCTTGGGTCCAGCCTTCTTATTCCTGTTCTTCATCAACTCCTTCAAACTTGTCATATCATCTTCTTCGTTCAAAGAGACTTCTGGAATAGCTGTTATTAAGATAGGAGGACAGACACTAGATTGCCTGTCAACTTCCTCCTCAGTGTCCGAAACGCGTATCACTTGAACCCCTTCTGAGGCCTCTCCGAAGGTGAATTTGTCGATTTTCTCTTCGAGTGATGAAGTCGAAGAAGCAACACCCTCACCTCCTGCTGCTGCCTCAAGGGAAATCTGTTGAACTGGCTGGACGAGCAGAGGTACAACCTGGGGGTTTAGATGTGGCACCAGGGGAAGGTCGAATGGAGCCAAAAAATGCTTCCGAGCAATGTCGATTCGGTTGAGGCAATAGTCTCCTTGTCTTATCGCGTTTCTGATCGGCTGGAAATTGGACAGTTTAGGCGTGTAACCAAGAATGAGGGGAACCGACCAGAGTTGCCCATCTTCACTCATAAAAATCTCCGATCGTAACAGGTAGTTGAGCGCGGCGGTGTTGGTAAGACTCAGTCGAGGAGAGATGTGGTTTTTATCTGTCAACATCACAACAGAAGTTAGTCAGAAACTTGAAAATAACAAGACCGAAAAGACAAAGTTGCAAAGAAATGTCAATCCTAAATCTACTGTTAGCAAGCCTAAATCTAGGATGCCCCCACCTAGCTCTCCTGGTTGGGTTGAGCAGTGAAGACCGTCATGCCAGGCACCCAAGACGATCAGATAGTCGTCTTTCATCCCTTTGTTAGACTTGGGAAGGCAGGAGACGAGCCTAACAGCATCGGATCGGGATTTCAAATAATATCCCACTCCTTTCTGGCTGTGGCACTCGTACATATGTACCACGTCCCGCCAGGTGAGTCCCAAGCTTAGATAGTGGTTCAAATCATCGATAGCTCCTAAAACCCTAAAGACATTGGGCGCACATTGCTCGGGGCTAAGCCTATGGTTTCGAAGGTAGTTAGTGGTGATAGGGCCCATGGGAATAGTCATTCCTCCTTCCAAGAAGGCGATGATGGGGATTATCACTTCACCCACTTTCCGATCTGTTAGTACTTTTTCTGGCGGGGCTATATCTCAAACCCACATCTTTAGGTATGCGGTATATGGCCCTAAACTTCTCCATCTAAGTGGGGCTGTCCACCAGATACTGGTATCTACCCATCTTAAACAAACGAGATAGGAGGGACTCTAAACGCAGTGACTAGGGGGCGACTACTCAAAGGTCAAGAAGGGTGTCCGAGGAGAAGATTAAAGACGAGTATATGAGAACTTACATGAACAGGATCGGAAAATGATCTTTGAACTAGTGGAGATGCTTATAGATTCTGGATTTGATGATTGTAGAGTTTGGTCAATTTGAATGCCTCTGTTCGCTGGAAAGTCTGAGAATATGTAAAGTAAAGGAGGAAAAACCTCATCTATGGCTTTATATAGAGACGAGCGAAGGGATAGGAGTTATCCCGTCCAAATTTCGAGGAAGAACCACGTTCGTTGGATCATTAGTCCACCGTTAGATGACAAAGACAAAACGCCGCCTAGAGTAATTAATAGCGTTTTGAAAATCTTGATATGGCAGTAGCAGTTATAAAGCGTACAAATCTATGCTCCTACACGTGTGAACTAAGATATTTTTATATTTTTGACTTTTACTTTGTAGCAAATCAAAATCTTATTTTTCCTCCTCGGATGCAAGGGAAAAATTAAAATTTTGAGGGGCTATTGTGGGGGGCAAAAACTCAAGCTTATATATTGAGCCCAAAGCCCTATGTGAAGGTTACTGTATGTTTGAAGAGGCTAAAATTGTCGAGGAATACTCCGCATGAAAGAAAGATGCTTGGGAGTGAAGAAGATCCGTCCGAAAAGAGCACCAGCGTTCCGAAGAGATCATTCTCCTCGGATGTAAAGATTCTTGGTTAAATAAATATCTGGGAGGTTCGAATGAGCTTACTAATGACTTAAGCAATCTGAATAAGCTTTGGACATGCCTGGAGATAAGAAGAATGGAGAAATATCTAAAAAGAAAAGCTGCTACCACTACATTAAATGCACTGCATCTGCTTTTCTGGCCGCATTAATGTGGAGAAGACCCCTGAATAGTGTCAATCCAGCTACCACCACTCACGGAAAGCTAAGGAAGAAATCTAACGTGACAGATATTCAAGTGGACACTTAGATGAAGAACAGGTGGATGATGAAGATGATGAGGGAGGATGCTATATAAAGAAAGAGCTTCTAGAGAAAAGAAGGGAGACTTTTTGGAGAGTTGTATGAATTTTTCATTGAATGAAATTCCTCTTCGGACACCAAATTGAAAGACTGTGAAGTGTGTTTTTTATCAATTCCTTCATAATACCATAGTTAACTATTGCTTAGTCCATAATCAGCCTAGTTCTTTCGCCCATTCTCTACAAATTCATTGTTCTGGATTCATTGGGCTCATAATCCAAACCTTTTGGACTTGGGCCACAAAAAATATACCCTACAAAATGTATTTTGGGAGATAAGATACATGAATTTATTGGAATGTTGAACAATGGAATTGTGGATTGTGGGCTTAAGGTGAAGTCCATTTGGAAAGACAAATGTATTTACATAAATAATATTGATAGACATCTTTAAATAATTAGGGATGGAATTATGATTTAATTTTTTGACCTTTCAAAAATAAAAATAAAAATATTTAAAATTCAAAACCAAATCAGTATGAAGAAACATTGCCGTCTATTGAGTATTAAAAAAAATAAAGTAATTGTTTTTATAATACATTGCAAATCAATCATTCATAGTCGCTTAAAATAAATCCCGAATTTATTTTTAAATGCCAAAAATCATTTATGATTAATGTACTAAATTTTATAGTAATTTTTTTAATTTAAAAAATAAAAAGTTTTTTTGAAAATCATTTTCCATTTCGTGTGAAACTATGTATGATAATATTCATGATTGCATCTTTTAGTTATAATAGAAACTCTAAGAGCAAGAAAAAGTACCACCAATTTACAAACAAGTTTTTTTTTTTAGAAGAATACTTTATAAACAAGTTGATAGACCATTGGCATAATTTATAAACATTTGACAGTCCTTTTAAGTTTGAATAATATTGTCAAAATATTTTTTTTATTTAAAAAAATTTAATTACTCGTACTGTTTGATATGTAAAAGTAATATACTCCCTCCGTCCGCTTTGTTTGTCCTCTATTCTATTTTAGAATGTCCCAAAATATTGTCCTGTTTCTAAAAATAAAAGTCATTAATTTACTAATGTTCCTATTATACCTTTATTAATTTACTAGTTCAATTTTTTGATAAATTTATTTAAGGGTAGTTTTGGAAATTTTTACATTTTTAAAAGATAGACAAGACAATAAATGATGTTTCCTTAAAAAGTTTGTCTTTTCAAATAGGACAAACAAAGTGGGACGGAGGGAGTATAAAACATTTGGATACGAATTTGTTAATAGAGATGGATTCAAGTTACACCTGATGTAACTTTACAAGAGTTGCACATTTTTTAAGCCATAGATTTCCAAAAGATCTAATGGTCAAAAAGAAAACGTAATTTTTTCATCTCATCATTAAATACTTACCTAATTAATAACATCCTTATTAACTCTCTCCTAATTAATTACTTCTTGTCTCTCTTTTTCTCCCTCTTTATTTCACTATAATTCATTTTTCCTCTATCACTTTCCTCGTCCATTTCCATAAAATGTTCAAGCAAAAACGTTAACACCAGGAGCAGCAATTATAAGCATCAAATAATTATTGCCATATCATTAATTTGATTGTAATTTTAATCTCTTTTATTCTTCTTGAATGAGAGAGTAAGTCTCACAAAGTTAAGAACTACCACAAACTATGGCTTTGGAGGGGCACCGACACTACTCTTTGAACCAGTAATCTCCAATAGATCTATTTGCCCATTAAAACTAATCCACTTTACAAACTGAAACTCAGGAACAGCAACACAATTACAATTAATTTTCTATTACTTTTCTAATTCAAAGTTTGTTTTCAAATTTTCTCTTCCATTTTTTTCTTCTTTGGGTTTCAAGAGTTATGGCTGTCAAACAGGGGCGTAGCCAGGAATTTTTACATAAGGGACCGATTCGAACCATGAAGGCTGAAATCGATGATAATGAGTATCATCATTGTATGGATAGTCTATATTTTTAGGTTGATATGGACCTTTTTTGAGATAAACTCGTCGGATTTCATCTTGTTTGTTGATAGGGAATTCACATATTTGTTTACGTGATCCTAAATCATGATCTATCTCTTCAGATTGAATTCTTGAACATTTGGAGAGGTCAGAGTGTTCATTAGGCATTAGAGTATCAACATTTGTTTCTACAGCCACAGATGTCTTAATTTCTGAATTGCTAACATCTTTTTTCTTAAAGAATGCATCAATTGTTTTTCGTTTGCTCATAATTCTTTTAGCTTTAAGAATATGACTCAAAAATTAACCTGAAAAGAAGTTTAAAAAATAAAATTTTAATTAGAAATTTTTACTTAGTTATATGGATGTTGTTCATACTCAAGAAAAAACAAAATTTCCACTATAATTTAAATATACAACCCATTTTTAATACAACTTTAATTAATAATAACACCTCAAATAAAAACAAAAATTAAACACACAAGTATTGGTACACAACATAAACCAAACAATTTAACAACACCCACAGCCACATGATATCTAACTAATCAAAAATAGGTAATAAATCAAAACAATTTTACTTTAGAAATTTTGTCTTCACAAATTGCAATGATAGGTCACCCGTGTGGCAATGCTTACTGCCTTTGCCTGACTGCCTCCAACTTTAGATCTTCCCTTCAAGACTCATCACAAACAATCTCCCCATGCCTTCAATCATGTATTTCTCTAAAAAATTTATGAAAATATAAAGAGCATGTGAATATTTAGGTGTAGATAGTTGGAAAAAAAAAAAAAAAAAGACACTAAAAAGAGATGAATGTCTAATGCTTAAGAAAGAGAAGAAAACTCACTAGTCACCAAGTTTCAAAACTAAAACTGATGAAGAAAGAAAAAATTGGTCAGGATTTTTTTTTTTTTTTTTTTCGAACTGAGTACAAAGGACTGGAGTTTTGGAGGCTGGTAGGTAGGCAACGGTACTAGTGCAAATGAAAGTATATCAAAGAAGACAAAACAAAAGAATAAGAAGTAAAGAAAGGGATTCTGTGGGTCAGTGGGTGGATTTTTTGAGATGAAGAGAAAGTGAAGTTTTGTTTTTAGTGTTTGGACTTGAGCAGGCCAACTTGTTTTACTTGGAGTACATAAGGTGATAAAGCCTAAAACTAAAACTGGGTTTGGGAGAATATTTGAGCTAAGCTTGGGAGAATAGTTGAGAATTGGGCATGGGGGGGCCAGCTGTCTAATATTGGGGGGGCCCAAATTTTTTTTTTCTACCTACTCTAATGGATTTTTTTTTTTTTTTTTGCAGGGACCGGGGCCCCCCAAGCCACTATGTGGCTCCGCCCCTGCTGTTAAATATTACCTAGCGGAAAAAAGAAAAAAGAAGCTCTAGATAAAACTACATTGAGATAATAAAAAATAAAAAATAGGGTGGGGGAGATAATAGATCCAATCTGAAAGTGGCGCAAGAGAATAGAGAGGAGGAACAAAGACTTAGAAAGAAAAAGGAAAACAAAGAAAGATATGGCAGACATGTACAAGCAAAGAGAGAGTAGTAGTGGTAGTCTGGTAGAAGAAGATGTAGGGTTAAAGAGTATTGTAAATATATTTGTAAAGTCATTTGGCCAAATAAAGAATATATATGTAAAAGGTTTTAAACAATAAGTATGGAGAGAGAAACAAAACTGCTATTGATTATGTGAATAATGTGTAAATCAATTAGCATTTAATGCTATTTTTATAACTGTTAGATCTTTTGGAAATCTATGGCTTAAAAAATGTGTAACTCTTCTTGTAGAGCTACACCAGGTGTAGCTAAAATTTGTCCTATGCTAAAAGAGTAATGCTATCGCCATAAACTTTTTTATAATACTTTTACAAATTGGTGATGTGATAAATTCTTATTGATTCTCGTTTGAGCTTATTACTAATATTACTTTTTTACTTATCAATAACCACTCATCACATCAGTTGTTTGTAAAAAAATTTTAAAAAAGTGTGTAACTTTAGCATCTTATGACCCTCTATTCTAGGCATTTCAACCTAACTTTGTAGATGTTATGTTGAATTAACTAATAAGGTTCCTAAAAGTTTGGCTAAAATGCATAACACTCTTGAAATACCATATATATTTCCTGTTAATAGCCTTTTTGCGCATATTTTCCGTTAAGTGTCACATATGCTTGCCATGTGTATTTGTTTGTCCAATAAAATGATTGCACGTGGCATCATTTTATTCAATGAACAAATATAATTTTTAACAATTATATTTTTCTTAAAAAAATATATGAAAAAGAGAGAAATTAAAATATATATATATATATAAAAAAAAATCCCACTTTTTGTCAAACAAAACCAATCTTACCTTGGGCAATTTTGGCTGATTAACCATTTTTAGTGATTTTTTTAGCCAAATGGCACTTCTTTTGAAATATTTAGGAAGTTTTGGAAATACCAAAATCGAGTTCTAATTAAATCCAGTTGAGAATGCAGTGGTATCATTCATTGCATTCTTCCTTCCAACCATCTAATATTCTACATCTTCAGGTACTGTATCTAAGTTTTAACCATAAAAAAAAAAAAAAAAAAAAAAATTGAAGCCATGTTTGGGGAACAATGTCTTACTGAAAAGAGAGTAGAATAGTATTGAAAAGATTAAGACTCCACTAACTTATATACGTTTTTTTCTTTTTTAAAAAGGTGAAACTTACCTATAGTAAGTAAATTATGTTTCCCAGTTGAATTGATTCTCAAAAATCATATACGATTAAAAAAACTAGGCTAAGCTTGACCCACACATCTATATAAGAAGCAAGAACCTTTATAGAAAAATTAAACAATATTGTAGTTGTAGTTTCAACTTTCAAACCATGGGAAACCCACTGTGGAAACAGCACAAGACATATAGAAGAAGAAACACACCATGACCAAGTACAGGAAGATCATCCAATCTTCACATGCCAAATATGTGTAGAGCCCATGCAATTAAACTAGAAATTCAACTACAATAACAACTCTGTGCACCCTTTTTTATGATGCCAAATACATCAAAACCCATGCATATTGACAACCAGGTGCCAAATATTGAATGTCCTCTATGGCTCTATTTATTTATGATGAATGAATTGCATGGTTCAATAAAAATTAAAAATTAAAACTAAATATATATATATATATATATATTCTATATCTATATTTGCTACCCCACTTTGAAGGCTTCACAACATCATTATTTTATTTATTTTATTTTTAAACCAAATTTTACCATTACAAATGTGCTACTATATATTTTTGTTTTGTAATTCAGTCCTATTTGGTCTACTTCGGTCCCTTATTCTGTCCACTTTGTTCTATTCAGTCAACTTTGGTCCTATTCAGTTTACTTTGGTCCTATTCAGTCCACACTGGTTCTATTCGGTCCACTTTGGTTCTAGTTGGTCCATTCTGTCTGCTTTGGTTTTATTCGTTCCATTCAGTCTTCTTTGGTCCAATTCAGTTCACTTTGGTCTTATTCGGTCCATTCTTTCAACTTCTGTCTTATTCAGTCTACTTTAGTCATATTCGATCTATTTGGTCCACTTTGCTCTTATTTGGTCAACTTTGGTCCTATTCAGTCCTAATTGGTCCACTTCTATCAATTTGGTTCAATTTGGTCCATTTATAACCGATTTCTATTCCTCTGTCTCTCAAGCCTATAAATAGAGATTATTCAATCATAATGTGAATTGCAGTTTTCACTCTCAATTTTCCAATTCATTCCTTGTTAAATTGGATGCTAGAATATAGTGATGTCTCTTGCTTTGTCTTTGAGTCTGATGTTTATACGGGCAACTTGATTATGGAGATGTACTTGACATCTAAGTGCTCAGGTTCACTACAGATGTTTATATGGGTATCCTTCTAACTACACCGCCCCCCCCCCCACCCCAAAACCCAAAAAAAAAAAAAAAAAAAAAAAATTCAAAACCTCTTATTCTAAGTCTTCTACTCAATCAAGAAATCTTTGATGAATTGTCAATGAAGATTGAAACTGTTGGGAAATTAAGGTTAATCATGTAGTTGCAGCGTGAAACATTGAAATTATTTTGGGCTATAATACTAATTATGAGAGGTAGACTACTGGTATTGGGATGCAGGACGAACAATTTCAGTTTTAACAAGTACTGAAATGCTGCTAATGCTTTCAGATATATTCTGATTGAGCCTTTTGTTTTGTTTTTGTTTTGTTTTTGTTTTTTTTTTTTTTTTTTTTTTTTTTTTTTTTAATTTCTAATGTGAACATTACGGAGGCATAACACTGAGTCTAAAAAAGTATCTTGTTACAGCATTTGGAAGTTGACTACAAATTTATTGAACAAATAACTTTTCCATAGTTCTGCCAAAGTCAGTTTCAAACTTCAAATTCACATCCTTACATGAAATGTAAACAAATTGAAAGTTCAGGTGCTCTTTTAAGTCTACGTACAAACACCATTTGATCTGGAATCCAAGTGTTACGTTGATAAGTAGTCCCCTGGCAAAAAATTGTAAGGTGAAGATAAATATGCAATGGATTTATCACATTATTTAAACGTTCCTTGTTACTCACTAGTTGTCATATATGACACTAGACTCATTGAAACATTTCTATGTGGTGTGGCTATTTTGTGCTTGCATCTATATCTTGGCTATCTGTATCCAAATTAGACCCTCATTTTGGCTTTTGGGGAGGGGCACATACTCAAAAACTGCTGTTTCCTGACCATGTGAACCTCTATTCTATTATGACCATGGTTTTAGAAATTGGAACCTGTAGAATATGGCTTGAATTAGGAGTTCGACTCCTTGTTGGATTTGGATAATAAAGGATTTTTATTCCTTTTGAGTTACTGTTGTTTGAAGTTATCAAGTTCTATTAGAAGTCTTGTGTAACACTTGATTTTGAGTTCTATTTGGAATAAGAGTGATTCTCCTTTTGTGTGTGGAAAAGAAGTCTAATCCTTCTTGATTTTGGATATACTATCCAACTCAAGTCTCCTATATAAGCATAGTGCTACTACAGAAAATTAGAGAGAAAGAGATGAGAGTGTGTGAGAAAAATGTTCTCTCTTTGTTTGGTTATTTAATATTTGTGGGTCGCAATTTGGAATAGTGAGAGAGGTTTGTTACCACTTGGTTTTGGTTCTACAGTTTGATGATTTGCTCTCTCTTGGTGTGTTGCAACTTTTGGATTTGCTTTGTGGCTCTCTCTTTAGTTTGTGTGCAATTGATATTAGGTATTTGGTATTCGTATTTGGTATTTGTGAACCTTTCGTTTTTTGGTTTGTATTTGGTTCTTTGGTTTTGTATTTGTGAGAGAGAGCTATTTGGGTGTATTTGGGATTTGGATTTGTGAGAGTGTCTCTACACAAATTTTTATTATCCCAAATTTATTATAGTGAAATTTGTTCGTCGTCACCCGTGGATGTAGGCTATTGCCGAACCACGTAAATTTTAGTGTTTTGTGTCTATTTTCTTTTGGATTAATTTTCTTCATTTCTATTGTTTGTTTGGAGATCTTTCTTAAGCCTAAAATATTTTCACAATCAATTTTAATTTTTTGAGCTTCTGCTATTTTACAACAGAACCATCAAAGAATTGAAAAAGAGCCCGATTCTGGTTTTTATCGATTTTCCCTGATTTTAACCAGTTTTGACTTGATCAGTTTTGGGTTTGCTTCCTATTAAACCGACCAAACTGGTTTGGTTTTTAAGGCAGTGGTTACAAGTAACAACCGCTTGGCCGCAACTGGCTCCACAACTTTCTCTTGGGGCTAATGTGACAAAATTGAGACTCACGCACACCTCAACTTACACTGGTTTTATTTCTAGAAAAAACCAAACTTCCCAAATAGCATTATTGCTAATAATTTCTATGACAAAATTTTGATTGATTGTTATTAATAATTGTAGCCTGTTAAAGAAGAGAATGTGTTTCAGTACACGACAGTCGTTTCCTGTATAGTGAATTAGTGATCCAGTAAGCTACAAGTAGTTTTACTTAGTTTATTTATATTATGTCTTTAGTTTACCAAGGGATAGACACTTGTATCTTGTTAGTTTGACTTCTTTCCAACTCTGTTTCTACATAAACAATAAGGAGCTCATGTAATTGCTTAAATTTAATACAATTTTACACTTTCTCAGTGTGTTTTCTCTCTTCTCTGTTATAGCCTTACAAAGTCCAAAACGTATCTCAAATTAGAGATGACAATAAGCTTAAAACAAATGATAAGGAGATAATTCTTATGCTAACAATTGCTCTGTTTGATAATCGAGTTATTCAACTATACCAATTTCATACTCATTTATTTTTTGTTTTTTGAAATTCGTCCGTCAACACTTTTTTTTGCTTTCTTGTTTTTTGTATTGATAGGAGTATACATCAAATTATCATGGTAAAGCTAGGGTTTTAGTTTAGGGGATAAGATTAAAAAACAAATTGGAAGAAAAATTAATCCAACAAACATTAATTAATAAAAAGAAAGAAACAATTATATAATAAAAAAACAAAAATATTCAATTAGTTAAGGGCATATTACAACTTAGGCTGTGTTTGGTTCAATGTAAATCGAATTCCGAGTGTAAAATGAATGCAGGGGAAAGTGAATTTCCGTAAGGAAAATGAAATCTGAGTATTTGGTTTTGCAATGGAAAATAGTCTGGAAAACGATTTTTAGTGTTTCGTAACATTCTAAAAATGCTATTTTCCTACAAAATTTTCACATTTTCTCAACATCCAAACAAATTTTATTACAGAAAATTTCAAAATATACACTTAACACAACCAAAATATACACTTAACCAAAAATCAAAATAAAAACATTGAGGGAGAGGGAGAGGAAGAAAGAGTGAGATCGAAGGGAGAAAGAGTGACAGAGTGAGGGACATAGAGATAGATCGAGAAAGAGAGAGATTAGAGTGGATGGAGGACGGCGGCCAGATCGGGTGGGTTTGGGGGTGGAGTGGAGTGGGCTAGTGGTCGGTGGCGAGAAAATCGGCAACATTGAGCAAGAGGGAGAACAAGATCGATGTGTTGAGAACGAGCTCGATCTTGGGTAGGTCAAGAACGAGATCAGTTTTGGGTGGATCGGTCTTGGGTGGTGACGATCTAGATAGCAGTGCCGATGATCTTCCAGTGGCGACTATGGGTGTGATCTTGCCGATGCTGGGATGCGATCTTGGTGGTGCTACAAGCGACACGATCTCGCTAGTGCTGGGGTGCGACGAGACTAGTGCTTGGTGTGATCTCTTCATGCTGTTTCTCTCTCTCTTCTATTTTCCTAGGGTGGAAACCATTTGATGGTAAAATAAAACCTAAAATGGTTTTATGGGTGAGGCAACACGGAAAATGAATTATGTTTGACCCAATTTTATGTAGCTACCAAACACAAATGCTAGTGTAAAATGATTTCATGAAATCATTTGAAGGCAAAACAAATGTAGCCTAACTCACCTGTGATTTGTCCGAAATTTAAGTTTCCTACCTATAGTTTGAAATTTGACAATTTACCTACCTGAGGCTAGCTTAATTAGATTTCCATAACTCATCTTTGTTAAAAACAGGACTAAATATATAATTTTGCTTTACTTTTATGTTTCTCTCTTCCAAAAACACAAAACACAAAAATACAA
Source organism: Quercus cerris (assembly GCA_963669245.1). Taxonomy (NCBI): domain Eukaryota; kingdom Viridiplantae; phylum Streptophyta; class Magnoliopsida; order Fagales; family Fagaceae; genus Quercus; species Quercus cerris. Next base: position 8,842,880 of record OY770012.1, read on the forward strand.
GATCAAATAAGATAATAAAAAAAATCCAATGAAACACTTGTATCATGGGAAGTCAAACCACAAATAAACAATCTAAATTTTTATCAAACTTCAGGTAAGTAAAATGTCAAATTTCAAACTACAAATAAACAATTTAAATTTCAAACAAACCACAGGCAGGTAAGTTGTAATTTGCCTATTAGCTAATAACAATCAATTCAAGAAATTAATCCTTGTATATAAATAAAGTTTAAACATATAATTTGATTACTAAAAAAATTGAAAAAAATATTAGATTTATTTCAATCATATGATTTTCTCGAATATAACTAATGTCTGGTGTTTAATAATATCGAATGTTTAATTTCTTACATAAGACAAAAATTCCCAGAGCTGTCAAGGAATATATGTGTGCCAGCTCTACGTAATCAATTAGCTTAAATTTAGTGGAATCATGACAATTCCCACCCATGCTTATCCTATATAGGGTGTATTTGTATAAGCTATTGAAAAACAGTAATTTGACTTTAAAATAAGTGCTTGTAAAAAACTATAAAGAATTGTGGTTATAAAACAGAGTTTTGGATCTTAAAAATGCACTTTTAAGTTTCGAAAATGCCTAACTAAACAAACCCATAGTCATCCAACGACTCTTATGTATAGTGGTGTCTAAGGACTCATAAAATCCATAAAATTTTAGGTTGGAAACTTCTAATTAGTATTTTGGGGTCAATCCCAAGAGATTTTCCCCTACAATTAGCTACATACACTTAATGCCAATTTGAATGGAGGGAGAGATAAGGGAAGTAGTAGAATTGATCGGAGATATATATATATATATATATATATATATATATATATATATATATATAAAAGCAGAGACCTTATGTGAGAAAGTACGATGTTCTGTTAAGTGGTATATTCTATGCAAAGATAATTGAAATATTCTCAAGTGTCATATCAAATATAAGAACAAATTAAATATTGACTTTTTGTTTTATTTGGTTCAATATTTCAAGACTTTCCTAATTAACAAATAATAAATATTCTTTGTATCATTGGTTTAATGTTTTAAGACCTTTTATCCCTCACACATACACACAAAACTCTTTACATTTTAATTCACTATTTTCACCTCTTGCACTTCTATCCTTTATATACACACTTACTCGTAGCCCTTCATGCTATCCTATGTCAAATACACACAAACCAAAAACGATGTCATTTACTTTCAATCTTTCAACGACATCTACATAACTCTAACATTGTTGTCTCATCTGATCCTAACTTATATGAGTTGGCTACAACCAAGAAATGAGGACTTGCATTTTATATTGAATGATAATGGTAATTATGATTTAAATGTTAAGGTCAAACATTGTGGATTTATAGGTTTTGTAAATGATGTGATTGACTGTAGGTGTTTAGGATATGTATTTTGTTTTAGAATTAAGGAAAAAGACACATTCTATATCAACTTTTATTTTATAATATTCTTCCAAAGTTTTTTTTTTTTTTTTTTTAATAAATTTCTCATTACATCAATTGAATAATTATAATGGATATGTATTTGTAGTTTATAATTGTTGCATTCTATGATGAACTAATTTCTAATAAAATTCTATAACAATTATGTTATAATATATATACAATATTTTCCAAAACTATTTTACATAAAAAAAAAATTACAATATTATCTGTACATTACACGAGTAACTTACTAGTTAGTATAATTTTCAGCTAACTCTACTCTATTCTTAACCCCTTCTTCCATTTCCATCCAAATTGGCCATTAGGAAGAATGATGTGCTTAAAAAGTTTTGGATACTCATATTAATAGAAAAAGAAAAAAGAAAAAAGAAAATTCATATGATGGAAGCGGGTTCCACCATTTTACTGTTGCCAAATCAATTATACTTAGCTATCTCAAGCAGAACAACTAATAAAAGCACTACTAGAGTGGAGCACATTATGTGGTACTGAAGATTTTGATTCTAATATATCTCCATAAAATGAATAGGATGGCATAACACATCACTGCGTGTGAGCTCTACCCAACCCCTTTAAATCTTGTTCCTGGCTCATTGTCCTAGCTAGACTCCATAACAAAAGTGTATGAACCACCTTTAAGAAGTTCTTGTTTCCAACTTTGCCTAATGACTAGCTTTACAGCAAAGTTGATGGCAGCAGTAGTAGCAATATTCCTCCTCATGAGTGATTTTCCAGCAACTTCTGCATCACTTCCTTGTGGTAATAATTAATATATAGGTTTTCATTGTTCTCATATGTTTGTGTCTTTGACAGAGCTTATTTGTTTAAAAATGAGATAAAAAATGGCTTTAAACAAATAAGCTGACTTCTTTTAGAAAAGCTGAAGAAAGTTAATGAAAATAAGCTGACTTATATTTGCTTAAAATATCTTTTTGTCTCACCTTAATAAGCTATGAGTAAATAAGCGAGCCAAATATAACGTGTTATACATGTTGATGTGCCTAATGGAGGATCATAGGATTTTTAGCATGTAGTCCTTCCAATTCTATTTACATAATTCTATCTCCTATCCCTCAACAACTTCATCTTTAAGATTTTCTTCTTCTTCTTTTTTTGAGCAAACATTTTTAAGACTATTATCTATGATTATCTGTTCCACCGCAATTTTTTTTAATCTCTTCATATAAATTATATCATATCGTAAAATCATATGTATCATATAATATATAAACATAAGTTCAAAATGGTTTTTTGTTGTTGTTGTTGTTAAATTTGTGATTTTATTTGAGTCCAACAAGTTGTTAGACTCTTCTAAAAAAAGGTTATTAGACTTGTTTTTAACACAAAATTATTGGATTACTTAATTGAGCCCAAAAATAACATGTTCATGATTCTTTTCCCCCCTCTTTCTCCTACGAAAAAATTTGGATTACACACTTGATACTTCACTTTCATATTTGAAAATTTCTTTTTTATCCTATAAATAAGATATTAAATAACAATATATATGTATATATATATATATATATATATATATATTTTTTTTTTTTTTTACTTTTGTTATTATTTTTATAAGCCTAAGAAGCTAAAATATCAAGAAGAAATATAAAGAAAAATTTCAATTAAGAAATTTCAGTAAAAGAATAATTTTGTAAGATGATAAACATGATAATAACATTGACTTAGATGAAATTGATTAGATAAGATGAAGAATATGATAAAAAGAAATTATTATTTTGTCTCATATATCATGCATTATCACTTTTGATTTTAATCAATTTGAATGTATATGCAATAAACATGTTAATTTAATTTATTAAGTTGTCTTTGTTAAAAATGTATAAGTTTTTGTCCTATTTGAAAAGTCAAACTTTTTAAGGGAACATCATTTATTATCTTATCTACCTTTTAAAAATGTATAAGTTACTAAAACTACCCTTAAAAAAATTTATTAAAAAATTGAATTAGTAAATTAATAGGGGTATAATAGGAACATTAGTAAATTAATGACTTTTATTTTTAGAAACGGGACAATATTTTGGGACATCTCAAAATGGAATAGAGGACAAAAAAAATGGGACGGAGGAAGTATTACATAAGTAATGATTAAATTAGTCATTGATAGAACATATTTTGAGTTTATAATGAATACACATTATATATATATATATATTTCTTGTGTTGGTGTGTCTTATGATATATGATAAGATATAATATATAATACAAAAAAATCAAAAAATCACAACACAATTACTGTTTTTACAACTATGACTACAAGAACTGATTACCATTCATGCCTCCTTCAATAAAAATAATTTTCCCATTTGGTGACCCTTGAATTATTCATCCATTCCTCCCAAAATTCTTGCTTGATGAATTCTTCTAACCCTGTTTTTTTTTTAACTTGACGATTGATGACGTGTAAGAATTAATGGTCATCTCGTATTCACTATTTTGTCCACGTTAAGCTAAAAAGTTTGGATGGTTGTTTTCCTAATTGGATATCATGGTCATTTGAGTCTTGAATCATTTCTCACCCGCTGTGATCTATCTTTGGCTTGAAAGGTGGCAGGAAGAGTTTATGGCCTGTATCTGACAGTAGTGATGACTCGAAGAAGACAGCTCCAGCTGAAGATAGTAAGAAAATAGTTTACTTTAGGAGCCTACGAGGACAAGAAAATTTTACGCCACAACCCGCAGTCATGCGACATTAGCACCAGGAGTATGCTTTCGTCGATCCGACTGGTGATGATGGAGCTTAATGGATTTCGTGAAATCCAAATCCTTGATACTTTAAAAGTATTCAAACAAAGTATTTAAATTTCAATCCCTCAAATCCAGATTCACTTGTCCAAAACCTGCTATCCAAACGCATCAGGAAGTTCATGCTGAAACTTGGCTGTGCCTTGTTAACAGGCGCTTTTTTTTTTTTTTTTTTTTGAGGTGGTTGCAGTAAACTATCAACTATAAGTCTGTAAGATACTCAGTACAAGTCTCACAGCCACAGCATCAAGGTAGCATCAAGTTAGGAGTGGTTATAAGTTAGTTCCAGTTAATTGGAAACTGTTACAAGTTAGTAGTTTGACATTGAAATAATTATAGTGTTATTCCCAAGTGATGGTTTGACATGTACATAAATAAGTGGCAGTAGTCATGAATGTACCCTTAAGCATGATCAATAAAATCATTTTCTTCATTGTGTTTTCTCCCTAGATAGCTCTGGGAAGATATATGGTTCTCTCTTAAGGATGTGTTTGGATGGCAAGATTTAGATTTTATCACACAACTTATGCGTTATAATTATTGCGCGCTTTTCTGAAACGTATAGAACATATAATCTTTCTATGGTATTTGTGAGAAAAGCGATTCAATTGAAATATTCTTTCAGCACCATTTTCTTCATTCAGACCTCTCAAAGATTTTCTATTTTTTTTTTAAAGCATTAGCATCCAAAAATGCAAAAAGGTGTCTATTATACATTCTCAGAACTTATTTTATCTATTTTCCATCTCATTTTACAACTCACTCAACATCTAAATTTTTATTTTTACATACAACTCATTAAAATAATATAAATTATATCAACAAATAATATAAACAAATCAATTATTTTTCTTCTCTCCCATCTCTCTCTTCCTTCTTTCCTCTCTTTCTCTCTCACTCCATTAAAATATGTGTTTCTATTTTTACAACCCATGAACAGTAGTGTTGTATATATACAACCTTCCTGTTCACACTTAGCAAAAAAATTTTAGGTACCCATATCTGGATAAAACCCTTTTTCAGTGTCTTGGTTAAGAAAATTGCAATTGGGGGGTTTTACACCTAATGCTAATGCTCTTACGCAGTTACGCGCTTAATTCTAAAAGTGTACTTGACACTTAACATTGTGCAATTATAGGTTCACTTGGTAAATTAAATGTCACTACTCACAAGTCCGATATAAAACTACTTTCCTATGAAAAGGAATAAATAAGTTCTTGTTGGTAACGGTGTTTAAACAACGAAAACTGTTGTTTAAACATCACAACACGTATTTTCACACAGTTTTTTACCAACACGTATTTCTACAAAACTTAAATAACATTACTAAAAATCTCTTACCAAACAGACCCTAATTGAAGAAGAATGCTGATTCCTCGTCTTTGCACATTGGTTTGGTATAATTGATTGCTTTAAATATTCCACACATGGTTCTTGGTTTCATCTATCTATCTATATATCTATGATATTGTATTTAATCTAGATATAAATCTTACATTGTAAGTACAATATAAACTAAGAATTTCACCACCAAAAAAAAAAAAACTAAGAATTTCCATAAAACAATAGGCATAAAGGCGTGATTGCATAACACGTACTTCTCGTGTGAGACACAACTCTCTTACACTGTACGCCCTTAAATTTGGCCCCAGTCTACGAGTTCTTGTTTTCAGATTTACATGATGATCATGACCAGTTTTTCGTCTAAGTTGATGACAGCAGTAGTGATATTCCTTCTTGCTGGAGATTTTCCGGCAACTTCTACAGGTAATAACGGTTTTTCATTGTCATAATTAGTATTTTTGGATGCATTTTAATATTAAAATGATTAAATGAATTAATTAAATTATAAAATTGACTAATTAAATCAAATGAGAACAAAAGAGGGTTTCATGTGGTTACTTAGAGTTATTTAGAGATAATCATTATTAATTTATAATTGATTGATATTTTTTGGACTTTAAGTATCACTTTAATGGTTTGATGTTATAATTGTTTCTTTGTAATAATTCATCGACAGTATAGAAAGGCTCATATATGCTAGAAGTCCTATGACCCTCTATATTTGCACATTTCATATCATGCAATGGTAGATGTTATGTTAAATTCTTGAGGTTTGGATCATTTCTCACACTACGTTATGATCTATATCTTAGGTCTGAAAGGTTGCAGGAAGAGTTTATGGCATGTATCTCAGGACAGAGAGTAGAGATGGCTTGATGAAGATGGTGCCAAGAGAAGAAGGCAGCTCTGAATATCTGAACATCAAGAGTAAGAAAATAGTTTTCTTCCGAAGCCTACGAGGATTTTCATCGCCACCACCCTCACCCATCAAGAATGGAAGGAAATCAATGAATGTACCTGAACTTCCCCCGCCGATTCTATGATTATTAGGAAATACTTTTCCTAATTATTATCTTTGTTTTGTGGAGGTCATTCCCAAAAGGAAGTTCATGTTCAAACCCCCTTTTCCTAAAGAAAAGTTGATGTTCAAACTTGGCAACTCATTAACAAGCCAATTTCGTTTTCTTTTTCTTTTTGTCTTTTTTTCCCCCCGCTCCTTGTTGAGATATTTATTGTGATATTATTGAGTATGGGACTACACCCTCCTCTTACATTAAGAGTCCGTTTGTTTTGATGGTAAAGGAAATCAGGAAAATATTTTACACCCTTGAGGGTGTTTGGGTGCGCATGAAAATTCAATCAAATTGAAAATGAATTTCAGTTGACCGTAAAATAGAGAGCCTCATGACTGAAAACCAATTACAATTTTATTTTACCATCAAACCATTTCCTCCTCAAAAAATTTCCCTCCTCAAAAAATTTCCCTCCTCACTCACTCTCATCACTCACGCCAAGCCCAAGCCGAAGGACAGAGAGAGCTATCGCCGGTAAAGCCCAGATCCAGTCCCCAACCCACGGCCCTGCCGATCTGATCGCACCGCTCAAACCCATCGCCGATCTGATCGCGCCGCCTCAGCTTCTTCGTTGTGCTCAAACCCATCTCCGATGAACCCAGCTAAACCCACCCCGATTTCACCACATCCCAATCCCCGACCCACAGCCTCATTGTCGTGCCTGCAAGCCCCTCTACCGGTGAAGGTTGTTTCACATCTACTTCACCTTCATCCTCTCTCTCACTCATCAAACCCATCCTTCTTCCACCCATGCTGTTTCTACCTTAAATTTTTTTTTTTTTTTTTAATTGTAAAATAATATTTTTGCTTGGGTTTTGGAGGATTGGTGGTTGGGGTGATTCATGGGTTTTAGTGGTGATGGGTTGGGGGTGAGTTTAAATGTTGATGGTGGTCGATTGGGGGTGGCGGATCATTGGTTATGGTGGTTTGTGGGTTTCAATGGTGGTTGTTCCTCAACGTCGCCGCTATCTCTCTTTCCCTCAATCTCTCAATCTTTCTCTCTTTGATCCCTGATTTTTTTTTTCTTTTTTTGGTGGTGGTGTGAGTGGTGGTGTTTTTGTGGTTTTTGTGTTGTGTGGTGGTGGGTTTTGTGTGGATAGTGGTGGATTTACTGTGGATGCTAGTTTGTGGGTGCTGGTGGATTTTCTGTAATAAAATTTGTTTGGATGTTGAGAAAATGTGAAAATTTTGTAGGAAAATAGCATTTTTAGAATGTTACCAAACACCGAAAATCATTTTCCGAATTATTTTCCATTGTACAACCAAACATTTGAATTTCATTTTTCTTATAGAAATTCACTTTCCCCTACATTCATTTTACACTTGGAATTCGATTTACATTGAACCAAACGCACCCTAAGATGTATTTTACATATATTCCATTTCTTTGATGTAAATTTTTTTTTTTATATAGAGTAACTTTTTTTTTAATAGAAACGAAGGGATTTAAAAAGGAATGCAGAGTGCTTGGGGGTAAATAAGGGCAAATTATAAATTACACCCCTAAATTTGAGGGTAATTAGATTTTATATAATGAAATTTCAAAATTTGAATTTTACCCTATAAAATTTGGGAGTGTTTAGATTTTACGCTTGACGTTTTAGAATTTGGATATTATCCTCCTAAAATTTGGGGATGTTTGGATTTTACACCTCCAAATTCTAAAATTTCAAGGTGTAAAATGCAAATACCTCTAAAATTGTAAAATTCAAATTCTGAAACATAAGAGTTTAAAATTCAAACACCCCAAATTTTAGGGAGTAAAATTCAAATTTTGAAACTTCAGGATGTAAAAGTTAAATACCCTCAAATTCTAAGAGTGTAATTTCCAATTTACCTTTATTAACTAAATAATGAGTTTTTTATTTTCACTGGAATTTTTTTTGTAAGAAAAAAATATAATGGAAATTAAGATTAATGGAACTTGAACAAAAAAATCAATATAATTAATAATTCTATTAACGAAGTTAGATGGAAAAGAAATGCCAAAGGCAGCTTTATGTGTCAAGGTTTTGGAGAGCCACTTATTTCATTGACTGCTAAAATGGGTGAAATTCTAAGTCAAACAAATAGAAAGAAGAAGAAGCTATTATATAAAATATTATGAAAATTAACGTATTTCTTACTATTTTGTATCATGATATTGCTTCCGTGCCCATCTTAGTCTAATAAGTTTAGAGGGATAGCAAAATTGACAGCAAATTCATATATGTTTGAGATAATGGGTCCGTTTGGATAGTTCTTATTGTTGCTGAAAGTTGATAAAAACTGATTGTTTCTGAAAACACTGTAGCAAAATAATTTTTAAATGTATGAATAGTATTATGAGACCCACTTTTAATATTAAATATTGCGTGAATAGTGCACGCACAGTGATTTTTTCTCTCAAAAGTCAACAAAACCGGCAAAAAAAAAAACTTGCGTTTTCAGACCTGCGTTTCCTCTCCAGCTAGTGCGCGTGGGTCCCCCAGTGCAAAACGTGGAACGCTGAATTAAGTAACTAACCGTGCTATCCAAACCGGGTCAATAAGTTGATAATAATGAATAATAAAAAAGAGTCAATAATATCGATCTACATAAGTATGAAAATCAAGAATAACCTGCCAATTTTGTAGGTGTGAAATTTGTTACAAAATTGTTGTGTATGTAACATTACTCATTCAAAACAAGCAAGTTAGAACCGTTCTCTACTCTCTCTCTCTCTCTCTCTCTCTCTCTCTCTCTCTCTATATATATATATATATATATATATATATATATATATATATATATATATATATATATATATATATACTGACTAAAGAGTCTAAGTCAATGACTGAGATAGCCATCTCATAGAAGTGTTACCAAACCAAACCAAGTCTCTCTCTCTCTCTCTCTAAATATATATATATATATATATATACTGACTAAAGAGTCTAAGTCAATGACTGAGATAGCCATCTCATAGAAGTGTTACCAAACCAAACCAAGTCTCTCTCTCTCTCTCTCTCTCTCTCTCTCTCTCTCTCTCTCTAAATATATATATATATATACTGACTAAAGAGTCTAAGTCAATGACTGAGATAGCCATCTCATAGAAGTGTTACCAAACCAAACCAAACCAAACCAAGCACTACTTTCTGTGGAATGTGAACCAAAAAGAAAAAATGATAATAATAATTCTTGTTCAAATGGATGCATACAAAGACCAGGATAGCTTAAAGTCATTTCTCCGTGTAGAAAAAAGGATATCGTGTATTCGAGTGAGACTCCACTCAACCTGTCCTTTAAATCATGTTCATTTTCAGCTCTCTCATTTTCAGCTCTCTCAGACAGTAGAGATGGCTCAATAAAGACGGTTTTTATTGAAGAAGACAACTCTCAAGGTCTGAACATTAATGGTAAGATAACAATAGCTTCAGCTCTAATTGAAGAAGACAACTCTCAAGGTCTGAACATTAATGGTAAGATAACAATAGGTTCAGCTCTAATTGAAGAAGACAACTCTCAAGGTCTGAACATTAATGGTAAGACAATGGCTTCAGTTCCAATTGAAAAAGACAACTCTCAAGCAGGTCTGAAAATTAATGGTAAGATAATAGCTTCAGTCCAAAGAGGCCGAAGACTTCGAAATATGTTCTATCTTCCCAACTCACCTGACATGAATGATCGAAGATCACATAGGCCTTGATCATGTTAGCTAAAAGCCTCTTATTCTAGGCGACCTTCTACTCTCTTCAACTAGCATCTGTAACAAAAGGCTTTTGAAAAATAAGAAGGAAAAATAAAAGAAGAAATTTTATAGTTTTCCTAATTATTGCATATCAAGGTGTCTTAATTTAGTCTTAAATCATTTCTCACCATGATCTATCGGTTCTGACTTTAAGCCAAGATCGTGGACATAGTTTAAAGTGATAGTGGTTTTTTCTAAGTAAATTTATGGTGAGATGCACTATTAATGTGAGAGGAATAATTACTAAATTATTGTACTTGAGAAGTGAAGTGTAACTTTTATAAGTAATGTGACCATATTTAATAAAATTTTCAAGGGTGTGTATTTTAATAATTTTATTATTGAATTACATTTTTTAATTATTTATATTTGTAAATTTTCATGGTAATTAGAGATCAATAACCTTTTTTTTATTAAATGCTTAAATTTAATTTTTTTTTAATTTTTTATTTATGAAATATCTTACTTATACAATTATATCTTTTACAAATCAATGGGAAAAAAAATACAACAATATATCTCTATTAAGAAAGTAAAATGAAAAAAAAAATGCTAAAGACACCATATGAGACAAGGTTTTGGACAACAATAAAGCTACGGGTATAACATTTTTACAATAAAGTATAAATAACAAGATGTTAATGGTAGGTAAATATGTGATGTTAGTGTTAAGCTCAAATGAGAACCAATAATAGCTTGTCACCTAACTTTGGTGTGAAAATATTGTGAAACTGACAAATAGTTGTGCATATACCATTTCTCTTTGGACATCCACTTCCATTGACTACTAGAATGGGTGAATCACAAAAATGTGAGTCAAAAGACACATACTTAAGATAGTCTTTTTGTAAAGTTGTAATTTACAACTATTTTGTGTTAATTTTAATTTCGTGCTAAATTTGATTATAATTATGTTCAATCTTATGTACTCTGTATTTTTTTTTTTTTTTTGGTGGAATTTCTTTGTAAGGGTTGTGTGTGTGAGAGAGTGTGAAGACTCAAGGCTATTGAAGATCAAAGAGGTTCTCGCAAGTAGTTCGCGGGTATACTTCCCGCGAAGTGAAGCATGTGCTTAACACCAAAGTTATGAAATCCAAACTGGACCGGACAATCTAACCCAGTTACCGGTGACCTGAACCCTAACCTGGTTCTTAAATTAATTGGGAAAAACGGTTCTTAAATTAATTGGGAAAAACGCATGCTCCAACACGCTAACCACTGAACTACTAGGCTTCCTTGTGTCCTTGTTGAAACTTATATTTTATTTATTTTAATTCTACAAGATTCATAGTTTTGGATTTAATTTTATCACTATTTAATTAATAGTATTTTCTATTTTTTTTTTCAGGAATTATTCTTTCACATCAATAAATATGAATATGAAAATTGTAAATTTATGTTAAAAATGATTTTATTTTAAATTAAAATGCATTTTTTATTTGAAAGATTAATAAATACATTTTTTTTTTTTTTTGGTTTAAAGGAAATATATATTAACTAGGCAGCCAAAATGGCTAAGTTAGTAGCAACATGCCTACAAAAGCTTTCCCCATTCTCATCTGCATACACTACGGCAGCTATATCAGTAGATGGGGGAGCATCAAAAATTACAAAATCCTCTTGAAGATTACATCAAGTCTTAGATAATGCATCGGCACATTTATTTGCTTCCTGAAACACATGTTTCACCTTGGTGTGTGGAATCTTTTCCAGCAATAATCTGTAGTCAAACAACAAGGATGAGTAAGCTGCATTAGAAGAGTTCTTGGAAAAAATCAAGTCCACAATAACTTTCACGTCAAGTTCAACGTCCAAATTTTGCACACCAAGTTGTATGGCCAATTGTAGACCATCCTTGAGGGCAATAAATACAATTTTTTAAAGCTTGTTTATATTAATTATTTTCTATTCACTTTATAAAAATAACGAAAATACATTTGAAAGTTTTTTAATTGCTTAATTTTTTTTAAGGGTAAATTTTCATATTTTTACACATTTAATACTGTATGATCTATATTTGTGGCACAAACCCCAGAGGTATGGAATATGAGCTCAACAAGCCCAATACAATAAATTTGTAGAGAGTGGGTGAAAGAACTGGGTTGACAGTGAACTAAACAACGTCTAACAAAGGTTCAACCAATAAATAATTGCAAGAACAAACTTGAAACTTGAATAAATATTGTCCGAGGAGACAAACTTTCATTTATATAGTTCTTAAAACTACAGTAAACCTTCCTTTTCTCTTCCTCTCTCTTTTCTTCGATCCCCTCCTCATGAGAGGTTCTTTACATTTATATAGTTTTCTTTTTATCTATCTTCATCGTACACTTGTTCTTCATCTAAGCATTCACTTGAGTATCTGTCCCATCAGGTATCTTCTTTAGTTCTTCATGAGTGGTGGTAACTGAGGCTGCACTGTTCAGGTTCTTCTCCACATAAATGTGGCGAGAAAAGTTGCTGCAATACATTTAATGCAATGGTAGCAGCTTTTCCCTTAGATATTTCTCTGTTCTTATCATTTTTATATATGCATGAAGTTCATCCTTATCATTGGAACTTCCTGGAAGATTGCCCAAGCCGCCTAGGTATTTGCTTGACAGTATTCTTCATATCTGAGAAGGATAATCTCCTCGGACGATATTTCCTTATCATTTTCTTACGTGATTTTCCACTTCGGGGTTTTTTCTAATTATTTACTCCTTCTCGAACGGACTCCCATCCTTATATAGGGCCCAAGGCCCAATATGTGAATTTGGGCCTTTATCCCCACAAATACATTTATTTGTATTTTAATTAATATAAAATTAATTTTGACGTCTTCACGGTTTGACCTCGACTGGACCTCGGTTCAACCTTAGTTAGACCTCAGTCTGACTTTAAAAACCTTGACCATCTCCCTTCTTCGGTTCGTTGAATGGTCAGGGTCTGAAAACCTTACTCAGCACATGACTGGAATGCGAAGAGTCATGACAGGATGGAGACAGCTAATTTTCGCGAGTGTCTCACGGGTAAGGCCTTCCCGCGAGATACTCGCGAAACATTCAGTTTTGCCAATTTGTCATATCTGATACACCATGTCCCTAACCACGCTATATATACCCACATTACCCACAGATATTGTGGAGTGTTTTTCAAAGAGAAAACCCTAGCCACAAACCCTTAAGAGTAAGAGATTGTTATATCCACAATTCTTTACACAATTTATTGTGGTCTTCCTCAACTCTTACCTCTCCATTTCCAAATCCATGAAAGGTTGATAGTTCAAACACTTACCACACACATCCTAAGTGTCAAGTGAGGTTTTGGTGTTGCTAGGAAGTATTAGAAGAAGTCAAGCTTTGGTGGATGCAATTAGGCGCATTGCGAGATCTAGAAAGCTAGACAAAACACGGTTCCAAGAAGTTTTATTGGAGTAGGAGCTTGGAGGGTTTAGGTGCATTGGGTAGATTAGGCTTGGAGGGTCTCTTGCTATTCATGTATCCCAACTTATTGTCTAGTAGATCGATTTACCGCTTAGAGGGCGGCAGAGAGGTTTTACGCTAAGTACTTCGGTTTCCTCTTCGATAACATATCGGCATGTTATCTTGTGTTTGCATTCTTCTTCCCTACTCTTTTAGTTTTCATATTACTCTTGTGCTTTAATGAATATGGCTGAGAGTAGTTCTATTGTTTATGCGCTCACATTTACTTTATTCAGCACTTAGTTTAAGTCAGAGTAAAATCAATCGAGCCGTAATCTTTTAATTTGGGAGTCTAAACAGCTCTTGTGTTTTTACACATAATCGAGCTTTCACTTTTTAATCTCGTTCTCATGGTAGTCATTCTAGCTCGTTTTGTTTCAACTTTCAAAGACTGATAGCTCACATATATATATATATATATATATATATTATGGTCTACTATATATCTCTGACCGTGATTAATCATGGGAGAATGGTGCATGCATGGTGCTTAATTATGGCCATGGTTTTTCCTATATATATATATATATTTATATATTATGACCATGGTTTTCAAAATCTAGATTATCAATCTTAGAATCCTAAAATCCTACTATCTTACCCAGTAAAAATGATTTAAATGAATGTGGAATCTTTAATGAGATAGGATCGGTATTAAACCATGATCCTGTATGATAGAATGTAAGATTCTATGATCATATTCTATAAAATCCATATCCTATGATCCTATTCTATAAAATCCATATGATCTTATTCCATAAAATTAATATGAATTGGTGTAGGATCATTCATATAGCTTCTAAGCAACAAAACTAACATCCATTAAAGTTATTATAATTATTTGTAATTATGACTTTCTATAGTGAGATTTGGATTATCCAGTCCTATTGATCAAATTGTAATGGGCTTTGAATGGCTTGACATTTTTCATTATCTTAATATAATTGAAACATTTTCAAAATCTTTGTAACTTTGGAATTAGAATGATTTTTTTTTTTTTTTTTTTTTAACTAATGACAAATTTGTTAATTTTGAACTTTATGTATATTTTTGGTGTTGAAACTTGAAACTTGGTAGTTTGAAATTTGAAGTTTGTAATTTATTCTGTAAGGTCCACGGAGTTTGATTGCTTTTTTTGTTTGACTACGAAACAAAAGCACAAAAGGGGAGGTTGCCAATAAGTAACTTATAGCTGGAACCAAATTAAGGGGAAACTCATCGATGAATTGAGAAGAACTTGTTTCTCAAAAAAAAAAAAATTTGAGAAGAACTTCTGTTTAATTGGCTTCTAAAATATTGTGTTTGATCTTCGCTTGTAGGTTAGTTCTGAAAGTGTACCTGACATTTAAAGTGTTTCGGTTCGCTACCGAAAAATATCTCAGCAGATTATGCACTGGGTACCAGTTTCACTGGAAATCACACCATAAAAGTAAAACGGTTAGACCCAAAATTCATTTTTTTTTAATTGGAATAATAAAGAAAGAAAGAAGAATTTCCCTTTTTGCATGAAAGAAGTTTTTTTTTTTTTTTTTTTTTTTTTTTTTTTTTTTTTTGAGAATCAAGAAAGAAGAATTTTGATTCCACATCTTTGCACATTGGTTTGCTAATTTTAAGATTTTATGTATTATTTAGCATTTATTTTTGATTGTGTGTATATATATGCATGTATGTATTTTATTTAGTGTATATTTCAATTATTTATATTTTATAAATGTAATTAATATTTTTTATATCTTTTTTATGTAATTTATTTTTATACATATTCTATTAATGTACCTTCTATATCTTTTTTTATTTTTACCTTATTAATGTTAAAGCTACCTCATTAGAAATGAGAAAATACCTTCAACTTGCAAAGAAGATGGGGCGAGGATGAGGCACCTGAGCACCTCTGATTTAACCCCACTCTACCCCGTTACCATCCCTAAGTGCATATGAGAGGGATTGTTTCCTCAATGCTTCGGTTCCCTCGTAGGCTACGCTCCCAAGTCCCAAACGAATTTTTAGTCATGCATGGGTGACTCCTTATTGAGTGTTCTTATTTTTTTAGTCTTCCATTAACTTGGAGGGGGGATTTAAATCCAAAATTCTTTTTTATGATAGAGTTAGGATAGCACAGCTCCAAGACTAGTCTTCACTCATCCTTTTACTGTTACTGTATATTTGTTGCATATTCTTCTATTAGTCCAAGTGGTAACAATTCCTTCTACAAAAGAAAGAAACGTGTACCTCAAAGTCAATCTTGTGGAAATTTAAACCCAACCATATCTAATTTTTCTTCTACCTAACCTTAAAAATAATATAATATGCTTAAAAATTAGCAGCATAGCATAACACGTCTCTCCGTCTTATTATATTAACCCTTTAAATCTAGCTCTTAGCTATCTCAATCTCTCATCCTTACTGAGTTACTGGCTATTTAATTACAAGTTCTTGTTTTCAGCTTTTCATCATGAGGAGTTTTCCCTCAAAGTTGATTTCAGCAGTAGTGGCAGTGTGAAGAAACAGTCTCAATCTCACACTATTACTCTAGGAATCAAAACAGAAAGAAAAACAGAGATGAAGAAACAGTTGAGAGAGAACTTAGATGTTATTGATTTCAAGAAGAATACAATAGTCTCTATAAAAATCATCCAGTGAATAGATAGCTATATATATATATACGTATAGATACATCAGAGAAGAAAGGACGAAGATGATGCCTAACTGAAGTCTGTTATAACAGACTTGTAACTGCTTCACACGTATTGTAACAACCTTCAACACATGCGTGGCTTCCTCAGGTCTTCAACAATCTTTATAAGGGAGAACGACATCGTTGGGCTTTAATGAGGAACGGCACCGTTTCTGTTTTATATCTAAACATTTTGTAAAAGATGAAAACCAAGAAGAAAATAGAGAGCTGAACAGAAAGCTACACAAAACTCAGAGAAATGGAGAAAACGGAGAGAGAGAGAGCTTCTGGAAATGCTTTCTATTATGATTGAAAGAGAAATGAATCAATTGAATTTTACTGTACATTAATCCTTCTTATATACTACCTGTAAGCTAACTGAATGAAAACTAATTCTCCTAATTACTCGCTAATCAGTTACATCAGTTACCATTAAGCAGTTATAAACTTAACACGTGATTCTCACGTGTGAGCCTAACTAATGTAAAAGAACAAAAACTACAAGTAGCACAGCTATACAAAATTCAAGTGTCGTTTTGTGCCATTTTACTCTATAAGCACCACAGCCATTTCATTCCACTGGTCCAGCTTCTAATTCTTGTTTCACTGCTGTTCTAACCTTGATCTTAGAATCTTTACAGCCCCCCTCAAGGTTA
This sequence comes from Quercus cerris, assembly GCA_963669245.1. Classification (NCBI taxonomy): domain Eukaryota; kingdom Viridiplantae; phylum Streptophyta; class Magnoliopsida; order Fagales; family Fagaceae; genus Quercus; species Quercus cerris. The sequence continues at coordinate 8,860,039 of OY770012.1, forward strand.
GCTTCAGGTCCATGGATGTTGATAATGTTCATTTTGTCAAGTAGAGAAAACAATTGTTGAGCATGAAGTGCCTTTGTCAATAAATCTGCTAGCTGTGTGTGAGTTGGAGTATAAAATAACTTAATCACTCGATCTTGAACTTTGTCTCTAACCAAGTGACAGTCTATCTCTATGTGTTTTGTACGTTCGTGAAATACAGGATTCTCTCCTATATACATGGCAGCTTGGTTATCACAGAAAAGTAGGGCTGGTTGAGGATGATACACTTCAAGATCCTTCAATAAAGCTAGCAGCCAGGTTATCTCACAAACTGTCACAGCCATTGCCCTGTATTCTGCCTCTGCAGAGGATCTGGACACAATGGATTGCTTCTTAGATTTCCATGATACCAAAGAATTTCCTAGAAAAATGCAGTATCCGGTTGTTGATCTTCTTGTATCCACACAGGCTGCCCAATTTGCATCAGTATACCCTTTCAAATGAAAATCAGATCTTGAAGACAACAAAATCCCTTGACCAGGACAGCTTTTGATATACTGTAATACCTTATAAGCTGCATCCAAGTGAGGTCTTCTAGGCTTGGACATGAACTGGCTAAGCTTGTTGACTGGATATGCCAAATCTGGCCTGGTAATGGTGAGATATAGTAATCTACCAACCAATCTCCTATAGACTCCCGGATCAGCCAACAACTGTCCATGATGCTTACTCAGCTTTAAGTTTTGTTCCATTGGAATCCTACAAGGCTTACAAGCTGTCATCCCTGCATCTTTGAGTATTTCAAGGGCGTATTTCCTTTGGCACAGATTTTATGAATGTGACAGCAATGAAATTGAAATACACATTTCACTACACGACATGCCGTTGGAATACTTGTATCTCCTCCTTCAGTGTTTGATTCTACACTTGCACTGTCACAGTGTTGCTTCTTGTGGGTGATTTTCCGGCAACTTCTGCATTACCTTCTTATGGTAATAATAGTCTTTTTTTTTTCAATTTCATTACCTTCCTTTAGCTCCCTCCTCCCCCACAGATTTTATGAATCCATCTCTCTGACTTTTTTCATGTGGATTTCATTTCCACAAAGAAGTGCATGTTCAAAGGGGCATCGTTAACAAGCCAATTTCATGTGATGTACATGATAAAGATTTGTGCGTTTAGCAACCGATTATAAGCTAGTTTTTTTATTAAATTATCCACAGTTTACGAGTCTCACTTTACTTTTTGTCTTAACTTTATTTCAAATAATAAAAGTGTGCATTTGGTATTGACTTAAAAATCTAGTTTTTTTTACTATTCAGCTTATTTTTTCCATTATTCATGGGTCTCGTTTCATTTTTTGATACTATTTATGGGTTCCACTGTACTATTTCAGTTATTTTTTAGCTTTATTTACAGTATTTTTAACAAAATTTTTTTTAATTTTAGCTAAATAAACTATTCTTAACGGGTACTAAGTTTCAATTTTTAAACAATAAGCTAGGTTTTAGTTTTTTTTGGTCTCAAATTAATGTTAAAGCTCTTTAGATAAAGAGGTTTCGTTTTCCTCTTTGTTTTTCACATAACTTTCTATGTGGGTTTAATGCCTGATTGTTCTGGTATATAGTGTTTTTACTTTCTTTTTGATAATTTGATAATTATAGTGTTCCATAGACGAGGGATTTGAAAATAAACGTTTTTGTTGAAAACACCAAAAAGTAATAACTGAATTAGAAGTCTTTTAGTGACCTATTGTGTTTTTCAATACGACTTACTTAAAACCTAATATGTCAAACATGTTCTAATTTTAAAATAAATTGTCCTAAATAAGTTATCCCAAATTAAGGCAAAAATAAAATAAGCTTATTTAAATTCATACTTCAAGTCTCGAACTCATTAAGAAGGAAACCTATGGAGATGTCCTATATTTAAAAATAAAAGTAAAGTTTCAAAAATAAATAAAAGTAAGAAATGAAAGTTTTAGTAATGCTCTGGTCAGTAATTCTCTCTAACAAGATTTTTGTATCTTAGACTTTTCACCTATAAAGGTGTGAGGTGTCTCATCTTTTGCTTCATTATTTTATTAAGTAGAATCTGTACTGCAACAATCTCTCTGTAATTGATTCTTAGTTCGTAATATATATCACTATTACCACACACAAATAATAATAATAATAATAATTAGTAATTACACAAAGTTAAAAGGCCAAAACAATATCACCAACACATGGTAATCATTCTGCAAGAACACACTTAGATTAATTTCATTGCTTGGATTAAAAAAAAAAATCCTTGCTTTTTTTAGTAAGCTCTTATCCATGATGTAATTAGATCGTCACATTCATAATAAAATTTTAGTCTTCTTAAAATAAATAAATAAATAAAAGACTAATTTCACATTTCTATACCAGATCAAAAGAAAAAGAAAGCACAAGCAGGTTTTTTTTTTTTGTTTTTTTTTTTTAATGTCATTCTGTGTGACCCGCGAGCTGACCCAAACCATGACGATGCGGGTCGGGTTCGGGTCAACCCAGCTCACGCAACGTTTTATCTTCACGGATCGGACCATTATATATTTTTCAGTCATAGAATAGAAGAGAGAATTGGCCCCTGTAGAGTGTAGGCTGTTATCAATAAATCTTCACATAGATGCAAAGACTTGAGAAAATCAGAAGGGACTACCCTTCACTATTCTATTGAGTATAACCACATCACCCCCCCTTTTTCCCCTTCATTCATTATATCTCGGCACCACTGCATATTCCGCTACTTATTATTTCAAGGTATGATTCTCCAAAATCCCTTCTCTTCTCTACATTATGATTACTTCTTATCAATCTGGGGTTGCTTTTTCTTTCCCAAAAATCACATCTTTCTTAGTTCTTTATGCACTATATACATAATTGAATTGCTTTCCTCGACTGGGTCATACTCCTTTTACTTTTAGGCTTTTAGCCAGCTTTTGCAATTGTAAAAATACTTTCTTTTTGGAATTGAACCATAGAAGTGAAAATGTAGAACTTGTATAAGAATAAGATATCGAAGTTGGAGAATTAGTAAGAGAAGATTAATGTATTCATACAGATTTTATGTGTTAGAGTCTCACAATTAGCATACAGACCTTTGTTTTTTGTTTTCTGTTCCACAAAGTTTAAACCAACCAAACAAATAATCGTTTGCGAGTTAAGAATTGAATTGAAACCAGGCTGGCCGTGTGGTAATACAGGGCGCTATAACAAGAATAAGATTTGAATGTCCCTGTTCTAAGTTCAAGAATCAGAAACCTTAGGTGTAGTGTTGTTTGGAATTAGTGTGTGTCTTTTACTCAAAATCCCATTGTGGGCCTGAATTTATCAATCCCCATATATGTGTGATTGGCCTTTTAAAGCAACAATTTTTTTTTTCTTGCAACTTCATGTGGTAAACCTTCAAGAGGTTTAGGTTTCTATAATACTACTTGAAATAGAAAGGAAAGGAAAAAGCTCAGCGCACATACTACTATGGGCTAGTTGATTGGTTTTTGAAAACAAAAAAGGACAGATTGATTTCTTTGGCAATGCCCCCTTCCTTTCATTGGGCTGATTGGTTTGTTGTTGCTTTTGCCACAGTGAAGAATTCGAGGGCTTTTGTCATGCAATCTTCTTTGGAGAACTCAGTCCTCAAAATGTTCTTGAAAACAATTTTATGATGGCTCATATCATTGTCTACTATCAACAATGGCGATAAACCACCCAACAACAGCTGTAAACCACCAATGGTTGTCAATAGTGGTCAAAGTGATGGTATGGGTTAGGGTTAGTATATGATGGCACAATACCAGTTCAACGCAAAAACTATTGACTCTCACAGCCTAAAACCATGAGACCCTGTGGGACTTTGTGGGATTGAGGTCTGGCTACGGCTCAATCACCCAATCCAACCGAAGAGTGTCTCTGCTTTCTTTTTGCATATTTATGTATCAATTCTTCTCCTTCAATTCCACTTCCCAGTAAAATTATCACAGACAATATAGCAAGATAATGATCCAATTGACATGTTCTTTCAGCACCATTTTCTTCACTCAGAGCTCTCAAAGATTTTCCAATCCTTGTCAAGAACCAAACAACTGCATGCTTTAATCATAAGGACCCACCTCTCCTGTGATCCATTTTATGCAACTAGAATAGTGAGGTTCTATGCTATCAATAATGATATTCATTCTGCTCATAACCTGTTCAACAAAACTCCCCAACGAAGTGTGTTTCTTTGGAATTCAATTATTCGGGCATATGCGCAAGCCCAAAACTTTTGTGAAGCACAATCTCTCTTTAAGATGATGCTCAGAACTGAAACTAGACCTGATTGTTTTACTTATGCTTGTATTATACGTGCGTGCTCTGAGAACTTTAATTTAGGTGCATTAAGACTTGTTCATGGAGGAGTAATAGTTTCAGGGTTAGGGTTGGATTCCATTTGTGGTAGTGCATTTGTGACTGCTTATTCAAAGTTGGGCCTTGTTGATGAAGCCAGTGTGGTGTTTCATGGGATACCTGAGCCGGATTTGGTTATGTGGAATTCTATGATTTCTGGTTATGGCTGCCATGGATTTTGGGATAAAGGGCTACAGCTGTTCAGTAGAATGAGAAATGAGGGGACGCAGCCAGATGGATATACGATAGTTGGGTTGCTTTCAGGTTTAGCATATTCCAGCTTGCTGAGTATTGGCCAAGGAATACATGGTTTTTGCTTGAAAAGTGGTTTTGATTTTAATGCTCACGTAGGTAGTGTACTTGTGAGCATGTACTCTAGGTTTAAGTGCATGAATTCCGCATATAGAGTTTTCAGTAATTTATCCCAGCTAGATTTAGTTACATGGTCTGCTTTGATAACTGGATATTCTCAATCTGGGGATTATGAGAAGGCATTGTTTTTCTTCAAGAAACTCAATATGCAGGGCAAGATGGCAGATCCCATTCTAATTGCCAGTGTGCTAGCAGCTGTAGCTCAATTTGCAAATGTAGTGCCTGGTTGTGAGATACACGGTTATGTACTTAGACATGGATTTGAATCGGATGTAATGGTCTCCTCTTCTCTAATAGATATGTATTTGAAGTGTGGTTTTGTGGGCTTGGGTATTCGTGTATTTGAGATTATGCCAGAGAGGAATATAGTTTCTTATAATTCTGTAATTTCAGGCCTTGGTTTGAATGGACTTGCCTCCCAGGCCTTTGAAATGTTTGAAGAGATACTAGAGAAAGGATTAATACCTGATGAATCTACTTTCTCTGCTCTCCTTTGTGCTTGCTGCCATGGTGGCCTTGTCAAAGATGGCCGGGAAATTTTCAGACGAATGAAAGATGAATTTTGCATTCAGGCTAGAACTGAGCATTATGTTTACATGGTAAAACTCCTTGGGATGGATGGTGAGTTAGAAGAGGCTTACAATCTTATCCTATCTTTGCCAGAACCAGTAGATTGTGGCATTTGGGGAGCCCTTTTATCATGCTGTGATGCGTGTGGAAATTCAGAGCTGGCAGAAATTGTTGCTCAGCAGCTTTTTGATGATACTCCTGAGAAAAGTGCTTATAGAATCATGCTTTCTAAAATATATGCTAGCGATGGGAGGTGGGATGATGTGCAAAAGGTGAGGAGTGATATGACAGGAGATCTGAGGAAAATGCCTGGTGTTAGCTGGATTGAAGCCGGTGGCAATCAACTGTTGGAAAGATGTATAAATTCTTGATCAAATCTTCTACAAATCATCTTGTGGAAACATCTGTGGATAAACACACTGTTGGAAAAAGCTCTTAAACACGGTGAGCCCTTCTGAGTCAAGCTAGCTCCAAGTCTTTTTCTAAGGACTTTTCTTTTTTGAGTTTTCTAAGGTGAAAATGACTCCAAAAAAGGAAAAACACACAAATTACCTGGTTGAAGATATGTTTTGCTTCTAATACAAGCTCCAAGGGCCTGCATCTTCACATTAGAGTGAAATCTCTCACTGAGATTCTCTTCAGCCACATACATCACTCTGAAGAGGTTACCTATTTCTCCTGGAATGCCACCATAGGCATGTAATCCAAAAGGATCAGGATGCTCTCAGTCTCCTATTCCTGATGGCAGCTCTGCGTTAGTGTGCTTAATTCCCTTGGAATCATCTTTTGGTAAACATCTGTTGTGAAAACAGCATTTGTTGTACATTGACCATGTAACAAGTTTTTAGCTTCAATAGCACATTCCAATTGCTTGGTTGCTTCACTATGTAATGCTTATGCACACGCATTGCAAAGGGATCTCCTGTTTTTGTTTGTATACTAAAAGAGAATATACATGTACTTGTGAGATTGTGTCTTCATCTGTTTATGCAGAAGAAATGAGATTTGCATTTATTGATTAAGTGAAAATATACATGTGGTATTGTAAACAGTATACCATGCATCCTTGAGCACCAACTATTTTAAACCAAGGAAGTTAGGCCTAATAAATTCTGTTTGAAAATAAAATGCATAAGATATGCATTCTTCTTAACTTTTTCAAGGTAGTAAATTTTATTTAATTTTTGAGTGCCCAAAATCCTGTTATACATGCACACGAAGTGGGCATTTTGGAAGTATCCCTCATGAATTGCCAACAGGGGGATCTGTCCATTACCTCAAATTGTCTAGAATTTCAATAATTACAATGCAGTGTTCTGATATAATAGTTGAAAAGCTGGCTTTTCAAGATTGTAATGCTTTTTTTTCTTTCTTTCTTTTTTTTCTTTTTTTTTTTTTTTTTTTTTTTTCTTTTTTTGGATTTTCTTTCTTATCTTTTTTCGGGTGGTTTTGCAGGAAGAACGCTACATTTCCAAGTTGAGTTTCTCTTGGCCCCAGGTGTCATGTCAAGCTGAGTGCCCATTAGAGGTAGAACAGTTGTATTTGCAAGTTACAGAGATTCAGTAGGCCAGGCAAGGTTCTAACTGTAACTAGGATTCTAAAGATTATTCGGTTCATATTTAACTATTTAAATGACAAACAGCCAAGGTCATTGTTGCTCAAGTGGCACCTCCTGACGTTTCCAATAGAGATATTCGGGGTTCAAATTCTCCTACCCATTGTAATTATCAAATTAAAAAAATAAAATAAAATAAATGAAAGGAACAAAATAAAAGCAAAAACTTGCTTTGGGCAACAAAGTTTCCAAGTGTCCTAGTACACATATATTGACCAATTTTCTTTTTTCTTTTTTCATTGCTTTACATGGTTTATTTTTTAAATCTTCATGATATATTCTGCTTTCAAATTTATTGTCAAGGTGCAACAGATAGAGAATACTCTATGCCACCTCTTTTTTTTTTTTTTCTCACTATGTTTAGTAATATTTAATTGGTGAGGGAAACACAATCATCATAGAAGCAATAAGATATTGAAGGCGCTCCATGTTTGTCATAGGGGTAATTTAGCAAAGTTGGATGGTGTTGAACATCGTATTCATGTCATCAAAAAATCTTTGTTGAGCTGTCTGTATGATTGGATGATTGACCTTGGCAATATCCCTTGTCATCTTTTAGATTTTATAGTTTTTATATATGGTTATATACAGAAATGTATGGAACCTTCCTAAAGAAGAGTCTTGTGGACTTGCCTCTTACCACTAAAATCTATGAGCAATTGATCCCTCATGTTAGTTGTTGGGTAATTTAGGACCAATGTTTTAAAACCGAACTGTTCGAAATTGGAAAATGAAGAGGTTTAAGGTTTTTGAGGTTGGACTAGGGTTTGACTAGAAAATGAACCTTGATGATGTCATAACTATTTAAAATGCAAATAAATGTATTAAGTTTATAAAAAAATATATCAAAATTATCAAAAAAAAAATTGTTTATCTAAAGAAATTTATACAAATTTCAAATGAATTTTCACAATTTTTAAAAGGTTAATAGAAAAATAAAAATGCATAAACAAGCATGAAAAAATTGTTTAGTAATTCTTCAAATTGAATGCATTTTATTTTAAAATAAGACCATTTTCAAAATAAAATTATAAATAGGACATTCACATGTAAAAGAATATTTCTTCAAGCACAAATAAATTTAGCAAATTATACAAATTTGTTGGTAATAACTAATAATATATTAAGAGAGGCGATACAATAAAATGAAAACTATTAATCATATATAAAGTTGAAATAAATATCAAAATATTGAAACCAATGACACATTTAAGCCAGCTAGCCTAGTTGTTGGTGTGTGAAACTAAGCCTCTTAAAGAGGCTGGGGGCTGGGATTCTAATCCCTACTTCAGCGCACCTTTGCACATTTTTAATAGAAATTTTGGGGCCATTCATTCCTAATGAGCTAAGCAGGATTTCATAGACTGTTTGAACTTGAGGTTGCAATTCTTCTGGTGTAGCTTGGTGCACATGTTGTTTATTGGGACTGCTACTCTCCTTTTTTTTTTCCTGAGGAAAAAGAAAAGAAAAGAAAAAGATATCAAGCACGTTTGAGCTTACCATAATTTCAATTGAAGTTGAAAAGTGTTTTTTGTTTGGCCGAAGGAAGCTTTTAATCATGTTACAACTTAAATATATATATTTTATCCTTAAATTGCTTTGAACTTGCATTTTTTCAGTCATGATGCATAATTTTGTTCCCTGTTAGATGTTCCAAAATGGTTTTATGTTCCATGGCTTTTGTTGCTTTTCATTTGTGAGGGTTTCTTACTATTTTCTGCTCTATCATTTCTTACAGTGTAGATTAACGGATTGCAGTTGAAGCCCAAACATTATCATATAAAACTCTACTTATATGGCTATTTTAGTGTGACAAGAAGAATCCTTATAAATAATCTCTGGAGTTGGAATGTCAAATTAAAAAGAGAGAATCATCCTATCCTAGTCTCTGCCTACCGCTCTTTAGATAATCTAGATAACAACGGATACACTTTAATGTAGATTAGCTGGCTGAAAGCATCCTGTTTTGTGCATTACTAATGTTTGGGACATGCTGGCTGCAGTAGGCTATCTTTGCATACACAAACCAGCACTGCTGTCAGCGAACATTAATTCATATATTCTTATTGAATCAATGCCGTGGTTATAGAGGCTCAAGCTGTTGTCTATATGCTTAAGTATTTAACTCTAGCTAGGTTCACTGATATTGGCTTCTATTTTGTACCTACATCAAAATGCTTATCCAATATAACTGCAGTTGTATTTAGTATTTATTATGATTCTGCAGGTCCAAAAGTTTGTCAATTGGTTCTCAGCTTCTTGAGATCCACAATCATTCATAAATTTTCAAAAGATGTGACTAATTTTTCTAAAATCTATACCCTATGTCACATGGACAGTTTCAATATGAGTGATTTAATGATGCTGGACATGAATCAACATCAGTTGTGGTGATTCCTGTTCTGAGACATTTTGAGGAGTCCAATAAAGGAAGAAAAAATGCATTCAAACTTGACCAGAAATTCCCCTGGACAACTTTTTTGGGATTAGTTCAAGATAACTGGAGTAACCGTAGAAGCAAGATAAGTTACATAAGTGATAAGACCTTTATGGCAGACATTAAAAATGGAAGCTTTGAAGATTCAGCCAAATCACTCTGTCCTAAGACATGGGGATTAGAAATTTTTTTAACCTAAACACTCAATACAATCTCTACGTGTGACCACAGTCCATGTAACAGATTTTACCGTATTGATATCAAAATTTTGAAGAGCATTGTTAACTAATGGGCTTATGGCAAGTAGTTTGAAGAAATATCTGTGATTGATTTCTGAAACTTTGTAATATCTTTTCGTGTTTCTAGTTTCTACCTCAGGAGAGCTTGAAGGATGTGATACAGTGATTTTGCTTTTGAAATTATGTGTTCATCAGTTTGAGAGCTTGAAGGACAGGAGAAATTTTGTGTTCCATATCGAGGATTAGGATCAGAAATTTCATCTACATCTAAGTTTATCTCTTCTAATGGAAGTCATAATAGGTCACAAAGGAATATTTCTTTGTAATCTTCATTGGCTTACATATGTTTGATGGAGAATCCCACATCACGGAGACCACTACAAGAATAACTTATGCTAAGTATGATTGATACAGAAATTATGAAGAATTGAGCTATCGGGAGTTATGTTCCACAAATGCAGAATCTCTTGCACGAGGATGTGATATGCGTTCTGAGGTAACACACGCTAGTGACTTAGAAACCACTTGTTCGAATTTTCCACCCAGCTTGACTGCACAATGTACCCTTACTACTATGCACGTGTAGCTCATGCTTGGTTCACCATTTATACTCCTATTTTGCCTTATAAATGCTGCATAACCACCGAAGATAGCTGTGGAAGTTGATCTTAATTCTCAAGTCCTAAATAGTGATACTTAATGAACTTTGGCATTACTGATTGATTCCCTTAATATTACATTGTCATTTGCTACCTTATTTGAAAACTCTATATAAGCTGTACACTTCCTATTTAAGGGTAACTGAAGCACAGTAGTAACACTACATTATCTGACGACCTTAGTGTTATAATTTTTTTTTCCTTTTAAGCAAAGATTTTTTTTTTTTTTTTTTTCCATTTATCTTTTGTCTCCTGTTTGGTTTTCTTGCAGAGACACATGACAGATTCTTTTCATGGTGAGTTAGTTCATTCCGTTGTCATTTTTCTTTTGGCACTAACATTTCTGGTTATCCTTTTTGGTTTATTCCTTACATACTCAGTGGTTCATGGCTTGTATTTTGAGGCCTAGGTCTAGTAATCATCCCCATGGGAACGATTACGATTCAATACCTTAAACTTGGTATTAATGCTTTCCATCCTATTTTTAGGAGTCTGTTCTTGCTATCTTATGTATGTTCATGATACACTCCATATTTGAAAGTGCATAATGAGGCAGATAATATGTCTCTGGATATAGACAGAAAAGGGTTATTCAAGAAGACAAAAAGGTTGATACATGGTTTAATTGACATAAGACATTGTTTTATGGTTAAAGATGTTAAATATTGTGTTTAACTGTTCTTATTCTATCAGATATGTTGAGTAAAATAGAGAGTGCTATAACTAGCAGCTAAACCAAATTCTTTTAACCTTTGGCCTACAGGTAGTTTTTCATGTATACACCCACAGCCAGGTTCGTATGATTTTTTAATAAAATAGGCAGGTACCCTTTGAAGCTGTTGTTGTTCTTTCAATCATTTGTATTTGAGTTACTTTCACTTGGACCACATGCTGACAGCATTGGCACTACTATCTTGCTGATAATACATTTCTTTTTGTGCAAGTTTAACTCATACCTTTAGGAAAAAAAAATGCACATGGCAATAGTATGCTTGGATATTAAAGTTGACTATCAATTCATGAAATTGCATTTTGAATGCCTTTTTGTCTGTACTCTGTTGTATTATTGTGTGTTTACCAGTACTTGAATGGCTCAAGCCACGAGGCAATCTGATGGTGATTTTTGTGCTTTACTTGTACAGTTGTACCTGATTGTCTAAGTAATGTTTTACCAAGTTGGTACAAAAAGAGGGAAAAAAAAAATGCTACCAGGCTTCATGGTCCAAAATTAGAAGTTTAAAAATGGGTAATCCTTGGGCTTAGCTAACGAGGCTTTGGGTTTGAGCCCAAATTAACTCGTATTGTTGAAGCCCTATCCAGAGGTTGGTCATATTTGTAAAACCTTGGGAGTTGTTGTTCTTTTTTCTTTTCTTTTTTTATAAAATTGGGAGTTTATGTTCTCATAAAAATAAATAAATAAAAAAGGTACCTGTACAGATGTAGTCTGGGTTTTTAATGAAAAAACAGAGAAAATTTTATAATTTCACTCTTGCAGTCATGCTATTGGAGTGACCAATTGCATATTACATTTTTCCTTCAAAATGGTTGATTACTGATTAATTCACTCAATATCACACTGCCATTCACTACCTTTATTTGAAAACTGCATTTAAGCTGTACATTTCCAATGTAGGGCAATTGAAGCTCAGTAGTAACATTGCATTTCTGATCTTCTACACTTATGGACCTTAGTCTTATAAATTGATTTTATTTTAAAGCAAAGCTTGCCTTTTTTTTCATTTACCTTTTGTCTTTTTGTTTGTTTTCTTGCAGAGACAGATGACAGATTCTTCTTTTTACAGTGAGTAAATTCATTCAATTGTCATTTCTCTTTAAGGACTAACACTTCTGGTTGTCCTTTTTGGTTTGTTCTTTACATGCTCAGTGGTTCATGGCTTGTATTTTGAGGTCTAGATCTAGTAATCAGTCCTGTAGGAACAAAGATTATGATTCAGTACCTCATGAACTTCTCCTTCCTATCTACCTTCAACTTGGTACCCATGCTTTCCATCCTATTTTAAGGAGTCTGTTCTTCCTATCCTATGTATGTTTGTGATAGACTCCATATATTGAAAGCTTCATTATGAAGCAGATAGTACGTCTGGATATAGACAGAAAGGGTTATTCCAGAAGGCTCAAAAAGGTTGATATTTTACTGTTCTACTAGGATGTGTTGTGATTTTGCTTAAAAGATTAAAGCTTTTGGTCTCAATTTTTTTTTTTTTTTTGGGTGCAAATAATCTAGCTTTTAGCTTTTTATCACACATTTAACCTAAAAGTTACCCAAAAAAAAAAAAAAACAAACTATATATTTTGATAAATACTATGCAAACAAGCTACTGAAATAAGCAACTCAGTCAAAAAGGTTGATATTTTACTGTTCCACTAGGATGTGTTGTGATTTTGCTTAAAAGATTAAAGCTTTTTGTCTCCTTTTTTTTTTTTTTTTTTTTTTTTTTTTTTTTTTTTTTTTTTTTTTTTTTGCTGATAAGTGTAATTTTTACATGATTTTTATTATCCTCTTATTTATTAAAATTGTTAGTTTTCCTTTATTTCATTTCATTTGATTTGATTTTTTTTATTTATATTTATCTATTCATTTGTGCTTTGAAGGAATGAGAAGAGCAAGGAATCAAAGGAATTTTGTATAAAATCCAAGTCCAATTCGGATTAGGATTCCAGCCTGCACATCAGTTAGTATTTTCAGCATAACTTTGGGCTAAGATATCCAATCGAGATGATTCAAGTTGGGCTGGAAAGTTAACTTAAAGGGCTACAACTTTGTAATTTACCAAAAGTCCGAATTCTGACGTTAAATGGGCCAAAATCGTCGGTTAAGTGAAGCCTAAAAATCTGGGATTTTCTCCAAACGGGAATAGGATTCCTTGACCTATTTAAAGGCTCTTTAGGGTTAAAAAAAAAAAAAAAAAAAAAAAAAAAAAAAAAAAAAAAACCTGAGAGGAAAAGGGGGCTGCCGCATTGAAGATTTTTCTTTTAGGAGTCTTTCTGAAGAGGATGATCTGAGGGCAAAGGCGAGAGCTTCATGTTGATCAACCATCAGATGAAAGACATAAGTTTTATTTGTTTTCTTTTCAGTTTTATTATGAACTAAATTTTATTTTCTAGAGCGTTGATGTAGTCTAGCAATGAACATACAATTTATATTCTGAATTATTTTATTTTTAATATTTCCATGATTTAGTGTTTAATTCTTATTCTTAATGCTTACTATTTTTTACAAATTATGGTTTGATCAATTGAATTACAATGAGACCGAGAGGTGATTTGTTATTTTAGTTCTAAAATTAAACACCATTAGTTGAGCGAAAGTAGAGATGCTTTACCGCGACTAGTGTGATTTTTCAAAAAATTCAAAGTACGTAATGAGTCTCTAATTAATTAAATTCACATAGAGATATGGAATTGTTAGTTGAAGATATTTTTAATATTATTCGAGAGAAGATATTGAATACTTAAGGAATTTTTAATCATCAACGGGAGATTATTAGAATTTAATAATTAGGAAGAATAAATTGTGTGGGATTTGTTAGGTGAAATCAACAGCTCTAGATCCATTCTTATCATATTTTTACACTTTTAGATTTTACGCTTTGTTAATTTTTTATTCATAGATTTATTTTTATTAAATAGTTTAATTTAATTCAAATAGTAGAACGTTCCATCTATTTTCGATTTTCCAAATAGTACTTAATTTAGTAAATTTCGGTATTCAATAACATAGTTAATCCCTGTGGGTTCGACATTCGTTTTCTAAAAACACTTTACTACTTGTTACGATTCTGTGCGCTTGCAGATTATTTTACGCGAACATGCGCGCGCGCGCAAATAATCTAACTTTTAGCTTTTTGTCACACATTTAACATAAAAGTTGCCCCCAAAAAAAAAATATATATATATATATATATATATTTTTTTTTTTTTTTTGATAAATACTATGCAAACAAGCTACTAGAAATAAGCAACTAAGTCAAAATATGTTGAGTAAAATAGAGATCGACATAGCACTATAACTCGCAGCTAAAGTACCAAATTCTTTTAACCCCGGGCCTAAAGGTAGTTTTTCATGTAAATACCCACAGCGAGGTTAATTTTTGTATGATTTTTTTTTTTATAAATCAGCCAGGTACCCTTTGAAACTGTTGTTCTTTTAATCATTTTTACTTGAGTTACTATCACTTGGACCACATGCTGACAGCTTTAATAGTGCAATCTTGCTGATAAATACATTTCATTTTGTACAAGTTTAACTCATACCTTTAGAAAAAAAAAAAAAAAAAAAAGTCCATTGGCTGTAGTATGCTTGTATATTCAAGTTGACTTTCAATTCATGAAATTGCATTTTGCATGTGTCGTGTCTATGTATTATTATGTGTTTACTTACCAGTACTTGAATGGCTCAAGCCACAATGCCATGACAGTGATTTCTGAGCTTTACTTTGTACCTGATTGTCTAAGCAATGTCTTACAAAGTTGGTACAAAAAGAGAAAAAAAATGCCACCAAGTCTCATTGTCCAGAATTGGAAGTTTGAAAATGGGTAATCCTTGGGCTTGGCTAACAAGGTTTTTTTTAGGTTTGAGCCCAAATTAACAAATATTGTTGAAGCCCCATATGGAGGTCGGTCATTTTTGTAAAAAAATTTGGGAGTTGATGTTCCTTTTTTTTTTTTTTTTTTTTTTTTTTTCCAAATAGAAAAAACAAGTACAGATGTACTGTGGTTTTTGTAATAAAATAAAGAGAGAAAAGTGTGGCCAATTGCGTATTACTTTTTTTTCCCCTTCTTAAATGGTATCATGAGAAGGCCTAGGTTGTGGCGAATATAGGTCTGATATATGAGGTCCCTCTTTGAATGAGAATCAGAATCTCGTTGAGTAGGGAAAAGAATTTCATGGTTTTCACCTCGTCAGCCTAGAAAGCGACCTTTGGCTGTTTGGCTTTGGCAGTTTTACTAATCTAGGAGATCTCTAATCTTTGCCAATGAAATTTTATTTTTGGACTCGAATCTTTGCCAAATTAAGTAAACCATTTTAAGCGTGCAAGTAAAGTTAATCTTAATGGCCCAAAATTGCAACTTCTGCAAAACCATGTGTCTTCTCAAATCCGTACCCGTCCCTCTTATGGGAAAAAATAGTTAGAAAAAAAGTAAATTCTAAACCAAGTAGTTTAAAGATGTAAATTCTAAACCAAGTAGTTTAAAGATGTAACAAAAATTAAGTTATATGATTTTTTATTTATATATGAATTCGATAGTTATAACAAGGGAGGAAAAATTTGAATTTTGGACCTTTTTGTTGAAAATATAAGAAAATGCTAGTTGAGCTACAAAATTCTTGACAAATCATATGATTTCTGTACGGCACCCTGCACCCAGGCCCATTTGGGCCTAGGACTTTGGTATGGATGTATGGCCCATAAACCCGATCTCTTTTTACCCAGCAGCCCATCCAAAAGCCACACAAGCTACGGATCCAAACTTTGCCACTTCATCATTGCTCAGCAATACTTTCCCGAGCAGTGATGAAGGACCAATGTTCAAACACCCCGTCCTTTACATATTCGATAGTGCCTCCAGAGGCGCCGCTGTCGAGAATACCTGAAGGAGGGGAGAACTAAGTTCTAAGACCACTCACACCACTTCCCACTCTCACCTAACCACCCACTTATGATCAACGACATTGGACCACTTGTTTCACTAAACTTAAAGATAGTCATAGCCTCTCCACCAAATTCGAGCTATAAATATGAGGAACACAGGAACGTAAGGGAGGTTGTTGAAAGTTCACAAAGAGAAAGATAAAAAGAGTGAGGGAGCAAGAGAGAGGGAGGGAGGGAGGATGAAGAGAAGAGTGATTCAGGCAGTGGGGAAAGAGAAAAGTGATCTCATTGAGTCCTAGTGCTGAGAACGACCCAGTGTAGGAAATCCAAGCCCACTATTCAAATAAGTTGTCGGCCCAAGTGAGTCCCAGCCCAATGGTCTCGCTTATGGTGCGCACAATTTCAAAAGTGATAAATTTGGAATTCTAAAAATAACAAATTAAATTCGAGGTTTTCAAAAAGTAATAAATTAAACCTTGACCAATTTAAGTGGAATTGTATTGTGTTTGGGATTTAATATAAACTAAGTATTTAAATTGTTATTCTTGAAACCATGAAGTTTTACTTTTTTACCACTGAGAAGGGTGGTCTAGTGGTCTTGGCACAAACGCAAGAGTGCAACGCTGCTTGAGGTCCCATGTTTGAACCTCAATGGGCGGAATGTGGGAATTCCTTCCTGCAACTAGACCAAGAGTACTAGCCTTCTCATAGGGCTAGGGTGAGGTTTGTTGCCACCCTTGACAGCAATAGTTATGGCTCAATCCAACATTCCTTAGTAGGTGAGTACTCCAGTGATCACGCCCATGGGGTCTGCTCACCCATTTTGGCCATTAAAAAAAAAAATTGTTACTTTTTTAAACCTTAGGAGATCTATACTAAAGCAATGTTTAGTCATTTCTCAACTAAAAAAATAAATAAATTTGGTTATAGTCTAAAACACCGGCCAAAATGGGCATTTACCCCTTTCGCCAAAATTTTCTAGCAAAATGCTCCCATTTTAAACTCAATTTTTAGAAAATTAAGTTTCAATGAAAAACTTGATTTTTAAAAAATCGAGTTATGTGAAATCAAACTAAAAAAAAAAAAAATAATAATACATGGAACTCGAGTTCCCCAGTGATCACGCCCATGGGGTCCGCCACAATGATCACCCCTGCTCACCCATTTCGACCATTAAAAAAAAATTGTTACTTTTTTAAACCTTGGGAGATCTATACTAAAGCAATGTTTAGTCATTTCTCAACTTCAAGAAAAGGAAAAAAAAATTGTTTATAGTCTAAAACACTGACCAAAATGGGCATTTGCTCATTTCGCCAAAAATTTTCAGCAAAATACCCTTGTTTTAAATTCAATTTTTAGAAAATCAAGTTTCAATAAAAAAAACTCGATTTTTAGAAAATCGAGTTATGTGAAATCAAGCTAAAAAAAATAATAATAATACATGGAACTCAAGTTCCATGTAAAATTTCTCACATTACGTGATTTTCATCAAATCGAGTTTCAATAAGAGCATTTTGCTAAATAATTTTAAAACAGGAACATTTAGCTATATTTTTTGGGTACAAGAAGTTAATACCCATTTTGGCCCAAAACACCTTGCCTTAACCCTTTAGGATGAAAACTCAACCTCAGTACAAGAATAGACCCTCAACCCCAGCTGGATCAGTTTATCCTATCTTAGCTTGCATTAATCACAACATTCTTTGGATCCAAGTTCCTGTCAGACAAGTCTGACAGTCCTCAAACTCAAAATGAAAAAACAAAAAAAATAATAATAAGAAACAGAAATGTCAAATCATATGATCATGTAAAGTTGTTGGATGTTGATGTGTATTTGAGTGTGTGTCAATGTCCTTGTCTCAATTTTTTATTTCTTTTTTATACTTATATATAAGTTCCATATGATATGTAATATATGTACCACACATCTAGAAGATACAAAGATATATATCATACGTAACATTTCAACATAATTTAATATACCCATCTAATGATAACAAATCCTAGTGTGCATCAGCATTCCAATCATTTGGGCCAATTAATTTTATGCTAAATTAATTTAGTTTATCTTGTAATCTTTTAATTAGTCTTATCTATAATACCCTTTTAAGTGACCCCATGAGCCACATGGATGTGTTTGGAAAACCGTTCAGGCGTGCCAAAATGGCAGTCTCTTCGGTATTACTTTTTCCTAAACAAAAGAAGTTGAAGAAAAAGAAAGTACCAAATTGAATAGAAAAGAAAAGGAAAAAACAAAGCAGCTATTAAAAAACTTCTATGGCTGTATCCTATGTTGTTGACCGTGATCAGAGACCGTCCAGTCGGTGAGTCTGGGTATGTTTGCTTTTCTTGTTCATAACCCTAAAATAGAACTAAACAGTAATGCCATGATTAGCAGACTGAGATAATGCTAATATGATTGCATAATCTACTCTTAATTTTGAATAGAGTTTTTGCATGAATATATTCTTTGCTTATGCACCCAATTATAGATGTCATATATAAAAATAGTTTGTGTAAAGTTTTTTTTTTTTTTTATATTATTCTATACTCTAACAAGTTTTTCTTTTTAAAGATGCTCACACTCTTATATGTCATTTTGAAAAATGTCAAACATGGTAGTGAGTTATTTTTTCTGATATATATGTTAAGTTGGAGAGGAGGGATTCGAAGTTCAAACTCTCAATGCCTTTATAAGAAACACCAAAAGATGTCATTTGACCTCCATAAAAGTGGACAATCATGATTGCTAGTTATCTTGATGAAATTAATTAGGTGGAAGTTGTGGATTGATCAATCCTGTAGACATATTGCGGCAAGATTGAAAGTATTTGATTTCAAAATATAATTCCACATGACCCATAGAACTATTTTTGTAAATGGAAAATTATCTATTTATGATAGAAAAATGTTAAAACTATGATCAATTTTATTATGGTTTTTTTTTTTTTTTTAATGTGAATTATAATTAGCTTAACTGGTAAAATATCTTATTATCGAATAAGAGATCTGTGGTTCAAACTCTATTACACCAAAAACCAATTAATATCATACCCAGATTAAAAAAAAAAAAAAAATCATTATAGAGCACCAGGTTTTCCTTATAGGAGAGATCAATAATGAGGCACTTTTTTTTTTAAAGTAAATTTTAATATTTTGTGTTTAAAAAGTTGAAAATGAGTTTTTAAGATTTATATAATAAAACTGGCAGTAATAATAGTGCTCATCTTTATCATGGTTGAATTTGGTTTGGCAACATATAGTCATAACTCATAAGTCACTTTTTTTTTTTTTTTAAGTATAAATACTTTAGGTTCATTCCATTAACATTTATTATAGTTTGTCTTTAAGTATACAACTATACTATATCATTACACTACTATATTATGTCATTAACAATTGTTAAGAGTCAAAAGTTTTGTTGTTTAATTGGCATATTCTGAAATTCGATTGAAGACATCTAGGATTCAAATCTCCCCTCCCTAATTTTAACTGTCAAATTGTTAAAAATAAATAAATAAATAAAGATAACTATGCATTTTGTGTCAAACAAATGTTAATGGTATCAAATTTGTGTTCGTTCGGTATTGCTATAGAAAATATAGTTTTGTAGGGTCTGTTTTTGTAGCCCAAGCCCAAATTGTTTGGATTATGAGCCCAATGAACCCAGAACAATGAATTTGTAGAGAATGGGTGAAAGAGCTAGGTTGATTATGAACTAAACAATAGTTAACTATGGTGTTAAAGAAAGAACTGATATAAAACATACTTCAAAGCTTTCCAATTTGATGTCCGAGGAGGAATATTATTGAATGAAAGTTGAATACAATTCCTAGAGCTATCGTCCCCTTCCTTCCCCTTATCTCCAGATGCTTTTTTCCTTTATATAACATCCTCTTTCATCATCTTCATCGTCCAGTTGTTCTTCATCTAAGTGTCTACTTGAGTATATGTCACGTCAGGTCTCCTCTTTAACTCTCTGTAAGTGGTAGTAGCTGAGATGACACTGTTCAGGGGTCTTCTCCACATTAATGCGGTCAGAAAAGTAGATGCAGTGCATTTAATGTGGTGGTGACAACTTTTCCTTTTAGATATTTCTCAATTCTTATCATCTCCAAGCATGCCCAAAACTTATTCAAATCACTGAAGTCGCTAGGAAGATCACTCGAACCCTCTAGATATTTGCTTGACCAAGAATTTTTGCATCTGAGGAGAATGACCTCTTCGGACCACTAGTTCTCTCTTCAGACAATGACCTCTTCGAACCACTAGTTCTCTCTTCAGACTGTTCCCCCTTCATTTTCAGGTATCTTTCTTTCATATGGACTCCTTCTCAACAACTTTCACCTCTTCGGACACACAATATCCTTTAAATAGGGCCTTAGACCCAATATATAAGTTTGGGCTTCCACCTCCCACAATTTTAGATGTAGAATTTTTAAGATAAAAACCTCATTTTTGGCTTTGAGTTAAGCAGAGCCTTACGGAGCTTTTAGAGCCAGCCCAACAGAACCCCCCCCCCCCCCCCCCCCCTTCTTATGAAAAAAAAAAAAAAAAAGCTAGTGTCAGCTAACTCACCAAAATTTACCCCAAAAAAAGTGTAACTAACCAAAAAGATATATATATATATACACACACATATTTATAGTACAATAACAATACTACTTTAAAGTTTTGAACTTATAGACTTCTTTTCCAAAAATAAGTACTATTGTAATTAACTAAAGGCTCAAAACACTAATGTGCACCTAAACATGCTCTTTAGGTGTTAAAAGTGCAACTTGCTAAACTCTAAATTAATATTGAAGTTGTCTAAGACCATACGTGAACAAAATTAATGCTGTTTTCCCATGTAAAAAGAATCAATTATTGAAATTCAAAACGAAAAATATATAAAGACATAAAAAAATTGAATAAGCTGAGACATATTTTCAGTCTCATCTCTGTTTCTTCCACTGGCCACAGAAACCCTTATCCTCGGGGTGAAGGGGGGAATAGTCTAAGAGTAGAGGAAAGGAGCAACAAAGAATGGTCGGAGCAATCAGGACTAACAACAACAATGGTAGGGCAGGGCAACCTCGGTCCCACTGACAATTCTAGCTAGCTAGAGCCTAGAGTAGTCTACTCTACTCCACCACTACATATGCATTGTAATGTATCAGTAGGAGGCCCCCTCTTCTTCTTCTTCTTCTTTCTTTCTTATTTTATTTTATTTTAAATTTTTGGTTAATTTCATAATTCCTAATTGATACATGTATATAAAGAATTCATTTCGGCTCGTACAAAAATTTATATTTATTTTAGTATAAAAATTAAGTATTTATTTAGAAACAGCTTATTTAGCTAAAATTGAAAATTTTTTGCTAAAAGTATTATAGATAAAGTTAAAAAGTAACTGAAATAGTACAGTAGGACTCATGAATAGTACTAAAAAATGTAATGGGACCCATGAATAGTAGCAAAAATAAGCTAAATAATAAAAAAGCTAGCTAGCCTTTTAAGCCATACCAAACGCACACTAAGAGCGTGTTTGAATATCGTTTATTTGCTGAAAACTGAAAACACTGGAGTAAAATAATTTTTAATATGTGGATAGTGTTGTGAGATCCAAATTTATATTGAAATTTGTGTTTGGATGATTTTTGTGGGTCTGTGAATAGTGCCATTGGGAGCCAATTTTTTCAGCAAATGCAGACTTCAAAACGCAATCCAAACAGAGGCTAAGGGCTCGTTTGGTTTGTAATTTGTCATCTCTCAATTCTCATCACTTATCACTCATCACTTAAAATACCTCAATTTTCCAAACCCCTTGTTTGGCACCTTAACTCAGACCCAATTTTCAACTTCAAAAGTTGCAGCTAGGTTTCACCTAAAAAAAAATCAGAGAATATGTCAAACATTACGATTGGGTTTCACCCAAAAAAAAAAAAAAAATCAGATCGTTTGTCAAACATTACGGCTGGGTATGTGAGTTTAATTACAAAAATGTCATCATAACTTTGTTTTCATAACTTAAAAACACCTAAAATATGTTTTTAGTTTTTATAACTCATCACTTAAAAATCAGAGAATTGTGGGACCCACGTGTTTTGAGAACTCAGTTATTGAAACTGAGTGATATGATCCAAAATCACCCTCATCCAAACAGGCTTTAAGTTTTTGTTTGGCTAACTTATTTTTTGCTAACTTATTTTACTATTTAGCTTATTTTTGCTACTATTCATGGTCCCACTGCACTTTTTAGTACTATTCATGAGTCTTACAGTACTATTTCAACTAACACTTACCTTTATCTATAGTACTTTTAGCAAAAAGTTTTTAGTTTCAACAAAATAAGCAGATCTCAAACAGACCCTAAGAGCTACTTATTATTATTATTATTATTTACATACTCACTTTTCAAAACATCCCATATCAAATTATCTATTTTACACTACATTTCATTAAAATGTCATATTTTTAAAATTTTTTAAATGTTTTTCTTTCTTTACCCATAGTAATTAGTATCTATTATCTTCCTTCATCCTCGAAATATGTAAAAAAAAATAAATAATAATAATAATAGATAGTGTCTATGTGTAAATTTATATAGATCTTTCTTATTTAAAAAATACATATGTAAATTTACACTTTTATTATATATAGCAACTATGGATTTTTACACAATTTTATATGAGTTGATATGGATGAATTTTGAGTTTAATTAGTTAAAATGCAATACATTTTTTTATTATGCAGCACTGTTGCGAGTGTTTTTATTCGGTATAACTCAGGGCAATTATATATATTCCAACCGTACTTGAGCCACCCCATGTCAGATTGTGAGCCCTGTTGGGTCCCTAGATGGTTGCTTTTGATTATATTTTTAATTAGAAGGCAACAATATTAGAGTAATATATTTTCTTATGGGCACAATTGTGTATTAATTGCAAATCCTTCCTAAGCCATCACGTAATTGATAGCCATTGCTTTAAATGAAAGCAAAAACCCACTGGTTTCTTGTTTCACTAATGAACTCTTTGCCAAACCTGCCTTAAAGAATCTTTTCAGTACAGTTCTTTTAGTATATATGAATATAAAACTACCCACTTTTACAACAGAGTTCATTTTACCCACAATAAGTCAGCAAGCAATAAAATTTTGTTCTTTTAGTGGGGCTTAAGATTCACCAATTATGAAGATTCACCAATATATATGTTCTTTAGAATTTTTTTCATAAAGCGGTGAGATTTAACTTTTTACCAAATTATTTACCGCAACTAACTGCCATCATAAGTCATAACCTTGACCAATTCAGTGATCAATGACACTACCATAACCTTTGTTAGCCTATTAATTACATTGCCATGTACATGTCACAATCATGATGTCACCTCCATCACGACAAAGTTGGATCCACCATTGATACGAACCCTGCAAACCATGTATTAGTAAATATCTCATTTAACTATGAACAGATTTTTAATGTCTTATTTTAGTTATTCTTAAAACTATTGAGCTAGACTAAACCTAATGTCTAAACCTATTGAGTTAGACTAAAACTTTTGAGCTAGACTAAACCTAATTCTTATAGAAGTAATTGGGCATTCTTAGTCCATCAAGAAATAAAATTATAACCTTATAAATAAAGTATTGTAGCAAAAAGTTCTATATTTGCCCAAGGGTCTTCTCACACATGGGGAGAGGAGAAGGTTCTTACAATTAAAAACATAAAGTAAGTTTTTTCGAAGAGTATTTTGAGTGGATCTATTGTTGTTTGAGAGAGTTATTGGATGTATTGAGATTTTGGGATTGTGAGTTTATGTTTGTAAGGTTTGTGTATGTGGTAGTTTTTGTGTATGCTTATGTGAGTTTGTGAATTTGGTTTGTGTGATTTGATTGAAAGTGGATCTAATTTATATTGACTGAGGATTTTGGATGGTGTTGCCTATGAATGTAGGCTTAGAATTGGTCAAATCACGTTAAAAAATATTGCCTTGTATGATTGTTTTATATTATTGTTTGAGTGAATTTGCTTCCACTAGTTTCAAATCATAACAATGTAAAATTTTGTGACCTTGGGTGAACAGATACTTAATTACAGCCTATGGTAAAAGTTGCAACTGTTAGGAGGGTTTGTGATATTTCATGAATGGGTGGTGTTGTAGAGAACAACACGTAAGGAAATGTCTCTCGTCATTGTTATCAATTTTCATTAGTGGATTATTTAGGTCAAATATGGTGTGTTTTGCTCCTGTAATATACCCCATTATGCGAGTCTTAATTATCAAATTTTTGTTTGTGGGAGGCAGTACGTGTCAGTATAGAACACTTATAATGATCCTGTTTATTTGTCAAATTAATTAAGGAAAAAAAAATACACTAGAAAGAATGCTTGTTTTTATGTTCATCAAATTTTACACTAGAGATAAAATTGTATTTTTGTCCAGTTTCAGCATACGAGTAAGTAAGCTCTATAGCCCCACACACACACAAACAAATAATAAGAATATTGGGAGGGGAAAAAAGAATACTTAACAAATCACCCTTGTTTGAAAAGGACATATTTTGAGTCTAGCTAGTAGTAATCACCTATAAAAACTTTATGTCCTCTTATTTCAAATCAAACAATCTTGCTATTAAGGTTTTAACTTTTTAACTTGATTTTGATAGGAGTAGGTGTAAAAGAAACCCCACAATCAAATTGATTAGAATGAGACCTATGAAGTGCCAGGCTAAACAATTGAATCATTCTGCTTTATAACAGATTTTCGAACTTGTAAATAAAAAAAAAAAAAAATAAAGGTAATTAAAGTATATGTAACAAAAGCTATTAAAAAAAAACAAAAACAAAAACACACACACACGCATTAATATTTAACACGTGATTAATTAATTATAAGATTAGTCAAAATTGTTAATCGATTTTGTACTTGTTAATTAGTGTGTTGTTCACTCACTTTTTTTCAAGTTTTTGGAATTGATGGTTCCTACTTGATTTCAAAATCCTTTTTTTCTTGGTCTAAAAGTTGAAGGAGTTGCTTTGCTCAATCAGTGCTTGTTATCCTTCATTTCTCAACCATCATTGAAAGAAGTACAAGAAAAACCCCGCCATTAGCATTAAGTGTCTCTTATTTATGAAGATTTCTTGTCATTCTAGCTAGTAAAAATCTGCCACATGTTCATGTTCATGTCTCACAAGAAACAACTTCAGAAAAAGCAACATGTCCATCTTTTTGAGATTTCATTCATGTCTGTCTCTCTTCCCGCTCCATCTCCTTTAGGGTGCATTGGTCTACCATTATTTCTTTTATGTGCTTTTGGTTTTGTTGGTGGTCAAGGCTTGCTTTTAGCTTTTTCAAAGGAAAAAGATATATACTTGCAGAATGTTAGGGTTTCAACATATGTTAAAATGATTTCCATATGGTTGAGAAAATTGTATACCCGCTAGATTCCTGTGGCGTGAGTGGTATCATCTTTTTCATTCTTGTCTTGACTTTTTTTTTTTTTTTTGCTTATCAAAATTTGAACCCCCGGGATTTTTATCATGTCACCTTTAAGCGACTTTTCTTAACAATTCATGTATTAATTCACCTTAATTTCTATAATAATTTTTTTACATGAAAATAAGTATGGTTTTAAGAACTTTTGAATGATTTTCTAATAAAAGTTCCTTAATCATGAGGTTGGTTTTAAATCATATTAGTTACATTTTTTTTTTCTTTCATGCATGAACCAGTAAGTGTAATAGATGGTTCCTTAATTTAGAATTATGAGCAATTCATGGACACTGATGATAGTGATTAATCTCTAACTATTAAGATTGAAGGGGTAGTATTAACTTATATGGCTTGCAAAGATCTCACTAATGCTTTACATAAAAACGTTTTGAGAATGGGTCTTGAGATTATTTGCCTATGATATGCTACTTTGATTTTGAGCAACAACACATAAATTTGGGCTGTGCATTATTTCCATGTATTAATGAAACGATCAAACGTTCCTAATTTGACTTTCATAAATGATTGTGTAAATTTTTATGATGTAGTTAACATGATTGTGTTATTTCTATACCCATTAGCCACTCCTTTCTTTATGTTTCTGTTGGTCCTATTTTCGATAGGAATTTGAACCAGAAAAGGATCATCTCAATTATGTTTTTTTGGTTAGATTAAAAAATTACAAATTTGAAGATGTATCCATTATCACATTATCTAAAATTGACTTAAAATATGTACATGAATTACATATAGTGAAAGTAAAATAGTGGACAAAAGATCTTGCTTTCTTAAAGACATGCAACTAAAATATTAAGTCACAGAGTCATTGGTTATTCCTTTCTACTTGTATTTAATCATATACGTAAGGTATTATACTATTTCTTTTTTCATTTTGTAATACAAGTGCATATTGCAACAAAAAGTCCTATTTTGATTAAAGCTATTAGTTTATGGTTAATCAGTTTTATATTTCTTAAAGTTAAAAACTACCTGCTGTGTCAATGCATGAGAATGGGAAGGAATGAGAATGGGAGACATCCCCACTCTCTGATATTATTATTAGATGCAAGGTCATAGTCATTATTCTTTTTAGTGTACCTTCCATTTATTACCTTTGTCTTTTGCCTCCATTCCCTTCTCCATCCACTAAATACTCTTTGCCTTGCTCCTCATCCCCCATTACTTTTTGTCACTGAATTTGCAGCTCTCTCTCTCTCTCTCTCTCTCTCTGCCTCCTTCCAATTAGGGTTTTCCCATTGAGGGCTAAACTTAACAAATCTGTAATGCTCACATCTTTGGTTTGTTAAGGTTACTTTTATCTTGGAAGGACAAAGAACAGCTCTTGAAATAGCTCTTGCAAGGGAAAAGGTACTTCCCTTTTTATTCATTTGATCAAAGGATCACTTAGATCACAAACAGGTAAACATATGTAGCTTCTTTATTCCTTTTCTGTGCTACTAATTCTATTCCTGTTTTTATTTTTTGGGTAAGCTAAAGTCTAAAGAGATACTAGATCCCTCTGTTTAGGGCTTTGCTATGTTCATACTCCATATACCTTATTAAAGCTAAGTTGTGTGAGCAAAATTCTACTAAGTTGCACCACTCAGATCCTATGTATATTCAAGAAATTTTCTAAAGGGTATCGTTACTTTCTAAATATAGTTGCACATGCTACTGAGTTCTTCCAAATTTAGAGTGAGAGACTTAAAAGAAAAGACAATTGGAAACCAAAAATTAAGGAACCAAGTACAAGGCCCGGGAAATATGGTTGTGTGTAGAGTGTTAATTATAGTTAAAATTCTTAAAAATTGAAAGAGAAAAAGGAAGAAAGATTTTATCAGAGTGATCAGGAAGTGAGAGATAATTTACTGATCCAAGCAGGTGTGCATGTCTCTTAATATCTGTGTGTGTGTGTGTGTGTGTGTGTGTGAGAGAGAGAGAGAGAGAGAGAGAGAGAGAGAGAGGTGGTTTCTCAGTAATTTCTTCAAATTATTGTTAAATTTATAGGTTTTTGTGACTTAGACTTGGCTGTTGTGGTCCAACTATAGAAAGCATGTAAAATTCCAAGTTGTTTTGCTAAATTTTCCTCACTAATTAAAATTATCCTGGATAACCCTAGAACAGAAGTTGTTTGACTCCAATAAGTAAGATTATTAATGTAACAGAAAGAATAGAAGGGGAAAAAAACAAGAGTTGCCATTGAATTCTACTTGAAATCTAATAAAAAAGCAATCACTCACAGGGAAAGATTAATATTATTTTTTAATTTAAAAATAAATAAATAAAGGAATTTATTAATCTAAAGTGACAAAAAGAAAACTCACAAAAAAATTCTTAATGGGTTTAGTTTAATTATCTTGGTGCAGTTGAAAATGGCTTCATCCAGCTCCTACAATTCTCCCTGTGCTGCCTGCAAGTTTTTGAGGAGAAAATGCATGCCAGGTTGTATCTTTGCACCTTATTTCCCACCAGAGGAGCCCCAGAAATTTGCCAATGTCCACAAGATCTTTGGTGCAAGCAATGTGACTAAGCTCCTCAATGAGCTTCTCCCTCACCAAAGAGAGGATGCAGTGAACTCTCTTGCCTATGAGGCTGAGGCAAGAATAAGGGACCCAGTTTATGGCTGTGTTGGTGCTATCTCATTTCTTCAGAGACAAGTCCAAAGGCTGCAAAAGGAACTTGATTCAGCTAATTCTGATTTAATACGCTTTGCTTGCAATGACATTCCAACATCCTTGCCTCCACCACCACCACATGGGATTGTCAATAACCCAGTTCAACCAATGCCTCCTCGAGCAGCAAGGCCAGTTGAGTTTAGTAGAAGAATTGGTAATGAAGCAGGAGGGACATTTTATCAAACACCTTCTTTCCCTCTTTCTTATCCTCTTCCATGGAATGATAACCCTTCTGGGGATATGAATGAAGGAGGAGGAGAAGGACATATGTGAACTAAGAGTTAAGACTCACAAATGGGGAATTCCCATTTAGGGTTTTCTCTCTTTAGGGGCATCATGACCTGAAGAAGTACCCTCTAGGTATGGTGTTATATATATTTAGTTTGGTTTTCTAGCTAGTGGCACATGGAGTAAGTACTCTCCTAGCTAGATCACTTAAGTATTTCTTATATATATTTTCCTAGTAATTTATTTTGTGGGCTATAAAACCAAGAACTTAAGTATTAAGCACCCTAGCTTTATGGGTGTTCCAGTGTGGGATTTGGAACCTAAATAAGACTGTAAAACATAGAGACAGTGTGGCTATGAATTAGATCTCTTATTGTGTCATTATAAGTTCAACTCAAGGCATGCGCATGCCAATTAAACATGTTATTTTGTCATAACTGTTTATGTTTAATAATAAAATGACATATATTAGTTGATCTTAAAAGAGGATTCTCTAGCCTAAGTCTATGGCATAGTCCTCTTTTACCCTATATATTCTCACCTTTGTTTCTACTTTGTTCTTGAGGACCACTGTTATTTTTTCAATTCAACTCCAAGTTGCACTTTCTTGACCATATAATTTATATTGATTCTCATTTATCTCTGTAATTTTCTTCTTTAAAAGAATGATTATGATGGTAAATCACTGATATTTTCAGAGTAGAAAACCTACCATTGGTCCTCTATAAAGTTTTCTTTTAAAAAAATTTTATATATCTATTTTTCAATAAAAACATCTACTGTTACTGGTCATTAAAAATTAAAAAAGATGGTATGAATTGCAGTGTATCTTTGAACTTTGCTTGAATTCAAAATTCTTTGAATTGTTGTTATTATTTTTATCTTGTAGCACTGATAGAAATTGAATATGTTTTCCCTGAAAGTTATATAGTTCTTTTTGTGAAACTCAGCTCCACCTCTTGTTTTCATAGACGCAAATATCCAAAACAGTGAGTCACACAGTCACGTTCCTGCCCTCATTGGTTCCGATCAATAAAGTTGATTCTGCCATTTCGGTTTTCAGCTTTTCCTTCTTCACCCCCTTCACTATTATCATCCTCCAACACTCTCCAGACAAAACAGTGAAACCTTAGACAAAAAGTTACTCTAATATAAAACTCTCTCTCTGTGACACACACTCTTATGTGTCTATATACTTTACTGAGTACTCTAATGCATGCATGTGTTACTTAAGATATTGTGGAGCTCAATAAAAGCGTGTATTACCTTTTCCTAAGCTTTTTAACTGCATACCTTTCTAAAATATGAATTAGAACTAATTAGAAACCACAACCACTCAACAAATAAAAAGGGTAAAACCAGTGTTAGGGTTTCTTTTTCCTGATAAATAGGGTTAGGGTTTAATATTAAAACTAAAAAAATAGTCTGTCAAGGTCAGTAGCATATTCTCTCTTTACTCCCAGAAAAAAGGATTGCATCCAAACCTTCAAAGCCGTCATTCTATCATTAAAAGCTTTAAGCTAAAGAGAAGTATATGATTAGACTGAGTTTGAGAGAGAGAGAGAGAGAAGGGGGGTGTGTGTTTTATCCTTAAATTCTTCGACTGTCTAATTCTTTTCATTTCATCCTCTCTCTCTATCTCTCTCTTAGATTCATTTGATCCTTACAAACTTACAATCTGTTGCAGTACAAAGCTATCATAATCATAAAACACAGGCCAAAGTCTAGCTTCTGTTTCTTCCTTCACTTTTGTCAGTCTCTCTCTCTCTTTCTCTTAGACACACAAATGCAGACACTGTTACAAACACATAATAAAATCAAGTAAAGCTAAAACTGTTCTCAATCCTCTCTCTCTCTCTCACAAGGATGGCTCTCTGGATCTGGGTCTGCCAGAAGTTCCCAGTGGGAGTCACATCCACTACTGTCCTTCAATTCATCACCTCTCTCTCTCTCTCACCCTTCTTCCTCGAGATCACAAAAAAGCCTCCCCTTATTCTTTCTTGGATATTTTGGTGCATCAAATCTAATCATCTGATCTCCTTTTCCCGACCATATCTTCCAAAAACAAATATTGCAAACTTCCTTAATTTTAGCTATATAAAAATACCTTTTTTTTTTTTTTTACAACCACACACTTTACCATACTATTCGCCACAATTTAATACAGTAACATGTAAGTATGTAACTCATAAACTTTCACAAAGTCATGTCCACATACTTTTCCCTAAAAATATAAGGAGCGATATTTACTTTACTGTTTCTACCAAAAAAAAAAAGATATTTACTTTACTGTTGGGTTTCAGAGCAAAGAAGCATGGCTTTCTGAATATATTGTGGGGCTTTTTTCTCTGAGTGTTGCAATAGTTACTGCCTATAATTCAGAATCTATCAAACCCATCAACCTTCTTCTCTGTACAAACGTGGAGAAGAAGCAAAGAGCAGGTAAACAAGGCAGGCAGAAGTGTTATTACAAAGGACAAACACAACAGGCCAATACAAGATCGATGGTCCTATTTGATGCCCCCACATGAAATGCTTTAAGACCCTCGTGTGGTTTAAATAAATCCAGGGAGAAGGGACTTTGGATTTGTTTCTTTTAGGTTGGATGTTTTTGATGTTCAGGGACTCTATACTCCCTCCCAATATTTAAAGTAAGCAGTGTACAACAGTTACACTGACACAACTCATGGCACGGCGTGTATATAATTGGAGCTTTTTATATCCTTCAACAAATAGAGTACAGTTGATGTGGTAGTTGGTATTAACAAAAGCAATTTACATTACCCAAAAAAATATTCATGATGACTTTATATATGTCATACTTTTATACAATAAAGTTAGGATTATATAAAATAAAAATTCACAATAATTTTATAATAGTTTTGATTTTTCTATCATCTTACACTTCGGTTCATTCAATCTGAAATTTTCCTATCCCAAAAAAAAAAAAATCTGAAATTAATTTTTTTTTCAATGGTCCATGTGTGAAGTGCTAGGAAAATTAGGAGTGTGAAATTGTTGTAAATTTTTGTTATATCCTTAACCTATTGATTTTTATATGAAATGGATTTTTTTTTTTTTAATTTATAATTAGTATGGAGTACCCCATTAGCTATACTCCATGGGTATCCAATATATATTAATAATTACTTAAACTGTGAAAGAGTGATCGATGTTAATAATTCTACAAATTTTATTATATAAATATTACATATTGATATGTTATCTTTTAAACAAAAATAAAGAAGTAATTGATTTTTTTTTTTTTTTTAATGTTGTTAATATAAAAACCAATCACATTGATGTAATTTTTTTTAGTAAAATTAAATTAAATTTAACACATTTTCACTATAAAAGTAAATATGAGTGTTTTTGTCCATTAATTTTAATTCCCTATCTATTAGAGTTACCCAAATCAAATAGTTGTTGTACAAAACCTATATGCACGCATTGCAAAGTGTTTAAAACACTGGAAAATTCTACGATACTTCGGGAGCTAATCAAATAGGGACAGGAATGGAAATAAGGTGATTAAAGTATCAATCACGAGGAGTGAAAAATTTGAAGAGCGAATAACATACAAACACGTAAATGGCATAAAAATTAAAAATCAATCGAGAAATTAAGTTGGGTTTGTTGGATTTCCTTGATTGAAACTATTAGGATTAAGTATTCCACATAACTTAAGTGCAAGCTTAAGCATGTCCATATAAGCCTTTAGAGATCCTCTCTTTGCAAGCTGCAGTAAGTTCTGCCCATAGGTTATTTTGTATTATTTAGTATCAAAGTCACCATATTGAATAAACTATCATGGATGTCAATTGTGGAGTGTGGTGGTATATATGTTACGATTCAAGTATCTCACATTGCTTAAATCCAAATTTAACCATATGTATATAAGCTCTTGAGCACCCTCCCCTCGCAAATTAGTTTTCTAGGGTAAGTTTTACCCATAACACTACAAAAAACTTGGCCTATAGTGGCGTTTTTTTTAGCGGCGTTTGTCAAAAACGCCACTATAGGGTACCCTATAGTGGCGTTTTATACAAACGCCACTATAGGTACCCTATAGCTGCGTTCAGCAAGTCCTATAATAGCGTTTTATATAAATGCTACTATAGGTACTCTATAGCAGCGTTTTTAAGGGCCTATAGCAGCGTTTTTAAAAACGCCACTATAGGTCCGACCTATAATGGCGTTTCTCATGGTCGTACAAACGCTGCTATAGGCACTTTTTTTTTTTTACATTTTTTTAATTTTTTTTTTCGGCTGGGTTTAATTTCTTTTATAATTATAATAGACCTATAGTGGCGTTTGTTTGACAAACGCCACTATAGGCCTTCCTGTAGTAGCGTTTGACAAACGCCACTATAGGCCCTTGTAAAGTGTGGACCTATAGTGGCGTTTGTCAAATGCCACCATAGGCCCTGTAAGTGTACGACCTATAGTGGCGTTTGACAAACGCCACTATAGGTTCTAAAAAAAAAAAAAAAAAATTTCACAACAAATTTCACTACATTTTAACAACATTTTTACAACAAATCATGGGTAATTAATTGTTGTTAGTTCAAATTTGAATTTAGCACTGAGATTGCTTTTATAACCCAACAATAAGAACCAATAACAACCCACCATTTAAAATTTGTTATAAAAATATTGTTGTAAAAATATTTTATGGTATGTTTCAAACTATTCTTAAAAAAAAAATTAAAAAAAAATAAATCCGTAAAAAAAAAAAAAAAAAGGGTGATATATTCTAGCTAGAATATGCCATAGAATATTCCTAGAATATTCTATAGCATATTCCAAAATATTTCATAAAAAAAAATAATAAAAAAAACTAAAAAAAAATCAATCCGTAAACACAAAAACTATGATTTGTTTTAGGGGCATATTCTAAACTATTCTAAAAAAAAAAAAAAAAAAAAAAAAAAAAAAAAAACCGAATTGATTCAACGTTCAGGTAATATATATATATATATATATTATTATATATTTATATTTAAATAAGAAGTGTTATATTAACAACATTTTTATAACGTTTTCACAACAAATTATAAGTGATTAGTTTTTATTGGTTTAAATTTGAACTGAACACTAAGATTATTTTTTTTGTCCCAACAGTAACAACCAGTAACAATATGCCACTTAAAATTTGTTGTAAAAATTTTGTGAAGATGCGTTTCTCTATATATATATATAAGAGGTGCTACGTCCACAACATTTTTACAATATTTTCACAACAAATCATAAGTGGTTAATTGTTATTAGTTCAAATTTGAACTTAACACTAAGATTACTTTTTTTTCCTAATAATAACAACTAGTAACAATCTATCAATTAAAATTTATTATAAAAATATTGTGAAAATATTATGTACATATCATTTATATATATATATATATATATATTAAAGAACTAAACAAAAAAAATTTAAATTTCAAAATTCAAAACCCACCTAACCCCACCTACCCCCACTCACCTTATCAATTCATATTCTCTACGTTTAGCCAACTTGTTCAGACTTCCTTTTTTTTTTTTTTTTTTTCCCCTTTCTTTCTTTCTTTTCTCCCTTATCTCAACTTCTTCAACTTCTTCAGACTTCTTTTTCTCCCTTACTCCCACTCACCTTATCAATTCTTTTTCTCAACGTCTAGCTAGTTTCTCCACTCTTCTTTTCTCTCTTTTTTTTTTCCTTCTTTCACTATTCTTTCACTACACACCTAGATTTATTCTTTTCTCTTCCTCTCCATTTTGATTTTATTTCCCCTATTTTATTTGTGGTAGTGTTAATGTTAGTGGGTTTTGGATTTGAAGATGGTGCTGCAAGTAAGTATTTTTTTTTTTTTTTTAATTTTAATGATTGTTTTGGTCTTTTCCTATTGATTAATTTTTGTGAATTCTTTGGCTTTTTATTATTGATAGGTATAGAGATCTCAAGTGTGATAATATCTTTGTTAATAGAACCAATAAAGTAGTGAAAATTTTGAAATCTATTTGATGATTTCTTTTTGCAGGTTGGTCTATGGTGGCTGAATGTGTTGGGGGTGGAGTTGCTATTTTTTTTTTTGGATGTGAGCATATTTTGTTTAACTTTGAATTTTTTTTGGTGGGTTTGTGTTTCATTTTGAATTTGCTGGACTATAGTGTTTGTATTTTGTATTTTTTTGAATTTGTATTTTTTTAGATTTGGATTTGTAATTTGCTGAACGTATTTTGTTTCATTTAATTTAATTAAAATTGTAATATTAATTTAATTACAATCTTAATTCAATTAAAAAAAAAAAACTTTTTCCCGTAAAAAAAATTCTTTTGATTACCAAAAATTAATTTTTTGGTAATCAAAATTTTTTTTGGTGGTGGTTTGGCTATAGTGGCGTTTCAAGAACGCCACTATTGTTCCGTCACTTTATACTTATAGTGGCGTTTACAAACGCCACTATAGACTAATTTTTTTAATTTTTAAAAAAGCTATAGCCTTTTTCAAAAATAAAAATTGGTCTATAGTAGCGTTTGCAGGTGGTCCTATAGTGGCGTTTGCAAACGCCACTATAGGGCAGTCCTATAGTGGCGTTTTTATAAAACGCCATTATAGGTCTATAATGGCGGTACAATAGTGGCGTTTACAAACGCCACTATAGCAAACGCCACTATAGCCAAAATGGGCCTATAGTGGCGTTTTTAGTACCTATAGTAGCGTTTCACAAACGCCACTATAGGACCAGTTTTTTGTAGTGTAAGTTTGCATAAAAAAAAAACTTGACATTTGACCCAAATCAAATGAGTTATGGTTTTATGGTCGAATCTTAGAGAGGGGGACCTAGAGGCTAAATTAAAATGTTTTTTCTAAGTCATTGAATAACTAATATATAGGTGAGTGGAGCCACCAAAAAAAGAGAAAAGGCTATTGTCAAGTCAGTGTCATCGACTATGGAACATGATGGTATATATGTTATGATTCGAGTATCCCACATAGCTTAAATGCAAGTTTAACCATGTGTATATAAGCTCTTAAGCACTCTCTTCTCACAAGCGAGTTTTCTAAGATAAGTTCTACCCATGAATTTATATCAAAACCCAATATTTGACCCAAATCCATTGGTTTTATTTATTAAAACCCATTACTCTTTGAAGTTTCACACAAATGTTTTTTGAGAAACAAACACACACACACAAGGGAGAGGGAAAGAGATTTTAACATAAAGGCATGCACATCACAACTCCACTCAAAAGTCATTAAGCAAAATCGAGTTGACTTAGGTTGGATAGTTTTGGTTAGATTAAGGATGGTTCAAAAATCCTAATAAGTCTCTTGAATATTTTACTACTATTTTTTTTCTTTCATGAAATATAAAAAATCTCAATATTTGTCTTTAAATATTTTTTTTTAAAAATCTATTTGCCTTTTTTTTGAGCAAAAAAATTCTATTTCTCTTTGAAAATTTAAAATATTTAATATTTATTTTTTCTATTTTCTTCCATTAAATTTTGTCCATATGTATGATGGAAGGAAAAAAAAAGTAGAATCTTGATGATATTATATATATTCTATTAAATACTCTAACAAAAAAGCTTAAAAAAAGTGGACAGAATGAAAAAACAAGGAAATATTTTCAAATATGTAGAAAACAAAATATAGACTATACTTCAAGGATGAAAAAAATTATTTTTACCTTTTTTTCCCCCTTCATCTTGTAATTGTGAAATAAAACTAAATCCATGATTGTCAATTATTGTCTTTGCATGCTATTGGGCCCAAGGTCACTGTTGTTCTTATCACCAGTTAAGAGTACTTTTATGTGCTACTGATTTACTAGTACACATGAAACTCTCAGTGGGGACTATATTTCGTTTCAATTTCTTTGTGGCCATATATCAAGTGGGATGATTTAACCACACTACTTTTTTTTTAACAAGTCTAAATGGTATTGGAATATAGTGACAATACTATAGAGAAGATTATCTTTTTATTTTTTTTTTTCTAGGAAAGGGGAGGTGGGGGACAAGTTATCTATTGAACAACAGTGAGAAAAAAATTTATTACTATCCTTATACTATATTTGTTCTCTTTCAAGAGAGATTTTCTTGATATTACTTTGGAAATTGGCTTTTCAAATTGAATTCTTACTTCTTACAGTGATAGAAGACGCACACAAAAGAGAGATGCTTCAAAGCATAAAAAAAAAAGTTGAACCAATGTAGGACTACGTACATAGGATTTCTCCAATTAATGGTTCAATTAAATAAATTATCTTTCAGGAAATTCTTATATAGACTTTTCAAACCTATAATAATAAGTGCATATTACTCATCATTTACACCCACGGTGACGTACGGTAGAACATACCCAAAATGATGCAAATGCCATATTTGAATTTAAAGTGACTCGTTATTGTTATAGCATTTAGATTTTGGAATCGAATTTGTTTATTGGAAACATTTAATGTATTGTCAATAATTAACCTTTGGGTCAAATGGTCCTTCCTTCATAAATATGGGAACGCCGCCGAGATTAGAACTTAAGAGGCCAATCAAATTGTGTGTGACTAAATTTTTCAGGAAAATAAAAAGAAAAAGAAAAATCTAAAATTTTGTTAAGAGTAACTGTACAATACTCTGGATTTAAGTAATAACCTTAGCTAAGTGGTAATCACATATTTTATAGTGTCTTATATGCAGCAGATCTTCTCCTCCACATTCTACCTATCTCAAAAAGGTGAAAAAAATATTTATAAAAAAAAAAAAAAAAAAAAAAAAAAAAAAAAAAAAACCTGTTTTAGTTGCATTGGAAGATGCTAAAACTATCATCAATTTTATCGCATAAAACTTACAAATTGACATAATAATGAATGTGATTTATATTAATTCAATAACATAATATTTATTAAATATCTAAATTACTTTTTAACCAAATTAGTGATACTCTTTCTCATTGGTTCATGCCTTATGAGGTGATAAGAGGAAGGATTTCCTTTCAATGTGGGACAAAGAGCAAAAATTTGCCTAGGAGTACACAAGAGTTTCCTTGAAGCAAAAAACTCTCCCACACATAATTATTTACTTCACCTTTTTAAGGTAAAATTGGGACAGTCAATGCACACCTTTGACGCTATGGTTACTTTACAAGTTAAGTGCTTATAGAATGTGGAGCTGAGGGTCGAGGTTAAAGTAAAAAAAAAAAAAAAATGTGCAATTGGAACACAAAACTCGGTGGGAGTGCAGAGAGAACCAAAGAGGAAGACTTGCTGGTTTCCTTTCCAAGCAAGCCCCTTACTAGCTATCTAGTCCTCCTATTTCTTTTTGACAAGCTAATGGGCCCAAGTCATTGTATTCCCACATGAAAACAACTCGTTAATTTTTGCCTTACCTAATTTTTCTCTTTCTATCATCAAGGACATTTTGAATCCATTTCTAATTTCGATTATGAATTGAAAGGGGGGAAGATATTTGAAAAGTACGTTGCTCCCTTGAGAAAACTAAGTCAAACAAACATTTATGCATATGATAATGCAAACATATCTAGAAAGCAGAAAATGAGTTAGGTTCTAAATCAAAGAAAAAGTCAGATCCAATGATCAAATTGTACAATTAATCATGCCAATATTGATTGTAATGATATACATGCATCAAAAAATTTGTGCGCCGCGAGTGCATCATGACTCAAATCTAGCAATGGATATGCTTTTTTTTTTTCATGTTTAATTTGTAATATCAATGCTTTTCAAACTTCACAACTTCTAGATATATACATATACATACTCAACTAGAGGATTCATGAACATAGATTGTTAATCTTTATCAATTGATCATCCCATACTTTAATAAACTGGCACCTAAAGGTAGGTCTTTGAACCAGGACACATGCACAAGTTCTAAAAACAAGTTTTATGTGGCCAAAAACCAGTGATTCTCTCATATTTTTTGCTTTATATATTCTTTTATGATAGAAATGCCTTAATATTTTATACATAAAGTAGTTTTCGTCAGATTGCCAATGATTATTGCCATGATCGTTGCCATCAATGCGATTATAAAGAAACACAAGATTATGGGTTAAAGAAATAATCCATTTTTTTAAAGACATATTCTCTGCCTTTGAGGAATCTTTCGTGAAGTCAAATACATATTTCTTATATAAGAGGATATTACACAAGGATCTTGTTAGGAAGATATAAGATTATGATTTTGTTCCAATAATAAGTATCACATTCTGATTAGTTTTGGACCCCTGAACTTGAGAGGGAGGGATCTAATCATGCGTGCACAAAGTGTTTATAGACCTAAGGTTATTCTTACTCAATGAAAATGACCATCACTAATACTACTGCTTAAAAAGAAATGCATATGCTTTTCTTTTTGAGTAATGCCTTAATTCTTAATTATTAACTAGGCCGTATTTTTTGACAAATTAGCATTCGTTTACCAAAGCACTTAAACATGGAAATAATATAGAGATATAACTTTTTTAAACCTCATTTCTTAGGCCGCACTTTTATATAACAAATATTTAAATAGGTCAATAACAATAAATTATTTATAGCCATATATTTATTCATCTTTTTTACGGACAATGTTTCTCTCACCTATACATTTTCCTTGCATATTTCCTGATAAGATTGAGATCGAGAGGCTTAAAAGTTAAACGTGATACGCAAATTATGTTCCTGTCCTTAGCCAAATCCAATCACTACAAATTAACTAGCTAAAATTTGAGGATTT
This sequence comes from Quercus cerris, assembly GCA_963669245.1. Taxonomy (NCBI): domain Eukaryota; kingdom Viridiplantae; phylum Streptophyta; class Magnoliopsida; order Fagales; family Fagaceae; genus Quercus; species Quercus cerris. Next base: position 8,899,035 of record OY770012.1, read on the forward strand.
GCCCGTAGGAACCAGAATAATTACTTATGAAAGTAACAATTTAGAATTAATCTCGTGTTGTTTTGAAGTGGACACTAACAAAAATGTTAGGTCGAAGCTGTGGGATTAAACACATTGCCATGATGGAAGAGTGGACATGATTTATTGGAAATTTATTTATAAAAAAATATATAAATAAATCACTTTCCTCTCTTCTTCTTCTTCTTCTTTTTTTTTTTTTTTTGCTGAATACTTTCCTCTCTTCTTCAGTTCTGGGAATACGCCTTTCACATCGGAATTCTAAGCAATATTCTTTTTTCTGTTCAACTCAAATTCCGCTAGCTTTTTACAGAGAAGAGACAGAAAATTCTCTTTTTTGGACAAAGAGACAACATTAACAATCAGAGTTACATCATGTTATTATCACTAGACGTTGTGTCAGTCAGGCTACATCAAATTCATTAGGTAGCTAATACTTCACCACGTGACATTTCAAAACTTTTTTAATTTTTTAGCAAGTATCGAATTCCTCAAATATTTGATTAACATTGGGCCAAAACTTACACAAAAGCAGCCCACATGGAATACCTGGGACGTAGTAAATTATGCAAACATACTATGGTGGGCTCTAACATAGTAACGTTGAGCCCCCAAGCTTTACCCAATACCATAGTATTGATGGTTCAAGCAAGTCAGCTCAAGCCCAGAAGAATTTAATTGAAAGGATTCGATTATTATTCATTCTAATTTAATGATTTGCCAAACCAAAAGATAGAATAACATTTGAATTTTTGATACAAAAGAGCAGGAAGTGACTAAGTGAGGCTAAATTGGATATATCATGTCTACAGAGTTGAAGCTTGATCATTTGAAGTGTACCCAATTTTGATCAAATGTGAGGTAAGGTGGGGGTTATGAAGAGATCAATTTCTGTTCTTTTAATCAATCAAGCAAATCTAGCTCAAGTTTAAGCTTCTAAAAAGCTTTAAAGACACCCAAGCATGAGCCTCATGAGAATATTTGTTTAGGTTCATGAATAGACCGAACATACACAAATCAAGCTTCAAAACAGCTTAGAGCATTCATGTTGGATAATAACATGTTCCTATGTTCAAGGTCCATGGCTTGCCAGCCTATATATAGGAGCCTCAAGAATTCTCCTGCATAGTATTCACAGGCCAAGACCCATAGTTTTAATAATGAAACCCTAGGGCAAGTGAGAGCCTGAAGAGAATATGTTTGCCTCCCTTCAAATATCTGAATGTGTGTGTTTAAAATAAAGCGAATAGTGCACTTACATAGTGTGCACATCGAAACTCTTAAGGCAATGGGCTGCCCATGTGGGCTGCGTCTACTAGGCCTGGCCTACGAGCTCGAATGCCAACAAATCACTTAAGCTTTTTAAAAAGGTTAATCACATTAATCATTTATTTTAATAAATTTTTTTATAAAAAATTTAAAAAAATTAAAAAAAAATTGTTAAAAAAGTTAATTATTTTTTCATTTTTTTATAAAAAATTTTCATTTTACTTTAAATAAAGTTTTACCATCAAACACTTTACTTTTAAGTAAAAGATCTTCAAATAATACTTTAATGGCTTTGTAGAGCAATCAAATTTGCTTTTCAGTCGTTGATGATGCGAGAAAATATACCGAAATTTTCACTCCTATTCATAAGTGCATTGTGGTGGGGCCTAGGTGACGTGACAGCTTATGAGAGGAGGTGAAATTTTCAAATGTATGTTTTCAGTGAGTAGCATTACTCTGTGAAAAAATCTCTTGACACTGAAGGTTTCTTCGATATTTTACCAATGTTTGTTTTTACGATCATGTTATAGCACCAAAAAAATAAATAAATAAATAAAAATAATTGAATTTTTTATATGTCACTCATTTATTTAAAATGTGAAAAAATTGGTAAAAAATTTAGTATCAGGATTGAGTACTATTATCTACTACCACATATCATTGACGTAGGTGATAGTCATTCTATGAATATATGTATTTGTAGTATATGATAATAAAGATTAGAATTCAAGTTTTTAAGAGAGAGTTACGTATATATATACTTAGATTGGAATTTACTAAAATTTTTATCTTATATGAGTTATATCAAAAGATTTGATTACTATCTTATCTCAAATGTTAAGTTAGATGCGTGAATTTTTCTTGTAGGGGGACTGGTACATTGTCGATAATATTGCCCCTCTTCAATTTATTGATGCAGCTAAGAGCTAGCTAGGTCTGTCAGTCACCAACATCACATTTTAGATTTACACATCAAGTTCTCTCTTATCACCTCCTTTTTCTGGATTCTAAAAAAAAAAAAAAATCCTCTTCTGGATTCTTTTGATCCATACCATACGGTTCAATGTACTAGGCGGTGAGCCGGTGAGCACAACCACAAAGCTCCAAAATTGCAGAAGCATCATCAATTTTATCACCAAACCCATCAGAAACCAACAACAAAATCTATCTTCGACGACATGTTTCCCATGCAATACCCCATTCATCGAACAAGTGTATTCACTGACCTCCACGTGCTTAACCCACCCTCACGTTAAAACTCTCAAACCCCTAGCTCCATTTCATTCACTCACCTCTTCAATACACAATTTTTGAAAACACTGCAAATCCCACAAACCAAAAAAAAAACATCCTCTAAACAATGGCTGAGATCCACCAGCCACATCACCATCAACCACAACAGAAACACCACCAAGGCCCCGGTGATGCCATGAAAGGCATGTTCTCTGAAGATAATCAAGAGGGTCCTTCAACTTCAAAAGTACTAGCAGTTGTGACTCTCTTACCCATTGGTGGTTTTCTTCTCTTCCTTGCTGGTCTCACATTTGTTGGGACACTCATAGGCCTGGCTGTTTCAACCCCACTGCTTGTGATTTTCAGCCCAGTTCTTCTCCCAGCAGCAATAGTCATTGGCTTAGTCGTGGCTGGGTTTTTAACCTCAGGAGCTTTTGGAATTACAGGGCTTTCTTCACTGTCTTGGAAAGCTAACTATCTGCGTCAAACAAGGGCGTCGGAGCACATGGATTATGCAAAGCGGCGCGTGCAGGATACGGCTGGTTATCATTGTCAGAGAGCTAACGAGATGGGCCAGAATGTGAAGGAAAAAGCACAGGAAACTGAAAGAGAGGTTACAGCAAGAGCCCAAGAAGGCAGTGGAGCGTAGGGGTACTGAAGTGAAGACATGAAGTTTGAGGCCTTAAAAAGAGAGTACTAGGCCTTTGTGGGCTAGTGATCTGAAATGATCAGTTTCTTTATCTTTTATGTTTTGCTTTATTTCTTTGCTTTGTTTGCCTTTGTAGGTGTTTTACGAGTCTGTCTTTCAGGGTAAGAGTTTTTTGGTGGAATGAAAATGGTGCAAGTGATGAAAGGGCATGTAAAGCTATATTACTGTTTGTTTATAAGGTTCTCTGTTGGGGTACATCGGTACTGTTGTATCTTTTGAAATAAATTAATTGTTATTCCTTGTGTATTTCTTTCTATTACGACTATTTTTGGTGTTAAGTTGGGTCTGTTTGTTTACTGATCGATCCAAGATTTCAAGCAGTAAAAGGAAATTTTGCATGCATATATCTGCTTCTTGTTCCAATCCAGCAGTTTTTGTTTATAGGGATGGCACAATTATCATTGAGGTTCCATTTCATGGTCACATAATTGGGCAACCTAGCTGCCTGAGACACTTAGCCCATATGAATTTTTTTTTTTTACTCTACTTGCTATTGATAACTGGCTGGCTGGCGAGTTCTTAATTGCTGGGTGTTTGGGTTATTTATTTATTTATTTTTATCTATTGGTAGGCAATGATTTTATCTGGTTCTTGGGACTATAATGGACACGGATTTTTATTTTTATTTTTATTTTTATTTTAAATTTAAAATTTTAAAAATATTGGGCTGCTCTGTATCTTGCCTTCAATAACTTGGGCTGGACGGAGTATAAACAAATGGGCACATATTGTTGTATTTGTTAACATAACCCAACGTAAGCCATGTATTAAGCCCATATTGTTGCTTGTAGGGCCAACTGGATTTAGGGGGTAGACGTACAAAATTGAAAATATAGAAGCCTCTATAATTGTACGGTGTATTTGGAAATTGGAATTATTTAATTATATATTTTTAAATACGTAGACCATGGGAGGGGAGGATGTTTGAAATATGATATGGAGCACAAAGGATAGCATTAATCCCATCCAAAAAATAAAAAGATAGCATTATTGTCGTATTATTCTCTGTCATTTGGAATATAATGTCATTATAACTTGACTATCACTTATCAAAGTTATATAGCTAAATTAGCACCTCCCATGCACCAAGTGCTTAGAGGTGTAAGGGAAAATGGTTTGAGTTGCAAGTTAGCAAAAGATAGGTAGACTCTCATTTTTGAAGATGGATACAAAGAAAGAGTTTCCAAACAAGACCATTCTTTGGGGCATTAACCAAAAGAGGAGTACTGATCTTTAGCTATACGAGTGCCGACAGCTCTGTTTATACTTTTAGTTGGAGTGTTAAAAACCCAAATCTAGAAAGGAGAATGTTGGAAAGTAATATTACCAGGTTAAGATCACTGTTGAAACGTTTCAATAAAATACATTTTTTACCAAAAGACTAAGGGCTTCTGTCTTGAACTTCAATCATGTTCTCCTCCTTGACAAAGATAGCTAGAAATAAAATTATTCCCAATTTCTTTAATAGTTACACCATGTTAGCAGTGCCAAAGTTGTTGAATAGTAGATTTAAAAGCCTACTTGTTAAGATCTTTATTGGTTTGTAGCTTAAATAAAAGTCCAATTTGGGCTTGTTTAGAGAGAGCCATTTCTTGAGAGCTAATAGCCGGAACCCTTTTTTCCTCTTCAGATAGGTGAAACTTTTTCCATAACTCCTTCATTTAAGCATCCGTATTGGATTAAAAAAAATGGGTAATAAGGAAAGGAAATGAATGAAGGTGTGAAAAAAAAAAAATGAGATAAGAATGGGTGGATTGTGACAAGACCCAAACATAAATTTTAAAAAAAAAAAAAAATCTCTTACTACAATTTGATACACAAATCTAAGAGGTTTGAATCTTATGTGAAAGAAAATGCAAGTTGGTTTCTTTTACTTTTCAATATTGCAAAGAGCCAGGGAGAGAAAAGTTTGGATAAATGAGGACAAATTTCACACTTTTCATATTAAGTCATATATTCTTAGTTTTTGTTATTCAAATTCTCAAATTTATGAAATAAATTGAAACTTATGTTTATTTTATTATTTATTTTCATTATTTATTATTCATTTTCAATATTTTGATGGAGAAACAAGAGTAAGAAATAGTTAATAAAACTCTTGGGTTTCACCTCTAATGTCTTCATAATTTCTTCTAAAAAAAAAAAAAACGTCTTCATAATTAATTCGAAAAGAAAACTTGGTTTAAAGAGAGATTTTTTTTTAAGTGAAAGTAAAAATTAAATATATATATATAAATCATAATTAGTTAAGCTTTAACAACAATTTCTCATTTTTAGTTTTGTCGTTCGCTCGGTTACTCTCTATAATAATATAAGATGAATGGATGATGGAAATTGAAGCAATTTTTGGACAATAATTAACAAAACTAAAAATTAAAGACCTAATTTGAAATAAGGTATAATTATTTATTTATTTTTTAATTGTATTACGATTTGTGTGCTTAAAACTGGCCCATATAGAATCCCAACCTTTCCACCTCAAAAGTAAATTAGACCGACTCCTTTCGCCTCGCACGTGCGCAACGGAGCAATAAAACACTCTGACTTTCACAGTACAGTTCACACTGGACCAACCCATACACAACAACAAAGACTCTCTCTCGAAAACGTCTCTGACACCCAAAAAAAAAAAAAAAAAAAAAAAAAGAGCAAGAAGACCGAAAGATCCTCTTTTGGTAATAAAAGAAAGAACAAAAAATTAAATTCGCACACATACATTTCCCCTTCACACAACAACAACAAAAATATCACACAACAAAATTTTGGAATTGAATCATCTCAAAAAAAAAAAAAAAAAAAAAAAAAAAAAAAAAAACCAAAAAAAATGTCTGGTGCCGCCTCGGCACTTTTTCTTCTAGACATAAAAGGCCGCGTCTTGATATGGCGCGATTACCGCGGCGACGTCACCGCAGCTCAGGCCGAACGCTTCTTCACCAAGCTCATCGAGAGAGAGGTAAAAAAAAAATTAATTAACATTACTTTTTCTTTTTTTTCAGCCTATTCGCGTACTTACGATATGCAATTTGTTATCCACTGATATTTTGGTTATTTTGCAGGACGATCCGCAATCGCAAGATCCGGTGATGTACGAGAATGGAGTGACCTACATGTTTATACAGCACAGTAACGTTTACTTGATGTCTGCCTCGAGGCAGAATTGCAATGCCGCCAGCCACTTGCTCTTTCTGCATCGTATTGTTGATGTGAGTAAGCCAGCCGCGTTGCGTTTTTTTATTCGATTCTGAAACGTGTTGTTATTCCTTTCGCAGCAAGAAAATTTGTGTGAATTTTAGGGGTTTTTTGTTGTTGTTGTTGTTGTTGTGACTTGTATTCGTTTTTGCAGGTGTTTAAGCATTATTTTGAAGAGTTAGAAGAGGAATCTCTAAGAGACAATTTTGTAGTTGTGGTAAGAGCATTTGTTAGTTCGTTTTTCGCGTTATTAGCGTGATATAATTGATTTCAAGAATTAGTGTGCATTTGGATGTATAACTGTATCTTGAAAAAGGTGATGCTTTAAAATGTTGCACATTCCTTTTTCGAATGAAATAAGCTTTGCCAAACAGGTCCTTAAGGATAAGGTAATATGAATGAAAACACATTCGGAGTCGAAATATTATATTAGTGATTTTGTAGTTGTGGTAAGAGAATTTATTAGTTTGTTTGCTTTTTGAGCCTTTTGTATAAGTCTATATTTGGGTGAGCTTATTTTCAGCCGCTTATTTTGTTAATTGTGTAAAGGCGTCGCTGTACCTTTAAAAATATGATGCTTTAAAACATTGTACACATACCCTTTTGTGATGAAAATAAGCTCAACCAAACAGGCCCTTAACGATAAGGTAATATGAATGAGAACACATTCTGAGTCGAACTATTGTATGAGATTATAAAGCCTTGCGAGTGGTTGTTGTAAGAGAACTTGTTAGTTTATTTGCATTATTATTGTTTTACTTGTATTCCCTGAGTGATAGAATTGATTACGAGAATTAGTGTGCATTTGGACAAACTTATTTTGTTTATTGTGTAATGGTATAACTGTAATAAGCTAAACGAAATAGGCCTTAAGGGTAAGGTAACATGAATGAGAGCACATTCTAAGTCGAACTATTGTATGGGTTTATAGTGATCAAGCCTTGTGGTTTTGGCAGTATGAATTGCTTGATGAAATGATGGACTTTGGGTTCCCGCAATTCACTGAAGCAACGATTCTTAGTGAGTTTATCAAGACTGATGCTTATAGAATGGAAGTGACACAGCGTCCTCCCATGGCTGTGACGAATGCAGTTTCATGGCGTAGTGAAGGGATACGGTACAAGAAGAATGAAGTAGGTTGATTTCTTTGTGCATGTTATGATTATTTAATTGAGCTGTAATGCGACATGTGATGGAAGCTTGGTTCATTATAAATCAGGTTTTCTTGGATGTGGTGGAGAGTGTCAATATACTCGTCAACAGCAATGGGCAAATAATACGTTCAGATGTTGTTGGGGCACTAAAAATGAGAGCATTTTTAAGGTGCATAATTTATCATTTTCTTAGTAATTTTTGAGACCCCAAATTACTGAATTGTAGATGAATGTAAAGAGGGACATGTTGTAGTCTGAGCAAAATCGTTGAAATGCTCAGCAAAATTGTTTAACAAAATAATAATGTTTTATAAAATCTCTTAGATCAAAGAAGAACACTGTATGAAACTTACAGGGCATATATGATAGTCCATGAGCATATGTTCTATCTCCTATTAAAGATCCAACTAACCATACTTCATTTGTTGTAGTGGTATGCCTGAGTGCAAGCTTGGCCTAAATGATAAGTTACTGTTGGAGGCTCAAGGTCGAGCAGCAAAAGGAAAAGCCATTGATCTGGATGATATTAAGTTTCATCAGTATGTATGCTTATCTTGTTTGTTCTATTTCTCTGGTGGTTTATGAAAATTATGGTCTTAGTTGAATGCTTTCCAAGTTAAGATGGTGTTATTCTTATTCCTGTTTCAAGCATATTAATCTTATTTCTGTTAGGTGTGTGCGATTGGCTCGATTTGAAAATGACCGAACAATATCCTTCATACCCCCAGATGGATCTTTTGACCTGATGACATACAGGCTTAGTACTCAGGTTAAGTTGATATTGCTTGCTCCAAATTAAAGTTTAATGATAATCAATTGCTGTGTTCCCTAATCTGTTCCTGCCATTGGCCATTAAGATGGACTTGAATCTGTTTGATCACATTGCATTCTGTCTTGTGATTGAGCTCCAGTCTTGATTTCGCTTTTGCAGAATTTGAGTCTCTAAGCTCAAATTATTTATGGTTTCAGGTGAAACCTCTCGTTTGGGTGGAAGCACAGGTTGAAAGGCATTCTAGAAGTCGTATTGAATTCATGGTGAAAGCTCGGAGCCAGTTTAAGGAGCGCAGGTAATTTTCACTTTTTATCCAATAATTTTAGAAATGAAAATGGAATTCAATTTCAGAAATTATTTTGGAATGATCCTAAATTTCAATATTTTGAACTCATATTTGGCCATTTTCAATGGTTAATGGGCCTGCATATTTGAAAAGGCAGAAAACAAGTTTTCGATGTTTCCTGAAATATAAAAATTGCTCTTTCTCTAGGCAATTTCTGAAGGGAGGTGATTTGCTGCAACCTTGTATGTAGCAATTGCTGCATAAAGGGTAAGGTGGCAGCCAAAGAGAAGTGACAGAAAATCATGGGTTAAGCTGGTCATGTCACTTCTCTTTGGCTGCCACCTTACCCTATATGCAGCAATTGCTGCATACAAGGTTGCTGCAAATCCTCTCCCATTTCTGAATGTAGCTTTTAATACACCCTGCCAAATGCATTTTTTGGCTTGAAAATTTTGTATTTCCTGTTATTGGCTAACAGAAGATTACAAGGAGGTGCTTAAAATTTAGAACCTTTGAGGCATATTGATTTTGGAAGCTTGATGGAAGTAAATTCAAATAATAGTACTTATGTAGTATATCTCATATTGTTATTTATTCATAGTCAATGGATACAAGCTTCACGTATTGATAAATTCATATAATAGGTTGCAATTGGTACATTTCGCCTATCACAACTGGGTACAATTTTTTTAATTGGTGCATTTCACCATTTTGAGTTTTGTGTCTATTACAGCATTTGGAATGATTTATGCTGTCTATTCTGTAGAAAATTACTTTTAAGGACTTTAGGAGATTGTAACAGCCACATTATTATCATTATATTGATGCTGAATCCTTTCTTCTGCGTTAGGGTGGTATCCTCTGTTTTGTTTGTGTTGAGTCTATTAAAAGGAACGCATAGTGGAGTTGGGTCTTTAAATGCAACGCAAAAACAACGTAGCTTAATGCCTATGGGACGATGAAAGTGTCACCTTAATATCCATTTGATTTTATTGTTCTCTAGGAATTCTTCATAACCATTTCCAAAGTTTCTGATATTAATCCCTGGTTACTTTCTAATACAGTACCGCAACAAATGTTGAAATTGAGTTGCCTGTGCCATCTGATGCTACAAATCCTAATATCCGAACATCAATGGGATCTGCTACATATGCTCCTGAGAATGATGCCTTGATTTGGAAAATCAAGTCTTTTCCTGGTAATAAGGTAGGAACTGGTCTACAGCTCAAATTCATATTATATGCTTGCCATTAGCAGTGGGCTAACGGTGTAATAATGCAATATGCTTTTCTATTGTTAACCTTATTCATAACCTTGAGCTTTTTAGGAGTATATGTTGAGGGCAGAGTTCAGCTTCCCCAGTGTAACAGCTGAAGAAGCTGCTCCAGAAAGAAAAGCTCCCATCAGGGTGAAGTTTGAGATACCATATTTTACTGTCTCAGGGATTCAGGTATGTGTTTCTGCATGTCTGTACTTGCTTGACGAGAGACATGATTCTTGTCATTTGCCTCAACTTGGTGCTTTCTTATTAATTTAAATCAACGCCGAAAGAAGAGAACTAATGTCTAATATGATGAAACTATAGTAGGCTAAACTCACAAGGTCAAGAATGTGTAATGTATATTTAATCCTGAGGATATAACTAAGGAACTAGCAAGGATTGAATCAAATTCTTTGGGTTACCTCTTCTGTATTCTCCTTATGTACATGAGTTGCACTCTCTATTGCTGCTTTTCAATATATAGTAAATAGCAAGGATTTTTAAAAGAGTATCACAGTATTGTAATGGTTTGTTCTATGTTGGACTTTTGTTGAGAGAGAGGATATCCCACAAATTTTGGGTGGGGTGAACAGTGTGGAGAACTTTGAGTGTCATGCAATGGTTGCATGTATGCCAAGTTGAAGGAAAACAATTTGAGAAACTACTGGATTAGCCATGTTTTGTAGTGTAGATTTCTTTACAATTAAGAAATAATATGATAATATGGATTTCAGTTAGTCTCATGTGGTAAGTCCCTAGTCGTTGAATTAGGATCGAATCTTGATTAAATAAAAAAGAAACTTATTGGCGTTTTGGTGTGATGGTAAGGAACTATCATCATAGAGATGTTATAAATTCAAAACCTGTCATATCTATCAAAAAGGGAAAAATGATCATAGTTCATAGGGTGGACATTTTAAAAAACGAAAGTGTAGGATAATATTACATTAATCTTCATTTGTGGATGCACAAATTGTGGCAAATGAGATTATACATGAATCATTCTGTCTTCGCTGTCTGGTTTGGTAATAATAAATGCAATGTTGAAAATACGATTGATCATAATTAATGTGCTCATATAAATTGAGTTTTTGGCTTTTTGTCAGGTTCGGTATCTTAAAATTATTGAAAAAAGTGGATACCAGTCTCTTCCATGGGTGAGATACATAACGATGGCTGGTGAATATGAACTAAGACTAATGTAAAGGCCATTTCATGCTTTGCTGCTTCCAATCCCGTAAATAGTGTATGGCTTGGAAACTGCATGCTAATATGCAGTTCCTCTTGGGAAGAAACTTCTTCCTATAATTTTGGTGTAATAGGGTTGCTCCTGTATTTTTGTTTTTTTCTTGTATCTGCTTTTGTCATAGTTCAAGTGTAAAAACTGTGTTACTAAGGGTGTAGTGATTACCAAAATGTTTACTCAAATCAAATTTTGTGAGGATTGATAATTTTTGTTGTGAAAGAGAATGGCGGGATCATTTTGACATTTGTGTATGGTTTGGCCCTTCCTTTGCTCAAAGACATCCTGTCACCAAAAACCAAAACCTGAATCATAATAATCGGTATCGAAGTACTTGGCTTTTACAAAGGAGTGATGCAGGTATACTATGCAGGTATACTACAAACTTTACTACATAAATCACATTCACTATTATACAAGTTTGTAAGTTTTATGTTGTAAGAATTGTATTAAATTTAGTATTTTCCTTTACAAAGATGTCTCTTGAAACTGTACTCTCTATTTTTTGTTATGTCATAATAACTCTAGAAATTAAGGTCTTCTTCAATAGGATCAGTTCAGGAACGACATATCTATTTCACGAAGTAGATTCTCTAACATGGTATCTCATTGAAAATGTCTATGAACTCATTGGAGTAATGAACTTTGTGGTTTCAAATTTGGATCACAGGTATAAATAACAAACTAGCGAGGTTTTCTCATTCAAACCCAAGAGAAGGAGACAATTTTTCTCTTAGAAACCCTGGGTTTTACACTTTTACTTCCTCTCAAATTTGGAAAAACCGTGTTTAATGTACTTTATATAGGTTCTCTAAGTAGGGTTTTGAATGACAGTTGAAACTAGGATGAAAGATCTTGCTCGAGCGAGACTTACTTGGTGTAAAGCATGAGCATGAGCATCACACAGGTGGCTGGTAATAGCCATATGGAGCAATGCTTGGGCATAACTCCTAGGTTGATTTTTAGCTAGCCCTTCAATGGGGTGTGGCTACAAAACCCTCCATTGAGAATTTTTCTTCACACAAACAAGATTTGAGCATTCAACAACCTTTTCACTAATTTATCCTCTCTCTCTCTCTAGCATTTTTTGTGAGTGTGTGAGAGGATTTGGACCTTGGACATTGTGTGCATCAAATCTAGTACCGTGGACCATCACCGGAGGTCTCATTTGTATTTTTCAGTCTGTAGAGGGAAGCAAAATGAGAAGCTAAAGCTCGTGGTGCTCTGGACAATTAGAACAAAAGGGGAGGTGTTTTGGGTAGCGTAAGACAACCTTGGTTTTTGTTGATTAAGCTCCGAAAGAGACATTCTGAAAATCTCACAATTTTTTAATACTATGTTCTCTAAAATTGGTTTTTCTTAAAAAAAAAAAAAAAAATTCTAAAATTTTTGGAGTTATATAGGTTGTTTTAGTATGCCTAATGCCTCCTTTACAATTTATATCAATGATATGTTAAGTATAATATGCTCTTCGACTTGAGAAGCTCCTTCGGGTTACACATGGAACACAACCTTTTTGATTGAATCAAATCACAAATTTTTAATATCTTTATCGAAAATACACTCAGAAAACATGCCCCTAAATTTTTGATAATTGGATTTGTTTTTTAGGAGAAAATTGGAACTGTAGTTCAAGACACTGATTTCTGTACTTATTTGGATGTGTTACATGAGTATGATAAAATCATGTGAATAGAGGCTTCTGAATTTTAATAGGCTTTAATTTTGCTATTACTTATGCCACATTAAATCTCATAACAAGCGAGTCAGTATAACCGATTTCTCAACTTAGTTAAATAGGCGTTACATGAGTCTAATAAAATCATGTGAATAGATGCTTTTGAATTTTAATATGCTTTCATTAGCTATTAATTATGCCACATTTAATCTCATAACAAGTGAGTCCATGTAATTGATTTCTCTACTCAGTTGAATAGGCATTACATGAGTTGGATGAAATCGTGTGAATAGATGCTTTTGAATTTTAATATACTTCAATTTTGCTGGTACTTATGTCACATTAAATCTCATAACAAGTGAGTTAGTGTAACCGATTTCTTTACATAATAGGCGTTACATGATTCTGATGAAATCATGTGAATAGATGCTTCTAAATTAATAGACTTTAATTTTGCCTTATCTTATTCCACTTCAAATCTCATAACATGTGAATTAGTGTAACCGATTTCTCCACTTGGTAATTTATTTCTAAAATTGAAACAAGCATTATGTGAATTTGATAGAATTACTTAAAAGAGATTCTTTTAGATTTCACTAATTTTTTATTTCTATCATCGGTTTCATCGCCCAAAGTTGAATAAACGTTACATGAGCATGAGAGAATCATTTAAATAGATGCTATTACTTGTTGAATCTTGTTGAGCGTCATTTCTGTAAAGCCAGCCCAACCCAGCAAAATAGGCAATAAAGGTGGCAAGCATGAAATAAGACTGTTAGGCCCAGGCGGCAGGAAAGGTAGGACACAGGCCCATAACATGAATAAATGGGTCTTGAGGAAGCAAGTGGACCCAATGGGCCCGGAAAGTAAGAAAAGACACTCATGGGCAACGTATGTTATGAAAAAGTAAGAATGGGCCACAGCAGGCCCAAAGCAATGTAAACAAAGAAAGTAGGGGATAATGGCAAGCCCATGAACCCCAAGGATGAGAACGAGGAAATTGGGCCGAGGAAGCCCAATTGAGTTAGTAAATGGCCATGGGATACAAAATTAGTAAATGGACCAAGGGAGTCCAAAAGAAGTAAAAGGGCCAGATAAGCCCAAGTGAAAAGAGAGGGACGCTGGAGCCCACGAGCAAGGACACCAGTGGCCATATTAAGCCACTGGGGGAAAGAAAGGAACGGCAGGCCTGAAAAGAGGCCTAGCAGGAACAAATTGCCACGGCAGGAAATGCCAAACAACATGGTGGGAAAAGAATTGGGTTGAAAAGGAACACAAGGCCCAGTACACGGCAAAGCCCAGGCCTTATGGGGATAGGAAATCAGAGCAGCAACTTGCAGGAAGCCAGAAGCGGACAGCAGGCAAATGCAAGCAATGTCTCCAGCCCACGGCATATGTATGAACAGCAGGCAGCCTTTAGACGTAAACCACGCGCAAGACCTAGACACCACCAGCTTGTACCCAGCCAATACAGGGCATGGTAGGGTCATGGGTCAGAGGTAAGAGGGCATGGTTTGGAGGTGGGGAGAGGGGAAGACCTGTTTTGAGGTCCCTACTCAGACTCTTTTGAGGAGTACGTCCTGCTGGGATGGCATATAACCCAAAAGAGGCAAGGCTGAGTGGAGACCAATGGGTGCATGCCATGAAGGATAGGAGAGAGAAACATCACCGCGGTAGGACAAGATGCCGCGGCGCACTAACAGAAAAATCGTTGTCTGTGTCTGTGGCAGAGGGGCTCGCAGACAGCAGTAAGGGTCTGCGAGTGCGCCCAGACTAGACGAAAAACGGTTAAAGGGTAGAATAGTAAAGAATCGACCTCGGCAGGCTCTATAAAAGGGCACCTCTGCCATGTGCAAGAGGAAGAGGGTCAGGAGGTACGGGAACAATACTATGCAACTTAAAAAAAGGAATACTATGTAACTTGCTTAGAAAAACAGAGGAAGATAATACTAAAAACGATAAAAGTGGAAAATCACTAAGAAAGGACTAGGAAAGAAAGAGCGAAAGAGAGAAAAAACGGAGCGAGTGAGAGTGGCATGCATCGATAGGCCCCTTCCCTTCTCTCCCTCTCGAATCACTGCTCTCTTCTATAGTTATTTTGAGAAGTCCCCATTTAGGCCCGCCTCTCTCAAACCTATTAACTTCCACGGCAAGAATCCCGTTTTCCTTTCCTCGGAGGTTAATCGCGTTGAGAAGGGGCGTTCTTTCTCTTTGGCCTTACTCCTGCGGGCCAAAACTGAATTTATTTACATAAACTGTGGATTAAATCTTCATTACTATTTGCCCTTACTGTTCATTTGTCAAAGATTGTCGAATGTTATTGTAGTTTGGTCATTTCTTGTTAAAAGAACTATCTGGTCATTCCAGAACATATGATTTTGTTTTGTCAATTGTATCTGCTTGCCGCAAGCTCTTCTCTGGAACAGCTCAGTCTACGGTAAGTACCCTCCTGGCAGACGAGGCATAGTTCGCGCATAAACCAGCCAAGTTGAGTTCCAGTTGGCCCGGTCTCGACTCCTGCAACCCAGAACACTTGGGCCTACATTCACAAAGGGCCAGCCCGGCCCAACATAGCAAAAAAGGCCCCTACAAATCTCATTACAAGTGAGTCAAATTTGTGTAACCGATTTCTCTACTTAATCATTTATATCTAAAATTGAAACAAACGTTATGTTAGTAAGATAGAATTACATAAAAAAGATTCTTTCAGATTTCACTAATCTCTCATTTTTATCATCGGTTTCATGACCCGAAGTTTCTATATATACCTCCCTAGTCATCTTCTAAATTGCAAGATCTAAAACTTGTTTAAAGTTTTTCCTTCCTTGATGGATAACAATCAAGAGGGTGAAAACAAGTTAAGATTTCCTAAGAAAGTTTTTTCATTTATAGAAATTGATGGCATGGGAAAAGCTAGAGTTTGGATGGGTGCTCTCATAGCTTGAAGCATCCAAGGAAACGTTCCCCGGTTGGCTCACGAGGTTAACACACTATTATCCCATTTGTTAAGTCATAAATGATTTACTTATTTTAGATAGTTATTACTGTAATATGTTAATAAATAAGTTAGTATAATTAGATTCAGCTCACTTATCCACCCTGAGCATCAAACGCAACCTTATCATCATAGGCCAGAACAAGACTCTCATTGGTCGCAGGAGAAGGTGATTTCCCAATTTTCACTTGGGTTTTGATCCTCGTTGAAGTCTGTAGAATCTTGCTGTTGGGCATATCTTGATCCAACTATTATATATTACATTATATTTATATTAGATTGATACCTTATTGTACTGTCATTAAGAATAGCCCAACTGGTAGATGTAGAAGCCTAAACATTAGGTGGAATGTTCATGTTTGTTCCATTGCCAATTTTATTAGAAAATGTTTTCAACATGGTTAGGAATAGTTTGTTACCACACAAAATTTTACATTGACTGGCAACATTGTAGATGATAGAATCAGCAGAATCCAAATTCAACTACTAATATGATTATCTTGTGTTGGTATGATTTGCTTAGCCAATGCGCATCCCTGCACGGTCTATGGTGTAGGAGATGGTGAACAACATTAGTTCATGGTCTGCGGGGAAGATATTGGAGTATTTTGAGGCAACCAAAACTCCAATAAAATAATGTCTTCATGAATGCCTCTCAGTACTCCTTTTGAGTTGAAAGTGATGAGTTTGATGCAAGGCCCTCATTATGGAAGCTCTTTCATGGCCTTATATTCTGGTCCTCAATCGGTGATTGAAAGCCAAATGCAAAGCAAAATCATACTCATAACATATACGAATATACCAATCGAAGTTCTTTCAATTGTTGTAGTGATAGTGTGTTGGGACCAATTGTACTTATTGGGCGGCAAGTATTTGTCTACTTGAGGACAAAGTACAAATTATAAAAGCATCCGTAGCAGATGTTTCCAAAAAAAAAATGCCATTTTGACACACCAAAAGCCTACTTTATTATTTTACCATATCATTTTACAATATCTCATTTATCAGATGTTTTATCATTCAATTCTATACATTAAAATAATATTTACTACACATTAAAATAATATATTATCTCCTCCCTATTATCATCAACAACAGCAACAACGTCAACGGCATAACCACTAGCCACTAATATCCACTACTGCAACAACACCGACAGCCACCACCGGCCATCACCCTCACAGCCCACCACCACCACTACCACTGTCACCGCTCATAGCCCATAGCCCACCATCACCCACAGCTCACCCATCATATCAGAACCCACCATCACCACCACTACAACCCACCTCTATTGCAAACTAACCACCACAATTACTCACCAATATCAGATCAACCCAAATTGCAGCAAAAAAAAAAAAAAAAAAAAAAAAAACCCACAATTAGAGAGAGGTAGAGTGAGATCGACGAGATACAGAAGACAATAGAGATTCCTAACCATTAGAATTCGATTTGCAGACATGAAATTTAAAGAAGGGATGAATCCTAGAAGGGCCGGTTAGCTTGTGCATGTGAATCCAATTTGGGATCTGGGCTACTAGGCTAGGAAGGGACGAAGAAGAACAGGTTTCACGGCGGCTGGGTGAGTCGGACTATGGAAAAGAGAATAAAAAAAATATTAAAATTTATACCATTTTTGTCTGTACTATCTCATATTTGAGACAGTATTGTAGCCGTGCGTTATATTTTTTGAGATTTGGAACATCTGATAAAGCTTCGTTTTTGTGTTTGGTGCGCCAAATGCGCCAAATATTTGGCATTTGGCACATCTGCTACAGATGCTCTAAGGAGTGGATGATTGACATACTTGAGTGAATTTTACTCAATGTGCTAAGGACTTTCAAATAATATGCAATTTCTTATGTATATAAAAATTTGTGAGGTTGCATCAACGTCATAAACTCTCTCTCTTGGAGTGGGAAATATTCCATTGTCTGTGAACCAAGAATTACTCACTTCTCTCTGTAGCTCCAAAGAGCAAAATATTCAACGTAAGGAAAGAGTAGCTAGTTGAATTAACTGTGTATATATAAGAACACAACGTTGGGGGCCAAAAGATGTACAGAAAGAGGGAGGGAACCGGTCAGAGAGAAGAGA
The DNA here is from genome assembly GCA_963669245.1 of Quercus cerris. Taxonomy (NCBI): domain Eukaryota; kingdom Viridiplantae; phylum Streptophyta; class Magnoliopsida; order Fagales; family Fagaceae; genus Quercus; species Quercus cerris. Next base: position 8,916,939 of record OY770012.1, read on the forward strand.
AAAGAATAAAATGAAGAGAGAGGAGAGAGAAAAAAGAATAAAAAAATATTAAAATTTATACCATTTTTGTTTGTACTATCTCATATTTGAGACAGTATTGTAGCCGTGTGTTATATTTTTTGAGATTTGGAACATCTGATAAAGCTTCGTTTTTGTGTTTGGTGTGCCAAATGCGCCAAATATTTGGCATTTGACACATTTGGCACATCTGCTACAAATGCTCTAAGGAGTGGATGATTGACATACTTGAGTGAATTTTACTCAATGTACTAAGGACTTTCAAATAATATGCAATTTCTTATGGATATAAAAATTTGTGAGGTTGCATCAACATCATAAACTCTTTCTCTTGGAGTGGGAAATATTCCATTGTTTGTGAACCAAGAATTACTCACTTCTCTCTGTAGCTCCAAGGAGCAAAATATTCAACGTAAGGAAAGAGTAGCTAGTTGAATTAACTGTGTATATATAAGAACACAACATTGGGGGCCAAAAGATGTACAGAAAGAGGGAGGGAACCGGTGAGAGAGAACAGACGTGAGAGAGAAGAGGAAAGAATAAAATGAAGAGAGAGGAGAGAGAAAAGAGAATAAAAAAATATTAAAATTTATACCATTTTTGTTTGTACTATCTCATATTTGAGACAGTATTGTAGCCGTGTGTTATATTTTTTGAGATTTGGAACATCTGATAAAGTTTCGTTTTTGTGTTTGGTGTGCCAAATGCGCAAAATATTTGGCATTTGACACATTTGACACATCTGCTACAAATGCTCTAAGGAGTGGATGATTGACATACTTGAGTGAATTTTACTCAATGTACTAAGGACTTTCAAATAATATGCAATTTCTTATGTATATAAAAATTTGTGAGGTTGCATCAACGTCATAAACTCTCTCTCTTGGAGTGGGAAATATTCCATTGTCTGTGAACCAAGAATTACTCACTTCTCTCTGCAGCTCCAAAGAGCAAAATATTCAACGTAAGGAAAGAGTAGCTAGTTGAATTAACTGTGTATATATAAGAACACAACATTGGTGGCCAAAAGATGTACAGAAAGAGGGAGGGTACACCATAAGATAAGCTAGGAATATCAGTCATATATAATCCTTAATTTCTAGTATTGAGATGGGTCATAAATATTCCATTATATATGAAATCAAGAATCAGAATGAAGCAAAAACAGTCATTTCTATCTTCAGCTCCAAAGAGCAAAAGTTTTAAGGTAAAGACATAGTAGAGCCAGGGGGATCAAAAGCAAAGAAGTCAATATAGTACCGGTACTGGCTGTACTAGGGAAATATATGGTACCATCATTATACCGGTACTAGTTTCCTCCAAAATGTACAAAAAAATACCGGGTTGTATCGGTGTATTTTAGCTATACCAGTCAATATTGGCCCGTACTAGTTGGTATTAGCATTTTAGCCGGTACAATAAAAAAAAATAGAAATTGAAAAAATTTATTTTAAAAAAAATTTAATCTAATATATTAGTTAATGTACTTAAGCTAACATGTAGGCTTATAAAATATGTGGATTTTAAATTTTATGTTGATAAAAATAAAAATTAATAAATTCATACTTACATAAATAATACAAATATATATTTATGTATAGAAATATATAAATAACGGTAATCTTGAAACAGTACACCGGTATCAATCAATACTAAAATATTTCGTTACTCTGGCCAAATCAAAGTAGCCTCCGATACGAAATTGACTCTCTTGATTAACAGTGTAAGTGTAACTACATAATTATTATTATTATTTTTTGTGCTAAAAGTGTAACTACATAATTGGAATTGAGATCTGGTGGCAATTGCATCGTGCAATTCACCCCAATTCTTATTTATTTATTTATTATTTTTTTAATGATTAATTTTATGCAACGTCCTTTTTGTCTTGATCCGAAGGTTTTAAAAACTTGTCGTCCTTTTTGTCTTTTTTAACTTATCTATACAATCGGTGTGGCTCCAGTGCACTGGAGCATTGGACATAAGCCGCACCCATCTATAACATTCTTCCAATCCCACCCCACTCCACCCCCCCCCCCCCCCCCCCCAAAAAAAAAGAAAAAGAAAAAGTTATCTATAACGATAAATTATTTGGATTGATAGATTGAATTTTCATGTAATGGTACACTCATAGGGGCAATTGTCAGTCACCTAAGCCCACATGACAGCTCACAAAGTCATCACCATGTCCAATAGGATTGAAACCGTTGTGAGTAATGTTAGAGATACATAAAATTTCACAATTTTTGCAATAACTTGTTACATAGCGAGTTATGAGTAGTTGAGGTGTATCATTTGATTTTCACCAATCACAACTTGTCACCATTTAAGTTCTTGCTATGGTTTTAAAAACCGAATCGAAGGCAAAATTGAATTTGCCTTTGGTTCTCGGATTTACTCGGTTTTTTGACTAGTTTTGGCTAGTTATTGATTGGTTTTGTCCGGTTTTTAGTTTTTTTTTTTTTTTTTAAACCGAATTAGTAGCCAATTCCCGATTCAACTGGTTGGACCAGTTGGTCTAGTTTGATTTTTAAAACAATGATTCTCGCTACTGATGAGGCTACTATTAAGTCCAATATAAAAGAGGACAGTACCTCCCAAGGACTTAAGCATGTTGGGTGCGTGGCACCTAGTGTGGTCTATCCCACTTGTCAAAGCTCTCCTAAATGAGCTTGCAAGCTTAGAGAAATTAAAGGCAGCTTTCATTTAATGAGCTTGTCTCCAGCCTTGTGAGAAGTCAGACTTCTCTTTCTTTTTTTTCTTTTTTTTTGATAAGAAGTTAGACTTCTCTTAATGAGAATTGATGCCAAGAAAAGAAAAGGAAACATTGGTGGAAACATTTTCTTTGCTCAAGCTGCACAGAAGAAGATAAATTGAAGGAGTTTTCTTAGAGGAATTCTTAAGTGCTGCAACTATAAAGAGTTGAAGTGTTCAAAGGGAAGATTTTTATTACTGTTTTATGGTGAGATTGTATTTACTCTTTAAAATTTACTAGTCGCAGACCCGCGCGTTGCGCGTGATTATTTTTTATGGTGATCTCATTATTATTATTATTATTTTGTAATTTGAACTAATTTAATGAAAAGTAATGCATTTCATAATCATATTTATCACAAAATAATTTTTTATTATTGTAGAATTGTTTTATTTAAAATTTGAAACCTTAATTCTACCATAGTTGGTTGACTAATTTTTACATCTCTAAGTCAATTAAACATGTTTTGCATGCTACATGTAAACCTTCTTTTCCATAAAGGTTGAAATAATGTGCGTAATATTTTTTTTCTATGGAAGTTAAAAAGAATAAAATTCACCTTGTCTTGATGTTTTCTAAAAATTAAATTCGGAGATTCTCTTTCAATAATTGTGAAAATTCCAAGCAATAATTCATAAGGTAATACATGTTACATGTTCATGCTTTGATTGTGTAATTGTATGATTGATTTGGGTTGTAATTTATAAGTTACATCTCTAAGTCAATTAAACATGTTTTGCATGCTACATGTAAACCTTCTTTTCTATAAGGGTTGAAATAATGTGCGTAATAAATTTTTTCTATGGAAGTTAAAAAGAATAAAATTCACCTTGTCTTGATGTTTTCTAAAAATTAAATTTGGAAATTCTCTTTCAATAATTGTGAAAATTTCAAGCAATAATTCAGAAGGTAATACATGTTACATGTTCATGCTTTGATTGTGTAATTGTATGATTGATTTGGGTTGTAATTTATAAGTTGAATATGGTAGTGTATATCCAAAAGGGTCTAACTATATTGTTTAGGATATTAAATATAATGTTATATGTGATTTATAGAGTAGCGATGGTTGTAGTAATTAAAAATTAGTTTTTCATTGTCTTTTAAGTTAATAAAAACCTTACATATTCTTTTTTTTTTTTTTTTTTTTAAAAAGCTTTACATATTTTTTTAACGTGAATCTTTACATATACCTTAATAAGTAAACCCTATACATTTCATTTTCTTAGATACATAAAAAAAGACATCTATTCCATTATAATATTGGTTAATTAGTTTTTTCATGTTCTCATTTATAACGTTTTTTACTATTATCATATTTTACTGGCTTTTGATTTTCATAATAGTGGCATTAAATGAGAGTTAAATTCTTAGAACCTTTCATTAGATTTTAAAAGTCTCATGGTGTGTGAAGAATATAAGCATTTAAGGAATTTTTTTTATATTTTATTATTTATAAATAATGTTAAATGAAATATGAAAAAAAAAAAAGATTTTGAAAATTTTCATCTTTATTTCTTATATATTTCTATTATTACTGAAGAACGTTTTCCTTTTAGTTTTGATAATAAATATGATTTTCTAGATTAGAGTTTGATTAGTTTCAAGTTTAAATTTTGTATGATTTTATTTAATTGTTGATTATATGATTTAATTAAGTGAATTTAAAGATTTATTTATTTGCATTGTAAAGTTTATAATAACATTCGTAAGGTCATCTTTAATTAATTTTTTACTCCTTTAGCCGTTGGTCTCTCTTTGTTTTCCAATTAACGGTTACTAATTAATTTATTTAATTGACGTTTGATTTCTTTTACTAATCTCTTTCTCTTCCTCTTTGTTAACATCCTAATGTTTTTCCAAATTTGATGATAATTCTAATGTACTACACATGCATATTGTAACTTTTATTTTTATTTTTATTTTATTCCATTTTGCTGCCATGAAGTTAGTACATCCATAACTATTAGTTTATTATTTTATGAACTGTTTGGTTTGATATTATTATTATTATTATTATAAATTTAGTGTTTCTAAAATAGCATGTGTTTTGTATTCTCTTTTTCTATTAATGCATTGTAACGTTTTAATTATGGGAATACTTTATAAGAAAATTGTTTACTCTTTTCTTTTCTTTTCTTTTCTTTTTTTAATTGAGTGTTTCTAAATTGATATTTGTTTTGTATTTCATTTTTCCATTGATGCATTGTAACATTTCATGGGAAGACTTTATAAGTACAATTTTTATTTATTGAATAAAATATTATACTTTTAATTTTGAAAAAAATGAGACAAAATATAAATAATTATGATATGGAGGATGTTGCTAAATTTAAATGTTGAATAAAATAAGATGAGAATAAAATAATAAAAATGAAATGTGTAGCAATAAACACCATATTATTTTAGTTATGCTATGTAATAAAATAATATTATATTTTTATATACTATCTTTATAATGAATTAATATAACATTTAACAACTAATGAGAATAAAAAAGATAACAACATAAAATATAAAACTAAATCGTATCAAGCTGGATTACCTATCAATTCCAATTTTGGCAAACTAACTGACTTCTAGTAATCTAAAACTGATTTCTGCGATGCATTTGGTGGAGTTTTCAATACTGCATCAGTATGTTTTGATGGTCAACCTATCTATATCTATATATTACTAAAAACTGAAGCGTAGCATTTAATGTTGCTACGCTCCCATTAAGCCACGTCAGCAGCCATGTCATTATCAATTTTTTTTCCCATTTTTTTTATACAATTTTTTAACATTTAAAGTGAATTAAAAACTCTATTATATTACAATCAAAATATCATATTTAATTTATCTTCTTTTTAATTATTCTTATTTATTATTAAATTTTCAATTTCATTTTAACTTTTCATATCTCCACGACACTTTACCTTAATTTTCTTCAACCTTTCTCATTCCATTTCAACTTTTCATATCCCCACTACTCCCAATATTAATATTATTCTATCTTTTTATCTTCCTTTATTTTTTACTCTTCTTATTCTTATCCTCATGTTATAAAATTGTCATTCTCCCTCTTATTTCATGCATAATTTCTATTTTTCCACACACAAAAGCCTCTCTCTCTCTCTCTCTCTCTCTCTCTCTCTCTCTCTCTATATATATATATATATATATATTCCTTCAATTTTTGGTATATATAAATATATATATATATATATATATATTTTTTATTACATATATATATATGTAATAAAATAATATTATATTTTTATATACTATCTTTATAATGAATTAATATAACATTTAACAACTAATGAGAATAAAAAAGATAACAACATAAAATATAAAACTAAATCGTATCAAGCTGGATTACCTGTCAATTCCAATTTTGGCAAACTAACTGACTTCTAGTAATCTAAAATTGATTTCTGCGATGCATTTGGTGGAGCTTTCAATACTGCATCAGTATGTTTTGATGGTCAACCTATTACACTAAAATTAAAAAAAAAAAATATATATATATATATATTTATATTTATATATACCAAAAATTGAAGGAATATATATATATATATATATATATATATAGAGAGAGAGAGAGAGAGAGAGAGAGAGAGAGAGAGAGAGGCTTTTGTGTGTGGAAAAATAGAAATTATGCATGGAATAAGAGGGAGAATGACAATTTTATAGCATGAGGATAAGAATAAGAAGAGTAAAAAATAAAGGAAGATAAAAAGATAGAATAATATTAATATTGGGAGTAGTGGGAATATGAAAAGTTGAAATGGAATGAGAAAGGTTGAAGAAAATTAAGGTAAAGTGTAGTGGAGATATAAAAAGTTAAAATGAAATTGAAAATTTAATAATAAATAAGAATAATTAAAAAGAAGATAAATTAAATATGATATTTTGATTGTAATATAATAGAGTTTTTAATTCACTTTAAATGTTAAAAAATTGTATAAAAAAATGGAAAAAAAAATTGATAATGACATGGCTGCTGACGTGGCTTAATGAGAGCGTAGCAACATTAAATGCTACGCTTCAGCTTTTAGTAATATATAGATTTGTTGTATTTCTAATTCATTGTAAACTCAATTTTTGCATAAACTTGAGAGTTTTAATCTCTATTTTCATGGTGGATTTTTTTTTAGAGCAGCCCCATGGTTTTTCCTTAGAATTTTTTATGTAAGATTTGGTGTTCTTATATGATTATGTTTCTATTGGTGCTTGCTGAAATTTTGTTTCCATATATTGTTATTGCTTGATAGTCATTTACTTTAATCCACCCATAGACATTGAAGGGATTTAGGTTTCTTCCCTAACAAAACATATACTTGCCTGTGACAGGGAGAAGAAAATGTCACACTTAATGCAATTTTTTGGGCCAAATGTAGTAGTAGCACCCTTGTTGCTACATCCATTTGTTTTAAGTATTTTGGCCTTCATCTTCTTTCTCCTATTCAAATTGTCCTCCACTCTTCCAAACAACAAAAAAACTCACTACCTTCACCACCAAAGCTCCCAATCATTGAAAACCTTCCCCAACTTGGCTTGCACCCTCACCACTCATCCAAGGCCTAGCTCAACTCCATGGCCCCCTAATGCTGCTTCAGCTTGGAAATGTACCGACCTTGTTGTCTCGTCATTTTATGTTGCAAGAGAGATCTTGAAGACCCATGATGACATCTTTGCAAACCGGCCCAAAACAAGAATGTTAAGGAAACTATCGTATGATTTCAAAGATGTTGCAGTGGCACCATACGACGAGTACTGGAGGCAAATGAAAAGTATACTTGTGCTACATCTTTTGAGTAACAAAAGGGTTCAATCCTTTCGTGCGGTGAGAGAGGAGGAACTATCTCTACTGATTGAGAAAATCAAACAGTCTTGTTCTTCTTCGGCTGTGAATTTAAGCGAAGTGTTTGCTAAGCTTACTAATGATATTGTATGTAGGGTGGCCTTGGGAAGGAAGTTTGGTGATGGGGAAGGTGGGAGGAAGCTTAAGGACCTTTTGGGGGAGTTAATGGAGCTGTTGGGTGTGATTAACGTAAGGGATTATATTCCATGGCTTGCATGGGCAAGCCGTGTCAATGGCTTGGATGCTAAAGCAGAGAAGGTGATTAAACAATTTGATGATTTTCTGTAAGGAGTAATTGAAGATCACATAAATTGTCAAAAGAAAGGGAGTGATAACCATAGTCTAGAAAATGAAAACCAAAAAGACTTTGTGGACGTATTGCTTTGGGTTCAAAAGGAAAACATGGACGGTTTCCCTATTGACAGAGTAAGCATTAAGGCTCTAATCTTGGTAAGCATCTCTCTCTCTCTCTCTCTCTCTCTCCATTCGACTAAGTGCATGTCAATGACACCATTTTGATTTTTTTTTTTCCCACCATAACACCACTTACACGAGCCTATAATAACAAGAAAAGTAAAGTACACCCCTAAAGTTTGAGGTTTTAATTTTATATCTTTAAGTTTGAGAAATTGAATTCTATACCTTAAAGTTTGGTTCTGTTAGTGAACCTCCACATTCCATTCGTTTAGGTTGTTAAGTGATATGCGGACGTACTAATGTGTATTTTTGGGAAGCACCAACTGTGCTCTTTGTTTAATTGACATGACATGACTGATTTGGCAAAAAAAAAAACATTAGCATGCTAGCGTGTAACTTAACAGCCTAAACTAACGACGGGCAGGGTTTGCCAAACTAGTGAAGTGTTAAATGTTGTTGGATAAGAATGAATAATGCAGGGATCTTACTGAAAATAGTGTCGACTATAAAGGGGCTTGTTTTGTTCAATTAACCTACGATATTTCATGCTCTTTCTCATGCATATTAACAACTTTCTTCAATATTAACCACATGTTGTTAGAGGATGCATTTGTTGCTGGTACTAACACTACATACTCAGTGTTAGAGTGGGCATTGATAGAGCTTTTAAGGCATCCCAAAACGATGAAGAAGATGCAAAATAAAGTGAGAACAATCACTAGAAACAAGAAGGACATAACAAAAGATAATTTGGATGAAATTAATTACTTAAATGCAGTGATTAAAGAGACATTTCACTTGCATCCTATCCTTCCATTTTTACCTCTGAGAGAATCAAGTAGAGATGCCAAAATACAAGGTTATGACATTGCAGCAGGAACACGAGTTCTTATCAATGTATGGGCAATTGGAAGAGACCCTAAGATACAAGACAATCCAAATGAATTTCATCCTAAAAGGTTCTTGTCTTCTTTATAGACTTTAAAGGACATAATTTCCAATTGATCCCATTCGGAGCTGGTAGGAGGGGTTGCCGAGGAATTTCCTTTTCCATAACCACATTTAAAGCTTGTTTTGGAAAAGCTTTTGCACTACTTTGATTGGGCATTTCCCGATGGGACAAGAGGAGTGGACTTGGGCATGACTGAATCTATTAGTATAGCCATTCATAGAAAATTTCCTCTTGTTGCAGTTGTGCCTCCATATGTTGCCTAGTATATATAGGCAATACATTTAGCATTTGAATAATCCTCTAAGTTCAATTTGGCTAGCAAGAATGTATGATTTTTTCATTTGAATTTCTCTTTTTTCTTGCACTCCATTTTGATTGTAGAGAATGGAACTTTAAGATAAATAAAAGAGTCCAGTATTTGATTAACAAGGAAAATAATGAAATTAACTAAAATGCAACAAAGTTTTTCATTGGAAACAAATTTTTAATTTGCTTCAACAATAACAGAAGCATTTATGCAGGGGAATGAGGATTTATATGCATAATAATAGAGACATTTATGCAAGTAAATTAAAGCAGATGCCTAGACGAATACCTAAAACGGTTTTGTTGATTCGTTTTTTTTATTTATATTTATTTATTTATTTATTTATTTTGTCTTATAATTCAATAATTGGGTTTAGGAGAATTTGAATTGTGGAAATTTCCAATGGAAATACTAGCTAGAATGTATTAACTAAGTTATAAGACTTTTGACTATTTAGAAGTTTGTGAAATAGGTATCATCAAACCCAAATATAAAAGGATAAAAGCTCCACCGAAATAGATTGGGCATTAAAATGTAAACCCAAACAAACCATTTAAGTGAATGTTTACTTCATGTGAAATAGCTATTATATTATTAGTTATTGCAACCAAAACAGCTAATTTATTTGATTCTAAATAAATAAACAGTTTATTTATTTATATATTTTTTCTCTGTATTTCTTTCTAGTAAATCCAATTTTGTTAAGTCTGCCACATGGAATCTCATTATATGCAAGAAAATTACATTTTTTCAATTGCACCATTTGGATTTGGATTTCTATAATTGAGTAACATGTTTTTTGAAATGGGTGAATAAAAAGAAGAAATCGTGTAAGGCGATGTTTCTAGATTTCAATAAATTTTAATCTTCATTGATTATGTCACATGGAATCTCAGAACTTATAAATTCAAGCACCAGTAATTTGTTGCTCAACTTGGTATTTAACCTCTATAATTGAAATACGTCTCAGTAACTCAAATAAAATAAAGTAAATTGGCTTTGAGTTTCCAAATAGTTTAGTTCTACCATCAATTCTGCCTTCGATTTCTACACGTGAAATGTGCTTAGTGAATTGGGTGAAATCACATTATTAGATTTGGTATTTTTAATACATTTCAATTCAACGATCCGTTCTGACATGTTGAATATGCATAATGAGTTTCTCCACTTAACCTTTGATTTTTAAAATTGAAACAAACATTTCGCCTAGTTAGAAGAATCAAGTGAATAGATATATGCTTTGGGATATCAATTTGATGGATCCTATATCATGTGAGTCAAAAAATATATTTGGTTTCTCTACTTAGACATTATTTTATTTTATTTTATTTTTGCTTGATGGAGTCAAAGATAGAAATTGTATTAATATAAGGAACCAAAGATACAATGGTATCTGGAAACTAACATCATGTAGCAAAGAAAAGCAAAAGCTGGAAATAAGACTACAAATAAGAGGTTGTCAACAAACACAAGACCAAAAATAAGACCATGGGAAAACATAGGAATTTTTTTGTGCTGCTGTTTTGTGTACATGTTGATACCCTGCTAAGAAACCCGCGGCCCCATTGAGGATGACTTTAGGTTGTAGCTGGATCTTTTAAAAGTAAAAAATTTGTTGTGAGCATTCCACAGAGCCTAAGCCGTGACAGCCCAAAGTTCAAGTTAATATAATATAGTTAAGCACAAACTCAATAGGCTTAATCCTTTGAGTAAAGTGGTATTCTTATATATATATATATATATATATATATAAATCCTTCATTTGGAGTCTCCCCTAAGATGTTATTTCACCAACAGTTCCCTTCTTAGCATTAGATTTTAAAAGTTGAATAGGCAGCTTTACATGAGTTTGATGAAATCATATGAATAGTTTCTGAATTTTAATAAACTTTAATTTTTCTAATACTTATGTCACGTTGAATCTCATAACAAGTGAGTCAGTGTAATTGAATTTCTCCACTTAGTTGAATAGACGCTACATGAGTATGATGAGATCACATGAATAGATACTTCTCAGTTTTAATAGACAATAATTTTGCTATAACTTATGCCACATTGAATCTCATAGCAAGTGAGTCAGTGTAACCGATTTCTCCACTTATTTGAATAGGTGTTACTTGAGTTTGATGAAATCTCGTGAATAGATACTTCTGAATTTTAATATACTTTCTTTTTCTATTACTTATGCTATGTTGAATCTCATAACACTTGAGTCAATGTAACCGATTTTTTTTTACATAGTTGAATAGGCGCTGCATGAGTTTGATGAGTTAGTGTAACCGATTTCCCCACTTAATATTGAATAGACGTTACATGAGTTTAATGAAATCACGTAAATAGATGCTTCTGAATTTTAATAGACTTTAATTTTGCTATTTCTTATCCCACGTTGAATTTTATAACAAGTTAGTTAGTATAACCTATTTCTTTATTTAGTTGAATAGGCGTTACTTGTGTCTGATGATATCATGTGAACAAAATATACCATGTTGAATCTCATGACAAGTGAGTCAGTATAATTGATTTCCCTATTTAGTTGAATAGATGTTCCATGTGTCTAATGTGATCACATGAATTGATGCTTCTAAATTTTAATATACTTTAATTTTGTTATTTCTTATGCCACATTATATCTCATTACAAGTGAGTAACATATATGTAAATAGTTTCTCCAAAGAGTCATTTATTTATAAAATTAAAAGAAACTCTACATAAAAATGATTCTTTCGGATTTCACAAATCTTTCATTTCTATCACTAGTTTCATCACCTGAAGTTTCTATATATACCTCCCTAGTTGAATAGGCATTGCATGAGTTTGATGAGTTAGTGTAACTGATTTCCCCACTTAGTATTGAATAGACGTTACATGAGTTTGATGAAATCATGTGAATAGATGCTTTTGAATCTTAATAGACTTTAATTTTGCTATTACTTATGCTACGTTGAATTTCATAACAAGTTAGTGTAACCGATTTCTTTATTTAATTGAATAGGTGTTACTTGCATCTGATAATATCATATGTACATAATATACCATGTTGAATCTCATGACAAGTGAGTCAGTGTAACTGATTTTTCTAATTAGTTGAACATGCGTTTGATGTGATCACATGAACTAATGCTTCTGAATTTTAATAAACTTTAATTTTGGTATTTCTAATGCCACATTATATCTCATTACAAGTGAGTCAAATATGTGTAAATGGTTTCTCCAAATAGTCATTTATTTCTAAAATTAAAACAAACGTTATATAAAAAAGATTCTTTTCGATTTCAAAAATCTTTCATTTCTATCGTCAGTTTTATCACCTGAAGTTTCTATATATACCTCCCTAGTATTATTCTAAAATGCAAGATCTTAAAACTTGTTTAAAGTTTTTCCATCCCCGATGGATAACTACCAAGAGGGTGAAAACAAGTTTAGATTGCCTGAGAAAACTTTTTCATTTATAGAAATTGATGGCATGGGAAAAACAAGAGTTTGGAAGGATGCTATCATTGCTTGAAGCATCCATGGAATGCTTTCCCGGCTAGTTCATGAGGTTAACACACAATTATACCCTTTCTTAAGTCATTAATGATTTTATTATTTTAGATAGATATTGATAAGTTAGTATAATTAGATATTGATTCACCAAAAAAAAAAAAAAAAAAATCATCTTAGCTATCTTGAGCATCAAATGCAACTTGGTTATCACAGGTCAATACAAATTCTCATTGGTCCCAAGACGATGTGATTTCCCAATTTTGACTTGGGTTTTGATCCTCGTTAAAGCTAGTAAAATTTTGCTATTGGACATATCTTGATCCAACCACTATATATTACATTATATTTATATTAGATTAATACCTTATTATAGTGTCATTAAGAATAGCCCAACTAGTAGATGTAGAAGACTAAACATTAGGATCGGAAAGTTCATATTTTGGTTATAGTGTTGAACCATCTATTGCAGTGGTTACCCATGTTTGTTCCATTGCCAATTTTATTAGAAAATGTTTTCAACATGGTTAGGAATAGTTTGTTACCACAGAAAATTTTACATATGACTGGGAAATATTGTAGATGATAGAATTAGCAGAAACCAAATACAACTACTAATATGGTTATCTTGATATGATTTGCTTAGCCAATGTGCATTCCTGCACAGTTTGTGTTGTTGTGGATGGTGAACAACATTAGTTCATGGTCTGCGAGGAAGATATTGGAGCATTCTGTGGCAACATTTGTCATTTGAGGGGCAATTTCTTTGAGTTGGGTTTTCCCATTTTAGCCATCATGTTAGTTGGGGAAAGTGACAAGTTCGATGCAAGCCCCTTATTATGGTAGCTCTTTCCTTATGTTTCTGTCCTTGATGAAATCTGAATACCTAATGGGTGTTGTAGCGTACTCATAACATGTAAAAGAAATTTGATGTGGCAACTCATTGGTGATTGATTATTGACAGCCAATGCAAAATTAATCATACTCAAAACATATATGAATGTACCAATCGAAGTTCTATCAATTGTTGTAGTGCTAGTGTGTTGGGACCAATTGTATTTCTTATGGCCAGGTATTTGTCTACTTGAGGACAAAGAATAAATTATAAGATTTGGACTTGTGAATTATCTTAAGTTTTTTTTTTTTTTTTTCCCTTAAAGGTATGGATATATAATAACATCATTGAATGAATTTTACTCTATGTACTATGAACTTTCAAATACTATGCAATTTCTGTGTGCTTGTGCATATTCTTTTCTATGTATTTACTTGCAAGAGAAAGAAATTAAGAAAGTGATTTCTAAACAAAGAGATAGAGAAGCAATGAATTAAAAATCCATGATTTTCAGAATGAAACAAATTAAACCTAGAGTCAAATTATTGTAACTTAGTTCAATCACCAATTGCCCTTATGTGAATTTTTCTCCATAAATTTTTAATGAGTACAGAAAAGAGTGATAATGTACAGAAAAATATTAGGGATGTAATTGTGTTTTGTCCTCCTAAACTATTGTGTCAATCTAAATCATCCCTATAAACTATTAAAGTGAGTAATATTGCTTTTGATTGATTGGTAATAAGGAAACTTCACCATTTCATTAAATTGAAAATTCTATAGGATTTTTTTTTTCTTCTGAAAATTGTGGTTGTTCACACTAAAATACAAAATTTTAACTTGTGAATTGACATCAATTGGTGTATTTTGTTAAGGTGTGGATAATTGGCATTGGTATAGTAACATATAAGTTGTTAACCATGCCATGATAGATGCGGTGCCTCACTCCTTTTAAGTCAACATTTCTCATTTTGGAGGCATTTTCTTTGAGTGGGGTTTCCTCAGATTGCCTTGCATTACACCACCAGGATGGTTGGGGAAAGTGACAAGTTTGATGCAAGGCCCTCATTATGGAAGCTCTTTAATTGCCTTACATTTCGGTTCTTGATGAAATCCCTAATGACTTAATGAGTGTAGTAACATACTCATACCATGTACAAGAAACTCAATGGTGATTGGCAACCAATGCAAAATCATACTCGTAACATGAATGTACCAATTGAAGTTCTATCAACTGTTGTAGGCACTAGTGTTTTGTATGCTTGTGCAATTTCTGATGTGTATAAAAATTTGTGAGGTTACATCAACGTGACTTATGCAAAACCTAATTATGGTTTATCTCTCTCTTGGAGTGGGAAATATTCCATTTTCTTTGAATCAAGAATTAGAATGAAGCAGAATTATTCACGTCTATTTGCAGCTCCAAAGAGCAAAAGATTCATCGTAAAGAAAGATGTGAGAAAATAGAATTTGGGAGAAAACTGAAAAATTATTTCATTAATTAATTTGCACTAGGCTTTATATACAAGATTGGGCTCAACCCAGAAAAGAAGAGAAGCAAAACAATCTAACTAACAAACTAACAGAAATCCTAACAACCTCATGCACATGTGACATGTGGGAACACTAAAATAGAAAGACTGAAAAATAAAGCAAACTACATGTCGTTTTCTATAAGAACTAATACAACAGTAAGACTAAACTACAAGCGTTTTTGGTCTAGCTCTTTCTTCTTAGCAAGTTTGATTGATCTTCAACTGCAAGTACATCTAGTAAGGCTTGCTCACTCTATTCTAACGGCTTAGCTAGCTTTGCATATGAACTCTATTGATGTACATTTTCTTGATTCTCCCCCTCAAGATGGACTAATGGTTGATAGATGTTAATCGGTCTCACTTGGACAAAAGCTCTAAGAATTGCTTATGACTTAAAGCCTTAGTGAGTAAATCAGCTAATTGCGAAGGGCTGCTTGACTGTCACAAAATAACAATGCTTCTTTATTGTAGCCAACCTAAGGATCCTTCAATAAGTAAAGAATCCAAACAATTTCACAAGTTGAAATGGCCATGGCCCTATATTCTACTTCAGTTGAGGATCTGGAAATAATGGACTGTTTCTTTGATTTCCAAGAAACCAATGAATCCCCAATGAAGATGCAATAACCAATGATTGACCTCCTAGTATCTAGACAAGATGCCTAGTCTGAATCTGTGAAACCTTTCACATGAAGTTCTAAATTTGCAGAAAAGAAAACACCCTTTCCAGGTTCATTCTTTAAGTACTACAAAACTTTAAGTGCAGCCTCAAGATGTGATTTTCTTGGTTTGGCCATAAATTGACTCAACTTATGCACTGCATAAGTGATATCAGGCCTGGTGATGGTCAAGTACAACAATCTACCCTAAATCTTCCCTAAATCATCAAGTAATAAGCCCCCATACTTCTAAGTTTTAAATTCTATTCCATAGGAACCTTACAACCAAGATCGCCTGCATCCTCCAAAATCTTAAGGGCATACTTTCTTTGACATAAAGAAATACCTTTAGCTATCCTGGCAACTTCCAACCCAAGAAAATACCTCAACTCACCTAAATCTTTCAATTTGAACTTCTGGTCTAACAGCACCTTAAACTGATCAAATTGTTGTTTATCATTGCTTGCTATGAGAACATCATCAACATACACCAGCAAAACAATAAAAGATTACTATTTGGTAAAGAAGGAATAGTCTACCTTGGATTGAATGAATCCAAGTTGAATCAATGTACCTGAAAATTTAGAAAATCATTGTCTTGAAACTTGCTTGAGGCCATAGAGAGACTTATTAAGCTTGCATACAAGCTACTTCCCATGCTCCCTGTTGTTGTGAAAGCCTGGTGCAAGAGCCATGTAAACTTCTTCATGCAAATCACCATGAAGAAATGCATTGTTGACATCAAGTTAGCTAAGAAACCAACCTTTCATAGCAGCCACTGCAAGCACACACTTGATAGAATCCATTTTAGTAATAGGGTTGAAAGTCTCAATGTAATCCAAACCCTCCTTTTAAGTGAACCCCTTAGCAACAAATCTGGCCTTATACCTTTCAATAAACCCATCTGCTTTGTATTTAATTTCATATACCCACTTACTCCCGATAGGATGTTTGTGAGGTGGTAGAGAGGTAATCGTCCAAGTATTATTGGCTTCCAAAGCTGCAATCTCAGCATCCATGACTTCTTGCCATTTAGGATTAGTAACTGCCTATGAAAAGTATGATGGTTCTGTAGTAGTATAGATAGAACAACAAAAAGATTTGTAGGTAGGAGATAAGTTGGCATAAGAAGAGAAAGGATGAGAAGTGCCTAAATGGGGCTGATTAGAAACGGTTACAAATGGCACGTGGTTACAATGATAAACCTTAAGATAAGAGGGAGGCTTAGAAATCCTAGTTGACCTTTTAGGAACATCAGATACAACAAGAAGCTAAGAAACAGGATTATCAAGAGCATCAGGAAAATCCTGAATATCTTCATCAAAATCATGATGAAATTGAACAATGAAATCAGTAGAAACTAGAGAAGAAGTTGTAGGATCAAGGAAAACAGATGAAAGAGGAGGAATGCTAGGTAAGGGAATCAATGCAGTATAATTAGTGTGATCATTTGAAGAAAAAGGGAAAAATCTTTCATGAAACACTACATCCCCAGATATGAAAAAGAAGTGTGATTGAAGATCAAACAATTCATACCCTTTGATGTTGAAAGGATAACCTAATAATACAAATTTCCTAGCTCTTGGGGAAAACTTGTATTTGTTAGGACTAACAGCAATGGCAAAGCAAAGATAGCCAAAAGTTCTAAGATGAGAATAAGATAGAACCTATTTAATAAGAACTTCATAAGGGGGTTTGTTCTACAGGAAAGGTGTAGGAAGCTTATTGATCAAATACACAGTTATGAGAATACAATCACCCTAGAAAACAAAAGGAAGACTAGATTGAATTTGCAATGCTCTAGCAGTTGCTAGGATATGTTGATGTTTCCTATCCACAATTGAGTTTTGTTATGGAGTGTAAACATAGCTTTGTTGATGAATGATTCCATTAGAATTATAAAATTCAACCATATTGAATTCTAATGCATTGTTAGTTCTGATGGACTTGATTTTAGCCTCAAATTGTGTTTGAACCATAATATAAAATGATACAATCAAGGGTCTTACTTCTAATTTAGCCTTTAAAAGAAAGACCCAAGTGGCTCTTGATGCATCATCAACTATAGTGAGAAAATACCTATGCCCATCAATAGTAGAAACAGAAAATGGTCCCCAAACATCCATAAGAACAAGATAAAAAAGATTAGCAGATCTTTTATGGTCAAAAGGAAATGGAAGTCTTTTTTGTTTGGCCAAAGGACATATCTTACAATCTTTAGTACAGTAGTTTTGAAGGAAAGAAAAAACATGACTTAAGGAATGAATTTTCATATTAGATGGGTGTCCAAGTCTATAATGCCATAGTGAATACAAATTGGCATGTGAATCAGAAGAAAAAAAAGAAGTAAATGATTTGAGTTTATGCTTAAGAAGGAAATCATCAAGAGACTTAGTAGCTTTAGAGAGGCTTGATCCTTGTAAGAAGTATAACCTATCATGCATTTGGCCCATTCCAATTGTGCTTCAGCAAGTAAGGTCCTGTATAAAGCAATAAGTGGAAAGAAAAACAAGGAAAGAGGCTGAGAATGAGTCAAGGCACTGATAAAGAGTAATTTGAATGAAAAAGAAGGTACATAAAGGACATTTGTGAGGGTAATGTGGGATGAAAGTTTTATTGTACCAACATGAGTCACAACAACAGCTTCCCCATAAGGCAATTCAATCACAGTGTGTGAGATTTCAGTAAAAGAAGCCAATAACTACATGGAACATACTATATGATCAGTAGCACCTATATCTATTACCGAAGTTTCAATGCCAAAAGCCCTTCTGTTCACAACTTTAGCAGAAAACATAGTGTTTTAAGTAAGGAACATTACTTGCAACAACATTGGATGACAAAGAAACAGTATTGACCATATGAGGATCTTGACTTGTTGAAGCTTGCTATACTCCAATTAAAGAAGAACCCATCAAGGCCAGAATTTGTTGATACTAATCAGGTGTAAAAGCAGGTGCCTGTGCTTGAGTGGCAATAGGATTGAGTTCTGGTTTTGGAACAAAGAGATGACCTTAAGACTGATCAGCAACAAATGAGACTTGATGAGCCATAGCATTCTTGTTTTTGAACTAGTACCTTGGTGGGAAACCATGCAACTTATAACATTTGTCCACAATATGACCCAATTTTCCACAATGAGTGCACAAAGGTCTTTCTTTCCCTTTGGAATTGTATCTTGAACTCTTGGTAGCCAATGCAGTGGACTCAACTTGAATAGAATTAGTGATATACCTTTGCATTTCTTCTTGAATAAACAAAGAATAGGCCTTGTTGATAAAAGGCAGTGGATCCATCAATAGTATCTGTGTTCTCACTTGAGAGAAGGCATCATTAACCTCCATGAGGAACTTCATTTTGGATTCTTTAGCTTGAAGATTTGATAACCTCTGATTGATGTTGCACACACTCTTTCCACAAGTGCATTGAGGAAATGGGTTGGTATTCTAAAGCTAATCCCATAAAACCTTGAGCTGAGTGAAATAATCAATGACTGATTGTTCTCCCTGATGAAGCTCAGCAATTTGCTTCTGAATATTGAAGACTTTAGGTCCATTCCATTAGCTAAATGTATGACTGAGGTCAGTCCAGATCTCAAGTGTTGTATTTCTGAATATGATACTAGTTTGGAGCTTTGGGAAAACTGAATTGATGATCCAAGTGCCAACCATGTTGTCAGAATGAATCCATGCTTGAACATCTATTGGTGAATCCACCAATGGAGAAGAAATGGTTAGAGAACCATCTATGAAACTAAGCTTATTCTTGGCAATCAAGGACTTCCTCACTGACCTAACCCAAGCAGGATAATTTTCTCCTCCAATCAATGGTTAAGAGGTGAGAACAACTCTTGGATTCTCTCCATGATGCAAGAACAAAGGGTCATTTGGATTATATGAATCTTGTGAAGAAGATGAAGACTCAGTGGCAGAAGTACTAGTTGTTGTGCTTGAAAGCTCAAATTTGTGCTAAAACACAAAAGCTTGTTTAGACCCCAAATTAAAAAAAAAAAAAAAAAAAAAAAAAAAAAAAAAAAAAAAAAGGGGTTAGATTGCTTTTACTCTAACTTCTCTAAGTGCGAAACAAGGGTAAATGAAGTGCAATAAACCAATAACTACTCTAGTGCATGAACATGAACAACAAACAATAAATGTAAAGTACAAGAGTAAGAGAAGAGAGATGCAAATACAAGATAACAGCAAGCCGTGTTATTGAAGAGGGAACCGAAGAACTTGGCGAAAAACCTATCCGCGACCCTCCAAGTCGAAATCGATTAACTAGAGAATAAAGTTAGAGTACACGAATAACAAAAAAACCTTCCAAGCCTAGTCTACTCAATGTACTTGAGCCCTCCAAGCTCCTGCTACCAACAGATTTATCGGAGTCATGTCTTCTTTAGCTTTTCTGATTTACAACTATGTTTTTATATTGGCTTTATTCCATGACAAAAAGTGTTGTAATTGCTTTAATTTTGTTCCTTGTATTTTGTGGGATTTTATTGTATTGAATTTAGTATTAAGTTGGTGAAGAATCGAGCATGTATTGGATAACCAAGTGGATTTCACTAGTGTCTTGCGAGAAGCCTACCCATGAAAGAGCCACGTGAGAAGCACATGGTGGAAGCTGAAGAGTTGTGTCAGGCTGTCAGTTTCGTGAGTGTCTCGTGAGAAGGGCTAACCAGCGAGATACCAGCGAAACTCTTGGCCTGGAGGATTTTTAAATGCGACTTTTTTACCCTTCATCCATACTATATATACCCTTATTACCCACAAAAGTATGTGAGGCCATTTAGGGAGAAAAACCCTAGATAGGTTCTCTCTACCTGGAGGATTTTTTTGCATGTTTTTCTTGGGAGAAGACAACCAAATCTTAGACTTTTTAATTTTTAGGCCTCACAGGATGTTTACTTTAGGGGTTTGATACTTTGATTGTCACTTCAAGATCCGGAATTGGACCTTTTGGCACTTCAACTACTATACATTTGGCAATATCGCTGCTTGGTACGTAGTAGAGTAGTTGCTAATGAGTAATGACCAAAGACACAATGGGCGAATGTATCATCACTGTATTTGTTCTTATTTAAACTGAAAGAGGAGAAGACAAAGTTGAAGATAAACTCTGACCCTAAAAACGAGGACAATGAAATGAGTGCAATGATTTCATTGATTGAATTCAATGAGACGTGTTCATTGAATTCAATCAAAACTAAAAAAGAACTTCATCATTTTTTTTTTAAATTAATTAATTAATTATTTATTTATTTTTTTAGCTGAATAAGCAACTTCATCATTTAATTTGACAGTTCTTAGTTAGATGCATGAAAATGGTTGACATTAACAAACAAATCATTTCAAAATTTACAATCTGTCAGTAGAGAGAGTAAATCCTCTTTCCTTAGGGGCGGCTCTATTATTAATTTGTTTAGGTTCAAATCAACACCCTGAATTCAAAAAAAATAATATTTAAATATATAAATATTATTTTTTTTTGGTTAATTTAATACATTAATTTTTTTCTTAAAAATATTTTTGCATACTTTGACTTAAATTTTATACATTCTTATTACTAGTATTTTTTACCCTAAAGTAAGAGTAAGTATTTATGAATTGTAAATGTCACTTTTTATTATGTGTATGAGTCTGTCTAATATTGACTGTGTGCATTACTTTTTTTTTTTTTTAATAATGTTATTTTTGTGAATAATGATGTGTACCTGGATGTTTGTGTGTATAATATATGTGGGGTCCGTGGGCCTGATAGTCTCGGCCCATCATATAGCGGGCCCAAGGCCCATGCCGAGGAGCGCAAGCTATTTCTGAGGAGAAGGGGGGGGGGGAAACCTATTCTCCTGGATCCACGCCGAGAATACCTTGTTCTCGGCCTGACAAAGGTGATTTTGGGGAGAGGTTAACCCCAAAGTAAGCTGTCACTATCGCATTGAATGCACTCAACCAACCCCCCTGGCCGCATTAATGGGGAGGTAACCCCTTGGCAGGATAACGTTGGTTAGAGTGAGCCACTTGAGTGCCAATAAGGCCTCTGATGGGACGGACAACCAGAAGAAAAGCGAATAGATGATCAACAGATGGAGGCAGAAGATAGGAAGATGAAAACTATAAAAGAAGAGCTAGTAAAACCAAAAAGAGAAAGAGAAAAGAAAGGGGAACCTTGAGGCCTCCTCGGCCACAGGCCGAGGAGCATTCCCCTATTTGTAAGGAAACACTTAGCCTTTTTTATAAGAAAAAGTTTGTGCCTGGTGATCGACGGCCAGCACCTAAGCCTGTCAACCCACTCTCTATAAATTTATTGCTTGGGCTTATTGGGCTGAAACCCAACACTCAATTCAAATTGGGTCCCTACAATTGGCGCCGTCTGTGGGAAGGATTAGGGTGCTGGCCGGTGCACCAGGTAAATGTTCCACGTTCTAAGTATTTGTTTTACAGTAAATTGAATAAGATAAGGTTCTAAGTTCTAAGTGTTTGTTTTATGGTAGATTGAAAAAGATAATGTTCCAAGTTATAAGTATTTGTTTTGCAGTAGATTGAATAAGATAAGAGTTCTAAATTCTAAGTATTTATTGTACAAAAAAAAAAAAAAAAAAAACGAAGGAGAAAAACAAAAGATCTTGATATTATTAATTCAAACATAGAAAAATTACATATCACAATCAGAGGCTCAGGTAGGCCTGTTTTACAAGTAAATTTACTAGCTAATAGCCACCTGCTAGTCCTAGCTACTCCTACAATCAGAGGCCCAGGTGAAGCCGCCCCAAGAGAAAACTAGCCGGAGGGAAGTGTCAACTCGTGCTTTTATTTGGCATCAAAAGAATGGGAGAGCTTGACACATGGTGGAGGAGGTGAAGGATAATCATGCCCTCAGGCCCCCAACCACTCCCTCCTCGGCTGGGCAGAGTTGGAACAAAGAGAGGAGCAGACGCAGGGGCTCGGGGGTACCCTCCCCCATGATGTTCCCTCGATTCTCTCCATTCCTCTCGAGTATTGGCCATTGGAGACGGCAACACTCGAGCACCGCCCATGAGGTGAATTCATGCGCCTTCCTCGTCGGGGGTGTGCTCCGAGGAAAGACGTGAGGTTCTCTAACAACATCCCTCTGGGATACCTCGAAGGGCACCATCAGGGTTACGCCTAGACTCTGCCGCACCGAAAGCCCAGTGGGGGCTGCGGCCATACCGGTTTTTTTCAGTCCCGTCGACAATTCCGGCGGGGTTGTTAAAAGGGCATGTGAAGTTGGAAGAAGGTGTTTTGCTCTATTTGTGTTGAGAGGTTCATGGGTTGTGGAGTAACCATCTACTTACTTTATATAGGGGATGGGAGTTTGGTGAGAATTAATTCATGCAGAATTCGAAAAGGGTATTATCAGCTGGATCAGTAATGAAGTCCCCAATTTCCAAGGAGGCCACGGACGGTTGGACTCGTGTCAATTTACGAGGGCATTAATGAAGGCGTGTTTCGCGTATCGGAGCGTTGAGCGCGGAACACGAACAGACAGGGGGTGCTTCTTAAATAAAAAAGATGGGGCCTCAAGTTAGAGGTGAGATCAATGCCACGTGTAAAGATTGTAATCTGACGCAAAGAATAATCATATCCAGTAAAGCGATCTGAGGACAAACCTGTATTTACAAAAAAAATTGAAGTGGTAGACAGAACCAAGGTATTGCATGGTCCTCGGACCCAAACCTATGGCAAAACTACACACACTGATTATATCTAGTATTTACAAAAAAATTGAAGTGGTAGACAGAGCTAAGGTATTGCATGGTCCTCGGACCCAAACCTATGGTAAAACTACACACACCACTATACCTGGGTACTAGACAGAACCAAGGTATTGCATGGTCCTCGGACCCAAACCTAAGGTGAAACTAGATACTTACAGGAAAAAATTGAAGTGGTAGACAGAACCAAGGTATTGCATGGTCCTCGGACCCAAACCTATGGCAAAACTACACACACTGATTATATCTAGTATTTACAAAAAAATTGAAGTGGTAGACAGAGCAAAGGTATTGCATGGTCCTCGGACCCAAACCTGTGGCAAAACTACACACACTGATTATATCTAGTATTTACAAAAAAATTGAAGTGGTAGACAGAGCCAAGGTATTGCATGGTCCTCGGACCCAAACCTATGGCAAAACTACACACACTGATTATATCTAATATTTACAAAAAAATTGAAGTGGTAGACAGAACCAAGGTATTGCATGGTCCTCGGACCCAAACCTATGGCAAAACTACACACACTGATTATATCTAGTATTTACAAAAAAATTGAAGTGGTAGACAGAGCCAAGGTATTGCATGGTCCTCGGACCCAAACCTATGGCAAAACTACACACACTGATTATATCTAATATTTACAAAAAAATTGAAGTGGTAGACAGAACCAAGGTATTGCATGGTCCTCGGACCCAAACCTATGGCAAAACTACACACACTGATTATATCTAGTATTTACAAAAAAATTGAAGTGGTAGACAGAGCCAAGGTATTGCATGGTCCTCGGACCCAAACCTATGGTAAAACTACACACACCACTATACCTGGGTACTAGACAGAACCAAGGTATTGCATGGTCCTCGGACCCAAACCTAAGGTGAAACTAGATACTTACAGGAAAAAATTGAAGTGGTAGACAGAACCAAGGTATTGCATGGTCCTCGGACCCAAACCTATGGCAAAACTACACACACTGATTATATCTAGTATTTACAAAAAAATTGAAGTGGTAGACAGAGCCAAGGTATTGCATGGTCCTCGGACCCAAACCTATGGTAAAACTACACACACCACTATACCTGGGTACTAGACAGAACCAAGGTATTGCATGGTCCTCGGACCCAAACCTAAGGTGAAACTAGATACTTACAGGAAAAAATTGAAGTGGTAGACAGAACCAAGGTATTGCATGGTCCTCGGACCCAAACCTATGGCAAAACTACACACACTGATTATATCTAGTATTTACAAAAAAATTGAAGTGGTAGACAGAGCCAAGGTATTGCATGGTCCTCGGACCCAAACCTATGGTAAAACTACACACACCACTATACCTGGGTACTAGACAGAACCAAGGTATTGCATGGTCCTCGGACCCAAACCTAAGGTGAAACTAGATACTTACAGGGAAAAATTGAAGTGGTAGACAGAGCCAAGGTATTGCATGGTCCTCGGACCTAAACCTATGGCAAAACTACACACACTGATTATATCTAATATTTACAAAAAAATTGAAGTGGTGGACAGAGCCAAGGTATTGCATGGTCCTCGGACCCAAACCTATGGCAAAACTACACACACTGATTATGTCTAATATTTACAAAAAAATTGAAGTGGTAGACAGAGCCAAGGTATTGCATGGTCCTCGGACCCAAACCTATGGCAAAACTACACACACTGATTATATCTAATATTTACAAAAAAATTGAAGTGGTGGACAGAGCCAAGGTATTGCATGGTCCTCGGACCCAAACCTATGGCAAAACTACACACACTGATTATGTCTAATATTTACAAAAAAATTGAAGTGGTAGACAGAACCAAGGTATTGCATGGTCCTCGGACTCAAGCCTATGGTGAAACTACACACACCGATTATATCCAATACTTACAAAAAAACAGAATTACTGGGCATAACCAGAGTGTTGCATGGTCCTCAGACTCAAAACCATAGAGAAAATAACCGTCTAGATAAAAACTAGAGCGTTACTTAGAATTAAGCCCTACTGCGCCATGTAGATTTATATTCGAAGGATAATAGATGGTCCCATGATGCCAACTCCAGAATGGAATACAAATATTGAGTAGAATACAATAGCAAAGCAAACAAAATAAAGTATCATTAAATGAAAGCAAAATCTCAAGTATTCGATTCAAAAAGAAAATACACGATTCCCTTACAAAAGCCACTGAGGCAAGAAACAAAATGAGGTAGAAGAGAAGACAAACAAATTCATCCTACGCCGTATACTAGCCTCCTCAATTAAGTGAGCAAATTAAAATCAATAAGTAAATCAAAAGGTCTGGGTCAAGGCCTAAGGGCTCGATTTCAAAAAATCCGCTGGAGGACTTGCCATGTCTTGTGGCATTCCCTGACCCTCGGTCGCAACTTCCCCCAATACTCTTTGGGGCTCAACCTCCTCGGATGGCTGACCAGTTAACGGCGCATCCTCGGTGGTCCGATCCTGACCTTCAACCGATGGTAATGAGGATCCCTCCTCAGGAGCAGCAGGTATAACCTCGCGAATGGCAGTAGGGTAATATACCCTGTCTTCCCTTTTAAGGTCGGACGAAGCATCAATCCCTACTTGGTTGAGGGCTTCTTGCCAGGTTTGAGAGCAGTAATGCCTGCACACAGTAGGAACTTGAGCCCGAAGGGTGGCTTCAGTCTTAGCCACCCCTTCTGCGAAGGCCTCTTCCTTTGCCTCTTCCACAGAGCGCTCAGCGTCTGTTTTCGCAAAAATCGCCTCGTCTCTGGCTCTCACAGCCTCGTCCCTGGCATACTCGGCAACACCTTTGTCGTGGATTGCTTTGGTCAAACTTCCCTTCATGTAGGAAATGTCCTCTTTGGCCTTCTGTAATTGACTCTCAACCTCTTGCAAGTGGACAGTTTGATCCTCAGCTTGTTTCCTGACCACGGCTAGGTCAGAGACAGCAGTATCCCTGGCCTTCGCTATTTCTGCCAGATCCTCAGTCGCCTTTCTCAAGTCGGCCTCAGATCTCTTAAGAGTTTTGGCCGCTTCTAGGAACTTATCGCGCTCTTGCGCTAAGGCGTGACTATGGTCATCAACCTCTTCGCCCAACCTAAAAAGGGCCTGGATAGCCTGCCAGCAAAAACAAGCAGCTTTATAAAGAGAAAGAAAAGTACTAAGCAACAAAAATTTCTAGTAAAAAGAATGGTTGCCAAAGGACCTACCATGCCTAGATATTTCTTAAGGTCGAGGACAACCTCTACCCCACTCATCTTCTCTAACCCAGCCACATCAATGGGAAGAAGAAGAGATTTCTCTAGGGCCTCGGCTACGAGAGCCCCCTCGTCTCCTTGAGACTCTCGTATCGACGCGTTGTCCATTAAGGGCTGGTCGTGGAGCATGGCAGCAGGCAGCCATGCTTGGACCTGGGGCTGCTGGATGACCTTCTTGCCTTTCTTTCGATCACCGAGCTTCAATTGCTTTGGGGGCCTACGAGTCTTACCCTCCTCGGGCGAAGAATGAGATTTGCTCCCATCCATTGGCTCCTTACTCTTAGAAAGTCTTTTCCTTTTCGGATTAGGAGACTCAGTAGAAGGGGCAGCTACTATAGGGGTGGAGGACGACCTGGTTTGCATGGTTGGAATCTGGGGCTGAGGTGCTGGGGGCTAGGACTGTAACTCCCCTGGTACATCCTTCTTGGAACCGCCTTCGAGCAGGTCAAGAAGATTGGTCTGGGGCTGTCTCTTTAAACCCATCTCAGCCTGGGTACCAACTCTTAAGGACTGAAGATCGGCTTCGGATAAGTGAGGATCCCCTAGGTCACCGGGAGGATCCTCGGGCTGATCAGCTAAGTTAAATACACTATACTCGTCCTCGGAGGAACTCAATTCAACCACCTCCCTTGCTTTCTTAGATGGTCCTTTCTCGGCCACCGTTACTTGCCGGGATGAAGAAGGACCTGATAGCGGAATACCTTCAGGTATGTAAGACCCCCCAGTAAAAGAAAAACCGCTCTTCACCACGGTAATCTGCGTAAGCCGAGGATCACGAGCTCTAATTACGTGCTGTGGAACAGGGAATGACGTCTGAGCTGGGTCACACCCGAGGATTTTATGAGCAGCTCTGACTTGGTTGTCAGGTTCGTTCAAGAAGAGGTCCGACCTGAGAACGGTTTCCAAATCCGCCTTATTAACTAGGTGGAAGTGACGTGCAAAGGCGTGCGGATCTGCGAAAAGAAAAGCAAAACTCCTATGGTTAGTCAACCAAATCAAATATACAGACATAAAACTTGAAGGTGCTGAGACCTAGATTATCTTGTACATCGGATGCCCTACCTGGCTCCCCCTCTACGGTTGGGCAGTGAAAGCCGTCGTGCCACTCTCCCGACACTATGAGGAAGTCTTGGTTCAACCCCTTATTGGAATCAGGAAGACACTGGATAAGACGAACCCTATCGTCCTTTGTCTTCATATAATATGTCTTACCCCTCAAGTGATGAAGGTTATAACACCAATTCACATCATGGTGAGTCAGTCTCAGCCCCATTTTCTCATTCAGGGTATCTACACACCCTAGTATTCTAAACACATTCACAGCACACTGAGTGGGAGGCAGGCGGAAATGCCTAAGGTAATTGAGAGTCACCGGCCTCATAGGGATTCTCATCCCTCATTCTACAAAAGCAACTATTGGAATTACGACCTCACCCTCTCTCCTCCTAAGGTACCACTCTCCTTCTTCGCAGTACTTCAAATTTACATTATTGGGTATTCCATAGTCAACAATGAATTGGCTCATCATCTCGTCGGACTTGACCAACTTCTTAAACTTACCCATTCCCCAAAGACAACTAAAAGCTCTAAAAAAGAAAAGGAATAGTGAAATCAAGGAAATTTGGGGTCACTAGAAAAAGAAAACTTACAGAGGTATGACGATACTCTTCAGATAGTGTACCAGTCGAACCAAGTTCAAACTATATGCATCAATAATGATAAGCGCGAAAATGATAAAACCAGGCAAGTCAAACAGGTATTTATACTCTCCCTTAATTTCCCAAAATGAAACCGCTTGCTCATAAAGGCAGAAGATCATGCCGCTGAAAGTGGGAAACGTGGTGCCGCCAAAAATTTAATGTGGGCACCCATTAATTCTCGAAACGCTAAAAACGCGCATCGGGCAGTCAAGAAGCCGCCAGCATCAGTATAAACTAAAGTGAGGCCATTCGTCCAGTGAATCCGTATGTATCAAAACCCTCCTCCCCGTTCGAGGGAACGTGCAGCAGAGTTTTGAGGGGCTATTGTGGGGTCCGTGGACCTGATAGCCTCGGCCCATCATATAGCGGGCCCAAGGCCCATGCCGAGGAGCGCAAGCTATTTCTGAGGAGAAGGGGGGGGAAACCTATTCTCCTGGATCCACGCCGAGGATACCTTGTCCTCGGTCTGACAAAGGTGATTTTGGGGAGAGGTTAACCCTAAAGTAAGCTGTCACTATCGCATTGAATGCACTCAACCAACCCCCCTGGCCGCATTAATGGGGAGGTAACCCCTTGGCAAGATAACGTTGGTTAGAGTGAGCCACTTGAGTGCCGATAAGGCCTCTGATGGGACGGACAACCAGAAGAAAAGCGAATAGACGATCAACAGATGGAGGCAGAAGATAGGAAGATAAAAACTATAAAAGAAGAGCTAGTAAAACCAAAAAGAGAAAGAGAAAAGAAAGGGGAACCTTGAGGCCTCCTCGGCCACAGGCCGAGGAGCATTCCCCTATTTGTAAGGAAACACTTAGCCTTTTTTATAAGAAAAAGTTTGTGCCTGGTGATCGACGGCCAGCACCTAAGCCTGTCAACCCACTCTCTATAAATTTATTGCTTGGGCTTATTGGGCTGAAACCCAACACTCAATTCAAATTGGGTCCCTACAATATAAATATAATATAACTTTATATAATTTAATAATTAGGAAATAAAGAGGATTTGTTACATTAGTATTTACAGTTATCATATTATAATAACTTTTTGTCATAAAGTTAGAAAAATTCAAGAAAAAAATTGCAAAGTTAGTGATTATTCAAACATTTAATTGGTTAAGTAAACATGTAATGAATTATTTTATGTATGAATAAGTGTGGTTGTGTGCATCAATAATTAATATAAAGCCAATGAGTTAAGTTTAGTCATTTAGTTTAAAATATTTTTATAAAAACAATGACAAATATATAATATTAACTGCATAAAAATAAAAACTTAGACAAACTTAACAAAATAAAATGGTCATAACTACCCATATTGGTACTAAACACTTGTAATGAACTATCGTATAACAATTCAAAATTTAAAAACTTGCAGAAGGAAATTATAAAAATTCATGTATTTATTTTTGTACGTCTATAACTCGATATATTCCAGTTCTCTTTTTATTAATTTTTTTTAATTTAAATTTCTTAATGACCCCCTCAACAAAGTTCTTGGAGCCGTCAGTAAGGTCTGTTTAGATGGAGGAGTGGAAAAGTGAGAGGATGGAAAATTGTAGGAGGATGGAAAATATTTAGTTTTCCCTCTTATGTGTTTGGTTGGAGGGGTGGAAAAGTGGGAGGGTGGAAAACTCTTTTGTTTGGTTGGAGAGAAAAAGGGAATGATGGAAAATGTAATTTATATAAATTGACTATTATACCATTGTTAAATAATATGTAAGAAATAGATTTATTTGTACTCATTAAATAATATAAAATTTACCACATCATATATATAAATTTATATTATTATTTATATTATTATAATGTAAAAATTACAATAGTGTACATATAAACAATAGATCACGTTGAAAAAAAAAGAAAAAAAAAAAAAAAAACGTAGAAAAGAGAGGAGAACCTGGACTACTGGACGGTGTGCTGAAAGTAAGATGAGAACATGAGAAAAAGTGATAAGGATTTATGGGCAAAAGTCATCAGATGGGGTAGGTGAGAAGGTCATGAATGAGGATAGGTGGGAGGGCATTATGGTAAAAGTGCTATGAGGCACTTTTCTCTCATGGCTTTTCCTCTCGATTTGGGAGGAAAAAATTTGTGGGCCTAGGAGAGAAAATTTTCTCCCAAGTTTTCCACCCTTCGTATTTTCTTTCTATTCCCAAACAATGGAAAACTTAGTTTTCTACCCTATTTTCCTTCTTATGTTTTCCATCCTTCCTAAATTCACCCTAACCAAACACAGTATTAGACAAAGGGTAATTCTTCTTAGTTGATAAGAGAACTGAATGAAAAAAAAAAAGTAATTAAAGTTTGAATCTTTTGGTGTGATATATTAAGCTTAGTTTAATGGAGTTTTTACCTGTTTTTTTCAAGTTTGGATGAAATTTCTTTTCATGATAGTAAATTTCTTATCTATTTTTTTTTTTTTGTGAAATTAAATTGCTAATCCAATAGGTCATTTCTAATTCGGTTATCTATTTTAGGATGTTGATATTGTGTGGAAATAGTTGTCTTATTGTTTTAATTAGATTTTCAAATGGTGAAGTAAACTCCTTTACGTTTTTGCTATTTTGTTTTAGTTAATAATGCTATTATTTATACAATTCTATTATTAATGTACAAGTATCAAATTTGCATTAAAAAATAAATGTTAATCTAAGCTCTTTCTTAACATGGGTAGATCTAAATCCCAATTAATATATTTCATACTAAGTAATTTGTTACATGACTTACCAAATGACAAATATATATTTTAATTTTTTTTTAATGTGAAAAAATATGGATCGACCTACAACTCAATTGATTGAACTTGTTTGCAACTTATTTAAAATTTCAAACTAATAGCTGACCAATAAAAAAAATTGCAAACTAATAACTAAAGGATTTAAAAAAAAAAAAAAAAAGAAAAAAGAAAAAGAAGAAGAAGAATTAGGACAATCATATACCTAAATGATAAATCATGTAGACATTTATATTATTTACTTCAAATTTCAAATATATAAATATAAATATCCAAATAATAATATAATACCTAAATGATAAAATATCATGTAAGATAAATATAAAAATAAAATAAATAATAATATAAATCTAATAGAAGTTAATTTTTAAATATTTTCAAGTTAAATTATGTTAAATTTAGCACTTTGCTTATATAAGTATTCCCTTTTTTGGTAATTTACACCTTAAACAGCAATTTTAATAAACGCTATCTAAATATTTTGATTATTGAGACAACACTTTTTAACAACTTCTATCAAATGATCTAGTCTTCTTAAAATGAAAAGGTTTGGCTCCAATCATCAATAGAAAGATGACATGTGTTCTGTCATGTGCTATACACATGACACACTTGGTTGGTTGAATTAAGTGAAATGCACATAACAAGAATAAATGTCATCTCATATTAATGGTTAGAGCCAAACTTTGTTCTTTTCAAAAAGCCCATTTTTCATTAAGCGAATATTAAAACCACCACCTTTTCAAAACGCTTAATTTCAAAAAGGGTTTGCTGAACTCAACCTTAAACTTGGTGGTATACTTAACAATCATTAAATAAAAATGACACATCCACGAGGCCACAACATGCTACTCAATGGAATTATATTTTATAGAAATACTATGTCCATGATATTTTTACATCAATTTCATAACAAATCTTAGGTGGCAGACAATACTACCCGTTACCAATTCTAATCTAAACCCAACATTGAAATTACGTTTTGCCACCAATAACAGCGTAACACCTAAAAATTGTTGTGAATGCATTTAGATTAAAAAGAATGTTGAATTCCATTTTGATAAATAACTAAATTGCAATGTATTAAGAAATGATTATTTTATATATATTTTTTTCATTTGTTGATCCTTTGTTAAATTAAATGAATGCTAATTTGGATTGTAATGAAACAAAATTGGTTCATAATTCAATCCCCCTCAATTGAAGTTTTGTCTCCATCCCTAGCCATCGTTGTCCATTGACCACCAGTTCCACCACCCCTAAACACAACCTCTCTCTCTCTCTCTCTCTTTTTTTGTTTATTAACATAATTTTTTAAATTATTTTTTTGGATTTTTTTTGAGTTTGAATGTAAAGATTTTTTATTTTATTTTATTAAGTATTTGTTTGGAATTAAAAATATATGGGAAAGTAAAAAATATGTTTTCTGGAACATTTTCAAGAACGCAACTAAATACTTGAAAATATTTGTAGGTAAAAAAAAAAAAAAAAAAATTTAGACTAAAATGACACAAAATTTTACATTAGAAACTTAATTTACTTCTACAAAAACAGAATCATCTATGTAGGGAAATTATCATGTATGAACATAACATGCAGGCCTTGATGAAATCCCTAATGACTTTAGTCTAGTGACTTGCTAATAACATGTAAAAGAAATTTATTAGTGTCCTCCTTCAATGAATTTTACTCAAGGTACTAAGAACTTTCAAATATGCAATTTATGTATGCTTGTGCATATTCCTTTCTAAGTATATACTTGCAAGAGAAATAAATTAAGGAAGTGATTGTTAAATAAGATTCAACGTATAGAAAGAGTAGCTGGCTGGATTAACAGTGTATACCTACATAAGAAAAACAACATTTGTGGCAAAAACAAATGTACTTAAAGAAAGGAGGGTCCACCATATGAGAAGCCCGGAATATCAATCAGATATAATCATTAATTTCTATTAGAGTTCAATTTGAGATGGATCACATCTTGATCTGATGGTTTAATTTGTCCTTTTTGTTAGTGCAAATGTCATAGTTGGAGTTGCCTAAGCCCACACGACAACTCACAATCACAAAGTCATCTTCATTACAGTACTTAATACCAGTTTCATGTTTATTTTTAGATGAGCGGCGCGATTTTCGTGTTTGGATAAAGCACCATTTGTTGACTTTTATTCACATTCAAGTTCTCACTACGTACGCTTGAGGCGTTAGGGCAGTGTATACATCCAATATAAAAAGAGGACATTAATACCAAGGGAATCGCAAGAACTTAAACATATAGAAAAGAGAGCAGAAAATGTCACACTTCCTCCAATTTCTAGGGCCAAATGTAACATCCTTCTTGCTGCATCCCATTGTTTTAGCAATCTTGGCCTTTATCTTCATTCTCCTATCCAAATGGTCCTCCACACTTCCAAACAAGAACAAAAATTCACCACCTTCACCACCAAAGCTCCCAATCATCGGAAACCTTCACCAACTCGGCATGTACCCTCACCACTCACTCCGAGACTTAGCTCAACTCTATGGCCCCCTAATGCTACTAAAGTTAGGCAATGTACCGACCCTTGTTGTCTCATCCGCCGATGCTGCCCGAGAGATCATGAAGACCAATGATGTCATCTTTGCAAATCGGTCAAAAACAAGAATGTTTGGGAAACTAACATACGATTTCAAAGATGTGGCATTGGCACCTTACGGTGAGTACTGGAGGCAAACGAAAAGCATACTTGTGCTACATCTTTTGAATAATAAAAGGGTTCAGTCTTTTCGTGCTGTGAGAGAGGAGGAAATTTCTCTACAAATTGAGAAAATCAAACAGTCTTGTTCTTCTTCAAGTGTGATCAATTTAAGCGAAATGTTTGCAAAGCTTACTAATGATATAATATGTAGGGTTGCCTTGGGAAGGAAGTATGGTGAAGGGGAAGGTGGAAGGAAGTTTAAGGAGCTTATAGGGGAGATGATGGAGTTGTTGGGTGTTAATAATATGGGGGATTATATTCCATGGCTTGCATGGGTGAACCGTGTCAATGGCTTGGATGCTAAAGCAGAAAGGGTGGCTAAACAGTTTGATGATTTTTTGGAAGGAGTAATTGAAGAGCACATCAATAGTAAAAAGAAAGGGAGTGATGACCATAGTCAAGAAAATGAAGACCAAAAGGACTTTGTGGATGTTTTGCTTTGGGTTCAGAAGGAAAACATGATCGGTTTCCCTATTGATAGAGTATGCATTAAGGCTTTAATCCTGGTAAGCATCTCTCTCTCTCTCTCTCTCTCTCTCTCTCTCTCTCTATATATATATATGGGTTTATATAGTTAAATGTCAAAAAAAAAAGAAAAAGGAAAAAAGAAAAAAAGATAGCCTTGACTACAAAAGGCTTTGTTTTGTTCAAGTAGCATATGGTATTTCACACTCTTTCTCATGCATATTGAAAAATTTCTTCAATATTAACCACATGTTGTTATAGGATACATTTATTGCTGGCACTGACACTACGTACTCAGCGTTAGAGTGGGCAATGACAGAACTTTTAAGGCATCCCAAAATGATGAAGAAGATGCAGGATGAAGTGAGAGTGATCACTAGCAACAAAAAAGACATAAAATTGGATGATTTGGATGAAATGCATTACTTAAATGCAGTAATCAAAGAGACTCTTCGCTTGCATCCTATTATTCCACTGTTAGTTCCTCGAGAATCAAGTAGAGAGGCAAAAATACAAGGTTATGATATTGCAGCGGGAACTCAAGTTTTTATCAATGTGTGGGCAATTGGAAGAGACCCTGGGATATGGGACAATCCAGAGGAATTTCATCCAGAAAGGTTCTTGAATTCTTCTATAGACTTTAAAGGACACGATTTCCAATTGATCCCATTTGGAGCTGGTAGGAGGAGTTGCCCTGGAATTTCCTTTGCCATAACCAACATTAAGCTTGTTTTGGCAAAGTTTGTGAAGTACTTTGATTGGACATTGCCTAATGGGGCAAAAGGAGAGGATTTGGATATGACAGAATCTATTGGAGTAGCCATTCATAAAAAATTTCCTCTTATTGCAGTTGCAACTCCATATGTTGGCTAGTATATATAGGCAATACATTTAGCATTTAAATAATCCTCTAAGTTCAACTTATATGGCAACAATGTATGATTTTTCAGTTTGAAGTTCTCTTTTCTCTCATTTCATTTTGATTGTTGAGAATAGAAGTTTAATATAAATAAATAAAAAGTATTGTGGCCTATTAAGTATTAAGAAGGAACATCGTAATATTATATGCAGTTGTTTCACCTAAAATTATTTTTCGAAAAATATTTTTCCCAATTGCAAGTATTTAATTTTATTGAAATTACTAGTTAAACCTAAAAATATTTTTAGGTTGACAGCAAAATGTGGGGTATTTTGGCATAAAATATTTTACACCCATATTTTTAGTAAAAAATTTTCATTCCTCACTCATTCACTTGAAGAGCACAAGGGTGTGTAATATGATTTGGTATCCATGTAGGGAATTTCATAATCGCACCGCCACTATCCACCAACCGCCACCCCAAATGCAGCCTCTCTCTCTCTCTCTCTCTCAATATTATTGTAACTCCTAATAATTTCAAGGGTTCAAACGTCATCGGTTTTTTGCATGCAATTAAGTGCATATAATCGATTGGTGCATTTCATCCATCATTTTAGAGTTTTTTGAACTTGGTAGACAAAGGTCATAGATAATGTCCAAATTACATCTTTCAAAAGATGCAAAAAAATCTTTCCTCAAGAAGGCTATAAATGTGTAGGGTTATAAATAAGCCAACTCTAGTGTTAAAAGTTTAAGTTTGTTTATTTAATTTTTATTTTGAGCACAAACCAAGCTTGATCTCATTACCAAACAAAATTAGTAGTTTTTAGTTTGGAAGCTTTTTTTTTTTTTTTTTTTTAAATAAATTTTTTTTACTAGATTAGCTAGCTTAGATTCCCCTAAAGACACATTCATTCCAAAATGTTTAAAAATATATATATATATATATATATATATATATATATATATATATATATATATATATATATATATATATATATATATATATTTGGTGGGCATATTTCTACCCCAAAAAAAAGGGTTTTAGACTAGACTAGGACAAATTGCATAGTAACTAAAATTGATTCTTGTACAACAATGAGTGGGTTTAAAGAATAAGCCTATAGGCACACAAATACACAATATTTTTAACAATTTACCGAGGTATTTTGCTTGTCACTCTATACCAGACTGAGACCCACCATAACATCACATCCACGTGAATTTATAATGACAATAATCTCAACAAATTGTAGAAAACGTTATGAATTTGTGTTTGTCAATATTTTTAGTGGGGTCAACAAACCTTCACTGCAAAAAATGTTTTATTTTGTTTTAGGAGGCTATGGTATTTTATACTCTTTCTCATGCTGATCAGAAATTTTCTCCAATATGTCCTTTTTTTTTGGGTTATAGGATGCATTTGCTGCTAGTATTGATATTATATACACAGACTTTGACTAAACAATGGTAGAGCTCCTAAGAAACCCAAAGACTATGAAGAAGGTGCAAAATGAAGTGAGAAGAATCGTTGGCAACAAAAAGGGCATAATAGGGGATGATTTGGACAAAATGCTATACTTAAATGCAATGGTCAAAGAGACTCTTCACTTCCATCCTCCTATTCCATTGTTAGTTCCTCGAGAATCAATTCAAGATGCCAAAATACAGGGTAATGGCATTGCAACTAGAATACAAGTTTTTATCAATGTATGGGCAATTGGAAGAGACCCTGGGTTGTCGGACAATCTAGAGAAATTTCAGTCGGAAAAGTTCTTGACTTCTTCTTTAGATTTTAAAGGACATGACTTTCAGTTGATCCTATTTGTCAAACTTGTTTTGGCAAATCTTATGTACAACTTTGATTGGACATTGCCTGGAGGGACAAGAGGAGGCAATGTGGACATGACTGAGTCTACAGGAGTATTTAATCATAGAAAATTTCCTCTTAATGTGGTTGCAACTCCATATTCTGGCTAGTATATATAGATGCAATAGATATTAGTAGTTTCACAGTAAAAAACTTGGGGGGAAACCTTCCCGAAAAGCCATCCACTATAGTATAGAGAAGTTTCAGATCTAGTACAAAACCTTTATCCGTAGACTCTACAGTCCCCATAGATGAACTCACAGCAGAAACCTTCTATCACTTCAGAACCTCTGAACTCTTCAATATATAAACGTCGCCCTTTGATGATGCACGAATCCTAGTACATGACTAACCAATTGCGCAGATCCCAATACGTGACTTTAATCACCAACTAAAAGAAGAATGTTGGTTGCAAAATTCTTCACTTCATTAAAAATGAAGATCAAGAAGCACTTGATTACAAAACCCTAAGGTGCAAAAGACGAAATAGCTTCTTTCAGAGAGAATAAGGCATTGGTCACCTTTTTCATATATTCTCCTTGTACTCTCTTATGTGACGGCTTCTAAAATAAGGTTTATATAGGTCTAGGGTTGTGAGAAAAGAAACCCTACACAAATACATAAGTCTGGCCCAAAAATTAGATACGAAAATTCTAATTTCCGTAACCTCGAAAAATAGCAGTTGTTGAGAGGGTGACAAGGGGACAGAAACTTTTTCGATCGATCCACCAGCTATCGAGAAGGTGTCAGGATTGTGATAACAATCAACTGAAGAGCTTGATAGATAGCCTAGTTGTTGAGAGGTGTCGAGCAGCTATCGAGCTATCTGTCCCACAGGTGTCGAGCTATCTGTCCAGCTTTAATAAACAGTTTTTCTTCACTTGTTTCTTGGTCCAATCTTCATGGCTTCAATATTAGACTTGAACAACATGTTTCTTCAAGTATTAAACACATCCTAGATCTACCCAATTATAAAAAAAGTGCATTTTGTTAAAGGATTAGTCAACTACATAAAATATGTCCTTAACAATCTCTCCCTTTGACAATCTGTGACAAAACCACAATAAACAAATGAACATATGAGAGAAGTTATAAATCACTCAACTCATACTCATTTGTTGAATACAATAAAATCTTATCCTAGCACAAACTCTTGAAAAATTTTGCAATAAGAGAGTTCATGGCATGGAAGATTTTGACAACTTATATTTTTGAAACATTTATACAAAACTCATCAAGGTATCTTAGTGTGAAACAGAAATAATAGATTGCGTACACGTAATAAGAAATATGTGTATAAAGATAGAAAAAACATACATACATCATCATATCAAAATCAAAGATAAGCACAATGTATGTAAATATGGTCACAAGACCCAAGGTACAAGAAGAAGGAAGTAAGCACTCCCTCTAACAAGATGAAACACATCTCTCCCTTACAAAAGAATGTAATTCTCCTCCTAACATGTAGAATCTTAAAAAGGAAACCACAAAAAATAAAGATGATCAAGGATGATTAAGGGGGCACAAAGAATCCATAAAAATGCATGAATGTAATGAAACAAGATGCTATGGATGACAAGATAAAAGAAAGATGCAAAATATATGAAAAACAAATCTCTTAACATAAAAAAAAAAAAAAAAAAAAAAAAAAAAAAAAGGTTAAGCACATAGATCCAAAACACACACACACACACACACTAAACAAGTCTAACCAATTTTATATTTCAAAAATAAGTTAAGACAGTTTAGTAAGCATACATTAACACATGTAAAAGCTTGTGATGGCCAAATCACATTGTACCTGCACATGTATCAAGAGTAGCAAAGAATATTACGTGTTGTGTGTAAAAAATATCGCAAGATTGCATAAGTGTATACATGTTATGACGATTTGAGATATGAGAAAATAACTTTAACTTACACACAGTCATAACTGTTTGATGGGGACTATCATCTTCGAGCTACATCCTATAACTTCCACATCTCCTAGAATACACGCTTGCAATCATATTTAAAAGCATTTTTGATCTTTTTGCTTTTTATTTTCTTTCCATTTTTTTTTTTAATTTAGCATATCATGCATAGACATATAAGAGAAAAAAAAGAAATACCCAATGATAATTGACATTCCAATTTTGCTATGCTGAAGCACACAAATGTCATTGACATCACACTTTTGCTATGTCGAAGTATAAAGATGTCATTCATGATTAGCGGGCAACAGTGGTGAGATGGTTATTTATGCCTTTCTCTTAGGATTTTCTAGTCCTTCTGATCAAAAAGAGTGATATAAGTGTTAAGTACAAGAGATAACTTAATCTTATTCATCACAAACAAGAGCTACAAAGCTCACTTGCTTAGTTGTGCATAAAGATGCTCATATAAGTTACAAGAGATACAAAGTTTAAAAATTTTGTTTCAATGGCCATCGAAAGTACACAAGTACCAATTTACACAAATACAAACTGTTTTTGTATTTTTCTAATTTTTCAATTTTATTTTTATTTTGAAAATAAAACAAAATAAAAACTAGACAACCAAACAAAAATAGATAAACAACATGAAAGCATAAAGAAAGATGCATATGCATGAAAACATGATTCCAAATTAGATAAGAAATCAAGCAAAAAAAAAATCCTACTTTAAATAGAAAGAATTAAAGCAGAGGACAAACAAAAATGACAATTAAGTCTTAGACTCTTTTCTCACCCACACAACACGAGTCTTTAGTCGTGAAGATGAAAAAACACGTGTCTTAGTATGTCTGCTAAAGGACATATAAGAATTAGAATTCTCCTAAAATTGAGTTAAAAAGCTCAAGACTTTTAATAACTTTCGAAACAAAGGTGTAGGTCCTTGAAAGGAAACCTGTGACCATTTGGACAATTGCTTATAAGGATACAACTTAAAGTCATTAGGACGAATATATCCAATAACACCACATTGATGACAAACATGAGATCTAACAAAGGATTTAGAATTAGTCAAATCAGTTTTAGAGTTCATACCTTTATCACATTTCTCAAATTTGAGCACAAAGACAGTCTTTGATCCAGAAGTCGTGGAAGAGGAGGGGTTGGAGGAAACATCATATCCTAAACCAGTCTTATCAGAACTAGGCTTTTGAGCACTCAATACCTCATTAAGCTTTGCATTAGATATCCTCTCTATTTGAGTTCTTTCTTGACTAAGCCTAACCTTAAGATTCTTGACATTCTCTTCTAATGAGGTGTTTTTCACAAAAAAAAAGTTGCAGCTAACCTTGTAGTCTCATCTAGCTTGACTAACAGATCAGCTTTTTCAGATTTTACCTCATTAAGCTCTTTTCTACAAAGATGAGAAGTCTTTTCAGATTTTATGAATTTAGTGCATAGCTTATCTTAGGCTTCTTGAAGGGTCATCTTTTTCTTGGGTACTTCATCATCAGAAGAATCCTCACTATCACTAGCACTTTCCACAATCACCTTATCGGTTGAGGCAGTAAAGGCCATAACGTGACGACATTCATCCATATACTCATCAGAAGAGTCATCCTTAGTACCACTCCAGGTAGCAACCAACCCTTTATCTTTTGACTTCTCGGTCTTTTTCTTCATGAGGTAGTTTAGGCACTCTATCCTCATATGACCAAAACCTTTGCACTCATGGCATTAGATGAGAGGTTTCTCATTCTTACCCTTCCTAGAGGATTTAGATTTCCTAAGAGGTTTGCCCTTATAATTTTTCCTAAATTGAAGAAACTTGATAATCTCATCAGTTATGAAGGCTAAATCCTCATCCTCATCTTAACTTTCATTTTCATCTTTAGAGTCCTCAATCTCTTCCTCTATACCCTTGAGAGCCAAGTTTTTACTCTTTCCACATTTCCCATCTCATAGGTTTGAAGGTTTCTTACAAGCTCAGTCAAAGGAATTTGATCAATATCCTTTGCTTCTTCAATGTCAGTGATCTTGGCGATGTTTCTAGATTTCAATAAATTTTAATCTTCATTGATTATGTCACATGGAATCTCAGAACTTATAAATTCAAGCACCAGTAATTTGTTGCTCAACTTGGTATTTAACCTCTATAATTGAAATACGTCTCAGTAACTCAAATAAAATCAAGTAAATTGGCTTTGAGTTTCCAAATAGTTTAGTTCTACCATCAATTCTGCCTTCGATTTCTACACGTGAAATGTGCTTAGTGAATTGGGTGAAATCACATTATTAGATTTGGTATTTTTAATAAATTTCAATTCAACGATCCGTTCTGACATGTTGAATATGCATAATGAGTTTCTCCACTTAACCTTTGATTTTTAAAATTGAAACAAACATTTCGCCTAGTTAGAAGAATCAAGTGAATAGATATATGCTTTGGGATATCAATTTGATGGATCCTATATCATGTGAGCCAAAAAATATAATTGGTTTCTCTACTTAGACATTATTTTATTTTATTTTATTTTATTTTTGCTTGATGGAGTCAAAGATAGAAATTGTATTAATATAAGGAACCAAAGATACAATGGTATCTGGAAACTAACATCATGTAGCAAAGAAAAGCAAAAACTGGAAATAAGACTACAAATAAGAGGTTGTCAACAAACACAAGACCAAAAATAAGACCATGGGAAAACATAGGAATTTTTTTGTGCTGCTGTTTTATGTTGATACCCTGCTAAGAAACCTGCGGCCCCATTGAGGATGACTTTAGGTTGTAGCTGGATCTTTTAAGAGTAAAAAATTTGTTGTGAGCATTCCACAGAGCCTAAGCCGTGACAGCCCAAAGTTCAAGTTAATATAATATAGTTAAGCACAAACTCAATAGGCTTAATCCTTTGAGTAAAGTGGTATTCTTATATATATATATATATATATATATATATATATATATATATATATATATAAATCCTTCATTTGGAGTCTCCCCTAAGATGTTATTTCACCAACAGTTCCCTTCTTAGCATTAGATTTTAAAAGTTGAATAGGCAGCTTTACATGAGTTTGATGAAATCATATGAATAGTTTCTGAATTTTAATAAACTTTAATTTATCTATCACTTATGTTACGTTGAATCTCATAACAAGTGAGTCAATGTAATTGAATTTCTCCACTTAGTTGAATAGACGCTACATGAGTATGATGAGATCACATGAATAGATACTTCTCAGTTTTAATAGACAATAATTTTGCTATAACTTATGCCACATTGAATCTCATAGCAAGTGAGTCAGTGTAACCGATTTCTCCACTTATTTGAATAGGTGTTACTTGAGTTTGATGAAATCTCGTGAATAGATACTTCTGAATTTTAATATACTTTCTTTTTCTATTACTTATGCTATGTTGAATCTCATAACATTTGAGTCAATGTAACCGATTTTTTTTACTTAGTTGAATAGGCGCTGCATGAGTTTGATGAGTTAGTGTAACTGATTTCCCCACTTAATATTGAATAGACGTTACATGAGTTTAATGAAATCACGTAAATAGATGCTTCTGAATTTTAATAGACTTTAATTTTGCTATTACTTATCCCACGTTGAATTTTATAACAAGTTAGTTAGTGTAACCTATTTCTTTATTTAGTTGAATAGGCGTTACTTGTGTCTGATGATATCATGTGAACAAAATATACCATGTTGAATCTCATGACAAGTGAGTCAGTATAATTGATTTCCCTATTTAGTTGAATAGATGTTCCATGCGTCTAATGTGATCACATGAACTGATGCTTCTAAATTTTAATATACTTTAATTTTGTTATTTCTTATGCCACATTACATCTCATTACAAGTGAGTAACATAAGTGTAAATAGTTTCTCCAAAGAGTCATTTATTTCTAAAATTAAAAGAAACACTACATAAAAATGAGTCTTTCGGATTTCACAAATCTTTCATTTCTATCACTAGTTTCATCACCTGAAGTTTCTATATATACCTCCCTAGTTGAATAGGCATTGCATGAGTTTGATGAGTTAGTGTAACTGATTTCCCCACTTAGTATTGAATAGACGTTACATGAGTTTGATGAAATCATGTGAATAGATGCTTTTGAATCTTAATAGACTTTAATTTTGCTATTACTTATGCTACGTTGAATTTCATAACAAGTTAGTGTAACCGATTTCTTTATTTAATTGAATAGGTGTTACTTGCATCTGATAATATCATATGTACATAATATACCATGTTGAATCTCATGACAAGTGAGTCAGTGTAACTGATTTTTCTAATTAGTTGAACATGCGTTTGATGTGATCACATGAACTGATGCTTCTGAATTTTAATAAACTTTAATTTTGGTATTTCTAATGCCACATTATATCTCATTACAAGTGAGTCAAATATGTGTAAATGGTTTCTCCAAATAGTCATTTATTTCTAAAATTAAAACAAACGTTACATAAAAAAGATTCTTTTCGATTTCAAAAATCTTTCATTTCTATCGTCAGTTTTATCACCTGAAGTTTCTATATATACCTCCCTAGTATTATTCTAAAATGCAAGATCTTAAAACTTGTTTAAAGTTTTTCCATCCCCGATGGATAACTACCAAGAGGGTGAAAACAAGTTTAGATTGCCTGAGAAAACTTTTTCATTTATAGAAATTGATGGCATGGGAAAAACAAGAGTTTGGAAGGATGCTATCATTGCTTGAAGCATCCATGGAATGCTTTCCCGGCTAGTTCATGAGGTTAACACACAATTATACCCTTTCTTA
The DNA here is from genome assembly GCA_963669245.1 of Quercus cerris. NCBI lineage: Eukaryota > Viridiplantae > Streptophyta > Magnoliopsida > Fagales > Fagaceae > Quercus > Quercus cerris. The sequence goes on from OY770012.1 coordinate 8,960,812, forward strand.
AGTCATTAATGATTTTATTATTTTAGATAGATATTGATAAGTTAGTATAATTAGATATTGATTCACCAAAAAAAAAAAAAAAAAAAATCATCTTAGCTATCCTGAGCATCAAATGCAACTTGGTTATCACAGGTCAATACAAATTCTCATTGGTCCCAAGACGATGTGATTTCCCAATTTTCACTTGGGTTTTGATCCTCGTTAAAGCCA